>CM067565.1:98156097-98756097 GCA_034336665.1 Luscinia megarhynchos | reverse complement strand
GCTCACATCCCACAGGGTGTTTGAAGAGCTTGATTGGGGTCATATGGTGTGCTCACAGATGTGGGGGTATGTTCATTCAGCACTGTGCATGCACTTGAAGTTAATTTGTGTGCATGCCTGTGTGTATAAATATATGTAAAGACATCTGAAAATATATAAATATATTTATAGAAAATAAGACCATTCTATTTTGTCATTTTGACATCCAGCCCTGAGGAAGCTCTGTTGTGACATGATGTTAACCTTCATGTCACTGTTGCTTTTCATCTTCTGCATTCTGTCTGCATTCTAGATAAACTGGAAGGAAGCACTCAGTTTGTGGTACCATGTAGCCTAGAATTTTGTGAAATGATATTTTATATGTATTTTATTTTCAAATTTCCTGGAAGTTGTTTCAACTTCTTAATTTTATTGTTGTCATCACTTCTGTCAAATAAAATGCATAGAATATGTCTGTCTGTAGTCACGTGTTAAAGTTTTGTAAAGGATGCTGTTTCTCTGACCCTTGAAACATTTCAGTATTTCCTATCACCTGCTTTCAGCTGGCCTCTCTGGCTGTGTAATAAACACAAAGAAAAAAAAAAATCCAAAATTTAAGTCCAATGTCTTGGGCTTTGTTAATGCTTCAAAGGAACAATGATAAAAAGAAGGTTTTCGTATGACCTGGTTTTGATGCCTGGAAAGGTGTATCTTTTCAATAAATACCTATTTTATTCTTTTTGCTCTTTTTAGTCTTTGCTCCAAGTTAGCCTTTCCAGACATCAATTCTGGCAACCTGAGAAGGGACCTTGAGGCATCATTGACAGGTGTCAGCCTCTCACCTGCACACTCCTTGTGTTTCCCATCTGGCATGAAGTGGTAATGACAGTCCATAAGTGTTAATAAGAGTTAATCTAGTTTTGTTTTAATATGTTGTTTATTTTCCTTTCCACCAAAGGTTTCCTGAGTGCTGATGTTTGCCTGATGAGAAGAGCTTGGGGAAGTGGTGCTGATGGAGCTCTGGATATATCACATGGATGTCCACAGGTATTTCTTGCGAGGCTCAGAAAGGGGAGATGATGCTCCCCAAACTACAGAGAGCTCCTGAGACCACAGACTCTGCTGGCTGTGGTACCCTGGGTGGCTTTGAGCACAGATTTACATTGGCAGAAGTCCTTTGCCTTCTTCCCAGCAGCAACCTGATCTTTCCTAGGAAGACCATTGGAGTGGTTCTACTTTGGCAGAAGTGACCACATGCTATCCTGGAGTGATTCAATGTCTCATGGGGCCTTTGCTTTCCTCAGCAGCAGCTGAAAGTCTCGGACTCCATTATTTCAACTGTTTCTGCAAAACTTTGCCTGCAATGCAAGTGTTACTGTATGAATAACATGTGAATCCTTAATGCCTAATTGAGGTGTTATTTGAATGAGTTCACACATCTCTTCATTCTATTTTAATTAAAATCAATGAAGATATTGATTAAAAGACCAAAATATATACATATATATGTATATATATATGTATATATATATATATGTGTATATATATAAAGCTGTAGATGAAGATTGTCCCCAGAAGACTTTGGAAAGCATCACTGTTGCAAATAAAGCCAGTTACTTGTTAATATAATACTTGGATTTTTTTTTTTTAAATGTTGACACACACCTGTATTTCACTGGAATTGTTGTTTTTGTTTGCACTGCTGCAGAATCTCAAGGGCACAAAGTCTGTTAGCATATGTTGAGTAGCTTTTTTTTTTTAATTTAAATTTCCTAACTGGTGTTGGGAACTCCTAGTCATCAAACAGGTAATGTATTTAGAAAAACCTTTCCAAATGATTTTCTGATTCATCATCACCCTTCCAAGGCAGCACAATTACATACTAGGTTAATAAAAAAACAATAGGTTATTAACAAATAGGTTAATAAAAACAACAACAAAAAAAACCAGACACAGACAAATAACAAGAAAGAGTTCTCCTTTCCTCCCACCCAAGTAATAAAATTGATGTCTCCATAGGAAATTTATATGAACAGTTCTGATGTCTCTTTCTGTTTTGAAGTGCCAAGAATCATCTTTGAATGTTTCTTCTTTTTACTTTCCTACCTCATCCCATCTGCCACTGCCCACCACGGTGTTGGAATTGGATGGTCCCCTTGAATCATACTCTGAGGGAGTCTTACCTTTTCCTTCAGTTTCCTCCTCTCAAGCATTTTGGGGGCTCTTGACTTACTCTCAGCACTGCCTAAAATCATGCTCTTGAGGTGTCTTATGTTAAGAAAACTTTTCTATATCCCACTTCAGTCTCAGGTGTCTTTTTTCCTCTTTTCTTTCCTTTTGTTTATCTCCCAAATCCCTCTGCTGCAGCAGCTTCTCCTGCATTTTTCTTCTCAAGTCTTTATTGTCTGTCTTCTGCCCTTTTGCTACCTCAGAAGCGGCAAGAAGCAAGGCTCCTAATGAGCCATCCCTTGATCAATTTAAGGTGTGTGCTTCTAGCTTATTCTTCTTGATTTGACTGCTGCCCTTGACAAAGATAATCACTCTCACCTCCTCTGCTTTCTCTCTTCTCTTGCCTTGTGTGATTATAAGATATCCTGACGACATGTTGTTGACTGGTCACCTACAAATCTGGAGCAGCAAACAGTCAAAAGGACAAATAGTTCTGACACCTGCAAGTGAAAAAAGTATTTCTGTGATCCATTAAGAGAATGCTTAAAATTCTTGCTATATTCAGCTGAAGTTCTGTATGTAAATGCTTCTCAGCTGAAATAATTGCAGACGAGATTCAGATATCTTTACCGTGAATAGTACAATTGTTTCTCCACTGAGAATTTTCATTGAAATTAATGGAACTGTTCCTGCAGCAAACAACAAAAAATACTGGAACAGGGTAAAAATGAAAATTCCATGAAATCTTGACTACTGTTTAATTAGAAGTTTCACTGCAGGATTTGACAATTTTTTCCCTTTTGGTATCTGAAACAACAGATACTGGAAGCAACAATAATAATTCTTAAATGGCTGAACTGAAATTCTTTCAGGTAATTCTTCTTTTCTTCTTCAGATATTGTCATTTTTATTTTAAATAGTCAACTCTTCCAAGTATGGCATTTGTCCCACTTAATATTCATAAAGTTTCATTCAAGGGGAGAGTTTTGTATCAGTAATAGATGGTTATCATCAAGGAGTTCATTTTGTGCAGACAAAGTACAACTGGCTTTTCTATTTCCATTAAGAGTATCATAAGATATTCGTCACCATTCAAAAGCTCTCATTTCTGTGTTTGAAATAAGGGGTAGCTTGCAGAAATGAAACTGATGGAAAACAAACAGGCAGGGTAGATAATAAGGTTATAACAATGTTTTGGGGATTTACATAGTTTGAAATGAACGTATGGCTTCAAATGCCTATAGAGATGACACAATTACATATCTATTAAAATTTATAGAACCAAGAGTTCTCCACAGTCTGCTGATGATTAAGCTTGGATAGCATAACTGTCTGCAAGATATGAAGTTCATCTCATTTGAAGTGTGCATTGCAGCCCTCTGATTTAATATAATGTCCACAGAAGTTAGAGCTTGCAGCATATCTCATCTAGAGTAAACTGCAAGACCAGAAAAAGTCCCAAATAGACATATTCGTACACTGCACTTTATGTGAAATTCAGAGTCAGTCTTCCTTCAGGGTTTAATATAGTCTGTTATTTCCCTCAAGGTTTTTCCATTCTCTTCCAGCTTTATTAGGTTTACAAATATCTCTATTGTTCTATTTCTCTTTTAAGTGAATTAAACCCTCTTCAAGTAACCTCAAGGTATCAATAAAATACATTTTGCATATTTTCTTTTACAACTTTGTTTGGACTAAAACCATTTTCATTTGGTCTATCCTTTTGAAGAACATAACTAACACCTAGCTGAGGCACATGAAATACACAGGTTTTGTATCAAAATTCTACTGTATAAAAATTAAAACTGTACAGTTTTCCAAGTGTCCAGGTAAGGGACTGTGTGTGTAGGAGTGTATTTGTGTGTAGGTATGGATGGAAGTTTGTGTGTTCACACAGTTTCCAAAGGACATTTGAAGGATTAAACTCCTTCATCATCTAAGAGTACTGGAGGAAACTCAGTCGTGAGGTAATGAAGTGAAGTACACTGCCTACTGAACGTGCTTCATCTCAGTCTTGCAGGAAAGTCTTCATGTCATAGGAAACATTAGTCATTGTTTGCTGAAAACAAGGCTGAAGCTCACTTAGAAGATTTTTCAGTCTACTGTCACTGTGAGCAGAGTATTATCCCTGCTCCTTCCATTGTCTGCACTGTCAAAAATTGTCTTTCTTTTTTTCCTTCTGTGCCATTTTTCTATGCTTGCTTCATACACAGTCACTAAAATATAGTAAATTCAATTAAAATGAAGTAGCCAGATTTAATCTGTATTCCCTTCCTCCTTTCTAAGGATTTATTTCTTCATTCATTGAGAAAGATGCTCTGCAACAGAGTACATTTGACAATACATAACTCACAGTGCTCATTGTCATCTCCAAATTACTTCTTTGTTTTGATGTAAGGGAACCATGCAAAGGGAAAACAAAGTAGAAATATTCCCTCACTGACTATACCAAATATACAGACAGCATGCCTGAGTTTTTGTGACGAAGTTTACTGATACATTATTTGATTATATCCTGAATTTCTCATTTTTGATCATCCAATAAAACTACCCCCCCTCTGATCATTTTTATTTTGAGTGCAAAGATGGTCAGATGCAACTATTATATCATGGTTTCTTTACCCACCTTTTCACAGCTATTCTAAGCCTCTTTCAGTACTGAAATATCATGAAATGATATTTCTTTTTCTTTCTTGATTAATTATTTCATGGAAGATTTATGTACATCATAAATTTTGGGTTACTTTTTTAATACTGAAGGAATGAATACATTATACTCTTTCTCTAAAAGTCTGCTTTGTATTTGGGGTACTGAAGCAGAAATTAGTTAAGGCTGGGGGTGGTTTTAAATTCAAGTGTAAGTTCATTGCAGTTTTGAAGATGCCCCAGAGAAGATTAATGTCTTGCTTGAATGAACAACATATTTGCATCAAGACCAAGAAACAGAGTTATGAACCATGGGTCCTATTTTTGTTAACTTTTTAATCATCACCTTCTTGCTTTTACCATGATGCTATCAGTAAACTACAATTTGGAAAACAGCATACAGCTTTGCTTTGGTATTTCAATATTCCCAGGCTTTGAGGCTGAATTCAAGAAAAGAGGAGTGTATAAAATCAGCAGACTTGGAAACCTTTTCCTCTGTCACTCTGGCAGCATTTCAGAAAGCTGTTACTGAACCTTGCTCTTCTGACAGCTTAAAGCATCCTTCAGATTTTCAGCCTAAATGTATGAGCAGCCATCTCAAACCAAGTTATTCTTGGCCAGCATTGACCCTTGAAGTTGGTTAGCCTCAACCCATTTTATTTTTTCTGCTTTCAAGGTCATTTAAGTTTTTGAATGGTATCTTTTCTTTTGGTGGTACCATTCAGCTTCATGCCCTTAGCAGATCTTAAGGAGTCCACACCAATGTTTTGTGGTTGTTAATGAAAATAGTAGATTGAGCTGTCTTGAGAGCCTCTTTGAGTGGCTCCACTGGCCATCTGCTACAGGTCTTATGAATACAAATGTGAAAGGGTTTTTTTAGGTTTTTTAGCCATTTTGCAGGTCTTTCTTGCAAGAAATATCAGTTTGCCACACTATGCTCAGTGGTTTTATGAAGACTAAATGCATTTAACATATGACTCCACATATATCCTAGAATATCTCTAATTAAATATTGGTTTTACACAGAACAGGACCAGGACAGCACGGCTGCACAATTAGGGTTGGCTATTTTTTACACTTTCTTTTCCATCAAACCAGGTTCTATTTTCTCTGTCTTTGTCTTATGGCCTCTATTAGAAATTATTTTAGTTTTAAAACCCAAAGATTCTTGTCTAACATAATTGCTGGCAGAAATTACGCATTTATCTATAAATTAACCTGCTGAATGTCACTGTGAAATGTGTCACTGAGCAACAAAAAGAAATACGTATTCTTACAAACAGGAAAGGAGATATTTGTGTTTTGCTAATTGGGAACATATCTGCTAAAAGCCATTTTAATTGAATGTAGCCATTGCTCCATCCAAATCTCTTCTAAGATTATGGATTTTTCAGCAGAAAAAAGCCTAGGTGTGCAAATATAATCAGCCAATGATGCTCACTTTTCAGACATTGAATGATGAAGATTGAGTGTCATACACTACAGCTCTGGCATTACGATAGTTACTAAACAAATACTCTTAAATACATTTGGCAAAATAACTTGTTTGTACAAATTTCAAAAGGACAAAAAGAAATTTGTAAGGCTTGATGGGTAAGTCATCACAATTTATTTGCTTCATGACCTTAAGAACAAATCCTCCAGAAGCCAGTTAAGACTCTTTCACAGCTGTTTGTTTTTTGCCATTTCTTATGAGGCTGCCGAGCTGAAGATATTTTGACTATTGCTAAGAGCTCATATACAACCACCACTAATTTTCCAAGGATAAGAGATTTCACAAGGTAATAATTTACAGTAATTTTCAACTGAATTCTCAGTTCTTTAGTGGTTTTGAGCTCATCTAAACCACTGTGTCTTTATTCTTATTCTAGTTTTTAACCCACCTACATTTTTTACCCCCTTTCCTCCTTGAAGTCAGGAAATTAGAAAAACTTATTGAAACTTATAATTTGCAATTTGTGCATATAGTTTCCTGTGTGCCCTTTCACAGCTGTCATTTCATTTGCCTTTTTCATTGAATGATTCTTTATCTTAAAGTGAAATTAATTTACTCCTTCTTCTCTTTTTATCAATCTTGGCTTTTCCTTGTCTTAGATAATTTCTTCCTCTCTGTCCCCATTTACTCAATGAAATTTCAAGCCTCTTCACTGATGTACTTTTGTTTCTGAGCTATTGAATAAGTAATCCTTAGATTTATCACTCGTGTACTCCATTATAATAAACTGTCATTTAGCATATCATTCCATAGGGTTTTATTTCTTTGTTTTTTATTTTGATTTCCCTGCTGTTTTGCTTGAAGCTTTACAATCAGTGGTCTTCAAATGTATCTAATTCCTACCAGTCTTTGGGTTTATCTTTATTGCTCTAAGCAGGCTTATAGGTTGATTAAGACACCTGAAGTAGTATCTTGAGGCATGGGAAATGCTCAAAACTCTTCATTAACATTTGCAGTTTTTTGTTAAATGAAAAGTAATTATGAGTTCCATTGTGTCACACAGGTAGTCATCAGTGTTGAGTGTGTCTTTGGGTAATAAGAGAGCAGATCAGAGCAAGACTTTAGGCTGTATACATCTATTTGCATACAATAACTATAATGACAGTCAAGAGACCCAAATGGTTCCTGGTGCAAGTAATTTTCTATTATTTTTCCCCTTCTACTTTCCTGAGATGCAAGATCATTATAAGTGTAAAAAGGTAGCAAGACAATGTTGTGCTTCTTTCCAGTGGAGATTTTGTATTAATTGCCCTGTTCCAAATTACAAGACAATAAACATTAATAGTTGTGGGAATGGAACTGGCTGGGATAAATAGTGGTTTAGCCTCGATAGCTCATGCAGGAGGCATCAGCCTGAGACCATGGGAAGCAGAATACTGAGAGGGAGACATCTGGTCAGGGTATGGTGACGAGAATATCCATGGGAGTTGGCAGGTTAATGGAGTTATTCAGTAATGGGTCATGTTTCTGGTTCTTGTTCTGAGTTGGTTTGGGACCTGTCACATTGGTCGTGTTCCTAGTTCATGTTTGTGATGGGACCCTGCCCTCAGACAATCTTATGTATTGTTACGTTCAAAACCCCCTCAGGTCATTGGATGCTGCCCCTCAGATAGTGCTGTTTCTACATTTGTTATTTTATCCACCAAAGTTCTTTATTCTTCAGGCAACTCTATTGTTTCCATCCCTCTGTTTTCGCCACTCTCCCCCTGGCTGGACTGGGCTTGGGGTCACAGTGAACCGGACTGTGACAAATAGTGGTGACGTTAATACCGTTTTTTTTTAATGTGCTGATCTTGTCCTTTCAGTATTCCAGAAGATTATTGTTGTCATGTGACCCACCTTTTTGAGACTGAGGAAGCCTTTGGAATATGCCCAGGAACTCCCATGGGCCCTGGCCTGGCTTCACATGGAAACAAACAGGAGGAGATGAAGCGTGCTTGAGGCTCTCCCACAAGCCTTGGTTCTCTCTATAGCAACTTTAAACTGGATTAGATTAAGAGAACCAGAGAGGATAAGGGTTTAAGCCAAAGGAGCACTTGAGACAAGATAAAGGTGCTGCTGCTGTCTGACTGTCTCAGGCCTAAGGGAAGGTAAATAAATCTGATGGATAAAAATGTATCACTGATAATGGACATGAAGAATGCAGAATTTATGGGCTACGAGGAAAGCCAACTCAGCAATAGTGCTGAAATCAGCTCTGACTGGATAAAGGGTAATTCCTTCGGGGCAGATCCTGACTACCAACTCAAAAGAAGAGAAAGACTGCACATGGGAATAATTAGCATTAGAAATGAGGGAATTGCTTGTTAACTAATGAAATAGGAGAACTGTGTAGCCAATAAGCATTAATTTCTTTGATTGCTAAAATGTATAAATAATGAAGAATTTTCTGTGACCTTGGGACCCCCACCAAGAAGCCCAGGGTGAAGAAAGTGCAACAGGACTCCACTGGATCCTCACCTATCTTCTGCTTAATCTTTTTCTCTCCTCCACCTCCCTCTGTTTAGTTTCTTCCAATCTCTCTCCCTCACATTCATTTACTCTTAAATAAAATCCCTACTATTGACTTTGGCAGATGGTCTCATTTGCACCTTAATTTGGGCAGAGCCATCTCCTGCAGTCAGATCATAACAGGGTCTCAGAGACACGCACTGCTTTTCTATAAAGGCTGTGCTCACAGCACATCTGTTGCTCCATCCATTCTCAACCAACCATGTAAAACTTGCTTTGCTCTCATCTTACTCGAGAACTTTGAAGCTCTGTTTCATGCTTCTGATCTAGCTGTCTAATGCATTGCTTTTTCCCCAGAGAATAAGCATTTCATGTGCCAATGGGAGTGATAGGTTTAGCCACAGGGAATGCTGTGTGCAGACAGTAAATTTCCTGCAGTTTTCACTGACATCATTTATTTTCCCTGTACACAATGTTTATTCCAGTGGGTCCTTACCACAGGATTTTGTCAGCTTGCAGAGCTGTTTTTACACTGCTGCACATCCTAGTGTCACTTCTCACACAGGATTGCAGTAGAAATGAGTCTTCCAAAAATATCTCAAGGCATAGTAAAAGGCTTGAAGGTAGCAAAGAGAACATCTGCTAAAATTGAACGTTTATGCCACATGCTCTATTGTCTATTGTTTCTCAATGCAATGTATTAAATGGTGGAAGTGGCCTGCCTGTGTTAGGTGGATTTATATCCATTAATATTTAAGGATTTCTCTAGCTTTTTGTATCTTTGCATTTCTGAACAGAAATCAGGCACAGTTGACTTGCATTTGGACTTCAGAATGGTGAAAAATCACAGTAAATAAACCTTTCATGACTTATTTTGCAAAATACAAGCAAGAAAAGAGAATGCACGCACGCAGTGAACACTTAACACGTCTTGATTTCCCAGAAATTATTTATCAGATAGATTTTGCTTGCCTAAAACATGCCACCTTCCACAAAAGCTAAAAGAAAAACTATTTGCAGCCCTTAGGTACTATCACACAGTCGCATTTTAGCTACCTGCCTGCAATATGAAGAACCCCTGCTGCAGATACTTGTGGGTTGCAAGGAAACAGGTGTATTTTATGTTCTCTCAGTGCACATAAACTAACTTAAAAATCCACTCCTATTTTTCAGCTCTCACTACATAGTGGAGGGAATCCCATTTGTTTGATCCATCTTTCCTTCCTGTTCCTCCCAGCTTCTCCTCAAGTCCATGTTTACTGCTACTTTCCAGGCAGGTATATTTTAAGCAATGTTTAGAATTTTTTTTTTTTAAACATAAATTTGGAAGCATAGAATATGCAATGGTTTTAGTTTGATAGATTAGAAATCTCTTGAGTTATAAGACCAAATAGGAAAAATTCTATCTATAAAAGCCTCATCAAGTTCAACTATGTCGATGTAGGTATGTATGAGTAATTGTCGTCATATCTGGATACAGACTGCTGACAGTAGAAAAGCAAAATTGAGACTTTCCCTTGGGAAATAAGATATTTTTCCCCCCTTTTGCTTCCCTGAGTTTTCCAGCTTCTTCATCTTTCAGCTTAGAATTAAGCTTGATCCAAAATTTGGGTATCAGTAAACATAGTAAGCAATTTCTTTGAAGTGTTAGTAGTCTAAAATACAGTTCTAAATGTTCTAAATTAAGACATATGATAATTTTTCTGAAAGAATTTTGAAACAGTAATTTTTCTTTAGTATTTTATATATATATAATATATAGGGAAAGGAAGGGATCTTCACTGAAAGTTCACTGAAGGAAAAAAGGGAGATACTGTGATATTTTAGAATGAGCATGTCAATGAAAAGAACAAAATGTCCACCGCTGAACCTTGGCATTGCTTCCTTTAGTCAAATCTGGAGCTCTCTTAGTTAATATTTATTTTTCAATGGTCTTGCAGAAGTGTGAGACAGGAATTCCTTCTTCTGTCTAAAATCCCTCACCTATAAAATGCAAATTATACATTCACACCCACCTCAGAGGAGTCTTGTCAGGGGTAATTAGTTAATGTGTGTGAAATTCTCTGAGGTTGTGGAATAAGACATGCTGTTACATATGAAATATAAAACCTAAGTGTGAAATACGTGCTGTCAGTGCAAGGCTCTGTGTGCTATCTCAGAAGATTAACCTGTTTTTGTGTCAGCATTTTGGCAAAAAACAGCCACCAAATTACTTCAGTTTTGCTGTTTTGGATTTTTTTCAGTAATTTGAATTACAATGGTTCTCTGTACATGACTGTTCTGTGTGTGCTGATTGGAAATGCTTGCCAGAGGTTTCAGCAAAGTTCTGGACCGTAGCAGCCTCTCCACTGTTTTTGTTGCCAAAACTTAGGCATCTGATTCCTTCTCATGGTAAACTTCTCACGCATTCTCCTCTATACTAGGAGAGAAACTGAGCAACTAAGGATAATTTTGCTTCCATTGTTCATAAGGGGCATTTTGAATTGGAAACAAGAAGTAACTGTCTTCTAACCTTCTGCAAACTCTCCTCTCGAGTCTGTGCATGTGGACCTGCTCCACAGAGGTCAAGCCGGGCTCAGGGCAGGCAGGACCTTTGAGAACATCAACAGCATCTTGTCACAAGTCTCGGCTCTTGTATTATAAATTATTGTGGTTTGGGAATGGTGCTCTCCTATTTAGTGTTCTCACTGAAACACCCCAGACCATGTGGTGCTCATTCATGCAACCCCATTCCCCCTGTGGTGGTGGGGAGAAGAGAACTGGGGACACGAAAAGGTAAAGATAATGGGTAGAGATAAGAACAACTTACTGAAAGCAGCAATGAGATAAGAAAACAAAATGTACCAACAATGAGAATTTACAAACTTCAAGTTAAATTTTTATTTCCTTCTAAATCTCCTTGCTATCCTGCAGTTAATACCAGCCCACTTTCTGGAGGTGGAGGCGCTCCCATGTACATATGCAACAGTGTCAATACCACTCCTGCCCTGTTTAAGGTTTTGAGGACAAATTTCCAGTTCTTTCTGGTGGTCGGCTTGTTTCACTGTTTTTTTTCCTATAGATAAAGAAGATTGTTTTATGGATAGTCTAATTATTTTTCTTTTAAAACCTAGCAAAGTAAGGTTTTATCACTATTTATCTCACTACTAATCCATACTGCAAGACATTGCTAGGTCAGATTTTTTAGTAGTATGTTCACTGGCCTGTGAGGAAATCGATGCAACTTCTATCGAGATGAGGTATCTAAAAGAGCTGGCTCTTTTTCAAGTGAACATGCAAAATTCATTAGGGCTATTGCACATCCCTGCTGTTGGTGGAAATGCAGAGAGAATACACTACAACTAATGAAAAAAAAAGAATCCTGACTGGTTTCTGGTAGCAGGAAGAGAAAAGCTGAGATCTGAGGTATTAGAACACTTGCTGTAACAGAAAATGCTCCATAGGTCAGGCAGGAGTAACCAAGGAATAGATGCCAGTGAGCTCACAATTGTGAATTTTCTCTCACCACCAACAGAACATTTGTCATTCAGAAAGGTCATTCAGCCAATTTCAAAACCTTGTGATTTTGCGGGTGTTTGAATCTGAAATACATCTACAGCCTCAACTAATAAGCCCTCTGAAAACTTTTTACAAGAAGTTTGTTCTCTATCAACAGCTTGAATGTCTTGATGGCAGAGAATGTGCTGTTTGATGAAGCCAGAAGCTCATCCTCTGACATGAAAGGTTTTCTAGGCATCAATGATAAAAAGTACAGTGACTTTTTTAAAATTTTATTGTATTTTTGGTATATCAAGTGCCAAGGAAGAACATGATCCAGTCAGCCATGTCAAGAGTTTACCTTACTCTGGGACTACAGTGTCTGTCAATTGGTTTTCTCAATAGTGCTTTACCTGCCAGAGAAAAATAGTTCTGCCATGCAGCTTGGGCAAAGGTTGCTCTCAAAAGTGTAAATAGGTTGCTCTCTTTAGCAGTTTGATCTTTTGCAAACAACAGAGAAATGTGTGTCAAGCCCGGCTCTAAAGCAAATGCCAGTATCTCTAAGTGTAAGTTTTCTTGCAGGCTGGAACTACAGGGGAGGCTCCTATATAGGTTCTCTTTGATTATATTGATCTAGAAAGTTCCTCAGTAAGCCTCCCTGAATGAAACTGAGTCTGCCAAGTTTTCTGGCTGAACACTTTTAAGTTGCCTGCCTTCTGGAAGCAGAGCTGGGATCAGAAGTCCTGCTGTGATGGTCGCAGTCTACCAGGTCACTTGTCTGGGTTACATGCTAATCAACCCAAAATGCTGATGATGTTAATATAATCCATGTCACTCAGGATGGTTGTTTGAAATGCAAACACCTTATTCTTGTCACAGAAGAGATTCACCACCCAGGAAAAGTAAGACTCAAAAGTAAGATTGAGGTATCAGTCCGACATTTTTATCTCACACCATTAGTACATCAAGCTTTTATAGTGGAGGAAAATGAGTTCAACTTTCCCTTTACTCTGTGTCCTCTTCCTCATTTTCAGGTTTTCTTTCCCAGCAACTCTCATTCCACCTACTAAGACTTAGAGTGAATCTAATAAGCAGAGTCTAAGTGACTTTCAACCTCAAAGAGAAAAAAATACTTTGTGCTGTATGTGTAGTCAACAGAGTTTTGTTTTAAATTGCTTTTCTTCTTCTTCTTCTTCTTCTTCTTACAGTTTAAAAATAAACTGTTTTGAACTTTTTATTAAAGACTTTGAAGTATTGAACTTATATGCCAATCATTCTTCATCTTGAAATGAGTTTTTAGGACAAGAGTTTACACTGAAAGTGCTTATGATATGTGAGCCACCCCAATGTGAAGAATGTGACTAACCTCTTCCTGAACTAACAATGAGATGGAACATTTGGTCAAATGGGGTTATTTTATCTGCCATAAACTCCAACTAGGTAAATTTTGAGTCTGCAAGTGTGAGGGAAAGACATCTAGCATAGCCAAGAAGAGTTCTGGAAAGAAAAATTCCATATGGACTGTGTAAATAGGTATGAGCTCGTGACAAAAACAGTTTCCCAATAATCCAGAGGAATAAATTAGACTCATGCATAGCATGATGTGTTTTGAACTTTTGCATCTTATTGGCATAGCATAGAAGTAATGAAGGCTGTTTCTTTTCTGTGCTGTAAAACAAAAAGAAGAGAGGCTGGAATCAAGTCCTGGAATTTTGGTGGATGTTTATACAAAATGAGCAAATAACCCAGTCAGTCTTATCCCCTGGACATTGCTCAGAGGTAAGAGAGTTAAATGTTAAGGAATCTCCCTTCCACGAAGCAAAACCAAGGCAATTACCAGCATGAAAATAAGGAGGGAATATTTGGAGTAGAATGGAAAAATCAAAAACTCTTTCCAATGCCAAAATGCATGTTCACCTTGCAATCTTATCATGCAATGTTATCAAAAGGTTTGAGTGTGGTGAGAGAATAGCTATGACAGCAAGTGATTATTTTTGTAGCGGCTTGGGCACATTCTGTTACTTCAACAAGGAGAAAAGGACCAGGATAATTCTGAACTATGTCACCTCCATGGCTCAACAGGCGAGCTACTTCAGGAGAGCTGAGGAGTCCATTTTTTATAGTTGTTTGGGCTGACTGACTGCAGCTTGGGCACAAATAGCTTCTCAAATGGAGTGGTAAAAGTGTGGAGATTTGTGGGCTGGCTGTTTATCAACGCTATTGGCTGCAATCTAACAGAGCAGCCATACAAAAATAGTTTTACAAGTGGCATTCTCCATACATTCATTGTCTCTGTGAGATGCTAAATTTATAGAAAACAGCTCCTTTGAATATTTTGCTCCTCTGAAAGCTGCCCTTTTCAAAGACACAAACAACAGTTCAGATGAGTTTCATTTTCCAAGTGCATTTAATATTTCAGCATTTCTTCTTAATCCGGAATAAAGAAATGAGAATATCCAGTATTTGAACATCTGCAATCAGAATTTGATTAAGTCTCATGGCTAATGTGCATTTTTCGTGCCAGGTGAAAGGGAAAACTGAGACCAGCTCTTTGTACTCCACACTTGTTTTCGCCATCTTAAAGTCAATGTACAGGATTTATGTATTATTTACGCAAAAATTAATTTAAAGTTATTTTCACAAGCAACAAAAGAAATTGTCTTTTGTTACTGTCATTTTTTTAAGCATATGAATATTAGTTTCAATATAGTCTTTCACAAAAATTATTATTGTAACAGTTTGGAAGCAGGCAGTGTCACAGAGTGAATTGCAGTGTGTCAAATCTATGTTGTTCTCCTTTTTCCTGCTGTTGATTCTTTGAATTAATTTTGGCAGCTCAGTCTCATTTCTCTTTTCCCTCCTTTGAAGTACCAAGGTGCTGCAGTGTCTGACACCTATCTGTGGAAGAGAGGTTGGAGAGTGGAGAAGGAAATCCACATCTTCGGTGAAATTCTTGGGAATTTGGTGTGGTATGGAGATTTGATATAGGTATTTTTGTATTTTATAGGACTATCTACATTTTATCACTGACATACTGCTGTACTATAAATATCAATATATTTTATAATGCTTTTTTTCTCAAACTTTCCCCAATATTTGCCCTCTAAAAACAGTTCTCACAGGATGTTGTTCCCTTCACAAAAATTGGGTTATTAGGTCCTGTTCTGGAAGAACCAAATTTCCCAGATGTCTGTAAAGATATTTGTGGATTCATTTGCATTTAGACAGCCCTTCCCCATAGATTAAAGGTAATTTTAGAGAAGTTCTCCTTTTGTTTGTCTTTATGGTTAGTGGAGAATTTGACTTCTTTCTTTCTTTTGAAAGTAGAAAATTCTCATAGCTAAATGATCCTTTCCTCCTGAACTCTTAAGGTGACAGAGGGACAAAAGAAAGCCAGTTGTGCTATGGTGTGGAACTACCAAAAAATAATAAAAAAGAGATGGAGAGCTAATAATATTTTCCTGAGGTGATGGCGAAGATTCTGGTGCATTTTAGCAAATATCTGTATTAGCAAAGATGTCTTTTCATTTGCAAAGTCAGACCTGTGCCTTGTAGAAGGGTGGTAAATTAAGTGATACATTCCAATCAGTATAATCAAATCCATTTAAGACTAATCTTTTACTTAGCATTAGTACCATGGAAATCTGTACTTTTCTTTCAGAATATGGAAAAGGGAAGTTAAATACTGCCTAAAGACCTTATGCAACTTTTTAAGGCATAATTTATGTAAACTTAGGAATTATATTTTTGCCTCCTAAAGGCTCTGTTGACCATATTACAAGTACTTTAATAATTTTAAAATGTAATTAAATTCCATCCTTTGACAGTAATACCTTTAAAAAGATTTAAAAAGTTATACCTTTAAGATGGTGTGAATATGCTTTGTATTAATTTAAACATTTGTTACCACATTTTCTGATTCAGCATTTTCATTTATAAGCAATTATAGATTAATGAGAGTACCTTTATGAAAATAAGAATAAAAAAATCATTAGGAATAATGACAAAGGTTATTGATAGACTTTAAGTCCTTTAGAAGAGATTTCAGGTAAAAATCTCTGTTCTTCCATATCCCTCAACTGAATATCAGTACGAGTTGTCTCTTTACTCCTCTGTTCAGCATCTCTGTCAGTGAATGATAGATTAATTTTTCAGTAACAAGCTTCCAGCAATACTACTGAACTGTACTATTCAGAAGCTGGAAACCATTTATCTGTGTCTTCTTTTAGAGGAAAGTCACACTGTTTCACTTTTTAAAAATTTTGAATTTGATTTCTTTATTTCTAGTCTGCTCATTTTCGACCTGTTTTAATACAGAATGTAGAAATGGCTTCTTCAAACTTAGCACTTTTTTTCTGAGCCATATGTTACATGATGGATGTCCTGTATAGTGACATTATTTATAAAATGTAGATTTCTTTTCTACCTGACTTCTATTGTCTGATTTCTATTTGATCTAAGTGGTTATTAAAGTAGATTTATTGTTCTGCCTTTCAATTATCTCCCCAAACACGCTGAGTTGGGGATTGGTTGTTGCCTTTTTTTTTTTTTTTCAGGGGGGGACAGCTTTTCATGGGTGTTGACAGTGATCAATAGCCTTCATTTTATTCAGATTAATTTTCAGCATTTTTCTCTGTCATTCATAATTGAGTTCCATTATCAATATTCTTCATGTATATTGAGTAAGAGCAAGACTGCATTGCCTATGCTGCTTCTGTAACTGCTTGTGCTTATATTGAGCTATGTTTCTTTCCAGACCGACTTTGAAATACTCCTTTGGGTGAACTTTTAAAAAATTTTGCAGAAATGCTTTTTGGTTTCTTTTTTCATCTTCTTTCTGCTGGAAAAAATTTTTACTTAATGAGAAATCTGATTTGCAGGTTTGACCTGGTGAGGAGCATTGCAGGGCAACACTGATCAGCAATATCAGAGGAGCAAGCAACTTCATTTTGCACAAAGCTTATTGGAAAACTTTTTATTTTCTTGTGACTTTATAGTCTATATCTTATGTAAAATTTATTCTGTGTTCTAGGTTGTTTCGTTTATTTTTCTTAAGTATTTATTCTGATTAATTCTTTTCAAAGATAGTTTCAGAACAGATACCTTGCTCTATATTTGATTTGTTTTCTTTTTCCCTAAGAAGTGGATTTATCTTTCTGGTCAGATTTTGAGTTTTCTTATAGGTTAATTGCTGCAACCATCACAAAAAGAAGAAAGGTTTTAAAGCACAATTACAACGTTATTAACAAGGGCTCAGGCACTTCTTCTCAATTCCTTGGGAACTCTATGACTTGCAGCTCCACAGGCTTCACGAAGATGCAAAGAGGTCAGTCCTGTATCAGGGCTTTGTTTCACTTATCTCCTAAAACAGAAAAATTGTGGTTTGTGCTATTGAGTCACCCTTCTGATTGTTGGTTGTTCAGCACTCAGTCAACACACAAATCCTGAGCAAAAGTAATCAGAAAGGAAATATGAGATGAAAAGAAAGGACTGTGAGCATTTTGATTAAAAGGTCAAGTGCGAAGCAGATATGATGACACATGGAAAATATTTTTTCTAAAATAAATAAACAATTAAATTGATTCCCTAGCCTTCATTATAATGTTGAAATAGCTTAAGGTAATTATGATAAATGAGTCTAAACGTGATGTGCCTCCTGAGTAAAGATATTCATACAATTTGCCAATGCCATTAATCACCTCAGAGATGTAGTGTAACTCTTGCTGATGGGTTTAGGGGTTTACATATGTATAAATATTTCCACATTACTTTATATACAAAATATTTATACACACACATATATATATATATATATAAATATATATATAATGTTGTGTATATACTTTAAAATATATAACTTTAGTGTCAGTGCAATGCAATATATTACAGAATAAATGTTCTCTATGGGGTTCAAAATGTTGTGTCTTCTTTAAACTGGTTGTGGGATATGGCTGAAGTGTATTAACTTTAATTAACTCTACCTTAATGACCAATACACAAACCAAAGGAGTGGTGGCCCATCACAGAAATATGTCAGTGTTATCAGTTATTTATGAAGGTGTATGTGTGATCATGCAATTTGTAGGGGACCTGAGTGATCTGACTGGGACACAGAAGTTTAACATTATTTTGGCACTTACAGCTCCAGGCATTTTTACTTAGTACTGTAAGGAAATGTAGTTTAACATAACCTTTGGAAAATAATGATGTTGTGTGGAAGGGCCTTTACAGTGCGTCTATAAAATGCTTAAAATATCTAAGGAAGACAGAGAGAAAAAAGGATAAGGAAGGAAAAACATTTGAGAGTTGAATAATGAACACTGGAAATGCTTGTATTGATCTGAAAGTGAGTTTAAATTGTAGGTAGTTGATGGAGTGGACAATAAAGAAAAAATCATTAATTAAAAATATGGAAGAGCAGTACTTATGCTGAAAATGTGGTGACCTGACTGCTGTGGTTCTGAGTGTGTTGAGAGAGTAGTTCCATCTGGGAACTTCTGGAAACTTGTGTGTACCTCTGCTGTGACTGTCAGGCTAGGGCAATAATAAAGCCTCCCAGGAATACAAGAGAAATATAAGAGCAAGTGTGAACATACATAACACCTCTTTATATTTGTGACAATTCAAATACTTCTTCATGCAGGCATTTTTAGAATATTAATAAAGAAATACAATTAAATAATTTTGCAGCCAAAGTCAATGTGACTTTATAGAGTTCTTCACTGGACCTTTGTATCTGTGTTGTCAAGTATAATTGCATTTCACATTACATTTATTCAAGGTATCTGCTAGGCTATGTGGTAAAAACCCTTCTGTACACTCACGCTGGAGCTCAGAGAGACAATGGCAGGACAGGGAGACCAAATAACACCCACACAGCTGCTTCCAGGCCCCTCACTGGGCTGTGGGGCATATTATGGGATGCAGGAGAAAAGCAGTTTTGAATTGCATAGGACTCATTTGGGGATGTCTAGGGGAGAAATCTTTGGGAGGGATCCATTTTTGTAATTCCACTATCAACTTGCATAATTTAATATAATGAAGCAAAATAGATAAAATGCTCATTTTCTATTTCTTCTGTCATTTAAGTGCACTTTATTTCATTTCCTGGTAGAAATTTCAAAACAACTAGTATATTTTCAGGGCCCTATTTATCTACATGGAATCCCATAACTGGAATATACTACTGTTTTAAACTCTGCTTTTGGCCCTCTATTTTGATGCAGGAAGGATTAAAATTGCTAACCCAGTAACACAAGAAATTGCATTTCATTTTGGAAAGATGCTATCGGATGCTGGCCCTTAATCTCCAGGGTACTTCAATACTTAAAGATATAGCTGGGCTTTTAGCAAGACTTTGAAAATCAGTACCTGGCACTGACGAATTTAAAAGGAAGAAGAAAGCATTTTACATCTGATTTTTTTTTTTTTTTAATGTAGCTATTCTGTCCATAGATATCTTTGAAAACCTGGATCTGAGGTATTTTTCAGATTTATACTTATATTGCCTACTGAAGTGTTTTATCTCTCCTTGAAATGATAGTGTAGAAGGGAACTCAGGCATGATGAACATAGCATTTGACCTGAAAGGACTCAATCTCCATGCTTTTCTTTTTTTTCTTTTCCTGTTTTATCCTTTTTTTTAAAGCTCATTTTCTTCTTTTCTTTTTAATGGGTTTTGTTTTGCCTCCAAATCATGATGTACGCTCTTGGAGCTTCATGGAAAATGTATTTTCCAGGTCCAAGGCTTGTCTGCTAGAGCTTTTACTTGGCTTCTTAAACAGCTTTGGTGTGCTTTACTATAATAACTGTGTGCACTTCTCATCACTACTGCTTTTCCACTCTCGCCTGGGCTTCTCTCAGGTTTCCCAGAGCAATATGCATCAAATAGTGCCTTTGCTCTTTCAAACATTGTGTGGGGGTTTTTTTATAGTACAGAGATAAAACTAGTTTCATCTGACTATAAACACTTTTATATTATTAAATCAACTTGGGAACCCTTGTATTTGGCTCGTGAAATATCTTGGAGTGATCTGATTAACTTTGAGCAGTGTAATTTCACTCAGAAACCATGTTAATGTAGTTTGAGGAAGTTAAAGGAAGCATTTAATCTTTCTCTGCTGTGTACTTACAAGAATTTATTATGTTTTCCACTGCTTTTGGGCTTATAAGTCGGCTTGCATCCTGCTGACCTTCCTGTGGAGGGATGCCCTCCCAGTCAATGTCCTTTAGTTGGACCTAGAATGTTTGTGGCCTTTGACCCAATGTCTCTTCAGAGATATCTCTCTTAAATGCTGTTTTCTGCTCTGATGGTTTTGTTTCCCTCTTATTCTGGACCATCTTTTCTCTTGTCTAAGAGTCCCTCTTTCTCTGAAGTTCTAGCCAGCAAGAGCTCTCTCTCTGCTGGGCAATAAACAGCTCTTCTTCAGCTCCTTTCCCCAAAGAGAGGGAACCAAACCACACCTTTCTGCCTTTGTGGGTTCATCAGTGCTTTCTCTGTTGTTGCAGTGCTGATTTCCCATCACCAGCTGAACCCCTGTGACTCCTGGGCCAGCCCTTCCCAGCCCTGCAGCTGATGTTTGTAGTGAAATGATCCTTTTTTGCTTCTGGCTGTGTCTGACATACAATGTTCTGGACTGGGGATATGTTGTTTGGTGATGAATCCTATGGGAATGGTTTGGGATCATCCCTTGCCTCAGAATCCTTGCCAGCAGGCATCAGGGGCTGAGTTCAGGTGTTTTAGGATCAGACCAAAGCACAGAATCACACAAAATAGCTCAGCTGGGAGGGATCTGGGAGGGATCTGTGTGGATCCTCTGGTCCAGCTCCCCTACCTGAGCAAGCACATCTAGAACAAGTTGCCCAGAACCATGTTCCTTTGGATTTGAGTATGCCCGTGGATGGAGACTCCACAATCTCTCAAGCAACTGTGGAGAAATTTCTTCCTTTTGCTTCTGTCATCAGGTGTGTGGTTGCACTTTGGTGTGCGGGTGCAAAGCAAAGGGGGAAGGTGCTGCCATCTGTCACCTCCCCTGAAGGTGGGCTAAGGCAGAGAAAGTGCCTTTGTGACTTTCCCACCTCTGTAACAAGAACCCCACACTTTATTGTGAATTCGACTGCAGGTTTCTTCTGAGTTAATCGTGGAGCCCAAGTGACTTGTCTCCCAATTTAAAATTATATCAAATGAATGAGACAATAAAATATATAGAGAAAAAACTGATCAAACATTGTAATTAAATATTTACTGTGTATGACTATATCTCGAAAGACAGCTGGTGATGAAATGGACACACCATGTTAAAATGCTTTTTTTCCCGCCTTGAACAAGAATATTTAAAATAGACATTGAATTGTGAAATGAAATATACTTCCTATTCAGTTGAATTCCCTATTTATCAGCCATTTCACCTACCATGCCATGCACCTCACATACAGAATCAAAATTACCATCTGCTAAATTAAATGCAAAAAGCAGTGGAAGAAGTACATTCCCTAGAAAATCAAGTCAATATTAAATAAAATACAGAACTCAAAAGTTGTCTGCTTTTAAATTATTTTTGTTCAAATACACAGCTCTTTCATATACAAAGGTAACTGTATTATTTATTTATATGTGTATATATGCTAAAATATGAATATTTATCTTTCAATTGTCTCTAGAGGTAACCCAAAGCAGCTTATTGTGGTTTTAAGACTGTCTGATACATCTTTTTTAACACTTAATAACTTGGAAAGGCAACAATATATTTTGAATAACTGTACCTGGGTATTCACTTGCTCAATTTTAGCTGACCTAGTATTGCAGTCTTAAAACACCAAAACACTGCAATTTCTTTTTTCCTTTAGTCTGGATTTGTATAGAATGCACTAGGAGGATTCTTAATTACTTTTTAATTGATTTTGGAGAGTACAATGAAGAGGTTTGCCTTTCAGAACAAAATTTCCCTTAGCTCTACAGTACAGTTTTAAAGTGTTTGTGGCATCACTATTTAAGGTTGCATTCTCTGAGAAGCTTTTCTTTAAAAAATAATGCACCTAAGTGGTTAATTTTAAAAAGGTCATCCAGGGATTGTTCCTATTGAACTCTATAAATTCGTGTGAAATTCAGTATACCAACTATTTATCTATCTTTTTATTCTGACTGTGTTCTACTGTCCTCATTCACACTAAAGAGTTGGGAGTTCAACAGTTGTGGGATTTTTATGTCATAGCATTCTTTTGAAATTGTACAGCATGCATGCTTTTGTATAGAAGGTTCCTTTCCAAGAAATGATGTGGAGGATAGTTGAGTTATTTTGACAGTATATATGTAATATTGCAGCACAATGTGTATTTTTTAAAACAGTTTGGATAATTAAATAGTAAAGACATGTATATATATATTTATATTAGGTCCTTTGGGTAATTTAGTGCTTTTTAGAACACTTCCTTAATCTCTAAGGAATTCAGTAAAGCACACTGTTAACTTTGCATATAAAAAAACTCTCATGGAAATCCTGGATGATGATCTCCCTCTGAAACCAGCAGTGGGTCATAACTGTGGAACTTTGTCTCCCTAACATTTGTATGCACTTGGCTGTTTGCCTTGCTACTCAAGAGCCTAATTTGGGGTTGATGTTATTATTGCTGGACCTGCTCCATGCATGCTGTCCTTGATGAGAAGAGGTGACTTTGACGGTCTCGTCGAGTGGACATTGCAGCTCTGATATTTCCAGCAGGGGATAGGGGCTTAGAAGGATACTGCCAGACATCTGCTTGTGTGCAGCTCTGGAGCAGACTCTTCTGCCTGTTCAATTTTTACATAATGCTCTGAAGGCACATTAAACAAATTGCTGAAAGAATGTAATAAATCTTAGTCAACTTAAGTGGCACAGTCAAGGCAAATTCTTCTCCAGTAAAGACAAAAATAGAACAAAAGGGTACAAGTGAAAATTAGTGCCTCAAAACAATATCAGTTTGCTGTGGTACCTTTGTTGCCTTCCTGTAAAACAAAAACCTGTCTTTACAGGAAGCATTAGCAATTCCCAGATTGGGTTTTGGTATTCTGCCTGGGGTAGAATAACAGTAGTAGTGAGAGTTTAATTCTCTTTCTTCTTAGTCAGTCTTCTTGTTAAAGGGGTTCAATCTGGACAAAAGGTTACTCTGAATATCTGTTTGTCACTCTTTTTCCTGGCAAGCAAGATGTGTGGCCTTGGAGTTCTCCTATACTGCAATCAGGACTGGTGATGAGAGTTTGACCTGCTTTTATTCAGCTTCATTTCTCTCTTTCTCTACAAGGCATGCACTAAAACTCTGGAAGGGTCCCAACTTTGTACTAGCAAAGTCCATCTCCTTCATATGAGGAGATGCAAGATGGATATGGAGTAACTCAGGTCAGTAAAGGAGACTCAGAGTTCTTGGCAATGTTGCATATTTAAACCTGCTCTATAGGCAGGATTAAATGGGATAACATTTGAAAGATGAACAGCAAGTCAGAAAAATAGTTTCCTAGTGTGCCAGGCTGCTCATGACTGAGGGTGCTGGAGTAAATCTTTGGAGCAGGATGCTGAGGAAAGTTACTTTGTTCAGCCATAGACCAACCCTTGGACACAGATATGGCTTTCTACAAAACTAATGATATGTACCTCATATACAGAGTCCAAATTACCATCTGCTAAATTAAGTGCAGATAAATAGGATATCACTATCCATTGTTTAACCTATAATGTTACCCACTATCTGAACTGATATGTAATTTTGAAAAAAAATAAAGTCAAGTACATTTCAAATAATTGGACATATTCTTGTAGCTGTGAGAGTATATTTATAGTAAGAAATGCTCAAACTAAAAGGATCCCCAACTATAGACTATGGAAAGATTATCAATAAAGGGAAATAAATTCTATCATTACCCAGCATACTCAGATCTCTATCAGTTTTAACAATCTTGAAATTTTATTGATCCTGACATATATTTCACCTGTTTGTGCATCACGCATTTCGAAGTGAGAGCTGCAAAATTAAAAGGAGAAGAAAAAGCAATATTGAAAAAGTCTGATCAATTCCACATTTGATCTTCTTTCAGAATAGAAGGCTGAAGATGTCTATAAATTAAAATAAACTTGAGTAGATACCATTGCTGCTAGTTCTAAATTAACAGATGAGAAATCTGCTACAGCAGCATCCCTTCTGATACCACCTAATTTAAATTAATTGCCTGTCTGTGGCTCCAAATCAAAAATTAAGAATCAGATCAAGCCTGCAGCATTAATATTGCACCTAAATTTTTGATCCTGGAAATTGTTCTTCCAGAGCTCAGCTTTCAATGACAACTGCTTTGAGGTTTTGTGCTGGCTGTCTCCACCTCACCTAAAATCTTTTGGCATCAAACTCTGCATACATGTGCTATACAGACCAGAGTGTTTAACCAGTCAAAATATATTTTACAGCTTCCTCAGAGATTTTGTGATGCTGTATTTGGCTTCAAAGTGAGGATATACTGGGTTTCATGATCTATATTCTCATTATCTAGGTAGCCATCGATGAGAGTTGCAGTTTATTTCCCAAACTTAGTTTAGGAATCATGTTTCTAGGGAGTACATCTTTATATTGAAGGAACTTATTCCAGCTGTCCTGCATGAGTTCAGTACAATGAAATCCATGGTTGGGATGAAGATACTGATTAGCAGCTCAGTGTGGTGGATCAGGGAATATGTTTCACTAATAGTGTGTGTGGTTTGCTCAGTTATGGATTTGATTTAATAAGTAAGGGATCTGAATAAGTTGGTTGTGACTTATTTGACAGGCCATTAATCTGCCAGGTTAACTAAATAACAGATTTCAGCTTTTGTCAGCTCCAGAAATAAACCAAGGTGTAGTCTGTGCACTCTCAGTCTGCTCTTTCTAATTAATTACATTGTTTGGGTGATCTAAGCTTCTACCTTGCGACTCATTCCCTAAAGTAGCACCTTTGAAAGCAGGTGTTCAATGCTAGGTGAAATTACATGAGATTTGCTGGTCAGCAGTTCTGTTATTAAATGCAGCCCAGTATTTCTAGGAATGAAATAAACACACCCTGATGAGGTTTTCCTAAACCTAGAGCTTTCTCAGTTTCTCTGGTCTTCCTTCCTTATCAAGGCAGGATTCAGGTTTGATAGGAATAATGTTTTGATATGGCTCCAGGCCATCTGAAAGTTGGTTTATTTTCTCTTAAATAAAATTTCAGTAGCTATTGTTATTAAGACGCATACATGCCTACTTGTTTGACAGGGCCTCTGATGTCTCTGAACAGTTAGAGTACGTCTTTGTATGCACAACTGAGCATGGCTGACAATGATACTTCTAAATATAAGTCACTAACTTTAAATCCTGATCAAAGTCCAGTGCAGTGGAGATCTATTCAAGGAATTGTCACCCAAATATTCACAGTACTACCATAAGGAAAGTGTAACGTGTTTGGAAGTTCTGACAGGTCCCAGAGCTTTCCACCGAAAGTCACCCTTCAAAACATTCTTCAAAAATACTCAAGCCAAAATTGCTTTAGCAAACTTTGACAATTGAAAAAATTTGTATTTCCTTGAAAAGTAAAAGATGCTGACTAATGAATTTTCTAAATATTGATAAAAATTACGAGGGAGAAAAGAGTCAAAAATCATCCTTATATGATGTTTAGTATCACCCAGCAGGCAAAACTGAGAATTTTTATGAGAAAATCATGAGTGATTTCTAAGATTATGGAAGTGAACAAAATTTTCTTCATTTTTTTATAAATCATCTATCTTATTTTTCCATCATAACCTAATGAGGTATTATCAATAAGTGGAATAGGTATTGAAAGAATAATAGTCATGCTAAACAGTGGCTAAGCCTCTGCATTTCAAGAGGTCTAAATTTTTTACAGCTAAACATGCCCAGTATATGCAGAAATAAAGAAAAATGAGCTAAAAGAGGTAAGTACAGAGGAAATTGAATTCAAAGATGAGCATCTAACAAGAAAGCCAAATGGCAGCCACCCACTTTCTTTATACTCTTTTTTTGCTGGCTACCTTATTTTTCTAAACTCTCTTATGATAGAGATTTAAGTGTGCTTTAATTTAGTTAGAGAGCGGGAGTGCATTTCATTATTCTAGGAGAGACTGATCAAAACAAAAAAATACTGTACTGAGATGCAAGCAAAAAGCTGGGGATGGAGGAGGAGTATGATTAACAGACAAAATGTTCAAATAAAAGGTCCAAAAATTTTTGGAGATATAAATTTAGTTTGGGGAAATGCAACCCTGTGCCGAGAGCTGGGAGAAGCCCTAGGCACCCTACAGGCCTGCTTACGCCCTCTGTGAAGGCTAATTAGCTGCATAGCATGAATTTTCAATTCCAGATAAATATGCATTTTACAAATAGTCTACAGAACAAGAATTATTTATTGGACATGTTTTTGAATAATTTGAAGTCTAGGATTAATGCTGTCATTTAAAAAATCCATTTACAGACAGTTTACAAGTGGGTAGGGAATAAAAAAAATAAAGTTTAAGAAGTATTTGTTTAAAAAAAACCCCTAATTTTCCCAGCTGTTAAAAAAAAAGCTCAAACATGCTTTATGGTAGGGAAAAATAAGGACTTGCCCTTCCTTGGGGAGAATAAAGTCTCTAAGAGGTCTTGGGTGTGCCAGGACAAAATTTTTGCTCTATATTTTGGATTAGAACATGTTTTCCCTCTTGGGGAAAGAACTGCTCTCAGTTTTGGGAAAGTGTATGGACAAAGTGGGATTTTCATGGTGTGGGATTCCAGGGGTAGCCTCCTTTTTCATTGTCTTCCACGATGGAAAAGTAAGTGTCTGAACCCACAGAATCTAAAAGTAGTTCTCTAAAAATGAGATGGCATAAGGATTTTCACTTAATTTTTGCTTTTTGTATGCCAAATGAAGTAAAACTTTATTGCTCTCCAGTGTTGTGGGATATGTGTCAGAATGTATGCACAGCCATGTATTCCCACACCTCAGCTTTGAGGAGAGGAATAAGACCAATATACTCCTTTTCATGCTGAAAATGCCCAGAGCAACTGGGCAGCTTATTTTTCCATAAATTAGCCTGAAAGCAGCTCTTCTCCTTCCAGGTACTTATCCTAATTTCTCACCGTAATTAATTCATGGCTCGTTTATACTCATTTGTCCTTGTGCCAATATTCTGCTGGTTGCTTAAGTAATTTTTCTCTCCCTTCATGTTTACATACCCGAGTATATATTCATAGGGAACAATCATATCCCTTCTCAGCTATTGTTTTGAGAAGCTGAACAAGCCAAGCTCTTTTAATGTCTGTGTGTAAAATAAATTATCATTTATTTTGCTTGAGCACACTTGTTTACTAGGAGGTTATTTTTGTTCCAGTCTGTGCTTTAATTATTCCTTGACTTTCTTATTTGTCAGAAGCAAGCAAGAATGAAAAAAAAAGAAAAAAAAAGAAAAAAAATCAGCCAATGCTTTTCTGTACCAAAGCAGGCCTGGGACCCACAATGTCATATGTAAAAATGACAATGGGATGAACACAGGCAAAAGCTGTGTTAAATACTCTTATATTGCTGGAGTGCATTTGGGATGGACTCTTTTAATACATAAAGTTGCAGTGGGTGTTAGAAAGTAGCATTTGCTAATTCTTACTAGGAAATGACAATTCAAGAAAACAGTTCCTTTTAAAAAAGTTATATCTTCTGTATAAGTTCATCCAGGAAAATTTCTGAATTCTTTAATTGCAGAAACTACTCGCTGAAGATGTAAATTATTTCCTTTCTGTACATTAAACTTACAACACTTGGCACTGAATGAAAAGGATTCTTTCCCTTCTGGTGAATATTCCAAAACTTGTCCTCTCCCAGACATGTTTTCTCCCAGAAAGTGATTTTATTGCAATAAGTGTAGAAGGTAATAATGAAGAAAATATCTATTCTGGTTTGTAGTCAAAACTGTTTTCTCTCTATAGGTCAAATGAAAACAAAACATTTTTGAAAATTAATGTTTTTATTAAATTTTCATTCACTGGTGGTACAAACCCTTGTGTAAACAGCAATGTCCCCTTGTCCCCTGCCAGCCCTTTTTTCCAGTGCTGTCACATCACTAGGGATCCTCTCTTGGACATCATTTTTTTTTAAGACTAATGGATTTGACTGAACCACAGAAAGAAATGGTGCTCCTCAGCTAGAAGAGATTTTTGCTCTGTTGGGTTTTGTGCTACCCTACTTCACTGTGCAGTGTCACCCAGCAATGACAGAAAGGTGGTGACAATTAGGCAGGATCTTCTCTGGGCTTAAACCTTCTGCTTGGCAGAAATTAGTGACAACAACAAAGCTTCAGGCAAGAGCACCAAAACATACTCTTTTCCTCACTGACTCACTGCCTCCAGTGCCCTCTTCCTCTGCCCCTAGCTGTGCTTCTGGCTCACCATAAATGACACAACTTTTCTCTTCAAAATTCAGAAACAGGGAGAAATAGGCTGTTGGACACCACAAAATAGAACTCAGAAAGTAGCCCAGAACCAGAACTAGTACTCTGCAAGTACCTGCAGTATGTTTGTATAAGCCAGAGCAGCTCAAGAAGTAGCATATCCGTGTTTCCCAGCAGTACACTTCATTTAATTGCCTTTGGGTTGATCAGAAGGTTTATAACCTTCACATAAATGTGCCCCCACACATGGATGGCTATGCTATTTTCAAGTGTGTGCACAGCAGCGTGCTGTCATGTGGATTTATAAGCTCAAAGCTGCAAAGGAGACATTTGCAACAAACTGACAAATAAATTTCCAGTACATGGAACAATAAAAAGATGCAGATAATTAGAAATAGTCACACATCTCCTCTCCTCCCAACTTCTCAAATACACAAAGTAGCTCAAACTAGAAATTCTAATATTTCACAAGTATAGCCTGGGTGTAATTATAAGAACACCATATTCGTTTAAAGGTTATATATGAAGTGTTTTCGTATCAAGACAGTGCCATAAAACCTACATGACAATAAATAATGATTCAAGTGCCTCATCTTTACCTGACAGCTTAGAGATTTTCCTTAACCTGCTTTCAGTTCCATGCTTTTAGGTAATTCCCTTAGATATTTCTTGCTTTTTGTTTCTTTAAATATTTAGATACAAGTTTGGGGATGAAATTCACGTCAAGGCATGGGTTAGGGAGGGATTAGGCAGCAGGAATCTCAATGTTGCAGTGAAACATCTTGGGAATCCCACAGTAACTGTAGGTCCACAGAGATGCTCCTGGAGCTGCTGCTTCTCCTTCTATCCTGGGACTTGGAATGAGAAGTAGATTGCAGATATTTCCCAGGGAGAAAAATGGTGTAATCCACAGATATCAGAACTTGAAGTCATCATAAGGATTTGGTGGAAAGGAAGCTGGAGAAAAAGCATGAACTCATTTTCTCATTTATGGGCTTGCTTGGTGCTGCTGAGGGAATCTGAAGAGATGGGAATTAAAATCACCTGATTGCTAAATGACTTTAACTGAGATCCTAGGGAATATATATCTGTTATTCTTACTCTCAAGCTTATTTGACTGACCCACTGTAATCAGAGTCCTCTTTTGCTTTGAAATTTCAGATGGCCATGTTTTGGTTTGGTTGTTTGGAAGTAGTTTTAGAGGTTTTTATTGCTTTGTTTTGGTCGGTGTTTTTCATTTTGCTTGTTTGTTTTGTTGGGTTTTTGTTTTTGTTTTTTTGTTGCTTTTTTTTTGTTTGTTTTTTCTTTGTTTTGTTCGGTTTTTTTGCAGTTGTTTTGTTTTGATTTGTTTTGTTTTGATTTGTTTTGTTTTGTTTTGGTTTGGTTTTGTTTTGTTTTTGAGGGCCTATTCTGGGTCTTGTACTCTAATCCATGATGAAAGCTATAATTCTTCTTAATTTTCCATAGGCAAACAAGAACTGATCGAAGCTGCAGGAGTGATGGTTGTTATGAAAATACACAAGCAACCTGAGGAATCTGTCTCTTCTCTTTATCAAACATTCATTGGAAGACTGTGATAAAATTGAAGTACATTCTAGTTTTCTGCTTTGCTTTTTGCTTGCCATCACTGTGCTGTTTCTAAATGGTGCAATTATTTCTTAATGATGTACTTTACATCATATTACACTCCTTCTATTGAAAAGCCATATAACAGACTTAGCCAACAGGAGTTACTCTGTGAATTTTTTACAGATAGGCAGAATAAAATCACAGTGAGCAAACCCCAAACATCAATACACTGTACCCCGTATCAGGCTTCAGAAAGGTCATCAGCCTAAAAGAAACAAAAGAATGCCCCACAGATTTCCATTTCTTGGCCTGGTATCAGCATCCAGGCTGTCAGGCCTGGCCTTTAGAGACAGGTCTGACCTATGGTAAACAGGCAGTTCCAGAGGTGCTTCGGCACAAGGAGACACTTGATGGGCAGCTTCTAAAAATATTTTCTGGAGCAGGAGTTTTTTGTGGGATGCTGTATTTGTTTAGTTTCAGCTATCACTTTCCTTCAGAAGAACTGCTGTCCTGATTCCGTTCTCATGCTCATGCAGCCCTACTGTTTTAGTGCTGCTTTGAACATTAATGTCAATGAATTAAAGAGCAGATTTCCAAACAAATGCATCACCACCGAAAATGTTTTGAGGTAGGATGGGCACTGGACCAATTCACTCAGAGTGCACTGGGTTAGAGTACATCAGCAAGATCATGCTGATTCCTTCTCCAAGCATTTCAGCTGATGGAGCAATTCACCTGACAAAAATTCTTGTCTATCTATTCTCTTGCTTGCCTATACTCTTGTGCAGTAAATAGTATCACTGATTTAATGGAGTAAGGTGCTGAGAATTTCTCTTTCTCTTGGGGTCTAGTCTGCAGCACTTCATTTGGAGAGGAATAAATTAGCCTGCTACTTGAGCAATCTGCCCACTTTGGGGGGGTATGGGGCAATAAGACACTTCTCTGCAGGCTTCTGTGCCTCTGGGTGTGAAAATACCACTGCAAAATGAGCGCTCTGCATGGCAAGTGAAAGGATGACTGAGAAGACGCTTCTCAATGTGCTTCACACAAAACAATGGGAAATGATATTGTTATTAAATTAATACATAATAAGAGTCCATCCTTTGAACTAGCTAAACAGCTTAAGTAGAAATATTGGATTTTAAATAAAATTATTCTTAATGCAAGTTTTTCTGGATTTTCCTTTGGAACATAAAATTTTTCTCTGCTAGGAAGAAGCATAAATAGAACTTGGAATAGTTGAGACATCTTGTTTTGTTTTGATTTTATTTTTGCTGATCTTAGTTTCAAAAATAGACAAGCTGATTTAACCATTTTTCTTTTTAGCTGACAAGAAACACAACACTTTTTAAGAAATGAGTGTTTTATAAAGGAAGCATTGACAAGCTGTCTCACTACAAGGTGCTGCCTGAATATCAAAACAGTTATTTTAAATGCCTGTTCTACAAGAGGGTTTTGTTTTGCAATCCAAACCAATAAATAATTCCTTTTAGGAATGGTTTTATTTTCTGAGGTATTTAGCAGCCTGGCATTTTAATGATGGCTGCACAGAAAGAGAAAATAATGTCAACAGCAAGCCAGGAGCTGTCTCTCTGTCTTCCTTTCTGTTTATTTCCCCTCAGCCCTGTATATCTCAGATGACCCGATACATCATTATTTTTGTAACACAAGACAGAACATATGTCACACTTCTGACCTTAAGAGTAAATTGTGCTCTTATTAAAAGTGAAAACAACCCAAATATTTCTCTTTTTTATTTTTTTTAACCAATCAAAATGAGAAGCCTGAATTAATTGCTGCTTCCACAACTTAATGTGAACCCAAACCCTGAACGCAGAACTAATTGAGCTTATTTTTATATTGAATAACATAGGCTGAGCAGGAGGTGATGTCAATTCTTGATTACCATTCTAATTGCCCTGAATACCTCCCTGTGGCTGTCAGCAAGGTGATGCTTGTATACATGAATAAATCTGGCACACTCTGCAAACCCAATGCCACCAGGACAAGCAGTCCCTGAGTGACAGGCTGGCTTTGCCTGCTGCTTGCAGGGGGAGGTGTTGCTGTGCTCTACAGCATTTAACATAGGGCACATGACACTTAATCCCATTAGGAGTGTGGGCAGCAGCATGGTTATTTATGTTTTCAGCAAATAGAAAGGCCAGATGTGGTGGCACAACCTGAGAGTTTTATTTGATAATTAGCAGCATCAACAATACAGGGTAATCTTCAGCAAATATTTGCTGTCTAAAGGAGCATTTTGAAAGTGCCAAAAATTTTACAGATTTCGGTTTAATATCATTTCCTCCCAAGTTCAGCTGCACAGTTAAACTGAAATGGATTAAGTTGATCTTTTCCCATTATTTGCATTTCCCATATTTTTTGACAGAACCACCACATGAATGAGCAAGTGTCTTTCTGGATGAAGTTTCATTATATAAAAAGTCCTGATTGGAAAGTAAAGAGCAGCTGGGATACATATTTTATGAGCTTCCTTTGAAAGACAGTTCTTTGAGCATACCACTGTCATTCACTATTTCTCTGGCTCCTTCAAGTTTCCATTTCTTTCAACCAGTGTTTCTTACTAATCGGGCACACTGAAATAACCAGAAAAAGGAAGAATCTACTGAAAAACAAGGACTCATTTGATACAAACTCTTTTTTTTTTTTTCCTCTTAAAGAGGATACCTGGTTTTCTGCCTTGAGCCTGATATGAATCTTGCACTGCTAGTTGGGAGTATGGGTCCCCTAAGTACTGGATCTTTCTGCAACTCCAGAGTTTCAGATCTATTTCCATCAAAGGACTGCTGAGGATGTATTGACACTCAGCAAGAGTTAATTTTCTGATGTCACAGGAGTGATCACAGAATATTGTTTTGAGCCTCTAAAATTTTATTAAAATAGAGCACTAGGCCTATACTGACTCAAGGGTATGCCACTAGCCTAGACTAAGGAATTGAGGCTGAATGACTTAGATGGAAGAAGGCTCTTCCCCACTTTTTGACAGGGAAAATCATTTTTTCTCCCAAAAGAACAAGACTAAGGACACTTGTTGACTCCATTTTTTGCCTCAAGTAGATTGGCCTGAATGAGAGTTGCTCTGTCATTTGACCCTCCCCAATTCAGGCAGCTGTGTTTTCAGCTGCATTTTCCTTCTCAGCTAGCTTCTGGAGGCTGTTGCATTAATAAGTCTGTATGTATATACATATACATATACATATACATATACATATACATATACATATACATATACATATACATATACATATACATATACATATACATATACATATACATATACATATACTCATGTCCGTGTGTGTATTTTTGGAGGGACAGTGGTAAAATTGTACCTATGAAGAAGCAGAGTGATCGTCTGAGTTCCTTAGTCCTTTTTTTATTCTGCCCATGTGGCACAATCCAAGTGTCAGAGATGCTCAGGATGTCTCTGCTCTTCTTAGGAGCTGAGTGAACCTCATGACACAGGGAGATATCTAGACAGAATATTTGGATATTTTCAAACAGAATGTCACTGAAATGTAGTCAAGAATCAACACCACCAAGGCAGCAGAAATATCATCTCAGAGCACAGACAAGTCAAACCCCTACACTGCTATATTCATTTGTTAATTTTCACATGCTAATTGCATTTCTTTCATTCACAACTAGAACGTCAAAGAAGCTGTGTCTAGTTAGAAATCCAGCTTTTAAGTCTTTCAATATATAGGCACTGAGAGGAATGTTACATTTGTCTTTACAAACAAGTTGTAGATCTGTTGGTAGTTAAAGTTAGCACCTAGAGATAAAAGAAACAATGGGAGGGATTACACTGATTGATGAATGGAAAAAGAAATTTGCTTTACAAACAAACTGTAGGTTTTCTGGTAAATGAAATTGGGTAACAGAAGATGAAAGAAGCAACGGGGGGGGGGGGGAACTATGAATTCTACAAGAATTAAAAATTAAAAGGGAGGGTTATACATTAGAGGGGAATGTCAGGTGTCAGGCGTTTTGGGAAGTCCGTACCTCTCGAGTACCTCAGCCAGAGGGGAAAGAGAGAGGGAAATACGGCCGGGAAATTAGGATAAAAAGGGAGGCTGCGTCCTCCAGAAATCTGAGAGATCCTAGGGGAATGCCCCATGGCCTCTCCCTTTATTTGAATAAAGCAAAAAGGACTCCTCTGTCTCCTTTTTGGACATAAACCTCTGGTGTTTGTGGATTAATTTTCCTTACAGCATGTTGGTGTCCAGTGAATCTGGAAATCTTTCAGCAAGGAAATAAAATTGCATTCTGGAATCTTGCATCTTAAAATGTTAGGTGAGGCTGCACATCAGAGAGGGATTAAATTTTATGCTGCAGAGTTTTCTGTTAAACAACTCTTTGCAATGGAGGAAACATGACCACATATATTTAGCTCATTTTCTCCGGCTCTTCGACCCATCTTTTTAGAAATAAGCATTTTGACTGGTAAGCTTAGCTGCAGAACATATCTTCACTGTCAATTTTCCCCCTAACAGCTCTTATTTTACAAGAGCTTTAGGTAGTTTGCAGGGCTGAAATGAAACAGCACAAGTTCTGAACTGCTTAACTTCAGAGCCAAGAGCTCACAGGTGCACAGGAAGAATCCCTAGACCTTTAGTTTTATTAGAAATACAGCTGGAGACCCTAGCTTCAGAAAATCAATGTGTCAGACCTTTGTAGCAACTCCTGGTGGTTTGTCAGTGACATCTCATCAATGCTGTGGCCCCAGAAGAGAAAACATCATAGGCTTCGTACATATTTTATCGATATTATTGTGTTTCCATTGATCGCCTGTCACTGCAATGGAGTTGTTGTGATGTATGGTCTCCTGCTACTTTTCCAGAGAGGGACTTCTTGACCTGAAGGGCCTGTCAAGCCCAGGAGATCTTTTTTGAAGCTTTGTGTGCAACTTGACTTGTCAGCATTATCCCGATGAACTCATTGCAGAGTGAAAAGCAAATGAAGAGCAAGAGAGATAAAAAGAAGGGATAAAGAAAGATGTGAGTCATTTTCTGAGATTCCCAGAAGCAGGAGATTAAGGTTCTGAGGCTGCCTGTGTAGAGTGCATGTGGAGGAGAGTATCTTGGTGCTGTTTCACATGTATAAGGTGATAGAGGCTCAGCCTTCTGAAAGGAGGGTGTTAAATGACTCAGGGAGTTCTTTCATGAGAAGCTCAGGCTCTGAGGGGAATGGCAAGGAGGCAGTGGGAGGGGATTTGTGGAGAAAAAAAGCACTCCTGAACTTCACAGAAGCATACAGGCTTATATTTGCTCTGAAGTGCCCACTCAGAAACCTAACTTCACAGAGCACAAAACAAATACAAGTTAAAAATATTTAAGATGCAAAATGGAGCATTAGTCATAATGTGATGATATTTCAAACTGCACTGTTGATGTGCTCCCTTAAGAATAGACCAGTTTTTCAAGGCTTTCCTGTAACATAAGGAAACATAACATTAAGCTACTGACTTTGTCCTACATAAGTACACGTCCATTTATGTTAACAGTGCGCTAACAAGGAAGGTGTTAATTTATGAAAATACATAGATATTCACATACAGATTTTAGTTATATAAAGCACACTTTAATTTGCTCTCAGGAAAATTAGAGGAAATAAATCCCATTCTCTTGATTCCCTTATTTCAGTTGATCCTGTCATAGCAAAAAGTGTTCCTGTTCATCTTTAACATGCTGATCTAAAATGCAGTTCAAAACCACCCAGATAAGCAGGCAATGTCTAGTTTTGAAATTTAACTATGATTAAATCTGCTCCTTAATATTATTTTCAAGCTGTTACAGGTACAACATAAGCTGGGACATGGAGATGGCTGAGTGAGTACAGCTGACATGCTGTGAAACAGAAATTCTGCAATGTAATGTATGTTGGTAAAGTCATTAGTTCTCTGATCTCCTGCAATTCAGAGCAGGGAGTGAGAATGGTTTTGAGCAGCAGTCTGAACACAGATGAAGAAAAGTCACCAAGCTAAACTAGCTGCTGTATTATCTATTATCTGCAATTTCTGACTTTAGATTTGTGTAATTGATTTTTTCCACAACTGTTTTCAAAAGTTTGCCACTATAAGTAACTATTTCTCATGACTGATATTTGCAATATGCCACTTAACAAGGATTGTGGATACTCTAATTTAAAATAGTAAATTTAAGTATTTAAATTTTAATTATTTTCCTCTTAAATTGATTCCATTCTTTTTTGAATCCAAAATAAGGCAATATTTTTTTTTAAATTTTCTTTATTTCCCCCCCTCTCCAAGATAGATGTCCCAACAAGAATAATTGATCTTTTCTCATCTCAGGCTCTAATTTATCAAAATTAATGCTATTCTGTTCAACAATTTGGTGGCACCAGAATTCCCATGTTTGAAAGGAAGTCAGGACAAGAACTGTGAAATGTACACAACCTCACCTTGTTTTGCAACAATCAGTTTGGGACTTAAGGTATTAAGGATTTAAAAACCACACTACATTGGCAGAGATATGAACTAACACCTGTAGAAAATGTTACTCACCCTAAAATTTATCCATGGAATGCCATCCCATAGTTACTGAATGCCTGGCAACCAGACCCCCTCCCCCTTATCGAAAACCCTGTTATCTTTCTGGATTTCTATTGGCTCTTAAAGTCAACAAGTTATTGGTCCTTTTTTTACTTAGAATTTTAAGATAATTGGTTAGTTTAAAAGCTGTAGTTTTATTGGTAGAAAATTCAATCCTCTGTAAACCTAGAAAAAGTCCTTTGTTATCTGATGTAAGTAGACTGTTGTAGTATTCTCCCTTCGGGGAAATAAAGTTATCTCCAGAACTAGTGCTGCAATAGTCTCAACCTTTCTGTACTTCGCTAGTGGGTAGCTGTAAGCCCAACAGCCAGAGTCCAGAGAGATCTGGACTTGGAGCTGCTGGGCTTGAGGTTGGAAAGCTCCAACCTTAAAAACAGCTACAAACACCGTTTTGTGATTATATGAATCCATTTTTTCCATAATTTAATACAGCAATCAGACAAGAGCTTTCCAAAACCGTGCCTATGTGTAAAGTAATGTAGTCAGTGTTATTTTGACTCACAAGATTAGAGAGCATTAGAAAGCTTGTTCACCACTAGCTTTGTTCCAGCTTCTTCCAGTCATCTTAAAAATAACAAAACTCCGGAGCCCCATGCCTGTTTCTGCTTAAAATATAGCTGGTGGTCATTGGCTAGTACTTCAGTGGTTTTATTCATCAAAATATTTTTAATAGAAACCTAAATAATTATTTTCAAGAGTGTCTAAAGGGCACTAGAGATCAGTAGCAAACTACAAATTAACTGAAAAAAGAATTTAACTTAATGTCACACAGTGCAAATAATAGTATGAATAACACTGATTTTAATTACAATTTAAGAAATAAAACTGTGATTATAATAGTGTTATAATAGGCTAACTTTTTTTCTTTTAGAAACAGATCAATTCTGAGAAAAATAAAGGTTCTTTCTTCCTTTAAAAAGACTCCCTCTCCCTTTCCACCTTCCAAAAGTGCAAGAGACTGGTTTATTCATCAGCGTGTTGTCAAGATGCCAGATACCTCAGTGGTGACCTGATTGTCAAGCAGCAACGTGGCCCTGGGTTGGGAGGTCAGGGCAGCACTATGCCCTATGGATACTGAAAAAGGCCCAGCCACACTGCCTCCCTTGCTGCTGTTCCCCTTCTTAGCTGAGCTGGAGGAGCAGCCTCAGCCATGGGGAGAAAGTGAGCAGCAAGGAGCTTGGTCTCTCTGCCTTCAGCATTAGCATAGAAATTTCACAGAAATAAAAGTATCTACAGCATTACAGATGAATGCTAATTACACAAGAATAGATTGCAGATGTTTTCTAGGGATGAATAGCAGCTCACTCTGCAAGGATACTGATTGGTTTAAATGGCAGCACTTTGGAGAGCCCCAAAGTGCTCCCTGGACAGAAATACTAAGGGAATTCACGTTAAAATATATATCCACGTTTCTTTTTTGAATATCTTAAGATGAGAATAATCAAATGTAATAATTAATTAATTAATTAATAATAAATAAACAAATAAATGCATTGCTAATTGTTTCTTTGAAAGTACAGTATTAGCAAAGAAATGTGATCACATCAGCACAAATGGAGTGATTATATGGCTGCAATAAGTGAATCAAATTTTATGACCAGGTTCTATAAGCTAAATGTATGAGCTGGCTTGATCACTTGTAGCAGACACAGTTTATAACAGTGTGGTGGTTCTGTCTTCATTTGTGATTAATGGGAATAATTTTTGGATAAAACAATCAGTTCATCAAATTACTTGCAAAGTTCTGCATGGTTGTGTTAGAAAAAAGACCAAGCTCACAGGTTCAGCAGGCAATCCTCTAGAAATATAGGTCAGGATTTTGCTCCAAAATTCATAGAGAAGCCACATGATTTATTTTTTTATTTCATATAGTGCATATCTAAATTTCTGAAGAGCAGAAGTATTTTTTCTGGTATGGATTGCATGTTGTGATGTATCCCAGTCACATTGCAATTCAGTCCAGCAGGAAAATGGTGAGCTTGATATGGAAATGCTTTTGTTCCATACATGAAAGGAAAGCTTCAGCTTTTCTTTTTCTAGGATGGAAAATGAAAACGTGAAAGCTGTGTGTCATTCAATTCTGAAAAGTGACCTGACCAGATGCCAAAATTATTAAGAAGCAGCATGACAGCCCTTGGATGCAAATCCTTGAAAATAAGACAAGCAAGAAAAGGAGATATTGAAATAAGTAGACTGAAACGAAACTCTGTGTGTGTATTTTCTTAAAGAGGAAACAAAAGTTTGCCTATAAAAATTGGCTTAATTATTTCCTTCCAGCAGCCAGGAATATCAGCTGAAGTTTGCCAAATTATGGGGAAATTTCAGCCTGTAACTTTGATGACCTGCTAGCACGGTTTTATCTAAGGAAAGCTACCTTGGATATTTCCCCCAGAGATGATTTATAAAATGAACAGACTTTCTAAACTGGTTTTAACACGGGGGAGTATTTTTTGCCTATTCCTTACTGTGATTTCTACTCCATAACAAATCCCACTGAATGCATAGGGTGGACTGGAGGTGTGTAAGGATGTGAAAAGGCTTCACTGACATGCTGATGTCAAGGTCTGAATGGTCCCCAAAAAGAGCTCTTATACTTTCTTTTCCCTTGTATAGGTTATGTAAAGTCTTTTACAGGCTCACCCAGTAATGTTTGCATTGGAACTAGACAAATTATTACATGACAATGCTTATTGTTCTACTGAGAAATAGGTTTGGTGGTTTTTTGGGTTTTTTTTTGGGGGTTTTTTTGTTTTGTTTTTTTTTGGGGGGGTGTTTTATTTTTGTGGGTTTTTTGTTTTTTTGGTGTGTGTTTTTTTTTGTTTTTGTTTTTTTTTTTTTTATCTGCAGATCACCTTATAACCTTTTCTCATACTCCACCTTTCTCAGACAGGTTGCTGCAAACAGATATTTAGCTAAGGTAATAGGTAATAAGGTACTTATATCCTCTATTTGGACTTGATTTTCTGCTCCATAACAGAATAACAGACTGGTTAAACACTGGGCCCTTCTGCAGTGCTGCTGGTCATTTTATTTCTATTCTAGCAGACCTAATAAAAAACCTGCTGGTTTAGATCTGCTGTTTTATTCTTAATAATTTCTTTGGTGAACTTTTATTGATTGATAAAAACATGAATCTTTTTTTTTTCCCACAGGATAATTGATTTTCACCATTAATTTCTGAAGAAAAAAGAAATGTTAATTTCTGTTAAAACTTTTTATAAACTATCTTATTCTTTGCTACTGAAAGTTAATTAGGAGCCGCATTAATTTTTTTAGCATCTCCTAGGTGTAGTATTACATTTATGAATTATAATTACACTATTCACCATCTTTCATCACTGATGTCAGTCATCAGCTTTCAGGAGCCTACAAGTTCAACAGAGTCTAAAGTTTCAAAGTTATATCAAGAAATTAAATATCAAAGTTTCTATAAAAAGAAAAAGGAAATAACATACAGTAATAACTTATTTGGTTTGAGAAATCTGTCAAAGGACCAGAATTTTTTGAGTAAATTTATCCTATGCTTGGAGAAACACATAATTTCTCCACGATTTTGAGTTTCTCTTTGTTCCCAGGGAGTCAGGGAGATTTCAGCAACTACTTTGTAACGAGAGACTACTACTGTTGTTTTGCTTGCCCGCTGTTATTTTGGGTGTTTTTTTATAAAGAGCTGCTTTTTTTTTCATGTATATCTACTCACATCAGTGTCTGAGTCATGAAAAGGTATTAGATAAAACTAAAGGGGAAGTGACTAATTTTGCAGAGTCCACTCCCTTAACTTGTTTTAAACCACGACAGCATGGCAAAGCAGAATCCCAGGCAGACTGCAGAGGTTCTTCGTCCCTTCCTGTGATGAGGGTATATGGTGACCCATCTGCTGAAAAAGGGTCAGCACAGCAGTTTCCATTCTGCTTTTCTTGGGACTCAGGATTTGTGCTGCCTCCCTATCCCACTGCTGAGCTCTAATCCCTGCCTCCCACGCTTCTTATCCCACCTGTCCAAGGTAGTGTCCTCCCAAACTTTATGATTTCTGCCAGACCCTCTCACCGACACCCACAAATACATACAGTAGCAAATCTTGCAGGAAAACAGCAATCCTGGACAAACTCAGGGCTAGAGACCTTGATACTTTATTTAGTAATATGTTATAAGGGCAATTAACCTTACTGCTGAAAACTGTGCCTTTAATATGTCTGCTTTTAATTCCCACTTCTATGTCCTTATATTTTTTCATTAACTCACAATCTCTCATTTTCATCAGTAGGCTGACATCATACCTTTAGCAAAAGTTATTGTTATCAATGGTAAAATATGTTTGACTTTCCATGAGCAAAAAAAAAATAAAAATCAGACATTTATATAGTGTTAACATACTACTTAGACAAGATTGTTGAAAGTGCTTGAAAGTATTAAGTGCCATAGTAAAAAAAAAAATAATTTCAATAAAAGGTTTTTTTTAAATTTAAAAAACCCAAACAAGAGTCCTTTACCATGTAGCGTTATAAAGTCAGAGACACCAGTATGTTTGTGACAAAATAGCCTGAGATCTCAGTTGATCTCTTCAAAATAGGTCAAACTTTAAAAGTTCCAAACAGCAGGACTCAGCTGAGCACCAAAGGACAGGAAATTTTCTCATGAAAAAAATATGAGCTTTGTGCGTGTTACTTTCAGCACTGCTGGTTTCTGGAATTCTGAGTTCCAAAATCAGCATTTGGCAGTATCCTTATTGGAAGTGGTGGTGGTGGTGCAGTGGTATGTCAGGAGGTAGGTAAAACTCAGTAAACCAGGTTTTAATTTGCATTGCAAAAAAATAATCATTGCTTGTCTTCAGACAGTCTCAAGGGTAGTGCGGCAGAAGGAAAGTGCATTCAAAAAACTGTCTATGGCCCCAGTTCAAATTGCAATACTAGGTTTATTCCAGAGAACCAGAATTTGAAAATTTAGAGCTGTGATTCTGTGTTGGACAGATACTCAAAATCAGTCATGGCACAGGAAAATAGAAAACAAATATTACATTGGCAAAAGCAAATGGAATAAAATAGAATTAGAAAACTCTACTTAAAAGAGGCAGATCATCTGAATCATTTGTCTGATGAATGATGAACCTGGGAATACAGTGCAATTCAGAACTATGCTTAAAAAATAAAAAAGTTGGTTTTTTTTTTCTCGCTGGCTCTGGGTCCTTGAATACACCCTGACAGAAACATTTTAATGGCCTGATACTGCATGTCTGTGATCATGTCTGAATTAAGAACAGAGCACTTGCAGAGATCCCCAGACTGCTGCCAGTGTCTTCAAGAGCAACTGAGCAGTGTCAGCCCAAGGCAGAGCCTGTGTTAGCTTATGCTGGCAAGTGACAGGTCTTATTAATGTGTGTGGGGCACAGAGCTAATGTGTCCATTCTGCTTCTGTCTCTGGGAGAACATGTCCTGCGGCATCGCTCTTGGCCATGTGGTGCAACATCTCGTGTGGGTACTGGTATGAGAAAGTCTCTGTGTGGCAGACACCCAGCATCTAGAGGTGCTGAGAAACTGGGTTTTTTGTTTCTTTCTGTAAGCTTTAAAGTATTCTGGATGGGTTATTGCAGAGCTGTTTTCAAGGGAATAAGAAGGTGATGAGCTTAATATGTAGGGATATGCATGACCTTTGATGAATCAGAACTCCAGAATCCTGATGCTGAGATGATTTGCTCAATTTTTGTGTACATGCTTCTTAAATTATACTTGGCTATAAGGCAATGGGTTTTTTATAGGCATACAGCTGGGGAGGAGGAGACGTAAAGAGCCCCTTTGTCCTCTATTTGCCATAAAAATGCTCATGACTTAGCCCAGTCACCTATATTCAAAAAACCTACACCCAGGAAACCTGAGGCTAACTGCCTTTAAACCACAGCATGTTGTCACTCGAATTCAGGGAATTTTTGAACCTCTCCTAGTCAGAGGAATAATCAGGCTGATAGAGTAGCTAAAGGCCTTAGTACCCATAAGAATTTTCAGATTTAGGCCCCAAAATTAAGATAGAGCCTTCACTCCTTGAAGAAAAACACTCTTTTATGCTCTCCATTGTGTTGTGTGACCTTCAGGAATGCACCCTCTTGGTGCTTCTTTTTTCACACAGCCCCTCATGTAGGGCTGATCTAAATGCCACAGTGCAGCCTTCGTAATTCACCAAATAAAAAGGAAATGTAAATATTACGATGGTGTGAACACAAAATAGAAATGCACCTAATAAAATGCTTGCCTGTGGAGCTCTCTCACTTGCTGGCAAATGGCATGACCCATATTATTCAGTGTATATTAAACAAGCTGTCACCTAAGCCTATTTGTGTGAAATAATACTGGATGAAAAATGTTCTTCGGGAATTTTGAATGTCTGCAGCATTTAATGTCTGCTCACTGTATTTGCCGAAGCCAACATAAAATGTACTAGACTATGAGAACAGTGTCCTTCTGTCAGCTGAGGTACCCATATATTGTCAGGTCACAACACACCAGGAATGCAGATTGTCCCATAATTTAAAAGTATTGTACAGCACAGCAAGATCACAACTTCTGAGCTCTCAAGTACACCATAAAAACCACACTGATAGTCATCCATAAAATAATCAAAAACTTCAAAGTATGAATTTCTGGGGTGAATACCATCAGTGTGGAGAAAGGAAGATATGGAAGGAAACTTTTCATCCTCTTCCTTTTCTCAAACAATGCAGCGGGAAAACAATCCCATGAGATTTGGAATAGAGTATACAACATTTTCACCTGTGGACTCCTAGTTGAAAATCAACTTAGGCTACCAGTCAGGGAAGGTAATTAGCAGACAGCTGTTCTGTGACCTGCATAGGAGAAATTAGCTAATGACTGTGGTCCTTTTTCCCCTCAGCAGACAGGTAGCTGCATCTCATCCAGAACAGGTCAGCAGCCTCCTGGGTGGTCCTGCAGCAGCCAAGGACATCCTGGCCATGGAAATAGAACTCATCCCAAAGTGCCAACACACACTTGTACAAGGTCATTGAAGGCATGGAGGAGAAACATGGCACCTCTCCCAGGGATGCAGGTTCTTCCCCTACCTCTGAAAATGAGGTAGATGGAGGCAGGATTGGCTGATGGCAGCTGTGGTGAGAACTGTGGCCTGGGGGCAGAGCCCCTGAGAGTCACTCACAGCCACCCTGACCCGTCCTGTGCAGTGTTGGGAGAGCTGAAATCCACCTCCTCTGCTGGGAAGACCTGAACCAGGAGGAGGGGATTCACCTCAGACTAGTACTTGGGGGTAGGGGGAAGTAAGTAAGACACTTCCTCATTTGACAGATATAAAATCGACTGCAGTTCCAAATATTCTGCCTACAAGACTTAATAGTCTTTATTTATGTTATTTATGCTTGCATTTCAACAATGCTGGTTTCCTTTTCATTTGCTTTTCATTATGAATGGACAATAAACACAGGCAGTGTTGGCTTAGCCATGGTAAAGGAGTCTTTTCTGTCCCCAACTTTACAACATTTGATCTTTTCTGTTATGTTTAAGCTTTAATTCATACTGTGTGCAAATGCAGATGTAGTGTGGTCATGTTGATTTCATGTCAGACCAGTAGATAATTCCTAATTTTAGTCTATTCATTACCAATTCTACTTCAGTTTCTGTTCCATGTCTCCACAGAGTCATTCAAAGACATAATTACTGGAAAACTGTCTTTGAAAACTTGAAATAGACTTAAACACTTTTTCAGCGAATAGGCAGACATTACTTCATATCTCAATAAAGTAAGTACTGGTTTGACATTTAAATGTCATTTTGACACACTCCTGACCTCTACATCTTTGTTCCTATGAAATATTTCTATGGTGATAGCACATTTTAAACTATTTAAAGCAATCTTAAAGGGGGAAAAAAAAACCCCCAACAATTGTCTGACACTGACTAGAGACAACTATTTTTTTATAAACACAGAAAAGTGGTGATTCTTGTTCAGCATTAATATTTAATAAGAATTACAAAATTCATTTTGGTAGATAAGAAATTCACTTGAACTTTGTGAACTCAGAAATTTGCTTCAAGAAAAAAAATTGAAGTAACTTCTCAAACACACAAGCAAACTTTTTTATTACTATATGTATTCTCTGAGTGAATAAAAAAATTTTACTTTTCTAGTACCAGAAACTGGTGAAAGTATCATCACAAATATCTTTCATACCATGAAATCAATTAAAGAAAACTTTGAAATCGGTAGAATTTGGCTCATCTTGAAACAAGCCACTAGGGAGATGAGTAACACTTTGAGTAATATCTACTATCTGATCTATTTTCTGGATCAATCTGTCCAGATATACAAATAGGGATGTTTTCAGGATTAGGGTCCTCACATTTCCACAAAGGGAGGAAGGGCAACTGAAACTTGTAGCAACAGTATGAGTTTAGAGATGGAGCCCTATTAATACCTGAAAGCACAAACAAAACAGTAGTTAAGGACTATTTCTGTTCCCTTTAGTAAGATAGCCTGAAAAAACCCCATTTATCTGTGATTGCCTGTAATGCTTTAAAGGAAAGGAATGTTTAAATAACAGCTGTAATGTAATGATGTTGTTATTTCAGTCATTTCCAGATTACACAGGAGTAAATATACATGGCGGGAATATTTATACATGTATATCCTACTGGGCTGTGCATTTTATCTCCTGTCTTTGCAAGATCATTTGCAATCTTCTTCTTACTGCTTGTCATTCAGTTGGCAAGTTCTACACTCTGTATGAGTTGGCAGGGAAGATTTGCATTTTGAAGCAAAAGCCAATTTAAGTGCAATACAGCCTTTCTAAAAGACTTGGCTCATTTTCATAACCCATGAGGACATGAAATGAGATAAAAATAGTTGGGTTTTCCAGTTTCTCTGAAAAATGCCTTTGACTGGTAAGACATGTCTAGTAGTTATTAGCTGTTCTTGCTTTTCTTCCAAGCTCAGGAAAATAGGTTGTTGAGAAAAGGTTAAAAATAAATCTTGTACTGGAAAATAATTCTTTTGACTTCTAGTAAAAAAAAACGGAAAATATTGTAACACACTTTACCTTGGGTTTTTTTAAAAGTTTATACCACTGAATGCATTTTCCCTCTAGTCTAGGATTACAGGTCTGGAGAGGAATTTGTAGGTTTGGAGAGGAAATGTTTGCAGCTGAGTTTCTCAGTAAAGTCCAATGAAACACTAAGGGCTCATAAATCTGCTCTGGCTCCACTGCTGTTCCCTGAGATGCTGTGGGTTGTTCCTTGAGACCTCCTCTGCATGCAAAGCAAGTTAACCTGGACAAGTGACTATTATGCTGTGTCTATATGCCACAATTTGCAGAGGAATATGAATGGTCTGCTTGGGAGAAATGATCAAGGTGTCTCTGTGCCCTGGTAACCCCGTGTATCCAAAATGAGATTGTTCCAGCCCTGTGCTGCAAGCACACAGCAGCTGGGAGCCCATGTCATGTAAAATGCTGTGGTATGGGCACTGCTCACAGGTCTGAGCACGTGGGCAGGGATGTGGGATCTCCTGCACTCCTGTCTCAAAGCCCTGGACCTTCATTAACATTTTTGCCAGCCAAGGTGGCTCAGGACACAGGAGACACTGCTAAACCTCACTTGCATCCATCTGAGCAAAATCACAGAAACATCTCACAAATGTATTTGCATTAGCAAATTATTTATGCAGTCAGGGGGCTGTTGGAGAGTTTTGAATACCCTGTGTTAATTCAAACCTATGTACCAAAGTGATTATCTTATCACAACGTGTGTGTGTAGAGTAGTTTTGGATTGATGCTATTAGTAAATAGGAAAACCCCAATGCACAGTGTTTGCAGATCCAAACTGCTGCAAACAGTCACAAAGCACAACAGAAAGTCTTACAAATGAAACAAAAGAAATCATCATGCAGAACATGTATGAAGAAGCAATTTAAATGTTTATGGGAGCCTATAACCTTTTTTTATTCTATAAAAATAGGTTTTCAGTTTGTCTGCCTCTAAATAAGTCTTAAATAATACAATTTATTTTGGATGACTGATTATAGGACTCCAACTAAGGCAGTTTAAATCCCATCTCCTGTTGACTTCAGGAAATAAATTTATTTTCTAGCTTTGACATCATATATCATGTTAAGTTTCAGCCATAATGCAGCAGGGGCCCAATTCTGTTAGTCCAGCATGTAGCCATGAGGTCTGTATTTTCAGTGTCTTTAAAGCAACCTCAAGCACAGCAGGATAAATCTGTTCATCCAAGAAGAGCAAGTTACTTTTGGTCACTCGGTAAATATATTTGGTTGTGGCTTGAAAGCAGGAAGGCAGATGTGGGCATTCATGGTGTATTTGTAGACAGATCCCTTCTAATATCTACCAGGGAGGTTTACAGGGAATTCCTATTTAGCTTGTTCAGGGTTGTGTTTGCAGGAAATTCCTTTTTTACTTGTTAAGAGTTGTGTTTCTCAAGCTCTCCATAGCTAAACTGACAGGCTGGAACCAGAGGCAGTCTCTTCAAAGGCTGTGCAGGCCTATCCATGTAACTGTAAAGGTAGATTGCATTTTGTTTTTATCTCTGGACCTGGTGAGATTATTTGGCAAGCCTGTTTTTTATTAATTAATGCATTTATAATGGACAGTGAAAGGCAGATGAAGTTTGGACAATTTTTCCTTCCTGTTGCAGTAGTGCAAATTAAGATGTGCTTAATTTATAACGCATTATAAATGCAGTATTTTTAATTCCAAGGATATCATTACACTTTTTGTTCATCTTTTTCTGTTTGAAACAATTAAATAAGGTGAGATGATGTTTTGTTTTCCTATTTAGGAGGAAGTGCAAGTGGCAGTAGATCTCCCTCACAGACTGGAAGTAAAAAACACAAAGAGCTGATTACTGAGCTGTCCTTGCCTTTCTGTGCTGGACATGTTTTCATGCTGTGGAGTCCCTCAAACTGCCATCTCTCTTCATGCTCATCGACCTCAGGCTGGAGCTCTGGTGCGGGTGGGAGGGATGATTCCTCTCCCCGAGGACAGTGACATTAGCAACAAGCAGTCAGTCATAAAGGATGCAACTGGAAAGGCAGAGGGGGAAAATTACACAGTGGCCCTTCATAAATATTAAAGAAGCTTCTCTAAGACAGAAGCAGAAGTGTGTGTTAACAGTGTCAGAAGATGAATGGCTCTATATAATCAATTCCTTTTAGAGAAAAGATTATTTTCTCACAATTATTAATGTAGTATTTAATCTTTTTTTATTTCCTTTCTCAATCTTGCCTTTTCACAGCCCTTCCCCCACTTTACTTGAGACTGGCTACACTGGCTGTTCCATGCTTTTATTCTGGTTATTCATTTTTTATCCAAACTTCTTACAGTTCCCAAGGAGAAAGGAGCATCACACAGGCATTGGTAGCTTTTCTGCCTGCTTTCCACTACTTCTGCTGAGCATCCATTTAACACAGACAGTTGGGCAAATGCCAGTTACTCATTTCAAGATATTTCAAACTTGAATATATTTGAGGTTTGTGGTTTATGTTGGATTAGGCAGTGAATGAGGTACCTTACTTCTTACATTTACAGATCAAAGGTTACAAGTAAACCTCCTTGATTCTTTCTGAATGCAGATAGCACATCACCTGTAGCTCTTTGCATTGGGAGGAGCAATTTTTGAAATAATTTATTATCTCACAAAATTCTAAGATGTGACTGCAATGAGAGTAATCCTAATGTTTCATTGGCTAGTGTAAAGCCAAGCTGTAAAGGATGGAAGATTCACTTTTGCCTTACATTTGCAGTCCCCAGGCATATTTTGTCATCTTAAAATTATCCTGGATTGTTTAAATGAAGTAGTAGTTTGTGTTCCTCTGAAACATCTTTTGACACATTATCTTGCCGGTGAGGTCTGTGTACTTAATGAGTCAAAGGGAATAATCTTCCAAAACCCTCTGATATTTTGCATGGATATTCATCATTACCATTATCACCAGTCATCCTGGTGAACAGCAGGGAAGCTGTGTATTAGTCACTGTGAAAGGTGCTGGGTTGAGCTATACATCACTGCTGCCTTCTAATAGGAAACAGGATGGCATGATTTACATTTTCTTTGCATTCTGAAAAAGCAGATGAAGACTCTTTTTCAAGTCCACATGCAGTCATCCTGCTGAACCGGCAGTGGTTCTTTGTCTATCATTAGGGTAGGTATGAAGGAACCTTTAGGTAACGCAGAATCCTGTCCTTGCTAGTTTATGGGAGTCAGCAGTTGGGATTTGTGATATCCACCACTGGAACATTTAGCAATCCCACTGGTGAGACCGTTTAGCAGCAGAGCAACACAGTGAAGCAGCTGAATTCCCCATCCCATACACAATTCATCATGCTCCTCCTCTCTGAACCCCACAGATGCTGTAGACCTAGCACCTGAAACGTCCTCGGCATGGTCACTCTACCAACAACACATGCAGCACTAAGACTGCCATTCGTCTTTGCTATTTCTCCTGCAGTATTTGGTGATTTGTACCATACAGAATTTAGAACAAGCAGCAAAACATAAAGATAATAAAGGTCTTTGTAAGCATGTCCAGACAGGCTCCCCTTCAAGTGAAGTCATCTGCTCATTACTGTTCACATATCAATCTGAATCAGTGGACAAATTCTTAGATATTTGAGAGGAAAAAGAAGAAATCCTGAAGTTCCTGAATCAGCAGGTTGCAGAGTTTTTGGGCAGTTCCAGAAAAGCAGTTTCTGGTATTCTTAATTCTTAAACAGACAGATAAGTGTGTCATCACCTACAGATATTAAATACAAGTATTTTTTTCCATTCAAATAAAGCACTTCTTTAACAGTTTTGCTACATCAGGTCCTAGGAGCCAAATAGGTCTCAAACCTGTATTTCTCCACTTGAATTCTTGATGCCATTATTATGCCTCTATTATCCGAGAGGGATTTTGCAGTGGTCGTAGATAAGTAATTTCAAATTGAACTTGGAAAAGTTTGTTGCTCAGAAAAGAATTATTCAAAGAATCTATCAACCTTTGCTAATTTGATTGAGTTTCCTTGGCTGTAATTCAGATATATAGCCACAAAAGCTGCAAGAGATAGGCTCAGTGGTGATAAAATAGTTTTAAAATATGCTGTCAGGTAACTGAAACTTTCTAGGTGATGATGTCAAACAACAGCAGATATTATGTGTTCTTGACTAATTTGGGGCTTATAAAATGATTTGTGAGAATCATTTTAAACTATCCTACATTGCTACAGCACCATTACAGATACTTGTGCTTTTCATTTTCATGAGTTCTAATGCTGTTACAACTTACTTTACTGGTTTTATAATCTGGATAAACAACTCTAAAATCTTGATCACCTATTGGAGAATTAGAAAAGGCGATTATCCTTTAGTTAATGTGCATGGTGTCCTCATAGCAGTTGTGCTAAAATTACTGTTATTGCAGTCATCTATTATTGCTAAAATGCCACAGGACTCTTCAAGGTTGTGGATGCAGCTCAGTGAATGATGAACCTCTGATTATCCCATCGTCTTACTTCCCACCACCTCTGCAGAGGAATTAACAGCAGTAAGAGCCCTCTACCTGGTTCATCTCTTCTCCAACTATGTGGAACAAACAAACAAAAATTTGTTTTCTAAAGTTGATGTTTTGGTTTAACCAGACAAATGATAAACATCCATTCTCAGAACTAATCTCTCTGAGACAGTAGTCATATTGATGGTTTAATAATAAACCAGATAGGATTGGAAAATTAGTATTTATAAAATCTGAACCTGAAGTCTGACCAGAACGCTGACTGTTCATGCAAAATAGCTCATCTCCCTTTACTACTTACTGCTCTCTCTTCCCCCGAACACTCAGAATGTTTCTTCCATCTGTTTTACTTCATGACTTCTTGCTATAGTAACCATATTTCTCTGGCCTGCAGTGCAAGTGAGAACTACCTTTGGCATCCTGTCGTCGTAGTGCTGCCATTCTTGTTGAATGCAGTCTCAGCAATTTGTGCTGGCTGGATTCACGTGTGGCATCTCATTGTGAGTACTCATCCAATAAATCATTTATAGATACCTCAGTGAAATAAGCATATCAGTATCAACTTCACATATACTGCATGGATTGAAAAATTTATCAGAAAGCAGCTTCAGAAATGGTAGTGAAGCCCTCCTCATCTATGCTGCTACAGTTAGGAATTTCTGCAGCCTGCTAGAAAAGGAGAAACACATAAATGAAGAAGAAGAGAAAGCTATCAGAAAACACCAGAAATTATGATATTAGTTGGCTGCCTCTTCTTATGAGGCATTTTTGTGGTCTGGGATTCTCTTAACTATTGAAACATTCTGTCAAGTGGGACTGACAAACTGTAATCACTTAAGTAAGCCCTCTGCCATGACTACCCAGTTGGAGCTTTTGCCAGCACTAGGGCTTGTACTTACATAAGCAGAAAGCAATCACTCTTAACAAAGTTTCCAATTAACTTTTCTTATCTAGATAAATCTAAGGCGGCAGCGCAATGATTCAGTGTGGGCTTAGGTAGGAGCACATCCTTCTATTACTGGGGCAATAAAACAAAACTAAAGGTAAAACAAAGCAAGAAAGTGTGGATTGTGTGGAGAATAAATAAATTTATAATCCACCATCCCAATAAAATATTAATTGGTTTACACTGGATTAATGCCAATATTTTAACACACTTGCAAGATTAGGCTTTGGTAATGGTGCATTAGATGGCTTTATTGATGTAATATTTAGCAGTAGAATAACAATCCCAGCCATATGATAAAACACAGCCCCAAAAAATAATGACAAATCAATGTGTAAATTCAGTGATTTCAGGAATAACAGGCCATTTGCAGTTTTTCTTTAGGTGATGTTTTCTTGAAATTACCTCGGTGATATCTGTCATTCATCTTGTGCCTGCTGAAACAAAGTGGTTTGTGAGCTGGATAAGAAGCTGCTGAAAGTTTTGCTTTGTTAGAAGACCTATTGATTTTCTCGGTAAAGAATGTTAAACTTGCATTATCTGTGGCACAAGGGAGCAGCGTTCCCTATTTTAATTTTAATAAGTGCCACTTCACTGTTAAGGAGGAGACAAATAGACAAAGACTCATTAAGTACTTAACAGGAGACAAGGGTGTGTAAACAAACATGATATAGATTCTTTTCCCAGCTTGGAATCATGTTGGAATAATGATAGAATTAGCCTGTGTAAAAGAACTTTTTTTTTCCACAAAATTGTTGGCCTATCAAAATCTGAAAACTCCAAGAGCAAATTTATTTCTAACTGGTATGACTTCCACAGTATTTATACTGTTACTGCAGTAACAGCCAAGAGTTGCTGAAAGTGATGAAAAGGAAATTAAGAAGGGATTTATTCCAGTACCACACACTTCTATATCCAACACAGTAGCTGTTTAATAACCATGACTTTACATAATTGGATCTGTATGGGTAACTTATCATCACCTAGGAATGAATCTTGCAATGGTACAGTGACCAACCAGTTCATAGTTCATAGTTCAGCTCACATGAACACCCTTCTTTTAAACTTTTAATAGACACAAGCTCAGCCTTTGGAAAAATCCTGAGACACTAGAAGGGCTAAAAACCCCAACAATCCCAAATGTTTGCACATTGGGATTGCCTGAGAGGCCCCTGAACGGGACACTGAACTGTGACTCTGGAGAACCAGAGTCTGCATCAGCTGTGCTGTGTGATTTGCAGAGTTTCACATAATCCCTCAGTGCACAGTCACAGTAAGTGTGCTGAGCAGAAACTCCATCCTGGATTGCAACCCTGAACACAATAGGATTTGAGTTAGGGGTGAGATCTCTCTGTAAATGGCAACCTAAATAATAATTTTCTATTAGCCAACCTGAAAACCAGAGAAAGTTTTCTTGCTGCATGAATGCTAAAATCTGTGTGCAAGAATGAATCTTGGTTGTCCTGGTATCTTCATTTTATCCGGTAAAGCAGTTTCTAAGTTTCCCACTCCCTCACTGTTCCTCAGAACTCAGCAGCTGGAGAGGAGAGGAGAGGAGAGGAGAGGGGAGGAGAGGAGAGGAGAGGAGAGGAGAGGAGAGGAGAGGAGAGGAGAGGAGAGGAGAGGAGAGGAGAGGAGAGGAGAGGAGAGGAGAGGAGAGGAGAGGAGAGGAGAGGAGAGGACAGGACAGGACAGGACAGGACAGGACAGGACAGGAGAGGACAGGACAGGAGAGGACAGGACAGGACAGGACAGGAGAGGACAGGACAGGACAGGAGAGGACAGGACAGGACAGGACAGGAGAGGACAGGACAGGACAGGAGAGGACAGGAGAGGACAGGACAGGAGAGGACAGGAGAGGACAGGAGAGGACAGGAGAGGACAGGAGAGGAGAGGAGAGGAGAGGCTGTAATTTTACACTGATACTGCAAAATCTTAGTCCAACAACACCTTAAATATTTGTATGGCCTTTCTAACAAATATGTTTTTTTGCTTTTCAGACACTCTTTGGAGAAGGACTTGAATGAGAAATGTGAACAGCTTTTTGTGCCAATTTTAAGTTCTGAATCCCTTGGTATCTAGAGTTGGATAGACTAAAGACAGAGAAGTTCTCTTTCTTCCATACATGATAGGATGTGAGTTCTGTGTTTGTGCTGGAAAAATACATGTGCTGCAGTTAAAGGATTCCAATACTATGATTTTTTTTTTTCTGTATTTTCTTGTCCCAAATTTATTTTATAAGGAAGCACAGTTCCAAAAAAAGCACAGGAAGAGCAGAAGAGCAAGATAACAAATTGATTGGCTTAATCAAGCAGCTTAAAATTATCTTTCTTCACACATCTTCTGTCATTCAAGGTCAGAGTATTTGTTTGATTACTGCTTTTACATCTGAAATTCTTTCCTTAGGTTTAAATTCCTGTTGGAGTGAAATAAAATTTTCCCTTTTTTTATGTCTGCGTTCTGCTTCCTTAACAATGGTTTTGTTCATGATCAAGTGTAACCTTTTCTTTAGCAAACAGTACAAAATACTTGTATCTTTATAGAAATGAGCTCCAGGAGGGAATTTAGCAGGTTTTACTTCCCAAAACATAGACTCTTACTACAACAACTTCCGTTTTCTTTTTTCTTCTTTTCCTGTTTTCTTTTTACCCCTCTTAGACTTGATAAGTGACTCCAAACATAACTTGATATGTTTTCCTAACATGGCACCCTTGATACACTCCTAACAGAATTAATCTAAAAGGAAAGAGCATCTTCTAAACACACAACTTTAAAATCACTTGAGGAGAATGTGATTCCATTGCTGCAAATAGGGAAGAAATGTTGGAATGCAGCTTTCTGCCTTAAATTGATGATGCAGACTAGAACAGGTGGATATGGCAAGAAAAAGGATGCAGACTTTTGGAAATCAAGAATCAGTCAGCTTGTGTTTCTCCAGTGCTTCCCTCTCAATGAAATAATCTGGAAAATTTAAAAGTTCTTGCTTAATTTATTAGTATTTAAATTCTATCCAGGCACCCCTATTCCAGGCTCCCGTAATATTTTGTTATTTGTATTGGTTCTGGTCTCAGAAGAAGTATGAACTCTAGCAGAATGATGCAAAAGATAAACTATGTCTATAGGCCATAAAGGTGAGGCTTTCAAACACAGCCCAGCCAAATAATTGTGAAAGTTAAGGGGAAAAAAATCCCTCTGGGCAAGTCTTTTACTTTACTCTTTCATTGAAGCATCATGTATTGCCTTCTTTAAAATATACAACTAGTGGAATACCTGACCTGAAGAGCTGAACAAGCACAGAATTTTCTGGAATCCTTGATTTTAAAAATAAACTTTTTGATCTTTCAACAAGCATGTGTCTGTGTGGGGGGATTATTTGTTTTAGAGGGAGGCTTGAAAGAAAATCATCTCTGTGCTTTGTAAGTGACCTCTCTGCTATGGCTCACAATATAATAGAAATTTTGTTCTGTTGTGGCTCCTGTCGCTTTCCCATTTAAGTTGCTTCTTATTTTCCAGGAAAAAAAAATTCCTACACGTATTTCAGAATCAAGCCATTACACTTTCTTTAGCAAGTCTATACTTTGATGCAGCACGAATGTCTGAGAGCAATTGTTTCCTCTGAGGTTTCAATTTTAGGCAACACCATCTTTTTCTCTGGCTGAAAACCTGACAGAAAAAGTTATTTTACCGAACTTGTAAGTTAGTTATGTATTTTGCCTACCTGGGAACCATAGGCTTCTGTTTAGATAGTATCTAAAGGGTGTCTTCTGCAGGAACTTTTCCAGAACAGGATCCAATATGAATCTGAATAGATCTCGTTGGTGTCTTGGGTTGCAAAGCAGGATGCAACCAAAAGTATGTATTCTATAATCATCTGTTAAAACCAGGTGAGGCAGTGCCCTTTATCTTTTCTATGACCCATCCTTCCTCCAGGAAGGTATCTTCTGTTAATGGACCATCGAGTCCTAGTGCATAACTGATAAAATTATACCATCCCACTGGAAGATGCCCCACCCAGGGGGGAGGAGCCAAGCCTTTCCTACCTAGATAAAATCTGAGGTTTGGAACATCAGAGCAGCCTTTTTTCTGCTGGATTCCAGAGGAAAACCAGATCCTTCCACATCATCCCTGGACCTTCAGAGGAAAACTACACCCTTCTACAGGAGCACTGCTTCAGCTGAACCACATCTGCTGCTGCAGGAGGACTGAAACCACCATTTAATCAGACAGATACCAACGCCCTGACTGACAGGGTGTCAGGTTGTATTCTGGCTCTGTAAGTGTTTTCTTTTTCTTTTAATTTTTCTAGTAAAGAACTGCTTCCCATATCTTTGCCTGAGAGCTCCCTAATTTCAAAATTATAATAATTTGGAGGAAGGGGGTTTACATTTTCCTTTTTAAGAGAGTCTCCTGCCTTCCTTAGCAGACACCTGTCTTTCAAACCAAGACAACCAGTAATCCATCCATTAAACACAATGACCAATATCTCAATTTAGGTGCCAAAGAGTAGCTATTAAAAACCCCCTCTCCTTTCCAGGAAGTGATAGAGAGCCACATGCCACTTGTGGCCTGACAAATTTTTTCTTACAGATTGCTTTTATTTTAATGCTAAATCACAAAGCAGGAACCTTGATTTGTAACGGAGAATTGAGTGCACTGTTACAACCTGAGGGACCAGAAATTGTAAGTTGAAAAAAAGGAGAGCACCTTTTTCTAATGCCTCAGACACATAAGTTCTTTGTTGGATCAGGTACCTCGTTTATTTTCCTTCCCCAGTTAATACAGGACTAGGAGTGCAAAATGAATAAGCCCACCTCATTCTTTCAAGTTGTAAACTTTCAGTTTGTCAACCACACTGTAGGGGAATGTAAAATTCAGAGATTCATTTTACACAAAAATAAGGTTATCTTCATATTAATTACAATACATTGAGTTTGGCCTATTAAATGAAAGAAGATTGTGCCTTGAGTTGGAAAGAACCAAAGGAAAGATACAGCTGAGAAATATTCTTTTCTAAACCAGTAAACTGTAAGAAAGAAGAATATATTTTTTTAAAAAAATCTTTGTTTTGTTTTCTTGAAGTTAGGACATATTCAGCCTCATAATGCTTCTAGAACACCACAGTGAGCAACATTAAAGACCACAGTGACAAATATTTTTTAGGCATAGCTGGATCTCAAAGCATCCAAGCACCCTTGGAAGGGACCCATGCTGGGCAGTATATGAAGAACTGCAGCTCATGGGAAGGACTCACTTTGGAGAATTTCATGGAGGATGGTTTTCTATGAGAGAGATCCCATGCTGGAACAGGAAAAGAGTATGGAAAGTTATATTCTCCTCTGACAAGAAAGGAGTGGCAGAGACATTATGTGCTGAACTCACCACAGCCTCCATCCCCTGTCCTCCTGGGCCCCTTTGAGAGGAGGAGAAGGAGGGATAGAATTCAGGAATAAAGTTGAGCTTGGGGAAAAGGGAAGGGTGGCAGGAAGGGTTTTTAAAGATGTGGGTTTTTTTCCCATTATCCTACTCTCATATGATTGGTAATACATTCAATTCTTTTTCCTGAGTCAAGTCTGTTTTTCCCATGATGATTTGGTGAGTGCTCTCTCCCTTACCTTGGCTTGACCCACAAGCCTTTCATTGGATTTTCTGTCCCCTGTCTGGTTGAGAAGGTGAATCATAGAGCAGCTTTGGTAAGCACCTGGCATTCAGCCATGGTCTGCCCACCACAGTTATACAAGTAATATAAGAATCAACTTGAACTTGACCTGAACACACCAAAAATTAAAAAAAAAAAAACCAACAAAAAACCAAAAAACCTCAAGGTTTTCCACCTTGAATTAATATTCATTATTTGCCCTCCACATTCCAGTTAGAGGCTCTGATTAAGATCAAGACCTTTATTTTCCTTTGACCATAAAGTCTGAGATGCATATAGTATGAGATGCATCCTAATAATTATCAAACTAACAAGGGTGTGAGAGACAAAAAGGTAGCTGAAGGATGTTGAAGGAAGGAAAATACCAGCATGAAAACTTGTTAAGTGATTTGTCTGAAGTAAAATCAGATGTGAAAAGTACCCAGATTTAATCAGTCATAGAGCATAAGTACAAGGAAATTCCTCTTTCTAATGCTTCCTCATCTTAGCATGTGGGTTTCCTGTCTTGTTTCCATTCCTGAATCAAAAGTACCACAGGCTGTAGGGGGAAGTCTGGTCACATGAGTGGCTGAAGTCCCTTTTGAAGGGTTGAAGGCCTCTTTTGAGTATTTGATAACAAAAAAGATATAAAAGGCACCATTTAACCTCTTGGAAAGGAAGGGATGACAATACCCATTAAAAAGGATACAGGGGTAATGTTGTAGTCTGAAATGTCTTCACTGTTTAAAGGAAAATATTGGTATCAACAATGTTGCATTAAATTCTAGGAATTGTGCTTCCTTGAAATAGAGGGAGAAATCATCTGTAGGATTCGGGCTCCTAATAAAACACTCCAATATAATTTTAAGTAATTAGGTGCTATCCTGAAAAACTACAAATGGTTTCTGAGAGTTCATTAAATAAAAAGAATAGAGAAAGTTTAGATATTCATTTATTATAACAGTAATATTTTAGAAGTAGAAAGGCTGATCTATAATTCTCTGTCAGAACGAAAGAAACATGTATCAGAAAAAAAACCCCAAACCTCCAAACTTTGACTTAACTATAATATAGTTATTCAGTTGAAGTTATATCTCATTTTACACCACTGACTCCAGGTGGATTTACTACATAAAAAATTAATTTGGTCTCAGATTTGGTTGATTTTTCATAGCCTAATCTGACGGTATGGATTTATGAGATATAAAGAGAAGTCCTAGCCAAACCGTTGGAAGCACATTAAAAATCACACTTTTGTTTACATGTAACAATCAACGCTCAAACATAAGTTTCACTAAAATGCCTTCAAACTTGAAGGCTGATTCTAATCCTGGATGTGAACATCCAGCCAGGTATTTCCACAGAAGGTTTTCAAACATCAGCTGCTTTCATTTATAAGAAATTAGAGTGACACTTCTTAACATTTTATGCAGAGTTAACCAAACTGGAAATTACAGGTGTCAGCCTCCATGACAGGGTTCAGCTCCAGGTCTCTGCTGAATCAATGAGCTGAAAACAGATTCTTCTATAAAGTCTTTTTTATTAATTTAATTGATCCATACACCTGGGGTTTGAGAAATATAATGAATTTATAATTCAATTAATTCCTCTTCTGAATTCTGAAAATATATGGATAAAATGGTAGACCTTTGATCTGCAGCTGCAGGAGTCTGAAATGTACTTCTTTTTGTAATACAACATGAGATTTTTACTTCCAGGGATGTATGTTGAGAAAAAAAAAAAAAAAAAGAGAAGAGTAATCCATAAGCTCCCTCAGTCTGAACCCTCTAGCACACAGAAGAAGGTGGAGAGAGTGGTATTTTTCTTTGCCATTTTTTCTTTTTGGTGTCAAGGAACTGTTTAAGGTGATGGACTTGAAGCTTCAATGGGAATGTGCATTGTAAGAGGTAAGGACACCAGCAACCAAAGTACATTTTTTCTGCAAGTGCAAATTGACAGCTTGTATTAAAAAAAAGTTTTTTGTCACAATAATCTGAGCAGTATGAAGGTAAATCTAATGGCTTGAAGTATTTTTTCTCTCACCATTACAGAAAAAGGAAGTGGTTGCTTTTACAATGTCAAGTAGCTATTAAACTAAATTAATAGATCTAATATGTCTGGGTTTGTAGAAAGCTATTTGACAAAGTTTCCCTTGATAGACTATTGTTAAAGTTCTCTAAATATGGGTGAGGTAATACATTATTAAGATGGATAAGGAATGGTTAGAAACCAGAGACATGAATTAAAGGTATCTTTTATTCATAGGTGTTGGATAAAGAATGAAACCCCACTGGGCTCTAATTGTGTCAACTATTTAGTACTTGATTTAACATTTTTGACAGAGCTGTACCATAACCCTTCTTTATATCTGTGGCTGCTACCTGAAGAAGCATAACAGTGAACTGCAGCATTTATGGGTTTGAGCCAATAAATGGGTTACAAATTAGTGAGTCAGACAACATAGGATTATTTGAATCAGAGAAGTGAATGTCCACATGGACAGAATTTAAACTTTAACCAGGCAGAGCATTGCCAAACACTGGCACACATGGAAACGCAGAGACAATGGTTAAAATATGGGTAGCAAAATGTACTAAAGCAATCGTGAGTGAAATTACCATCCCTGGAAATGTTAAAAAAGTGTAGATGTGGTCTTAGAGACATGGCTTAGTGGTGGACTTGGCAGTGTTGTGTTGACCGTTGGACTCAATGACCTTAGAGGACTTATCCAACCTCAAGGATTCTGTGATTCTAAAGCAATACTGGAAAGGTTTTACAAGTGTGAGCAGGGCCAACATTTTCACATTTGGGCAGCACTGGCAGCCTTGGGGGAAGGAATTTTTCGAGCTGCTGCACTGATGACAGGCTGACAAACTAAAAACATCCTGTCATGGCAGCACTGACTATGACATGTGCTGTCCTCTGCTAGCTGTCCCAAATGATGGTGACTCTGCCATGTACAGGTGCTTAGACCAAGCTATGGTTCCCAAAAGTGAAGCTGGAAATTTAGATGGAGAAGACCACAGGCTCTCAGCCTCCCACACAAACCCCCGCTAGATATTCAGCTGCAGTCTAAGCCACTGTCGTACATGGTCTCTCACAAACCTAGTTGAAATCCCAGTGATGTCTGGAGACTATCACTTCTGGTATTGGTGGAGCTGGATCATGTTTCTTGTGACTGCTGTAGCAGTTCCAGGCAGCTATCTGTGTTTCTATGCTGAGCTACATAAGTATGACAGATTTGAAAGGAGAGTTATTTACAGAATTGAATGATTTTCACAGAAGGAAGACTGCACCAGATTCCTCATGAGTGCAGTGATTGCCTGACAGCTCTCAATAAAGCTTTCTAGACATTTAATTCCTTAATTAAAAGGCCTTCTCTTTTTATGCAATGAGATCAGCTATACTAGCTTTTCAGACAATTTACATTGCTGATATTTATTCACATGGTACAAAATGACAGTACAAGAAAATTAAACCAGAGGTTTTTAGATCCACAGCAGTGCCTAAAAACAGTGTGTGCCATCTAAGCTGGTATATGCAACCCCCAGGGGTGAGGTGATGCCTGAACTTTAAGGACACAATCACTTTTGCAGAGATTGTGACATGAATATTTTATATGTGTCTCGGGATTTTTTTTTTCATTCAGAAGAAAGTGAAATGTAAGTTGAATGCATGCTGTCAGATGAGTGACATCAGATGAGTGACACCTATGGGGAAATTATAGCACATGAATAAAAGTCTGAGACGGAGAAACCCTATATTTGACCAGAAAGGAAGAAAGAACACGGTCATTAATATAATAGACAGGGGTTCTGGCACTTAGTAACAGTCCTTTTGCACCTAAATGGGAGAGACAGCCACAAAAAGAATTAATACCACTCTGTCTCTTCAATTTTTCAAATGTTTCTGACATTAAAAGTGGCAGGAGCCTTCTGGTTCACATATAACATGGATGTACAGAACAAAACACTGGAAGAAGAAAATTAAGCTACCAAGAGTTTGATTGTATTTTATTTTTTGATGTTTATCTTCACAAAAGTCTTATTTGCAAAAACTGTAAAAAAAAAAAGCAATGTGATAGCCAGGGACAGGATTACCTGAGAAGGTATTTTGGATGGGCTAGATGTGGTAGAGACAGTGATGTAACCATAGTGGCCCAAAGCACGATTTTTCTCTACTGTGTATTCATGAAAAAATGTCTTGGATGATTGTATTCGTGAAATGTAAATGTGATCTATGTTGCTGATTTTTTCCATTTCACTGATGTCAGTGATATCATTGTAACTGAAAGGAAGTTAATCAACCTGAAAACAGATGAAAATTAGCATTACAGTTGGGTTTCCTCTTCCTTAGCCACAATGTATGTATATGGACTCTCTTCTGATTCATGGGTCACTGTAGTTCATGTCAGTAAGAGATAAACAATGACAGAACCACACACAGACTGTCCCAATCAGCTTTGTATTCTGTGAGTATAGCTTCTATGGAAATATTTGGAATATGTGTTCCTTATTGTGCATAATATTCTGAATGGTTACTGAAATCTGAGGAGGTGGACTTGACCGCACCTTGAACTGTGGTCTCCTTGGATAAAAACTTTAAAAATAGAGCTATTTAAATCAACGGGATGGCAGAAAAAACCATCTTCCTTTGGCTCTGCTTTAAAGTCTAGATTAAGGCAGTGTGAGCCGGTTCATTTGGTGTTGCTTGCAAGATTAGTACAGGGAATAAAAGTAGGACACTGATTGTGGACTTGACTGGAATTTGTGTGGCAAAATACTGAGTTAGTAACATTAAGAAGGAGAAGTTTCTGCACATGCTTGATGTCTCCTTGGAGCTCCAAGGTTAAAAAGCAAACTCACCAAGGACTTGAAGCACTTCCAGGGTTAGACACGAGTTGAATAATTTTTATGGAAGAAGGTTCATCTAAATTTGCATCCCAGCTGAACAACAGCCACAAGACATGAGGTCCTGCTCCAGTGAGGTATTTAGGTGCTTAATGCTGCACAAGTCAGATGTCAAAGTACATCTGTAGATGTCAGCTCTGAAGTTCCTTGTGTTTAGCTCAACCAAAGAGTACAAGTATTGTCACTATATGTGAAACAGCATTCTAGGCTAGATTGTACGCCTGTGCTTAAAGCCCACATGCTGTGCATAGTCCTGCCACCAGAAATGTTTAACCTACACACTGTTCTTTTGAAGGAAAATTAATGTTTTCTTTACATAGCAGCAGGGATTTCCCAGTTGAAGACTCAATAATGTATCCTTTAAAAATAGTACTTTATGCTTCATCTCCAAACCTTTGATAACACTGGGCTCACCAGACACTCCCGCAGGTATTGAACTCCTCTGCCTATGGAGCAAGTTAGAGATATAGGAGATGGCTGGATCAGTCCCACCCTTATACCTCTCCTGTGAAGTCAATTATTATCCTCTTGTTACAGACAGGGAGACAAATGTAGACTGGATTTGATTTGTAAGATTACAGTGCTGAAGAGCTGCTCAAAAAATCAAGGTCATATTTCAAAACAGATTCTGTTCATTCACTGAGATCACAATTTTGCAAATGCAGTACACTGTGGAAAAGGAATCAGGGAATAGTCTCGCAGTGATCTGTACTTTACTGAGATTAACATAAATTATTTCTGTCTTTATACTGAGGTGCAAAAATTATTAAACTCATGAAGAATGTAACATTATCAAGATCCCAATGGATAATGCAAAGATTTTCAGGTGCAAACATTTAAAATTGTTTCAATGACAGAAAGTATGTTATTTCTCTGCAGTTATGTTTTGCTTATTATTTTTTAAAAGAAAAAATATGACATTTAAGAGATTAATACATCTTCATGACAAAAGTATACTCTAGAAGTTGTCTCCCAGCAATATTGTTTCTGCAAAGTTAGAACACTGTGACCTTTCTGGATGGTATAAAATTTCTGTTGATTGCTATGAGTTTCCTAAAAAAGCAATTCTTAATTCCCAAGCTTTTTTGAAAATTTTATGTTTTGAATCCTTCAGAATCTGAACCTACTTATTTCTAGAAGTAAAAACACAGCACATTTCTACTCTTATTGATATGAAACATAGCTGTTCTACACACAGTCATCTTGAATTTCCTAGGATTAAGACCCTCCGAGGTGAGCTTGTAACCCCACATATTGATCCTCGCTGTGGAGAGGAGTCTAAATAAATGCCACTTTCAAATTGAGTAGCTTCTGAAAAATTACTCTGCTCAGAAATTAAAGATATGGATCATTGTAGGTTAGCTGATTCTTGATGAAGAATTACACCTTCATTTTTAATACACAAGCCTGTGAAGTTGTACGTGCTGTCTTAAATAGTTACCCTAATACCCCAAAACCACAGACCTGACTTCCACCAGATGGGCCTCTCTGAATGAAGTTCATGGGGCTGTCTGGGAAATTCTTTAAGCTGTCTTTCACCAAAGACATTAGGATAGGAGCTCTGACTCTTTCAGGGGCTGCTAAGACTTAAGTTGTACCCAGACTCTAGGCTAGAATGCAAATCTATCCTGTCAGTAATTCCACATCCGACTTACAACCTTTCTGTGTGTCTTCCCTGTGGTGTCTGCTCACAAGACTGGGACTTGAGAAAAGCCACATTTCTTTGAGAGCTGCCAATGAGCAGGAGTGTGGTGTGACTGTAGTAAGAGTTTCTTCCAAACAGCCTTATGGAGTTAAAAACTATGTCAATCTGAACTTTCTTAGCTTAACTATACAGCTGCTAGGTCTTTTTGTGACTTTGCTGACCAGTATATAAACTCATCCTGTGTCTTGCTGCCAGTGGTGGCCAACAGGAGGTCCCTGGGGATTGCAAGTCTCTAGAGACACCTCCTGCTTTACACTCTTGACAAGAATTTGCAGCTTGGGGACATCTCCAGAGAGATTTACATAAAACTTTGTATTTAAGAGCCCAGCTGGAATTCTTGTCCGTGATTTTCTACAGCAACCCCTTGAGACCATGTGAATGGTTAGCATTCATATCATCCTGTAGCAACAGTTTCCAGCAGTTTAACTACACATTCGAAAAGGATTCCCCCTCTTTTTTCAGAGTAAACTTGCTTCCTGGGAGTTTCAGTTAATAAACTGTAGTTAATCCATTGGGAAAGAAAATAAACAAAGCCCAGATTTATGGGTTTACATGCCTTTGTCACATATTTGATCTTTTCCAGGCTGAAGAGTCCTGGTCTGCACATTAATTTTTATATGGAAGATACTCCACACCCATGATCTCCATTCTATGAACTTTTGTCAGTTCTGTTTGAGATGAGGCAAATAAAACTGAATATGAAGTATCTGGGTGCAAGATACATTTAAACAGTTATTCAGCACCTGTAATTCCTGGCAGCTGCTCCAATCTGAATAATTTATTATTTGTAAATAGTGATACATCACCTTTCATTGATACTATTCTGAAACTGCTTATAAAGGTGATGAACAGCTTTCTGACCATTTACTGACCATCTACCTTCTTTTCCTGTCTCTTAACGAATTATATACCCATGCAAATGTCTTTCTTCTTATACTGTGGTTATTTTCTTAAGGATATTTGTTGAAACCAAATTTGTTGAAGCCAAAACTCTTCTGAAAAAGCAATAGTCAAGCCCATATCAGTACCCTTCTCAACTTCTAGAAGGCTTAGATTTGTGAGACAGGACTGCTCATCACAAAAGCCGCATGGTTCTATCTCAGTACCAGGAAAAATGGTCCAAATCAGCATGAAATAAAAATTAACTTCCAATGTATAATCAATCAAACCCAGACATCTGACGTGGAGAAAGAATATAAAAAACAGGACAAAGCAAGTAAATGACTGCAGAAGAGTCCTTCAGTAGAGATGGAAATTATGGAGGACTAAGAAACATTACAAACAGAAGTAGCAGACAGGAAAATTTAATTTGAAGTAAATAAACACATGTTACCGCACATACAATTACTGAGCACAAGCACTATGTTCAGTAAGTAGAACATTTTAATAGGAGCAAACCTAAATAACAATATGAATTTCTTCCCAGCCTCCAGCAGAAGTGAACAATACGTATAACATATTTTGAAATGAGTGGTGGAAAATCAAGTGTATGACAACTCTATACTTTTCAATGCTGCTGTTGCATCTGACACTCTTTTCTAAGTGTCATTGATTTTAAGATAGTGGGACTAGCTAAAACAGTAGCAGGAAAAATAAGACTTAGAAGTTCTTATGCTGGGAGAAAGAAAAAGAAGAGGCACATTTTATTGGGAAATATATCTCACATGTAAAAATAAACCATGGGATTAATTGTGGCAGGAGGCAAAATGTCTGTGATGGCCCTGAATTATGAAATGATGAATCCCAAAATAAGCTGAAGGAAATAATATGGCCAAGGTAATAAAAATATTTGACATCAATCTGTAATATTATAGAACTGATTAGTTTCAATAAGAATTGTTTTTGAGGAAGTGTTCACTGGCTGGAGCAGAACATGGTGGGATCCATGGTTTTCTATTTGAAGACTGAAAAGTAAGAGAGAAGAAATGTTTAAAAAGTTTTTATTTTTCAAATCCTAACTTAAACCCCTTAAATTATAGAAGAATCAAGGCTATACAATATTTGCTCAACCAGCTAGCTTTCTGCAATATTTATGAGTTTCATGGGAAGAACAGCAAATGTCAGAAATAAATGTCTGCCCTCATGGCCAAGTCACAATGACTTAATTTTTCATGTGCCCCTTTTAGTGATAGAAGGTTTAAAATATTTTAAAATGCATTTAGAGAGCTTTTGTTAAAAACCTTATGGGTGTCCCAAAACTGGTATTTTCAAAAGATTTTGGAATAATGTAATATGCTAAAATGTCTGGGAATGGCTATGCATCATTGTAAGGATCAGTCTGGCTTATTCATCTTCCAGGCACTCTTTGAATGTGCACAATGAAGCCAGATCCAGAATTCTGATTTCATTGTACCTGCTCTCTGACTTCAGAGGAAAACCTTCCTAAGGATGATCACAGGATTAGCTGAGCGATACAAGCAAGAGCTAAAACAGGTTTTCTTCCTGTTGAACAATTTTCCTATGACTCAGAAGCAAGATAAAGGAAGAACAAAATACAGGAACTTAAGAACACATTCTGTGTGATGTAAAATGTCTTAACTTGGATTGCTTTTAGAGGAAACTTGCTCAGGATGAGCTGAGTTCATTTTAGAAATTATTTACTACAAAAAAAACTCCAACAAATCCCTGAAAAAAAAAATCCTCATCAAAATCCCTGTTAATATGTGTGTAAGTACTGATTTTTCAACTTTAAATAAGAGTGAGTTACCAACACTTCCTTGAAGATTATCATACTCTGATATTTGGTCATTGATGTATGATAGTTTGAAAGATGTACAAATAGAACAAATAATTTCACTGCAACAGTGATGAAAATAGAAGATATTTTTAAAGGGCCAGATTATGTAAGTAGCCAAATGACCGTTTTCATATTAAAACAGGGGTATTTTTTCCTTTCTATGGTTGCTCTGTGAAGAATGAAATTTCATGTTTGTGAGAGCTGAAGTGGTTTGGCTATTCCCCTATCCAGATCTGCACTATCTGTGCTTTTATGAACCAGACCCTTCTCCTATATCTTGAGAACACTTCCAGATTTTTTCACTGTAGGTTAAAAACATGATCTATGAATGATTAACAGAAGATGCAGTCAAGCAAGGCTTGTCCTGTCCTTAAAATATTGTCAGAATGTGCTCACCTATCCAAATTGCTTTGCAAATCTGGCTGATCAGAGTCTGCCATAACTCAGCTGACATGTGTTCAACTGCATCAACTTGGTGACTTGGGACCACCAACCGCACTCCTGCTCTCTGCATCCAGAAAACACATTCAGGTAGTAGTTCTTGGGTACATGAATTTAAAAAGCACTCAACTTGATGAATATCAAGGTCTTCAAGCCTCTTCTCTGCCATGGACAATGGAGCCCTCACCAACATCTCTCATTTCCCAAATGCTGCTTTAGGGACCCCACATGTCCTTGGACTCCGTGTGTCAGGCTTGTGGGAGGATGTTGCCATTCCTGTACCCTTTCTCCCCTCTGCAGAATGCTTGCTCTTTTGACCTCAGTTCCTAGCAGAGAAGGATGCACTCCAGCTATCTGCAGTATTATTTAAATGTAAAACCTGTATTTTTACTCTCTAGAGCAGATTGACAGCATAGTAGTCTTATGTCAGGGTTTGACTTGGGTTTGCCAATTTTAATATATTTAGTCCTTTTAGAGATAGGATTTAGCAGCAAAGACAAGGTAGGCTTAAAACTTAGAAGGGTAAAAGAAGAAATTTATTAATAACACAAAAAAAAAAAAAAAAGAATTCAGAATAAGATTCCCAGATTATTCCCTCCTCCCCCTTCCTTCATCTTCCACATTTCTTAACAACAACATACAGAGAACACTTCAGTCAGTTATCTACTTAAATAATCATTTCAGTTCACCCTAGAGAGAAAAGTTCCCTTTTTAAATTTTTGTTTAGGTTTAGGGCATGTCTTCACTTTCAAAATTTGCATCCGCCCAGATCTGCAAACTGTGCTTTCCTCTCATATCCACAATCCTTCCAGAGCTGTGTTATGGGTTATGCTACACACTTGGGGTACTACTTTTAAAGGCAATCTGCTGAAAAACAAAATTCTCTTAATCTCTTTTTCTATTAAATGTCTCTGTCCATATTTCCAGTCCCTAAACAGAGAGCCCCATTTCCTCGAGGCAAAAGGTCCTCTTTTCAAGCATCCAAACCTCCCCAAGTGTATTTTACAGTTTAAATGAATTTTAGTGTAGTCACAGTCCCCTCATAGCCCACAAAAAAAATTTTCAGCTACTTATTCGTGGCATCTTTTCAATCACTTCCCATCTGGAAACTTAATTTTAATTTTGCTGACTTCAGTAGACTTCTAGCTTTATTCTTCTCATTCAGGGGAGCTCAGGAGATCGAGAATTTTATCCAGGCATCAAAAGAGTTAAAATTGCATCCAGAGCGTTTAGAAGCTGGGCCAGGCCATTGCTGGAAAAACTCTGAGTCATGTGATTATGTGGGGCCTCTCCTCTCAGAACAGGGGGAAGGGAGAGCCTCAGTGTCTCCCGCATCTCCCGATCGGCCGCACGGAGAAAGAAACCGGGCCCAGCCGAGCCCAGACTCGAGCCGAGCCGAGCCCTGCCAAGCTGAGCCGAGGCCAAGCCAAGCAGAGCCGGAGCGAAGCCGAGCCGAGCTGGGAGCCAACCCGAGGCCCCGCTGAGCCAAGCCGGGGCTGAGGTCGGGGGACTGGGGGCCAAGCCGGGGCCCCACCTCACCCGGCCGGGGCCGGGGATGAGGCGCCGAGCCAGGGGCCGAGAGGGACCGGGATCCCAGCAAGAGCCGACCTCACCTCCCGAGAGCAGCCCTGCCCCCCCACCAGTGTGATTTATGAAACTAAAACAAGTCTCTCATTGGCCACCTGGGATGTCAAACACCAAATCAGCCCTCCGATTGGTCCCTGCAGACCACAGGGGAAACTCCCAGAGCGGGGACAGCCTTCCTGTTTCCGGGCCCATGCTCTTCCTTCAGGCGGCTCCCCCCCCACTCCTCCATGTGAAACCAGCGCGCCTTAACAGCTCTGTCTTAGAGAAATAATTTCATTCTCTCAGGATGCTTTTATAGTATTTCTTGTAATAATGTCATTTTAAAACTTCGCTTAAAAAAAAAAAAATTGGGGGAAATTCCTCAAAAATTCTAAAATGTTTTATGACCGTAGCTTAAAATGAAACTGTTTCAACATTAAAAATCCATTAAAAGTTAAATGAAACCTCCCAGCACAAAGACAAATATCTAGGGATTCAATTACTTGCAATCAGCTTATTTAAGTGGAAGATTGTTTTTTCAAGCTTACAAGAAAAAAGAATTCTTGAAGTAAAATAAAGAAGCCAACGTCAAAGTTTCTGTACATCACAAAGCAATAAAGCAATTTAATATGATATTAACATATGAAACAGAAATTAACTATGCTTTTCAAAGTGTTCTTTAAGAAGAAATGGAAAAAAATGGTCTGATGATATGTTCTCAGGCTTCTGATTAAAAATTGCAGTGTTCTCTATAGTTTCAGATTAATAAATTTGAGTGGGAAAGTTTGTTGTCATGCCCTATGCTTGTACTTCTGGACCTAAGTCCTTTAAGAACTAGAAATGGGCAATATTTGCTAAAAATTTGCCAGATCTGAAAGTAATTTTGAGTTCAGGCTTATCTAACTTACAAGCAGAGAATCTACGTCCTTCTTTCCTTCCTAAATAAAATGAAATTGATATAAATATTCAGTGTTCACTTACATTGATCCAGAACAGATTAAAATAGAGCACTCTGGGAATCTGTTTTAGCTTTCTGTTACAAGAGGTCTGGAGTTCAAAGACTTTGCAGTGCTATACATTTACTAAGAAAATAGTATCCATTGTTCTGTACTGGCTGATGATTTCTTTAGCAAGGGAAAGAGAAAAAAAAAATAGAAAAAAAAGGAAAAAAAAAATCACTTATTCCAGAACGATGATTCTTTTAGGAAAGATTTTCAAATGCTATTTCCTGTCCTTCTAATAAAAGAGAAAAAAAAAGTACAACTCTTCTCATCACTGATTGTCTTGGGTTGCAATATAGGATGTGGCCAGAAATGTGTACTCTATCACCATCTGCTGGGTGGGGCAGTGATCCTTATCTCCGTGGCACATATTATCTGCTATCTGCTATTATCTGAGCCATCTTTAAAACAAGGTGGGGCAATCATCTTTATCATTTCCGCAACCCATCCTCCAGGAAGATTTCATCTGCTGCTGGGCCATTAAGTCCCACTGTATGACTGATAAAATTGCATCATCCCACTGGGAGATGCTCCAGCCAGGGGGAGGAGCCAAACCTTTCCTACTTAGATAAAAAATTGAGATTTTGGCCAGCAAGTTACCTTCTTTCCACTGGATTCCAGAGGAAAATCAGACCTTTCCACATCATCCCTGGACCTTCAGAGGAAAACTACACCTTCTACAGGAGCACTGCTTCAGCTGAACCACATCTGCCACTGCAGGAGGATGCAGCCACCATTTAATGGGATTGCTACCAACACCCTGATTGACGGGGTGTTGGGTTGTATTCTGACTCTGTCCGGGTTGGGATTGTTCTTTGTAATACTGCATTTCTATTTTAATTTTCCTAGTAAAGAACTGTTATTCTTAATTCCCATATCTTTGCCTGAGAGTCCCTTAATTTCAAAATTATAATAATAATTTGGAGGAAGGGGGTTTACATTCTTCATTTCAAGGAGAAGCTTCTTCTTTATTGGCAGACACCTGTCCTTCAAACCAGGACACTGATAAATCTAGCATGTGTATAATCATGTTAAGAATTTTTCTTTTCCTGTTTTATATAACCTAGGTACATTCCTCTCATTTGTTTGGAGGTAGATATTTTCTGCTGAGGAAGACAACTGTAAGTAGCTGTGCTGGTTTTGCATTGAAGACAACCAGGTGGGGGGGGAGGGCACACTCGGGTTTTTCCATGAGAACTTCTTGTGTGAATTGATAGGACCAATTGGAGGCTGATTTAGTAATTGACAGCCTGGGAAAACAGTTAGAGAGGTTACTTCACTCCATGAATAACATTGGTAAAAGCAAGAAGACGTCAGAAAAGCTCTTTTTCTTTTCTGGCCTTTCACCAGGTAACATCAGCCCAGCCTGGGCTTGGGAACCACCAGGCCCCATTCTCCACCAGGGGCCCTGGGGAGCGGGGAGGAGAGGCAAAGAGGCCCTTTGTTAAAGATCCCAGTCCTCCCCCCTGGTGTGCCCAAAGCTCAGCGGGGCCCTGCCACTGTCTCGGAGCAGCCATGGGGAGGTGAAGCCCCCCCCAGACACCCTTGGGGGAAGGCAGCTGGGCTGTGTTTGGCAGTGCCTCCTCCACACGCTTGCTGGACTTTGCAGTTTCATCCATCTCCCTCCCAGTGCAGCCTGTGTAGCCTGAGATCCTGGCACGGCTCCAGCATGGCCTGGAACAGCCCCCTGCATCTTCTGTGTGAAATTTTAACTCCAATGCTCGGATAAGACTCGCAGACCTCAAATCCTCCCTTGAGTAAGAGGAAATAAAGCAGAAAAGTATACACCAAAGTTAGTGAAGTAAGAGCCAAGTTTCCAAATGGGAAGAGATGCTGTGAAAGTTGGTTGAAAAATCTTTTTGTAAGCTATGGAGTGGACTGTACTGCACTGAAGATTGCTATAAATCATGGAGAAAACATGAGGGGTTTGAAATGTTTGAGAAAAGGATTCTTTGCCCCGAAGGAGGGGGGCAACCTCTTTTCCTGAGAATGAAGTATGAACAGAGGAATTTGAGGAAAGAGAGATGAAGAGAACTTTTGCCTTTGAACAGCTTACTCTTAAAAGCAATGTCCCATGAGTTTGACATGGCCTACAAACACAGCTCTGGGAAGGTTGTGAAAATGGGAGGAGTTTAACAATTTTGCAGATTTTCCTGGGCAGCTGCTATTCATGACAGTGAAGACAAAAGAGAACTTTATTTTTCACTTGGAAAAAATCCCTATAGGCAAACAAGAAGAAGATCCTCTCCCTGAACTGAACTGAAATGATTATTTAAGTGAAGGACTGACTGAAGTGTCTCTCTGTGTTGTTGTTAAGAAGATGTGGGAGATAGTGGGGGAGGAGGGAGTGTTTGGAAAATCTTATCCTGAATCTCTTATTTTCTCTGTGTTGTTAATAAAGTTTTTCTTTATACCTTTTTAAGTTTTAAGCCTGCCTTGTTTCTGCTCCTAATCCTATCTCACGACAGAAACTGAGTATATTAAAATTGGCAAACCTAAACTAAACCAAGACAGTAGCATGTCTGGACTTCTGCACATTGCATGCAGACCAGTCACTTCATTTCAGCTGTCTGGGGTTTGAACAAAAGCACATACTGATTTAAATTTCCAAAGTGGTCAAAAATCCTCCACTTGGTAAAATCTTCCTGTGACAAAGTGCTGCCTTTGCTATCATTGTCATGTCCTTGAAAGGTGTTTAGGGCCAGCACTTGGCATGAAATGCAGATGACATATGTTAAGCAAGCTAATAATAACATTTTTATTCAGAAGAATCAGTTTGCAAAATGTCTAAATGTCTAATTTACATAGTTGACTAAGTCAGGCTGGGGGGTTTTTTTTGGTTTTTTGTGTTTTTTTTAAATTTTATTTTTTCTCTATATATGTACAGGCAAGTCAAATGTAGAAAACCAGAAGGTTATTAGAGGAGTTTGAAATGGAAGATAAGTATTGACAGGAGAGGATTATGAATTCCTGGCATAGACCTACCTTCCTGTCTGTAAAATAGACACAGCTCTGGTGTCACACAGCAAAGAAGAAGGGGAGAAAAAAAAAACAGCTGCAAAGAAGGCACAGTTTTGAAAAAGGTAGACAAAAGAGTAATTGTCATGTTAAATAGCAAATTTGGGAATGCCTGCTGAAAGCAATTTGAGTTCATATGGGTGAGAACGAAAGAAGGCTCTGAGTTCATATATAACTGACACAAATTAGCAATAAGCTATTTATTCTTTCTGCTCCTGACACCTTTGAGTAATAACAACCTTTCGCAGGGAAGTAATGATAGTAATGATTAAAGTCATCATGACCGGATTTAACCCACTGACCAAGAGATCAGCAAATGAATCCACTCTTGTGACCAAAGTCAAGAATGGCCAGTGGTACAAAATTAACCCAGTCTTTATGATATTTAAGAAATGTAATTTCATGCTCCATCTCAGCTGGTTTGCCTTGTCTTGCTATAGTTCTTTGGAGTCTCTAGTATTGTTTTTGAAGAAGGAACAAGCCCTTCAGTGGATCAAAGAGAAAGTCGGGTTTCATCCACAGTTTCTAAATTTGATAATCCTAAATAAAATGTCTGAATTATGTGCACATCACAGTTAAATGACAGGATAACCGAGTTTTTTATGGTGCCTAGTGTTGGTCCCTGGAGAGGTTGGAGACATATTTTAAACACATGAAAGGCAAGATTGTTGTGAGGAGTAGCCAACATGGGTTTAGATGAACCAGGGCAAATGAGGCAGATAATGCCTGACCAAACTTTTGCTTTCTGTGCTGAGGTGGTTGAGGCTGAAGGGAAGGGGAGTGCAATGGCTGTTCAGTGATGAAGTAAGGCGTTTGACACAGTCTCCCACAAGCTTTTTACACAGGAGCACAAGAAGTTTAATAAAAGTCACCATGGACTCTTGAATCTGGGATGAAATAATCCCAGGTACCAGCACAGACTGGGGCTCATCTGGCTAAGGAAAGGATCCACCTCTGCAGAAATGGATCTGGAGGTCCTAGTGGGCAACAAGTCATGGGTCAACAGCATGGCCTTGCAGCAAAGGCATCCACCAATGTATTAGTAAGAAATGTAGACATATTTTTGTTTCCCTGAGTAAATTGCAAATGCAATTGCCAGTAGGACAGCTAGCTACTTCAGCTCTTAGCCAGGTCAAGGAAAGCCATCCACCCCCTATATTTGGCATTTGTGAAACCTCAGGTGGAATCCTGTGTCTGATTTTGGTTTTCCCTGTACCAGAAGGATATTACTGACCTGCTGAAGGGAGTCCAGGAGACCAAGAGGATTGTCAGAAGCTTGAAACACAATGAATGAGGAAATGCTGAATGAGCTGGACTTGCTCAACCTTAAAAAGAAAATGTTTCAGTAAGACCTTACTGGTTGTCTGCAACTCCTGTTACCCTCAGAGACTGTGAAATCACCATCACTGGGGATGTTCAAGACTTCTCTGGGCATGGTCCTGAGTAACCTAATCTTATTAGACCTTCTTTGAGCAGGAGTTTGGACTAGGCGACTTCTTGAGGTCCCTTCCAGCCCAAGTTTTTCCATAATTTGAAATCCTCAGGGCTGCTTTGAGGAGAATGAACAGGGCTAAATGTTTATTCAAAAGCTCTCATAGACCTTGTGCAGGGAATAAAAGCAAAGAACTGATGTAAAATACTTTGGCAAACTAGATCACAGCACATATGAATAAGGGTGGGATGTATTAAAATTGTAATTTTGACTTTGTAGGCTAGATGTGCTTTTAATATAAGTGTGTGTGTTAAGTGAAGCAACTAAAGAGCAGCTGATTTCTTAAAGTTGTTTTTAGCTTCATATTGTCTCTTGTATTTACTTTTATAAGTGAGTATAGGTAATTCTTGTTACTTTTAGATTAGTTTCTTTTACCTAGTACAATTATTCACCTCTACATCTACATAAAGAATAAATGTAAGGAAGCTTACTTAGTCTAGAATGCACATCTTTTACTTGTAATTATCCACCAAGCATTGTGAATTAACCCACCTATATCATGCTCTTTTATGCATTAATTGGTTACCAAATAATTTCAAGCCAGTTAAATTGCTTGACCCTCTTAAATTTTCCCAGTCCACTTTTTTGTCTTCTTCTGTGCTTTAGAACTGCCTACCTTCTGTTGAACTGACAATTAATCATAACAACTTTGTTGGCAAGCAGTTGCTTGCTCTTTATAGAACACACCGTATGCCTCTTGCTCACAGTTCTCTATAGTTTTTGGATATGATAAAAATAAAGCTGGTCTGCAAATAGCTGAGATTTTTAGCTAGGAGGTGCTTTTGGAGTTCTCTGTGTGATAGAAGCAGAGTATTTTTGTGTGTCAAAAAAGATTATGCTGTTAGAGGGAGAAGCGTGAACAATACCTTTATAATTTCCTTATCAGTAAGAATAGACCCCATACAGTCATAGAGTTTTGACTCAGATTTCCCTCAGATATTTCAGCAATGTCTTTCATCTGAAATAGGACTGACTAACAGCCTGGAGTCAGAGCAGAAGTGCTGCTCAAAATGGAGTTCAGCATGTGTTTTCATTGTGCATTCAAACCAAAGGGGAGGCAGAAAGGCTTCAGCCTGTGCTTCAATCCATAATCAAGAAAGCATTTATATATATTTTAAACAGGAGACTGAATGGCTTTCCGAACTGCGAAGAACTTAGAACGGATTCTAGTTGTCAAGCTCAATGTAACCTTGTGCCCGAAGTGTGATTTTTTGGGAATTTTTTTGGAGGTTGAGTAGATGTGTTTGACCAAATGTAGCTCAAATGGTAGTTTGATAATTGAGGCATTAATGATTTATTATGGTATTATGATCTCTGCATTGAGTCATTGTAATTAATCCAAGACTTCTCCTGGTTCAGGCATCGTCAGTGTCATGGCTCAATTGCAGCAAGTAAAGTAGATTATTTTGAGGACAGCTGACCATTTACCTTCAATTATTTGTACTTGCCCTTCTTCCTTTGAAAACACAGGGCTATTTTGAAAGGAATGTTATTCATAATCTGAAATACATATTAATATTTTTAATGCAACAGTCAGATGGAACATCTTTTTTTGGTTTGGAGGGTAATTCAAAGTTTCTAGCTATTTTTTCCTAACTAAAATCTACTGTTTCAGTGAAAAAATCTGCACTGTTTTATACTGAAGGATAAAATCCAGACTCAAGTGGCATAAACAGCAAACCATCCAGAAGAGTCTCTAAGGAATTATTTTTGGCAACGTGATACTGCTGTCTGCTTTTGTTTCAAAAAAAAAAAACAACCCAGCCTCCAAACAAACCACAAAGTATTCTTATGTGCTAAATTTCATCACACTAGCGCAGTGAAACACAGAACCACTGCAAGCCAGACTTGCCTAAGGCCCTTTCCTGAATTGTAGTTTTAGGGATCCTCTGACATGCAGTACTGCACCTCATGGTGTTTTGGGTGGTTTAATACTTTGCAGCAGCTGATTATTTTTGGCTCTGAGCAGTGCTGAGTCATAACAGAAATTATAAGAAATGCAGGCACACACAAACTTTGTGAGCATCATCCTCTCTCAGGATCAGTCAGGCACAGCGAAAAGCAAGAAACAGCAGGGCCAAGGGCTTTCCCAGCTCTCCTCTTCCCCATCTGGGGAAATTAGCAGAGGTAGTTGTGGAACAAATCCTCCATCCTCAGTGATACAGCTAGCTTTTTGAGCTTTATTTGGAAGTCGATATATATCAAAAGTATAAAAAAAATTTGAGGTTTTATGCAGCAGAACTCTGAGGAAATAGTGATTTCCTGTTACAATCCTGAACCCATTGGTGGCAGGAATAAAACATAGCTTTTTTCTTGGGCTTTACTTTCATTACTTCAGATATGCATGTTTTGTGTAGAGGATCTGACTGACTTCCAGCTTCATGTTCTTCTGCTCTTTTGCAAACTTTCTGTTTAGAAATCTCCCATGCTTAATCTTTGAAAATTGTACTTCGTCCAGTTTGAACATGCTGAGGGCTCTGAAGGAACAGGACATGCAACTGGTTTTACGACACTATTGTTGCATTCTGTTTTCTCTCTTTGCTATATTTAGTGTGAAGAAATTATACCCTCTTGTAAATTAAAAATAGTCAAAATATGTCACTGTGGTCCCATTTGAGTCACAAGATGGATTTTTCAGCAGCATGTTTGTTTCAGGATTGTATGAGCCAGTCCTTTGTGTCCTGAGGGTGCTGAGATGCTGTCAGCATAAAAAATCCCCACTCTACTTTGAGATGACAAAGTCTCCATCAGTGATTTTTCTGCGTAGCCCACTGGTATGGTTGTTTGAAAAGATGCACGAATGTTAGTGGCTATACCACAGAGGAAAAATTACTGAATTTCTCAGTTTTCTAGCTAATCAAAACAAGCTTACATTCTTGTCTTATATTTATTAGCATTAAGTAGTGAAATAGTAGCACGTTCCCTACCTTTTTCGACTTATATGAACCATCCTTTATGAATTTCTGAGTACTTCAAATGAAAAAAACCTAAAACAGGAGTATTGCCTCAGCCAGGAGGATTTTAAATTTGCATGTTTGTTCTTAATGCAGGGAAAAAGAAGATAGATCAGAAAGAACATTTTGTACCCATTTGTCATCTGTTTGTCTAGTCTGGCTTTTTGATTTTTTGTTGACATTGTCCTTTTAGAGATAATTTCCAGGCAATTTCAAGGCCACTTTTGAATATGCAAATATTTAGATGATTTAAAAGCTCAGAGCCCTGGAGGGTAAAGGAGGCCAACAGAAAGCACATTTTTATGGAGAGATTGTAGAGTCCCACTTAGAAAGCATCTGGACGTGGTCCTTGGCAAGAAGCTCTGGGTGGTTCCTGCTTGAGCAGGAGGCTTGGACCAGGTGGTTCCACAGGTCACTTCCAGCCTCAACTATTCTTTGAGATTCTGTGCTTTGATTTTAGCCATGAAGCCTCTGAACTCAGCCCTGATGCCAGCTGGAAAGGATTCTGACAGTCGGTGACCCCAGGCTGCTCCACTAGGGTTCACCCCAAAACACAATCTACCTATTCCAGAATATCATATGCTGCTCTCTCAGCATCTGCTCCTCAATAAATGGAAGAAGACTGATCTAAGGGTAACTATACAAACACACAATCACCTGAGGTTTTGTCCTGCAGAAGTAATGTTAAAAACAGGGCTTGTTTCAGTTGGAAATTCCTACATGAAAGAACTTGATTACCATCATATGGTAATGCTAAATAATTAGACATGAAATGTACATTGTGAAGCTTTCGGCCCCCTGCTTTTGCTTCATGAGTCAAAATATCAGAAATTCCTTTAATTGACAACATTTGATATAAGAGTTATTTATAGTTTATAAAGAGAAAATGTGATCTATATGGAATATCCATTTTATGTGGATTTGAGGCAAAAAAGTTAAAAAGAAACAGCAGAGGAGGTATAGATATGTTACTGGTGCATAAACAGAAAGAACAAATGCAGGGGGTTTCTCCTTCTTTTTGAAGGAATGAAGCAAGTACAACGAAAAGAAGGATGTATCATACTAACTTATGACCAAGGGAGTGCAGAATAAAGCATCGGGGAAAACCATCTTTGAGACAGGGGTTAACAATCATGTTAATTATGTAAGTATTTGTATTCATCTTGCTCTTGCAATTCTATTCATCTTGCACTTGCATTTCATGTTTTAAAAATTCATAAGCAAGAAGGTTTTATTTTTTATCTTCAATAGTGGGAGATGAAATCTGGATACTTAGAAAAGTCAGGAATCTCAGTAGAAAATAAGAAATAGATAATTTGTCTGTAATCTTTAAAGCTAGAATTATTCACTAAAGCATTTTTTGAAGACAAGCATCTAGAACACTTCTGTTCCACTGAAAAATAATAAAATTGTCCAAAAAATTGAAGATTTTAAGAAAATAAAAAAAGAAAATGTTGATGATATCCAACAAAAAAACCGTTATTTTTATGTTGGATCTTGTGGTGTTTAGTAGAGTGTTTTAGTCCTCCTTTTTGTATTGCTTCAAGTCTAAAAAAGCTGTATCTTGAGATAGAGGCTGAAAATACGGCAGCTATTATAAAATCTATCTTACCTCGTTCTGTATGGAACTGGGGATAATAATCTGATTTGTATTTCATGAATTTTGGGTTTCTTAGTGGCAGGAAAACACCTCATCAGGTCTTTCATGCTGAGTGCAGAAGAACCCTGACTGAAGAATAAAGAATAAATCAGCTGGTTTCTTGGACAGGGGTTCACACTGTAAGCAGAGAACAAATGCTTTCAGCCCTGTGAGGAGCTAGGAACAATCACCAAAATACAAAGGCTGCAATGTGTTTGTGTGAGGCTATCCTAGATAAGAATGTTGGCAGTTTTACTATTCCAAGTGAATTTGTGTGCGAGTTCGACACTGCTGCAGACTGAGGTTGGGAGAGTGGAATTTGTCTCTGAGCTGGAGGGGCTTGGGGTATATATTTTCCGCAGTGTAACAGGTATCCAGGCCTGGAAGTTTACTTCTCATCAAATAGCTGCATTTTTATGTATCATTGAAAAAGTGTGGTAGTAAAACCTTTCAAATGAGCTGCTGTTCTGTACTGATGTTGACTCAGAGTACAGAGCCTGAATAAGTGACTTGTTTTGTCATGCCTAATTAAGATAGGAATAATAATGCAGGTCATTGTTGTTATGTGACCTGAGTTACTCAATTTTGTTCTATAACACAAGTGCAGTTAGGATTGGAAATTATTGGTGTTCTGACTGGTCAAGCAGCAATTGGCATTTGATCAGTTAAAATTATTTTTGACAGTGGCACAGGTAATCCGTGTGTATTTATTAGATTAGAATAAGCTTAAATCACATTGCTTTTCTTGCTAGGAAATGACTTTAATGGCTGCTTAAAATTAAGTCCCTTTTTCATGTTTTTCAGGAGTTGGGATGCTTTTCTGAAGCTGAACATGGCAATTTGTGTGCTGTCAGAATTACCAGGAACTCATCCTAAGGCCATGAAAATCAGTAGAAATATCTGGAATATGCCAGAAAATTAGGATAAGGCTTCATTATACTGGTGTTTAGAGCAGGATCATAGGCTCATAAGAAATAAGATAAATAGAAATATCTACATTTTATTAATTGTAATGATAACTGATGTTTGTTATACATAGATTGAAACATTCTGTCTACTTTGGCTGCAGCTAGAACTGGTTAAACTCCAGAAAGGAGTCATTATTTCTAAATATTATCATTATTATCTGAATAATTATGTGAGTATGAATGCTGCAAAAATATTAATTTAATTATATTCAGTGGAAAACAAGGTTAAGAGAACAGAGCAGTCATAGCAGCAGTATTGACAAGATCTGATTGCAATGCATTCACCAGTGTCTTGTTCTACTTGAGAAGAATGTCTTGAAAGGGATGAAAAAATTTAATCTGTGTTCTTTCTTCATTATAACAAAACTAACAGCTTTAAGCTAGCATTGCACAGGATGCTAAACCTTTTTTTTGAGAATAAAATTTTTTAAAACTTCAGATAACATGTATCTTTTAGAAAATGAGAATAACTGAGAAATACTTGTAACTGTCTATCTAGAAAATAATGGCTTCTATGTCAGTATGTTCAGTTTTAGTGCAATAAATAATAATGTAAAGTTCTCATATGCTATTTTTCATCTGGAAATAAAAATCACCTTGGGAAATTTATCTCAGCCCCGTGTCACAATACGACTCATGAAGTGGTTAAAGCAAGGATATCAGTGCAGAGAGACAATCCTTCTGTTCCAGGCTGGTGCTGTAACCAAACAATCAATATTCATTTTGGATAGAGCAGGTCCATCAAAGAACACAGAGCAGATTACAGCCAGTGATCAAGCAGTTTATTTCCAAGGAAGGGTTATTCAGAAACAAAACGAACAAGTCTGAGTTTTAACATTTTTGGGAGTCCAGAAGAGTACACCGGAAATTTTCATGAGCTCTCCAAAGGTTTAATGTCTGTTACACAGTAAATGCTGCATAAAAGTGATACTCAAGGCACTATAAAGAAATATTATATTATCACAGTATATCTGTATTTCAATTGAGTTAAGGGACATAAACCTATTTTATGTGTTTAAAGTAGTTTCAGTTTGCAACCTAGTAAATGCTACTGCTTACTACATGGATGAGTTTGTGCATCACTAGAAGACACTGTTAAAGTCAATATGCAAAATATTTGTTGCAAAGCAAGTGAGGTAGAGGGTTTTATTCAAGAGCATTGCAATTATTGGCCTCAAACACTTTGACCAAGTTAGGCATCATACTTCAGTAAAACAGTCAGTAGAAATATATATTATATGGAGTTATGGCTGTGTGGGAATGATGCATCCAGGAGAATAGAATAAAATACCAGTGTATTTTAATGGTGTCTTGGTCTGATCTCAAGCAGCTATACAGTCTCTCTTTTTTGTTATTTTCCCTAATATTTGTATTATATAAGTGATGCTGGTTTAAGCTTTTGATAATGTGCTATTTTGCTGTCTTTGAATTATGAATGTTCACAAACAGAGTTAATGTCTTAGGAAAAAAAGGAAAAGAGAAAAATAATTTATTTATAAGTTAAAAAGAATGAGTTATACAGAGTTCTTTTCTATATCTTTATCACCAGCTCTTTCATTGTCAACAAAATTAACTCAAGTAAACTCTTATTTATTATTATATATTAGAGACCAAATGCATGTTGCAGCTCCAGGCTTTGAAAAAGTGGCTTACACAATAAACTTGTTGCATTGAACTAAGCATACTAAAGTCTAATTTTGCCTTAATATTTAGCAAAGGTGATGACATACAGATGGTGAAGATGGTGGAAATAGTGCCTAGGTGGATTTATTGCCACATATCTAGAGATGAGGCTAAAGACAGGAAATGTTCTTTGTGCTAAATAGAACCACATGAATAGCTATGCGTTTGTAATAGTAAGTTTTATTTTAAATAGTTCTTTAGTAGCAGAGTTTCCATTTGACTAAAAAAATGGCAAATGTAGCAAATATATTTTTTAAGGAAGGGTGGAGGGAACGGAGGTTCCAGGCAGCTGTAGCTCAGTTAACAGAACCTTAATAGTATGCAAACCTTTAGAAAAAAAAATTTATGATGGAGCAGAATTACCTACAATAATAAACATAGGGAATACACAGTATTCCTTTTTCAAAGAAAGAAAGCAACAATTTTACTTAAAGAAGACATACTCAGCTAATTTAGGACCAAAGGAATGCTGATTAAAGTAGGCAAAACCCCTTAAAATCAAAATCAAAACATCTTTTTCCTTTTTCTCCCTCTGAGGCTTGGACCATGTAAATTGTATTAGTGCTTCTTTGTGGTTTTTACACTTTTCAATTGTACTAGTTCTGAATTCTTACCAAATTATGCAAGGGGAATTTATTTCTAGGAATCTGCAATCTTACTTTTTATTTCAATATAGGTTTTAGCTTGGAATGTGGGTATAAGTAAAATTACAGTTTTAGCTGAACTGGAAGCCTTTGTATCTTTCCTTACACGTCTTTGCAAGGTTGACTTACATTCTGATAAATAATTACCAGGTTGAAAATTTCTTTGGAACTTTTGCTTGCCTATAACTGACTTGGTATTTCAGACGTCTGTTGTTATGGGGATTTGGTTAAATTACCTATCCTTGCCTGTTTTGTTGTGAGCATAGTGAGGAAATTTTTGCATTGATAGTTATTGTCAGCAGTGCAGGAGGTTTGGCATTAGGTGATAGCTTGGTGCTCTCAGCCACTATGAACTTTCCATGCCACATCAGTCAGTTAGGACTTCTGTGTTTAGAGACAAATTTTTCTCCCTAATCCTACACTTAAAAATCAATCTGCCTGGATGTATCAGCAGTTTGGAACAAAGTAAGGCAAAAGAAGCTACCTCCTGAGAATTCTAGCTCTTTGTAAAGATAGTTAAAATGATAAAGAAGTCATCAGTAAAAGAGATGAAAAGCCAATTTGTTGGTTTTTTTTTCCCCTGATCTTTATTGCATGGTTTATATGCACAGTTTATTTTTCTTACTGCTTCTGTAAGTATCATGCTGGATATGAGGATATGATGTACAGCCAGTTTTTTAGAGAAGTATTTCGTTGCAATTTCTCTTATGTGTTTTTGAATGTTCAGTATTTTGTATTTTTCCAGCTTGCTGCCACAGGCCTAGGACAAAGCTCTCTCTTCTAATGAAGAGGTGAAATCACAGAAAAGAAAGAAGTTTTTGACCAGAGTCTTGTTCTTACAGGCTGGCAGGTTATTTTAATCATCAGCCAAAGCACAGAAACCCCTGCTTGTTACTGAAACCTTCTTCACCTTTGGGAGCAGTGTTCTCTGACATAGAGGAACTTTTTGACAAAATAATACCACCTAATGAGCTACAAGATAACAGACATTTAAGATGAAGGTTAATATTGAAAGAGACTGGAGTTTTTTGTCTCGTCTTCCTCTTCAGTTTGTCAAGTGAGTGCAAGATTGTGCCTGTCTGCTCATCCCTGAGGAATGAGCAAAGCACGGCTCTGCCACAGCAATTGTGACTCAAAGCATGTCACACCAGTTTCCAAAGAGAATTAATTTACTTGATTTTTTTTTTAACTGAAGGTGGCATGCCTTCTCTGTTGGGATAAGCAAGTCCTTTCCAGCCCTTTCCTTCCTCTACTCACTTGTTCATGGAAATGTGTGTGCATGTATATGTGTGTACAGCCAAACAAACCATAGCATCTCATCACTCATCCTATCATTGTCTCTTTGGGAGCGCTGCAGGAATAATGTTTCATTAGTTCTGGTTTAAAATTTAGAACTAGCCTGAAACTGGACTCTAGTACATAAGTAGTTCATTTCATAAAGGGATGACTCATTTGATAAACATGGTCATCCACTAATGAGATGACAGGGAGTAGGGACAGTTTTTAGGTCAGGAGAACAGGCTAAAGTCTAACCTTTAAACTATGTGTAAAGAGGCTTAATATATTTTCTTTTTGTAACCAGCACAATCTTTTTGACTTAGATGTGGCACTTATTTTTATGGCCAAATAATTTTAGACTTCTGGCACAAGTCTCAAATTTATATACACATACTGAAGAATCATTTAAAAATAGAGCACAGAATGAAAAAATTTACAGGTTCAAACCCAGCACTTTAAAATCTCAGTCCTTTGTCTACACTTCCTTAAATAATTTTTCCCTTAAGACCTTTAACACACTGTTGTAGCCATTTAGCTTTGATTACAGCACTTTTAAAGTGGTCTGGTCCACACCAGTTTGACTACTTTGAGCTGAGATGAGGTCTTAAGACGCCTCAGTCATCAAACCTTAGGCAACTCATGTCCAGGCACCTCCATCCCCAGACACCCCACCAAGCACCTTTGTTTTTCTTGGGCTGGCAAAGGCAGAGGTAGCTTGGGTAAGCCTGCAGAAAGGCACTTCAGAACTTAAACTCTTTTTCTGAGTGATTTTTTACTATTTTGTCAGAACAGTACATTTCTAAAAATATGGCTTAATGAGTAAAAAATTCCTTTCTACATGTTTTATTAGTGCCAGACATATAATAAGGTCGCAAAATTACATCAGTTCCCTAGATCAACATTCATATAATTTAGACAAAAGGTACTCTTTCCATTCTGTCACATTTTTGAAGCAGGAGGGAAGGATTTAAAGAGGTTCTCTGTCTTTTCAAGTGGGAAATTATAAAGATACTAGGTAATTTATAGCAAGATAAGTTTATTCTGTAGAAGTATCTCAAAGAGAACCTCTATCACCCTTCTCTGAGTGGTAACAAAGAAATACCCTTTTAATTATTATTCCATTCAAAAATTACCCAGTGAAATATATTATTCTTATTTATAGAATAACTTCCATCGTGCTGTTTGTAAAAAAAAAAAAAACAAACCAAAAACAAAAAAACCAAACAAAAACCAACCAACCAAACAACAGCAAAAAACCAAAAACAAAAACAAAAAAACAAACAAAAAACCCCCAAGTTATATTGTATTACAGAAAAGTGATGCATTTTGCAGCCTGAGTGCAAAGTACAGGAATGAGCTTTAGTGAGGAAGAAGCTGCAGAATGAGAAGGATGGACATAAACAAAAAATCCCACTGTTTGCCAGGAGTTTGACTCATGCTCCAGAGTGTATGAAAAAATAAAAAGTGAAGTATGGTAGGATGGGTGTATAATCTCTTGCACAAGCTCTGCAGGATTGTGTTCATTTTGTGTCAGCAGTTCCCATCACTTGCACTTCTGTCCCTTTGCTCCCACTGCAAGTTCTGTTGTCTCCAGAGGCTCTGAGTGTTGGATTCAATGCCTGTAGCAAGCACAGTCAAGGGATATTTGATTTTCCTTTTGCTGCTGTGTGTTCCTTTGCATCTTCCCTCTCACTTAATTGTGTCAGAATCATTCAATCCAGGTAAATAGAGATCATCAGGAGAGAGATGACAAGTAGATAAAAAAATAAGCCCCCCACTCACAATCAGGGATTATTTCTGAGTAGTCTGCTTAATGCAAAAATTTACAACAATCCTCTATTTGTTGCGGCGAATGTACTTTTAGTTTATTTCTTTTTTTTTTTCCCCTGAGGAATCTAGAACATATTATCTTATTTTCATAAGGTGAAATTAATAAATAAAGTGTGTTCATTCATGGTGGCAGCACAGACGACCAAATTGCTAAAATGTTGTAGTCTTTCTCTGCCAAAAGTAGTAAAAGGCTTCCATTGTGTCTTCCTCGATTTGTACTTTATTGGGGAATCATGACATTGAGAATCAGCATATTAATCCAAAATACAAGCTAGTGGCAAGGAAAACTTTTGAAGGTAAGTTTCTTTTCCCACATTTTGACTGACCATAAAATTTAGCTGTCAGATTATGTATTAACTCTTGGCATTACTGGAGGGCATTTCTATTTCGGTCTGTCAATAAAAAAGCCAAAACTTAGTATTAGGCCCTCCATTGTTTTGACATTTCCATGCTAATTAGAAGCTAGCTGTAATGCAAATATAAAAAAAATCACCATTCAGTTTTATTAATAATATCTTGGGTAAATTTATTTGACATATAATTTAATATCACACAACAGCAAATACAGTTATACTTCCTAACACATCAACTTAACAATGAAAGTTATATAATATGCATTTAAAGGGTATTTAAAAATAGTGGGTTAACTTGCAAGTAACAGTGAAAAGTTATTAAGTGGTGGATGACATCAATGTGAAACTGAAAGAGCTAGACAAGTCATGAGACTTCTGAAATAAGGAATGTTCATGGCTGTTATTCTGATCAGTAAGATTTCACCATTTAATTCTGATTTGGTTTTAAAGTGTTCTATGCTCTTTGTCTTAATGAAGAGCAGCTTTCTTTGTTCAGAGTAACCATGTGGATATATGTTAAAAGCACCATTTCCCTGTTTCTTCCATGAGTGTACTAACAGGAGGTTTCAGTGAGTGTGAACATAAACAAGTAAAATATATTTTTGTCTGTCGATCTGTACATTCTCACACAGACATAACTGGGATTAAAGTACACAGCTATCAGAAAAAAGTATATCACTTCTAGGTGTATAAAGGCAAGAGCTCAAATATTCCCACAGAGGAGAGCTTAAAAAAATCTTTGGTTTTCTCAGGAACAATAGATCTGTTAAGTGATTAAAAGTGAGAGTTCAAACCTTACAGGTTTTCATATCTGTGAAGCAGCATAACCATCAGAGCCTTACATTAAAAATTCCCTCCAAGAAATCTCAGTGGAATGACAGCTCCTAATTTCTGTGGAGCCAAGAGAAGCAAAATATTTACTTTTTAATATCACCTGTCTTTAAGCTTCACTCCTTTAAAATCCCTTGCTTCCTGTAACAGGGGAAACAAAAGGGACACATAACAGACTTCCTTTTGCACATGAAACAAAGCTGAATGGTACTTTTATCCTTGTTTTCTTTGTTGCTCCCCAAATCTATCCCTCTTGGAATAATCTGCCACTACTGTGTGCCAGCAGGAGTTTTAGAAGAAGGCCATATGCACTGCCTGCTACATTAGGGGACAGATTCTCTTATTTCCTGATGTACTGGAATGGCTCTGTGTCCAGAATGGGATTTCTGGCCATCATGTTTTTGAGGATGGGACAGGGGCAAAGATCTCACAGGCCCTGGTAATGCTGCTGAGTGAGAAGTGGCCAATTGCTCCCAGAACTGCAGAGCTGGATGCAGCATATAGCCAGCCTACCCTTCAAGATAAATGCAATGTCTATTATCTTTTTTTTGTAAGTACTGACAAATAAATGGGAGATTCTGAGGAAAATTTTCACAGTAGTGTTTTAAGTGGATCAGCGATGTTCTGCGGTTCACTGCAGACAATGTGGAGCTTTCAGCTGCTGCCAAGGGTCACCAGTTGTTTATATAGTGGCAGTACTCAAGAGGATCCTGTTATGCTATGCAAGGATGGAAAAGACAGTTCTTGTCTGGAATGTGTTTCCACTGCAATAAATCATACCCCATCCTGAGTTATATCTCTTTGCTGTACACCAAGAGAAAAGGTTGTTCTGATTAATTTAGAGACCAGGCAGTTTTCTTCTAATTCACTCATCCAAAATATGAGCTCTCCTAAGTATTTTCTGGACATACATCTTCCTGTTCCCCTCCTAAAATTTCTCTTGTGCCCTTATTGTAAACCCCATTTTTGGAAAGACTGTTGGGGTATTCCCCATGAAACAGAGAGGAGGTCATCTTCCCATATCCCTTCTGTTCAAGGAGAGAATTACATCAGTTAAAAGTTCTATGTCTTCCAGTGAGACCACTGACCTGTCTTTTCTTCCTACCCTCTGTGTAACAGGTGAGCTGCAGATTGGTAGAGGCTGTTCCCTCAGGAAGAAAACATGTTTAAATATTATTTTTGTTTTGTCAGACTCTTGTCTGATTGATTATACTTAATTGGCATTTCATCTGTTTTTCTCATCCTGAGTCTTTGTTACATAATTTCTATTTTTAAAAAACAAAAGTGATTTTAGTAATTTCCTCAGACAAGTCCTTAAAGCCTCTCTGAAGATACAGATATTTATTAATCTGAATGACAGAGGGGAGGAAGCAGATACTGAGGCTCACCTGTGTCCTCTTTTGAAGTATATACTACTTACTGCATTTTAGTAGTTTAGAAATAGTGAGTTCTCCTTCTTGTCTCATTAAGAAATGATAAAACCAAGTAGTGCCCTTTTGGGACCTGTTACCAGAATAGTTTTGGCCTTTTCACAAGGTTCTCTTCAGTACTGAACAGGAATTGCATGGGTTGCACTGTAGGTACAGCTCTCTTTAAACCAGGGGAATCATAGGCAGTGCTAAAGTCATGGGATATGGGAAGGAGACTGTCATCAGAAACACAGGACACCAAAACTTTTAAGGAAACATGTAGGATAGGGAGCCCTTAATTAGATTTTAAGTACAGAGTGGAGTTTGACCCCTTTCTTTAAGTATTAAGTCCAACAAGGAGAGAAATTCAGGTCACTGACAACATTAGGCTTGTTCTGCACTGGGGAACATTTGCAGAACATTCCCACTATTTCAGCTCCACTGACATTAGTGGTAGGATGAGCCACAATTTTCACAGCTCTCCAGCACCAGCAGCTGTTTCAGCACTGTGCTAATTAGATTGGCACTGAGCTGGTTTCATAGACATGATGCTGCTGATAGCTGCTGGGGTGCCATCTACACTAGGGCTGCCAGCACTGATAAAGCTGCAGTAGTGTTGGAGCTGTGGCAATTATTTGTAAGTAAAACTGAGATCTGTGGGCTGAAGTTATAGTATGTGTATGAATGCATACATGTGATTTAATTCTTTCCCTGTTTTCCCCTGGCATCCTACTCACATGTATATGCTTTGCTGATAGTTTGTGAAAAATTGGAAATCTCACGAGTCATGTATCCTCTGGCTTGATGGAGGTAGAGTGGAGGGAGCAGGAAGGTTTCAAATTTGGGATCAAGGACTTGAAGTACAATGAGTCTGGGTGAGAGTAATAATGATCTCAATGTGCATTGTGCTAGTGGTGATGAGCTGTGTATTGATTGTTAAGGGACTTTAAAAAGCTTTCAGTGCTCAACGTTAGTTGGCTGTGGTGGTCTCATCCACATACGTATGTATGTATGTATGTGATACCTGCTTTCCCTATCAAATCAAGATCTGTTGGCATGAACAAAGCATATTTCTACTGGAGTATAATTTATAAAGATAAAGGAATAGAAGGGTGTCAGTATGTGTGAATGTGCCAGATCATTCATTTTTCCTACAATGTTTTGTCATTTCTCTTAAAATTTTAAAAGAGGTAGAAGCATTTTATGGAAATTATAGGTCTAATCTTTACTTCCACTTTCCTTACTCTTTTACTCAAAGTCCAGGGTACTTGACAGGTTTTTTCCTTTATTGGAGATAAGCACTGCTTGGCTTGGCACAGGTGAGAGGTTACTTAATAAACTCTTAAAAGGATAGGTAATTAGAAGAATATTGTTTGCCAAAGAAAGAACACCATTGTCCCCCTGCCCCATCCCTTTCTAATGCAATTTTCTTTGAACTAACTAGAATGATATTTTTTACAAGTAGCTCTTAGACCTCATATTGAAATAATTTGCATGAAAAACCAGAGACATGAGAAATTAGAGACATGGCTCTTCTACGAAAAGTCTTTTTCTCTGCATGCAAACCCATGCAAACAAGTGAGAACAAAATTTCAGAGGGAAGCTTTTTAAACCATCCTGTACTCCAAAGAATAGTTTAAAGGAAATTTCAGATACTTTTCCACATTTATGGATGTCGGCAAAATGACTTTCTAAATTGTATGAAGTGATCTCATACCCTTCCCCTTTCCCCCAATTTATTTTCATATAAATTTTAGCATTTACTTCAGCAAAACTAGCAGTGTTCCCTCTGCTCCAATGCCTCTACCCATACAGAGTCCCAAAATCAATGCCCAGCTCCTTTTCCAAAGAAATGCACAGACACTCAAGAAAATGAAATAGTCATTTGCAGCTAAATTGCCTGTGTCAGACATTCAGAAGAATTCTACTGGTTGTCTGATAAATCACCCACCCAGCCATGTGAATGCTTGGTCCTAACCATTCTTTTACACAACCTCACACCCACAGATCTTATAGTCTACATGGAGTAAATTTTGTTGAATATGAAAAAAAATTCTGACCTCTTTGAACTGTTCTTTGTAAAATATCTATGAAGTCCTTTGTCCTTTTTTAAATAAAAAAAATTATTCTTATTTTTCTGAGGAATGTTAATAGCTTTGAAAAATTTAATATCTATGTCAAGTGTAAATTCACCATGCTGATTACTTTGTTGTATTTAAAGCACAAAATAGAAATAAGACTGTGTACTAGTGAGCCTATTCTGGATTCATTAGAAGGGAGTACATGCAAAGAAAGTTGAATCCTCCATTTTCTTTGTGTGTCTTACTATGTATTATCTGTTCTGGAACATGATAAAAGCAGTTGTGAACTCCAGAGCCATTTGATACCATGAGAAAACTGCATTGGAACATATGCCAAAAAGCAGTATACCAGATGACAAGAATATTTGTTACAAATCAATAAAAATATTTTGCTAGGTAAGGTCATGAATGAGCTCTGCTGTTGCTTTGTGTAGTTAATTTCTAGTCCTTAAGCCTCTGTAGCACTTCACAGTTAAAAGAAAACTGTTTAATTAAGAGGGGATGATACATATGCTATTCTTTGTCTTTTCTTTGTTCTTTAAACATAATCCTCAAATAAGTATAAATATTTATACTCACAAGTAACCAGTAAATATTAATGGCTGCCTTATACGTATGCAAAAAAATGGAAACCCTTCATCAACTTCTATAGTGAGATTTTTCTAGAACTAGTCAATTTAAACTATGCAAAACTCTTTTTATGGTAGTAGCAGGCCCACAAGAGTAGAAGATCAGTGCAGGCAAGGGAGGGCTCAAGGCTGATGTTGCAGAGGGTTACTTTCTGACTTTTAGCTCCTAAAGCTTTATAACCAAGGGAAGAACAGACAGCAGAAGACCTGAGGTCAGCCACTTGGCAAGGGCTCTCAGCAAGCGCTGCTTCAGAGGTGCTCCACAGATGAGAGGGACCAAGGCACGGTGGAACCACTTCAGGGATCAGAAATATGGCCATTTTCCCTCATCTGTCTCCGTTCCCTTTTCCATTCATCATTGCTGACTTTTCCTATCTTTGCTCCAGGGTTCACAGTCAGAGCATTGAGGAAGTAAATAAAAGAAATCTGAAAATAATTCTTCAAATGATGTTTCCAAACCTCACTGAAAACTGTGTGAGGTACTTCTAATTAGAAGAAGAAGTAGAAATCATACCCCAAAAGGCAGCATGGGATAAAAATTTCAGCAATTATTCATCACAGTTTAAAAAATTCAAGTTTTAATTCAAGGTTAAGAATAATAAACAGTAGTTTTGACTGGTTAGTCTCTGACAGACAGCATAATTTTGCTTTCTTTCTTACAATACAAAAAAGAACTGTTGAAATAAAACCAGCATTAAGAACAAGGTTCTTCCATCAGCTATTGAAATCGTCAAGTAGTTATCATCAACATCAATTTACAATATTGCATGGGAAACAAATTAGCAATAGGCTTATGTTTAAGACCACTGAGAAGGAGTGGTAAATGTAATATTAAGTACAATTAAATGGGTCAGTGAGCTACTTTGGGTAGTAGTTCAATTTAGTTTCTTAAAGTAAAGAAATTTTTGGTAGGATTTTAAATTAATTGAACTCAGTACTAAAGTGAGAATAGTAAGCACGAGAAAGCAGAAATGGAAAAGTAATTTTTAAAGTAATGTAGGACCTGTGGATGTAATCTGCTCTTGCTGATATGCAGCTACAAATTTAAGAGTGTCTTTTAGCTGGAGAATGTAATTTAAAATGGCTGCCATCTGCAGTAAGGAATTATGATGATATTAAATAAAGAAAAATGTGTTTGGTAGGATGTACTTTGTAGGACCTGATGGAAGCCAGGTGGGAGACCCATGGAAAATGGGTTTTAACATAGTGAATAATTTGTGTTCCCTCTTCTAGAGGCATCTAATGCCTCTCCTCTCTTGAAATTCTAGAAATACCAATGCATTTTACTCATAAATTTTTCATAAAGTTGTTTTTTCTTTAAGTTATAAGACTAAAGTGCAAGTTAAGTTTCTAAAAAAAAAAAAAAAAAAAAAGAGCAAACAAAAAAATTGCCCCGAATATCTGAAGATACATTCAAAGAGCTTTTAGTTTTACCCAAACTAACCTGTAGCCAAACACGTGTAAGAGCAATAAGTCTTACTTCCACCATATGGTACTTAAAATGTCTGTCCGAAAAAAATCCTCATAAATTAATTGCTACATGAATAAAGTTTGACTCTGATCTGCAGAGATAACTTTACTGTCATCCTTCAGCAGCATACCATATTTGATGCTTAATCTTTCTCCTGACATATTAAAATTCTAATCTCCAGCTATATAGTCCTGCAGGTGGTGCTGTGGGAAATATTTGCAGTTCAGAGACAGGGCTGGAACAGGAGTGGAGCAGGAACAGTTTCATTCCTCTTCAGCTTTTTTCAGAACAGAAATAGAAAGGTAATTTCTTTCAAAAACTCCAAAGAACACTGTACTCACCTCTATGGAGCACTCAGCCAAGGATCAACAAAGTATGCAAAGATGCAACGATGCAAAATGTCTTTTTCACCTGGTGGAGCTTTTATCCAACTTTTCTGTACTGTGAATGACTAATACTTGCATTTCAGCCACTATAACTAGGCTTTAGATTCCAGTAATAAGAACTCATGGGACAAGAAAAGCAGTGGAAAAGAATAATCTGAAAAAAAAAGTAAAGAGAATAAAATGTACTCACAGAAAAATTAATGGATGTTAACAGTAGAATTTTACTAGCTAAAGGCAAAAGGGAGTCTTTTGCAAATGCAAAGTAATATGTGACCTGTCTTTCAGTTTTTACTTGTTTGGTTTGGTTTGATTTTTCTTTATTTTTTGGAAAGTTTAAAGCTGTTTGCATCAAACTTAAACAGTGTGTCCCCTTTTTCTGAACTAGTAGCTGGCTGGTGAAGTTGGATGGCTTTCATATTGCATTAGCAGCAAAACAGTGTTGTAGTTCACAAACCAGAATGGTCAGAGAAATTTGCAGGAAACTTCAGTGTTCAGCAAGATTAGTACTTGAGTATTTTGGCAGGTTTTAATTTGTAGGAAAATTTTCAAATCTATGCCAAAATGTCATATTTCTAGTATTGTTTAAAATTTTTATGAGTATAATAGAGAGAAAATATTTTAGTATAAGATAGCATATTTCTAAGCACGTCTATAAGCACACATATGTGTATTTACAAATACACATATGTGCACTTACATACCCATGTAGAAATATGCTATCTTATACTATCCACTAGATGGACTCAGGAATAGTGTTCAGAATCCAAACTCAGACTACTAGTAAGGAGAAATATCTGCTGTGAAGCAGTTGCTGGCATCTGGCACACAGCAGCAGAGCTGGGGAAAGGAGCTACTGCACCTGCACCTTTTGTCAGGGCAAGGTCTGACTGTGCTCTGCTTGGAGGGAGGTTCTGCTTGGCTCCCAGTGCTCTCTCCATGATGGTGTTGAAAAGACAGGATTATATCCAGTCAAGAATCTTGCAGAATTCTGAATATAGAAAACATTATATAAGTGCTAGAGGTACTTTGAATTAGACCTCTCATAGGTGCTTAGAGGGCATGTAAGGCTGCCATATGGCCATAAAAGTGGGAAAAGGATGTAATGAAATGTGCCAATAATTAGCTCTTGCAGACAATTGAATATTCCACTCCAAATGACAGCTTAATCATAATCCATGTCTCCAATTACTTATTTCTTTTTCCAATCACAGGCTAAATTATTATTGCTCTTTGCGTTGGTTTGTTTCCTTATCATAACCAGCTGCTTTTCACTTTAGTTGTTGTATTTGCTAAATGATGCAATACCTTCTCAACTCATAAAATCTGAGCAGTGAACAAAGGCATCAGCAGCACTCATTTCATTAAAATAATTATTTTCAAATCACCTGGAATATCCAGCTGTAGTTATGCCTGGAGTAAGGGATGGAAATTACCTCCAGAGAACATGCTTATGTTTCCAGCTAGCACAGGTTGTCAGAGTAGCACTGTATCATCTCCTTACTGTGTTCAGATATCAGAAACAAGCCAAGGGATAGCTTGAGAAAAAGAGAAAATGCAAAAAGACGTCAGCAAAGCTTGGTGAATAATACCCACTATTATTCCACCTTCTTTCTATGTGATGCAATCTGAAGCAGTTTTTTAGCAGCTGTAATGACACTGGGGCTTGACAAAAGTCCTGAGATCCTTGACTACAAAACTGATTGCTGGCTATACAATGACTCTGTCTGGTGATAGAATAGTCAATGAAGGCAGTGGGTAAGATGTCCCAGTAGTAACAAGACAATACATCTCAGAAAGCAGAAGTGCTTAGTCCTGTAAAAGTAAAGTAAACTTAATGGAAATAAATAATGCATGCTGCAAAGAAAAATAAACACGTGGTCCTACCACAGCCATTCAATCCCCAGAGTTGGCTTTAATAGTAAATCACCCCAAATGCTCCAATACTTTTTGGGGAAAGGATTACACGTAATAGAATTTTTCTTTCAAATACCAGTATAAGACCAAGTCAATCTTTTTTCTTTACTTCAAGTCAGTAATTGTTTATTGATGTGTCTTTCCATCATTATTTTTGTAAGAAATGCATGACTAAATTGGTGGTATAATATGTTCTATATGAATACAAATGGCCAGACTGCTAAGGACACAGAACTCCAAGGAACTTCAGAGGATCACGTAGTCCAGTATGACAATATTTCCCCTATATCATCTGTGATGGATTTTCCATTCCTATTGCTACTAATGGCTATCCTTTCCTTAGAAACTGCCAAAGACAGCGACTTGGGACTTCCACAGCAGTCTCTGACAGTAGTTCATTATGTCTGTCATTGAAGGCTGATTTATTTCTAAATCAAAAACCACTTCCTGTGTCCTGTTTTCTGTATCCTGTATCTTATGTCTTTCATCTAATCCACACATTCCTTGCCCCTGTCTGCTGTGGACATAAAGGCTAAGATTATTTCCTTCTACATCCCAGTAGATTTCTGTGTTATTGAAAGTATTACAGTATTCCCATTTTCCTCTCTTTTCCTCTATTCTAAACAACCCTGAGTCAAATGATCATGACAGGTTTTGAGGAAGAAATCTTATATTTCAATCTAAGCCTAATATTACTAGATGCATCAAGTGGATTTGAGAGGCCAACTTCATTAGATTTTGAAATGAAATTGGGATTCACTGTTCCTTGCAGCTGTGGATGACTGATCACTCTTCACGTCAAATCAGCCTATTGCTATGGCCTTCTGTGGGATTTTTGCTGCAGTGATGATAAAATATAGTAAACTAAAGAAACAAAGGCATGTTTGAAATATCACAAGAGAAAGCAAGTCGTTTGTGGAGAGATTGTGTATTCTCTGTGGCCTTTCAGATGTGAAGAATCAGTAGTGAGAAGACATTTCTGTGAGGGAGGGTTGCTGTCTGAGTAAGAAGGATCAAGGTCATGGTGCTTTATCTAGCTCAGCTGAAGGTGCAGGTTTGAGACAAAAGTCTCTTTTGCAGCTCATCCAGCCACATATTCTTGATATACCTCTGCAAACATGTAAATTCAGTGTTTTGGGAATTTGTTGCATGGTCTTGGGAGAGAAATCTTTGTTTTCTCAGTACTTCCATGCTACTAAAGCTGAATTTTGCCAGATATGCACTAATGATATCAAGCCTTAAGCCTATTTTGGAAGAGTTCTCATTCACATTGCTAAGCCATTGCTACTTCATCTTTCCAAGATCCAGTTTAAAAGTGGTGGTGTAAAAACCCATCACATGATGCAGAAGGTTCACAGCTGCAGTCCTTTGAGTACAGTCAGAGTAGTAACCTGTGTAAGGGAGTTTCTTTTTTATGGTAGGAATTTTTTGTGCTGTTCACCAAAATTATGAATCCATGGGCTAACACGCCACTGAAACTCTTGTGGAACTGAGATACAGGCCAAACGCAACTATAATTTTGAATACCTTCCTATTTTCTCTCATTAGTTCTTTTCTATTACTAGTGCTAATCTAAGGCTACAAACAGGCTGTCTTTTTTCTTAATGAAAACTCCAAAACTGAATTAACTTGCATGACTTTATACCTATATGATGCTACAAGCATTGGCACTGCTGGGAAGCATATGAACCATTAAAAAAATCTGTGGTAAGGCTGCAACATTCTAAATAGAACACTATTCCTAGCTCATACCTTCGCTGTCTGATGCTTTCAAATCTGCCTTGGAGGCCAAGGAACCAGTGAGCACTAGGGTGTGCCAGTAGCTGCAGTTCATTGTATTCATATCATTAAAGAATACATCAGCTGTGACAATTTAGCCACTGTAAGGAAACGTGATCGTATTTGCATTTCTGGAATTCCTGCAGCTTTAAAGAAACGTGGTAAGGGAATGTCTGTCCTATACCATTGCTGATGCAAACTGATTGGGCCCTGAGATATGCACATTATGGTGAATTAAAATAAGATGCTAAACTGGCATTGCATTTTCTTAGTTTTTAGCTCCTGTAGGAATGGCTATTAAATATTCCTCATTACTTTTGAAGAATCTAAAGGCATTTCTCTGGCCCAGTATTCTGCCACTCACTCTCAATTGTCCTTGGTTATACACATATCTCGTCATATATACTACAAGGATATTGGTTCTACTCCTTCAGAATAGAAGAAATTCTTAAATTGATGTCTCTGAGTTGCTGTTGAATGCCTTAAGCTCTTATGTATGCTTGAATTGATGCTTCACTCATTAGCCAATGCAGAGCACTGAAAACCCTTGAGTATATACAATTCCAGTAGGAAAAAAAAAAGAAGGAAAAAGCACACAAAATGCACAATCAATTGCTTGCTCTGCTTAGTTTGGTATTACAAACCTCTTAATAAATTCTTATTATTGTGCTGAATGAGTAATTTCCTTTAGACATTGAAATAAAACCCAACGATCCAAATGAGGCAACTTATAAAATATTCACCTCAGATACCCTGAAAATAATTATCATGGCCTTAGAAATACCATGTGAATTTTAAAGGATTCCTATGCATTCTTCTAGCTCAAGACTAGTCCTGTAAATTTCCAAAATCTAACCATCTGTAACATAATCAGACATTCTTTGTGATGGGTATTGGCTAATCAAGCCATATCTAATTAAAAGAGATATTGCTATTTATATTTCTCTGAATGAAAATTTTTGCATGAATCTTCCTGAAAATTGATTAGAAGTTTGGTAAATTTTTCTGTGTAAAGGCCTGCAGAATTTAGGATAGAAAACAACGCAAAATCCAAGTGTTCTTTGATGTGTAACATGGAAAAGAGCCTTATTCTTTTAGTGCACTTGAACAAAAGTGTGTGCTTGAGTTAGTGACCTATGGAGTTATGAGTCAGTGGAGTTTCCAGAGGATGAGTCAATCCACTCAAGTGTCATTTAGCTGTCACTGAACTATATGGCAGACAAAGCTCTATTTCAGTCATATGCCTTAACTGAATATAGCTGGCTGTGTGAATATCCTGCTCAGACATTTGAACACAATTTATATTTACTCATGTTCTCTTGTAAATAGAGTAATCTTTTTTTGTAATGTTTAAGTGTATTGTTATATATGTGTCTGAAAAGAGATGAGAGAAAGCTGTGGAGGAGAATTTAATTGCTGGCAATATTTAGTGTTTAAATTGTATAGCAGTGTCCACTGTCACAGTTTGCTCAGGCATTTTGCTTTGCCATGCAAACTGATAAAGCTGTTCATGTTTTCTCTTCAGTTTAAAAGGAAATTATTTTCTGGTGAGCTGATTAAAATTAAGAGACTTTCCCTATTCATTTTTGCCCTCTGTATGCTGAATCTGTGATTTTTCTCTATAATTACTTCAGACTGACAATCTTATTATAGTTTGACTGGAAACTGCTCTCAAATTGGACTAAAAGAGGCCTTTTGACAGTACTAAGAGAGGTAAGATTTAAGTAGAGGAGTCACCCAACAGCCAAGGCTCCATTTTCTTTCTTAGGTAATTTCTTGAATAAAAAGGTGGAGAAAATGTTCTTATTTTGTCACTTTACTCCCTGCACAGTTTTCTTCAAAGAGCAGTTTCTTTCCAAGAAACCTTCATCCTGTGGCACTTAGGGCTGTGGGATCTTGTAGAAAAGGATGTTTACGTTTTTACACAGGCCTGATTGTCACTAATTTAAACAACAGAATATCTCATGTCTTTTAGACATAGTACAGCTGCTCATTTCTGTTTCAGTCAATCAGGCAGGATAAAATCTAGTGAGCTGAAAGTAAGTATATTAGCAACTCTTAGGGGAGGTTTTTAATACTATTTTGGATGCTGATTTTCACTATTATGTCTATCTTACAAATTTCTGTAATGACTGTTTCAGGATGGACTAGATTAATCTGAGGCAACTGAATAATGTAATGCTTATTTTTGAGATAGAGATGTGTATAATGAATTAGCTGTGTATTTTTATGGTACAAATGAAAACAAAATTGAAAATACTTTAAATTCTCCAAGAAGCTGTTCATATCTTTGCTTTTTAATTGCATATTGTTCCTCCCTGTTTCTGTTAGTTGTTGTGATTTCTATGAAATCCCTCCTATTCCATAATAGTCTATTCAATGACTTCAGGAGAAGATCCAGCTGTGAGGGGTAGTGAACACAGTACCATGTATCAGGGAACCTTGACCCATTTCTTTCTTCAAAATTTTAGAAGAATTTTTGTTTATTTGTTTGTTTTGCAAAAGAGATACATCATAAGTATCTCTGAGTTGTGAAAAAATTGTAAAAATTTCCTTAGAGTGCTCATACCCAACCTTAATAACTCTATTTTTTCTGACCATTAATTAATCTGTCAGTCTCATGCACTCTCTGCAATTATTTATTTCAGACTCCAGCTTAGCATTTTTATAAACATCTGCATCACTACTTAATAAATTACTCATTGCACCTTAAAGCAAAATGGTAATGCCTGCAACAGAACCTCAGTATAGAAACTAAGTGAATGACTAATAGATGTTTGTGTCATGGGAAGGGCAAGGAAATGCTGCTTCCCTCCACTCTTGGTGTATCGGATGTGAAATTATTGTATAATTAAGTTCACCTTACATGACAGGTGAATGACATTCCCACACTGCTGTTCCAAGTTTGCTCCTCGAGCAGGCTAAATATGTTGTACAACAACATTACAAGCAGAAGCAATGCAGAACAGCTACTATAGTGTATTTTGTGAGCCAGAGTGGCTCCTGTCCCAGTTTCTGCTATCATGGATAGGCAAGATGTACTTTTGATAACACATGTATGAACTAAGAGACCTAGTAAGCCAGGGAAGTTCCTTAATTAGAGTAATCACAACAATGAATGAGTGTGGGGAACTGGAGTCATGATAGTTAGAATGAGTGAGGTTTAATTTCTTCCCTGATATGACTTCTGTCTTCTCTTTCTTTGTTTAAATGTGACTGCATCCATTTGTCAGCTGACAAGGAGTCCCATACCACATTTGCAATTTCAAATGACTGACTCCTATGAATCACTTTTCAAGAGATGTGTAGGAAGTCAATCTCAAGGGAAGGAAAATATTCCTCTAATCAAATTGATGTAGCCTATCCCCCATTGCAGCTCTAAGAGCAGTGAGAAGAGTTATTTTTGTTTGAAAGTATAGAACCTGCAATTTAAGAAAAGAATTACCTAGTCCTTGTGGCTGCATGGGAATTCACACAGCTGTGATATCAACTCTTAAATTGCTTTTAACTCTGGAAGATTGATTTTCTCCTGTTAGGTCAGTTAATGTTTACTATATGGAGTAAATCTTTGCAGTAAAGGAAAAGAAGATTTCAACTCTGCTGGGTGTTTCCACTTAGAAGCGTTTCTAATGGAGATTCAGACAACTGAAAAGTTGGAACTATTTCTTTCACTGCAAAGATGTGAACGAACTATGCAGAGCTGCAATAAAATAACTATTTTGCATTATTGTGAAAATAAGCAGCATTCACCAAATCTGCAAAAGGAGCAAACCAGAGAATGCTGTTTCAAAGCTCTTTCATTCAATCTGATCTCAGTGGGTGTGGCTTTGTTTTAACCATTCTGTTCCAGGGGTTTGTCTGGGCAGTATGGAACTCAAGTAAGAGGTTTGCCCCTTCATTTCAGCCTGTGATGAAGAGCTCCTTCTCAGAACAGCGAGAAGCTCAAAATGGTGAAATGTTTTGTCTAGATGTGAAGTCTGGTTCAGACCTGTTACATATAAAATAGGGAATACATTTTTTTTTTTTTTTTTTTTTTTTTTTTAATGGAGTGTCCCAGATTTTCTAGTCAGAAGCTGTGATGTGAGCTAAGGTAACTTCCACTGCCTTCCAATCAGAAAATAGGGTAGAAGAGTAGTCAAATATTTTAGTTTAATCAAGAACAATTTGAAATGAGATTCAGAAGATTCTTTAAAAATCAGTGAGAAAAAATACACACCAATTCTATTCACTATGTTTGGAGATAAAGACATAATTTTTTTGAAGCCTAAAGGACCTAGTTATACTTCTCTTTCATTCTGAAACATGCAGCTGATGTTCTGATACACAAAAAGGCTGATTGTGCTGGTATGATGTTTTTTACTACTATATTCACTGAAAGTAAGAGATGTGAAAAGTCAAATAAATAGTAACTATTCTTTTTTAAAGGGTCAAAGTTCCTATTTTTCATTGTATTGCTTATAAGAAACAACTAACATAAAATTACAATGTAAGATTGACTAATAGAAAAATTTTAGATTAACTTGGTGTTTGTTCAGAAGATGTCACTAAGTTTGCCTATTATTTCAAATTTATTAATACAACCTTTTAGAAGAAATTTGTTACTAGTGTTTAACCATAGGGAAATTTTTGTACAGTGAAATTTCTTCCCACTCTTGCCATTTCTGTTTTCTCTATTTCTCTATTTTCTCCTTTTCCTGTACTCATGAGGACTTCCAATAGCTGTGGAATCAACACATTCCATTAGTACATGCCTTGTGCCAGACTCATAGATAGAAATTTTGAGACTTATTTTGCACTGAAATATTCATTGGCAAGAAAACCCCCTTATACTAGATGGAAACTTATTCCATGTTTTGAAATCTATTTTCATATATATATGTATATATGTAATGTAAAAATATATATGTAATAGTTGCATTTTAGCAATTCTCTTTACATGAAATTATTGCCACTACCATGAAATCATTAGAAAAACATTGTCAAATACTGTTACTGACAAGCAGAAAAAAAAATCCTCCAAATATTTAATCTCTGGCTTTTCTATCTGTGTTAATTTCAGCTCACTTTCAAATGCTTATCCGTCAATAATACCATGAATTAAATACCTCCAGAACTATGACTTCATGCCTGTTGCTCACACAGATCACGTTCACCTTGGATGAACAACAACAAATAAAAAGGTCTTTCATGGATTCATTATCCCTTTCTTGATACTTAAGGAAAGTCTGGATAGTCTTCTCTGTTCATGGTTAACTTCTTGGGTCTTTTTTTAAAGCACTGAGTGCAGTAAATAAATATTTCCTTTACAGCCATTTTGGTATAATTCATATGTCTTAATAAAGGTAACTTCATCTCTGAAAGTTTTCTGTCTGATGGGGATGGAATTACAAATGAGTATTTATGGCTGTTTGAAAGATCTGAGAAATTGGTACAATGCAGCCTGATCTAAGGAACATTACGCTCAATGAGGAAGGGAGATAATGAAAAATGCAGGATTAATGATCATCTATTTCTACATTTCATCAGTTAAAGCTTCAGTGTGTACCTGGATACCACATGTATTATTCAGAAAAACTCTTCCAAGTATTTCATTGCCATTAGGATGATTTTGAAGACTACGACAGTAGTTGAGTTTCTCCAGAAACCAGTTTACATTTGTTCCATGTTTTCACAGAAAGTCAAAGGCGCTCAGCTTTAAATCAAAATTGTACTTTTTCTTAGATTTATATTGTTTTCAAGTATTTTCTCAAGTGAAAAGCAATGTAGTAGCCTGTAAGTAAGAAGACATAAGTCTGGTGTATTTTGCTTTCATGGGAGAATGCCACAACATCCCACCTGACCATGGAGAAGAAAAGGCCTAGTCAAACATCACAGCTCCATAATATTAAAAAGCCCCTATAGAGCGTAAGTAGTATCTTCTAAAGGGAAACTGAGAAGAGATTACTCTGGTTTTTATATTCATTGCACTTTTCTGAGACCATCACTGCCTTTTGTTCTGGAAGAAATTCTAGAGTCTTATTTTCAAGATTTGTGTTAGACAGTGCAAAGTCTCACAGTGTATAACTTCGAGCATCATTTAGCACCTTAACTGATCTACACAGAAAGGAAATTCTCAGCCATGGTGTGTAAAAACCCATTTGTTGCATGTGACTATTGGTGGTTCCCTCCTTAGCTGTTTTTATAATGTACTGTATTCTCTGCAAAAAAGGTGCCCACGCATTTAAACCCAAGAAAATGCCCAGTATTTTAATAAGGAAAGAAAGTGGCCAGTCCTAAGTCTGCCTGTTGTGTGTTAACATTTTACTAGGAGTAAAGTAGAATGCAGACAAATGACACGATCCAAATACTTTTTCTTTGTTGTTTTTCTGGAGAATACAGCACTAATAAGTAGGTAGATAAAACTGCCAGGGTGTACTTTGCGCAGCTGCCATCTGGTAGCTATATAACACAGTTGTGGTGGTCAAGCAGGTGGTGATTAACCATGATTCAAAATGATGTTTCACAGCTGGCATCCCCAGCAGGAAAGGAAGAGTGGCTTTCACAATATTCTGCCAGAGTTCACACACTGGGGAGGGTGAGGTGACACACATGTGCTGTGGGCTGGAGGGACTGAGAGCACAGTTTGAAAATTGTCCGTGTCATTCAACTGTCTGATGGTTCTGTAGGGTTGTTCTTAGATTGTAGGAATAAGGATAAACTGCCCTGTGTTTAATTTTCATTGGGATTTACACAGATGGTTCTAGAATGCTGAATATGCTATTAAACAAATAATAAAGTAAGGCCTTTATTCTACAGTGCCAGAATTAGTTGCTGAAAAGCTGTGCTGGATAGAAGTACAAGTGTTCTTCAAATTTTTCCATTTTGGAATCTGCAGGAGGCCAAGGATGATTAAGAAAATAATAGGAAAAAGGTGTAATCTAGAAAAATCACGGAGTTGTTAATATTGTCCAAGTATTTTTATTTTGGAACAATGGGTAAAAGAAAAGAAGATGTAAAGATAAATGTGGAATAGAATACAATTCTGCATGGATTATTAACCCTGCTTTTTATGTTTTCTTTTGAACAGCAAAACTTGTTGATCATCCAATCTGGTTGAAAGTAACATTTAAGATGGAGAACATGGATATTATTTATTTTAATACTATTAACATTTTCAAGTTGCAAACACACAAGTCAATTTCCTCTTAGAAAAGGGGAAGTATTAGTACCATCTTGCACTGCAGATTCATTCAGTATTATGTGGAATTTTGGTTGGCTGTGTTAGAGAGCTATTAATACACACTGAAGCAGACAAAGAACAGCAAAATGATCAGAGAAAGAAAAGAATATCATGCAAGAGAGTAAACAGGCTTGGCTTGTTTGGTTTAGCAAAACACAGATGGAAGGAGGGATATGATTGCACTTGATAAATATCAAGTCAAGGGAAATACCAGGCTGGGAGTTATTTAATCTGAGACTGTGTTTGCACGCAGAAAATTTTTATAAAGCTGGCTATAAGCATATTTAGGATTGAAGTTGTAAAATGCTTTTGAAATGTGAGATACTCTAGTCGTGAAGGACAAGAAGTAATGAGTACAAATTGAAATACATAAAATTCCATTTAAACAACAGAAAAAAAATATTGTCAGAGTAGGCGAACAGCATTCCATTCTAACCTCTGGTGGAGTAGAACTAGATAGTTACATGTGTATTCACCAAAGGAATTCAAGTGTACTCAGATCACATGCTCTGAGTATTTTTCAAGTTGCTGCCTTGGTTCAAGAACAAATCAAAACACACGACTCCCATTTATGTCAAACAGAAACCTGATACTGAAACAGTTGTCATATCTTTAAACACTGTCCAGAACAGGTAATATCATGATTTGCTTTTTAATGAATTTGATTTATAAAAATATTCCTTCTTTGTTTGGTTTTAATTTAATAGCATAAAATAAAGGAAAAAAATTTCTGAAAGACTCTAAATATTTTTCTGGGTTTTTTTTACTCTTTCTTTTTAAAATTACAGATTGCTGAGAACAAGCCTCCATTTTGTGAAAAGGATCAGAGCAAGGAATCTTCTCGTTTTGCTCTGTTATTATCTTTCCAGAAGTAACATTGTAGACATTACAACAAAGAAAAAGAAATCACTAGGATGCCATTTCTGAAGATCAAGGCTTATCTTACAAAAACTGAGGCTGTTGAAAATGTACAAATTTTGTCAACCCATCTAAATTTTACAAAACTTTCATTTTAGTATATTAGGAAGAAAATGGTGCTGTTCATTCATTTATGCACATGAAAAAATGAAAGAGTGTGTATACATATACATATACATATACATATACATATACATATACATATACATATACATATACATTAAAAAGTAAACTTTATATATAGGAAGTAATTGTTAGAGATGGAAATATCATATTTTTTACAATAATATTTTTTTGTAAGTTATCAAAATAATAATAAACCCATCCATGTGACTTAGAGTCACAGAGCACCACATCATACAGCCCACTGAGCTTGCATGTCAGAGAATTTTACCAATACTCCAAACTCTTGTGTGGTCAGGCAGATCAAGTGGATCATGCAGTCACAATTTTGCCCAGGGCAGAAAACAATCCTGGTGCAAAAAGGAAGAAATGCATGCAAGAAAGTAAAGATGCAATACAAAATTTTTTCTTTTCATTTTTTTCCTCCTGCCATTGACATCTTCTGTTTGAGGACTACAACCCCGTGAATGTTTGCCACAAATCCTACTGATCTTGTTTTCCTCCCCAGCAATAGATACACATAACTTAATTTCTTCTGTTCTGGCTGCAACTAGGTATCATTTTTTTTTCCTATAAAACACTGCTTATTTTATTTCTAGTTATCTAAACTGGGCTGTGCAGTGTGGAGTGAACCACTGATCTACTCCCACCTTCTTTTCCTTATACAGTGGTAATTTTTTAGTTCATTCAGTTGATGTTTTTTGGACATAGTCATAGGTTCAGTATTTGCTTCTCTGTAAGCATGGTACAAGGTAGATGATGTGAAGGCAGATTCAGGTTTTTCTTCTAAAGGACCAAGATTTAAACCAAAATCTTTATTTTCATAAATTTCAGTATAGATTTCAGTATAAGAGCTTGGGATAAAACTTCTGCAGAATCAGATCTAGGTGTTTTTTGGTGGTGGGAGTGTTTTTGTTGTTTGTTTGTGTAGTGTTTTTCTTGTTTAGTTTTTTGTTGTTGTTGTTGTTATTGTTTTTGTTGTTGCTGTTGTTGTTCTGGAAATACTTCACTTGTGGGGATCTGACTATACTGTAAATTTACAAAGGGTTTTATTTTTTTATATAATGCTTTTTTGCCATACTCACAGAATTAAGAAACCCTTTGTAGCACCTCTGCATTCTAATTTATGATTTAGATAGGCTCTATTTATTGCTTAGTTTACTTCATTCTAGGTCAACAGCTTTAATTAGAGTATTTTTAGCAGATTATGAAATACAAGGGCACACAGACATGGAAATACATTAACCAGTCCAATCCTAGTGCTTAGTGTTACACCTCTTTGTTCCTCTATAAGCAGAACACTTGATTTTTTGTAGACATCACTAAGCATTTGTCATCTTTTCTTGCACTCACCAGTCACAGTTTTGATTTTAATCTACCTTTATTTTCCCTGTAGAGGCATATTTCTTAGAAGTAAAACAATGAAAAGTAGTCTTCAATCAGGTTTCTGCTCAAAAATTTGTAACTATAACAGAAAGCTAAACTGAAAAAAATGCCGTTTCTAAAGTATTATATTCCTTCAATGTATACAATGGACTAGAGCCGAATTAGGTGTATATATTTCTAAGTCAAATGTTAGGGTTGGATGTGGGAATTACAATTTTGGCATGAAAAAATAGAACAATTGGATTTGTTTTACTAACATGTGATGAGACATGTTTAGAATGCATAGGAGGAAAAAAAAATCATTTCAGTTCAGCAGTAGGGATTGTGGTCCTTGAATAGACCCTGTGCTTGAGAGTGAAATTTTTTATACTAATGCATCCATGATTATTTTTCAAGTGGAGGCCATTATCAACTAGTCCAATGCTCTGATAAATCTTCAGTTCCTATGCTGATAGTGTCGCAGGCAGGGCTATCTTAAACAAAATTCAGGTTGATTGAACGCTGAAATTTTTGTAAAGAGTCAGAAGTTCCTATCCACAGCTCAGGTTTTTCTAGTACTCAGGTCTTGTTACACCCGTGCTCTGCCATCCATAGATCCCAGCAAGGCATGTAGCAAAGCAGGACTGCAATTCCCACACTGATGATCTGGCAGATGCTGTACAGGTAATGTTTGGTATGAGGCCGGAATCAATTTGACAGGGGCTTAGGAGAAGGTTAAGTCGAGGACAAATTACCCCTGGTTTCCAGCAGCAGTTAACACTGATCTTTATAGCACCTTTATAGCAAAATAATATACATTCTGGAGCTGCATTTTATAGATTCTGGATGACATGCGATAAAAATTATTAATTATTTCTATCAGGCTTCATTTTTCCCTGCTTTTTAGTTAATATTACAAAGCCTGATGTAATTATCCATTTGGCAGCTCTTGTCAGTTAGCTGCTGATTCATAAGCCAGTCAAACAATATATTACACACCAGATAGTCTGTGAGGACTTTGCTGGCACAAGACTGGCATTGGATTAGGTTTTCAAGGGTATTTCAGCAGAACCAGAATTATCTACAGGGCTCCTGAGCGAGTCCTGTCTCCTTGCTGTATCCAGAGCTGTAGAATTTGCACCTCTCTTATTGCCCAAAATGACCCATATGCCATTTTATCCAGAAAACAGTCAGCTGTGCTTCTTTTGGCATAAGTTTGTCATGTCACGAAATATGTCAGATGCTGATTTTCCAGCTGTTTTGGGGGACATCTGTAGGCAATGTGGAAACTTGCTGGTTCAGCTTGAAGGCATTTAGTTGCCTTTGTTTCCCATGGTTTGATAGCCATTACATATTTGAGAGTCTGCTTCCCTGCAAATACCAGCAGAAATGTGTAGATTATGATCACATGAGGGCTAGGGAGAAACATATTATATTATGTTCATATTTTCATATTTTCATATTTCCACTGCTGAGAAAAAGCTAGAAAAATTTGCTGAGCACCAGTATTGGCACACTGAAGTTCTCTCCTCAGCATCTTTATCTCCTCGATGCACTTCCCGTGCTGCAGCTCTTCTCTTTGAGCAGCTCTGTGAGTCTCTGCCACTGATCAGTCTTGCTGTGTGTATTTTGTCCTCCCAGGTAATTAAAAAATGTCTGGATAAACAAGGGACAATGCTGAGGCCTGGATCTAGGCTAAAAAAGGTAATTGTTTTCATAGATTGTTATGAGGATTGTTCCCTTTTACATTTCAACAGATCTAACTTCAAGGTATCTGGAAAATATTAACTAATAAGTATTTTTTCATTTGTAGGAGCAGTTTTACAAATGATATTTTAAATGATACCTTATTTGCTGACCATTTAATTAGTTGGGTAGGAATATAGAGGTGTTAAGCAGTTACTCGGATTTATGCTTAAATATATGACCTCTTTGTGCAAAATTATTTTTCAGGATTTTTCATGATTATTTGTTTGTCAATAAAATAATAAAAATTTCATATATATATATACACACACAGAGACGTAGGAATAAAAACTAGAATGACTTTGATTGGGGGAAGGAAAAATGCTTGTCCAGAAGTTGCACACAACATATTCTGAAATCAGGAAAATTCTAGGTATCATTTTCTGTGTTTTATTAATTATTAGCTCAAGAAGAAAGAAGTGCCAGAATCTCACAGAGAAGTGTTTCCCTGTTAATTCTAGACAAAATGCAAACAGAAAATGTTGAAAATCTTGGTAGGATATCATTGATTTATTTTTCTTTTTTTATAAACAAATGTCAGGAAAAAAGGCTAAATTTATAAAATAATAATTATTGTTATTGTTATTGTTATTGTTATTGTTATTGTTATTGTTATTGTTATTGTCATTAATTTTACAAGCCAAAGAGCATCTGAAACCTGAAGTTCATATCTCTGTAGAAAAAGGATAGCCCTCAGGCACATCATGCAAACCACGTGACAGAGGTAATTTGAGAATAAATATTAAAATAGTAGGTACTACCTTTGAAGTAGCAGGTGTTAATCCCACACTGTATCTGAAAACAAAACATCTCTTGAAAACCAAGGCCATTTCTTAAGAGGATGCTGAAGCTTCCTGTGCAAGACTCTTCATCTCTTTATGATACTGTTTAGCAATAGTGGGTGTAATGGCATTCATTTAGATTAACCTTACCAAGGTAAGCACTCCATTCATATGAATGAAGAAATTCAGGTTCATGTTGAGTCCTCCAGATATGACAGGATTAATGGGTTATATATATAAAGGTTGCAGAATGATGAAGGGCTGGATGGACTGACTTAAATCTCAGTAGTTGTGCTTTTCTGCCACATGCCCATCAGCAAATTTTTGCAGGACATCTGGACCATAGCACACTGCTTTTTTAATGCTAGGGTAGTAACTGACAGAGGATTAAAATTTTCTTCCTGCTGGAAAACTCTCCATTACTGTAGCAGATCATAATTTAGTCAAAATGGCATTTCTGTTCTCTCTCCAGGAAGAAACTGGTACCTTGACTCCTGTGTTCACTTCTTGCTGAAGTGAACAGATTCTATAAGCTGCTCCAAATCAGCCCCTTATGGCTCTGGCCATTGATGTCTCTGTGGTACTGGAATTCCTTGTTTCCTGTGGCTGGAAATTTAGATAAATTCAGTTTACAAATAATTGGAAGAATTTGGTGCTGTGAAGTTGTGCAAAATAATGGCAATAGCAATTGAATATGTGCTTGTATTCCAGAATTAGAACTGAGACAGTGAATCGAACTCTTATGTATGTGAGCAAGAACAGATCATTCAGCATGATCCTCTCTCTGGATGTGAAATCAGTGAGAAATATGTGTCAAAGTTTTCCTCTCGTTGATGTCAAAGAAAAGGGGAAGTATCATCTAAGTTCCAAAGTCAGTTCCTTTCATTACAGGCCTGAGCACTGTAATGAATTCTTTTTTCCCACATAAAGCTTAAGAAGTGTTGAAATGTCTCTCACAGCAAATGATCATGACCCAAACATTAGAAATCCAGACTAGAAATTAATTGTACATCTCTAGCAATGAGTGTTACTAACATCTTGAGCACCATAGCTCATGATTACCTCTTAGAGTACCTGTTACTTGCAATATTGAAATCAAGTTAAATCCACCTTTGATTGAAATCCTTGAATTTTCATGCCTCCCTGCATGTGAAAATCATTGGTTTATTGTTGATGCATAAAAAAATGTCCTTTCCATCAAGCCAGATTCTGCAAAGTTTATGAGAAGAAGTAACTGCATATTTGCACCTCTTCTGCTTTTAAAAATAAATCTGATTATAAACAGGATAATGTTAAATTGTTTGGCTAATCCCAGTATGTAATATCTTAGAAGGAGTGAAATTTAAAATACAGGTAGTTTTGCCAGATGGGAAAATGGAACCTGCTTTTAAAATGACGAGTTTTGTCCTATGTGGCTACAAAGAGGACTCCCTTGCTATAGAGTGCTCTCATTCATCTTAGCATTACTATTTCATCTTACCCTCAGCAGGCTTTTCAATTCAGCTACAATATCTGTCATAAGTTGAACTTTAGGTACTATAGCTGGGCTTTACCTTGTAGAATATGTTTCTGCCTGCTTCTGTACTGCTTTGGCCTCACACCTTTAATCGATGGTCTTGTTTCCACTTTGTCATTTCACTATTCTGCTAATTAGCCTTTCTTCTTACCTAGGGGAATCTTTTTACTTTATTGATACTCCATTCACAGCAAAGTTCAGCTGAAGTGTTTTCTTCTTTGCTTGTGCCCAGTCTTTTTCTCATTTCCTTTCTGAGTTTTTGGTGTGTTTTTCACATGTAAAGAAATATGTGCCTTTGTCTTTTATGCCTCTTGTAAATCATTGATGAACTCCAATCAGAAAAGTGGGGCAGTTTATGATCATGAAACTAAGCTTGTTACTTTGTGGTTGCTTTTTCTCATGCTCTCTGACAAGCCAAGATTTTTATTGAGATCTGTTCTTGTGAATCTTATTTCAGGATTAATTTTTTATGTTGTATTTGGACATTCCTGGAAAGTACTTAATGATACATCTTAGAATCTACTGTCAAAATGCAAACACATTTTTTTAATACATTTTTCAGTGTTAGACACCAAATGCGGCAATGCCATTTCTAACACTTGAATTCAAGAAGCATGTGCTTTTTTGCTCTATTTGGCACAAATATTACTTTTAGATACAAAGGAAAAGAAATAAAATAACGAGCTGGTGGTAGATTCCAAGGAAAGTTTAAGTAATGGTTTCTGATTAAGTCTTGGGAGTTTTGCTTTTGTATTTGATTTCATCAACTCATTAACTGTTACAATAACATTAGCAATGCATTTCAGTGTGGCTTGAAAGAAGGCGAGCTATCTTCTTTACCATTATCATTGATTTCCATGCAGAAGCAGGAGTGTTACTGAATCAAAACCTGTTTGTGCAAGCTTCCTTATTATTTTCTCCTTTTTGGGAGAGTATTGTTAGCTATATTTCTACTGTACATGGCCTGTTGATACTCTTCACAAGAAATTCACTTTTAGTACATAGGACCCAGGCCAATGGTCATGGGTATCAATAGGAGATACTGTGTTTATTTAGATGGACTTTGGTCCATCCTTTGGATTAGGTCCTGATTGCCCTAAAACTGTATTGTCTCTGTTTCCATTTTGTTTAAACCCTATAACAAAAGAAAAAAGATAACTTTTTCAATGCTGCTGCATTTATTAAAAGACGTGCTTCATACTTCATCCTGCTTTCCACAGCTTCTGCTATTATATTCCATTTTGTTTTTTTCTTACTTGTTGAAGTTCTGTGAGTGTGAGTAGTAAGGAATCTGGTACTCATTACTTGCTTGGTGATAGTTGAGTTCTTGTAGGTGAAGTGGAGAATTGATGCCAGTCATTGTGGCACTATAGGCCAACTTCTGACAATTTGTGCAGCAATGTTAGCTATGAAAGTAAATACACATCTGTAAGCCTCAAGAGGGAAATTCCTGAACAAAGTGATTCCACAGATCATACTGACATTCTATTTTTCCTGTAGAGTGCTTCCCTTTCTTGATATGTTTGTGTGTTCTGTGTTTCACCACCAAGATGAACATTTTAAAGCCAGATTTGTAACAGTCTCCAGAACATTGTCTAGATTCTCCATAGAATAAATTTGCACGTTGTCTTCCAGGCAATTTTTTTTTTGTGCTCTTTGTTAAAATATTTGAACAGATGCTTCCTTCTTTTTCCACCACATCTCTTCAAGGCAGCTATTGTTTGTTTCTCCTGTCCCTGATTTGCATTTCTTTTTGGAGATTTACCAAACAAATGCAGTACAATCCAACATCAATAGTTCCCTAGTTCTCCTTTCTTTCAGTTGTTTTTCAATTGGAAGGACATAATGGTGGGTTTCCTAGCTCATTTCATTTCACATCATTAAATAATCTAGATTATATGCATATTTTTTTAATGAAATGTTAGAAAGTTTAAATATTTCTATCTCCTCTGCATGTCTAAGATACTCCAGAGATGGACAACATTGTTGCTGATTCAACACTTAGGATGCTTTTGTATGACTCAATTTCTTTCCCTTTCCATTAGGACTTTGGTGATGAGTTCAGACACAGAGGTGTTTTTTCAAAACACAGAGGAGGAGGAGGGGGAGGGGAATGGTGCTTCACTGAACATGTTTTACAGCCCCCGGTCCCAGCTCAGACCTGGGGAAATCCCAACAGGTGGGTGGGTGGCTCCTGGGGCTGTCCCCTGCAGAACTGCTGTATGCACCGGTGAGTACAGTTGAATTTTAAAGGTGTCAAGGGGAAGGCTAAGGCATGGAAATTATTCCATAAATCAACTCAAAGAATCTGGTTACAGACCACAAAGTTACTGACTTAGCAGTTTTATCTAAACCATTGATTCTTGAGAGCTTTAAGGATAATTTGCTTAAATCAAGGTTACCTTAATTATGGAAACTTGATTAATTGCTGCAGTATTTCAGCTTTCTTGAAATATATTAATCCTAATAGAGGCACCTAAGTACCAAAGACTTGACAAATACCTAGTGTTGTGTATACAGCACATAATTTATGATATTGAAGTTGTAGCTGTTACATTCAAAGACACATTGTTTCCACCAAGTGTTACTGCAACTCTTTATATAGTTGTTTGTGTCTAGCCTAGAAATATATAAAATACATGAAATATAATACAACCAGATACTCAGGAATATGTTGTGCACTGCTTGCAGAAATTAAGCACAAAATGGGCAAGAAAGAACTAAAGTTGGCTTTGATTGGAATGTAGGCGAGGAGTGTGGAACTGCTCTCCATGTAGTTTAAACAAAGTAGAAAAGCAATTTATAACTAAATACAGTACTGTGTGTACTTATCTGAAATTGCAAAATAGAGTTGCTGGGTTCTGAAGTTCAGATTAAATTGTACAGTGTTCTTTGTCTCCTACTGATTTCACTTAATCTCTTCTCCCAAGGGACTCAGGCCCTTAACAATGAGATCTGACATTTTTCCAGTTCTCAGCATTTTTTTTTTCTTTTTGGTGACACAATGAAGGCATCCTGGAACTATGCTTTAGTTCTGGATTGCCACTCAAAAGAAGAAACTGTTAAGCAAGTAAATGCTTTATAAATATTCAATAGTAATATTTTCCTCCTCTCTCTTAAATTCGCTTCAGTGGTAAAACTGGCAGGTTAATATTCCCCCTGAAAGTCTGTCACACAGCTCCTGTCACACATGACATCACATTTCAGTGAGATGGTTGCCTTCAGCATTAGATTCAGAAATGTCTGTTCTAGCTGCCAGCTTGAGCAAACAAATTTAATAATTTTCTATTGACAAGCCTTTCCTAGCTTGTTAACTTTTTGACTGTTCGGCTGAATATAATGGGCATCAGTTTTCATAGCTGCTCACCATTTTACTGGTTTGAAAGACAGAAACATTTGGGTTTTCAGCAGGAGTTGAGCAGCCAAAAGCAAAGCTTCAGAAGGGTAGGTGCATGAGTGATAATAAACACATACACCCACTTAGAGCAAATAGCTTTATAGGGTAAATCTACAAAAGTGCACAGGTTTACAGATGAAAAGCAGTAGACTAATGGACTTCAGATGCTTAGGCACATTTATCAGTCTCACTAAGCACCCAATTGAATCTCACAGCATCTAAATACCATTTAAAATACAGCCCTGAGCAATACTTGCTCCTTTGATCCCAAGAATAAGTAGAGACTGAAGGCAGTTCTATATCACTCAGATTATTTGAGGTCTGAGTGATTTGTAACCAATCATGGCTCTGTTCCTCCTTTACACACACTCCAGAGCTTGGGTGGCTTCTGGAGAGGGTGCTGCCTTTGTGCTGTGGAGAGCCTCATTGCAGAGTGCCAGCTCAAGGGTCCTCAGGGTAGCTTGAAGCTGCTCCTCCTACAACAGAGATGAAATTCAAGACAAAATTCCGCTGACAAATGCTTAACACTTGGAAACTAGCAAGAACGGGCACGATGTGTGGTTATATAATCTTTATATGTGCAAAAACATACGGTTCTACAAGAAGTTGTGGTTTTATGAAGATGTAGGCTCAGGCTTAGTATTGCCGGTATGTAAACTTCATGCTATGAAAATATCATGCAGTTACCATGTTTGCAAATGGCATGGAAGAAAAGTTATCTCCCTGTCTTCAGTTTATTGTATGACTCAAAACATGGGTTCACTAGTAAAGCTGAATGGAGATTATGAAAACTTTCCACCTAGTTAGGCATTTTTAGAAAATAATTCAGAATAGGGAAGCCTGTCCTGAAATCAATGACCCACATCATCTGAGACGAAAGAAATAACAAGTGAATGGAAAGTAGAGATTGTTAGGCCTTATTTGGAGCCTACTTTTTTTCCATCTTCATGTTTTTGTGAGATCCTGGCAGTAAGATAGAGATCCTTGAAGAAAAGAACATCTGTCTGCTCCTTGCTAAGAACAAAGTTCCAGGCAGTCTCCTAACATGGGATTATAAGGTTCTGCTTGGATTTCACTTGGCATGTAAGTGCTCTGCTAAGAAATCAGAAGTGTATACATTTAATTTAAGCACATATATAAATTTTTACTTTAATATAAGTACAATAATGTTCACATGCAGTGTGCAAAGATGCAACTTACAGATTAGTGCTTTTAAGATAAGGCAGAATTTAATAAAATATGGAGGATAGTTATTTAACCAAAAAAGATTATTTCAAATTTAATTTAGATATTTTAAATTGTATTTTTAATTAAATTTTAGAGACTGAGTCTTCGACTTAAATAACACTTAATCATCTTGAATATTGAGTCTTAAGTGTTAGATATATGATTCACAGTACCACACAGAAGTTATATCTGTGCCATACTCTTTATAGATGTCCCAACTATAGCAAAATCACACATAATTTCCTGAATGATGGAGTGCATTGCAAATTTTGGATTCCTTATATTTAATCAGGAATTATATTCTACAGGGTAAACAACCAAACATTTCAGCTCTCTAAAGATGATAAGGTGCACTCTTTCATTATACACAAATATGTGGGTGTGAATGACAGGTTCCTACCATCAAAAGTCTTCAAAAATTCTGTATAGTATGGTATGTGGGAGGTATTTTTTATGATGATAGTAGTTCTTGCTGCATAAATACCCATGAACATTTCAAGACAAAGAAAAATAATAATTCTTTCTGTGTGCTTTGGGATAATGTTGCAAATGCTATGTTAGCTTGAAATGTTAGACATCTTCCATGTGAGGAATGCTTTCTCCAGACATTTCAGCAGTTACTGTTCCCTCCACATCTTAGCTGGGACTTCTTCCATCCCTCGAGCTTTTCAGTTTTCTCCTTCATTTAGGATTTCACATTATGCTTATCACTGCAGGCTTTTTTTCTGAGTCCCTTTGACTGCCCCCAGGCTATCTGCCATCTGTGGTTGCAGCTCTTTGAGAGCCAACCCTTCAGTTAAAGGGGCTGTGCTTGTAAGAGAAACGTTCCCCATATACAGACCAATGTACATGGGGGTGAAGTCTGTCTCTGCTCAATGCCTGTGGGCTCTGGAGTTCTGGTGTCTGTCAGGCAGAATGGTTGAGTGTGAATTTCCAATGCAGAACCTGCCCCTAACTAACCCCTATCATGAATATTCATCCTGCTGAAAGCAAGACGGCTTGTCCCATTTTCTGCCAGTGTTCCCTACCAGAGTAACAGTCTCGTTCTCACTGTGGAATGCTGTGCAGTCTCTTCCTTTCTCAGGCAAGCCTGAAAATATGATTTTTAGCAAAAATGCTGAAGACAATTGAGTGCTGAGGGAGTCATCTACCAGGACATAAGTGTTCTCAAGCCAAAGGGAGGGAACAATTTGAGAGTCCTGAGCAGCAATCCTTTCCAACAGACTGAGATATTTTATTTATGAAGAATAGTAGTCATGCCTGCCGTTTAAACATTTACTAATCTGCTTCATTCAAATGCTAGGACATTTGAACAACTTGCCATACCACTCATTCCCCAATGAACCATAAAGTTACAGAAGGGAAAAAAGGAAACTCCAAGCAGAAAATATGCTCAGGATGTTAGGTTTTCCAGAGCTCGGTATAAGTCTGAGTCATTCAGAAACTGAAAATGGCCACAGGAAGGACATATCATTTAAATGAAAAATCAGTATAAAGTGTACTTGATATTTCTCAAAATATTTTCACCAAGATTATACATCTATATTGCTGGTATAGTTATATCTACATTTCAAATCAATAGTATACAAAAGACACCTGAATGTTAGAATCCAGATTAATTAAGATCCCTTTTCTTCCTTCCAGACCTCAGATGTTAGAAAGCTTTGACAGTGATAGTGTTATAAAATCTAGGACATTGAAAATGAAAGATGGATTTCAAAATATCAGCATGAAATCTGGCTAAATTTAAGTGATAGATCATGAGTTTACCATGACTGTGTGAAATCTAAATTTATACTGAATAAAACAAGAGTCTTTCAGGAAGTTTAATTTTGAAATGGCAGCTTAATCAAAACTACTTTATTCTAATCCCATTATCTTGGTTTGAAAGACAGGTGTTTGTTAAGAAATGCACAAGCCTCTTGAAATGGAAAATGTAAACCCCCTTCCTCCAAATTATTATAATTTTGAATTTAAGGAGCTTTCAGGCAAAGATATGAGAAGAGGAATAACAGTTATTTTCTAGGAAAATTAAAATAAAAAATACAGTAGTACAGAAGAAAAAAAAAAAATACTGACAGAGTCAGAATACAACCTGACACCCTGTCAGTCAGTCAGGGTGTTGGTAGCAGCTCCATTAAATGGTGGCTGCATCCTCCTGCAGTGACAGATGTGGTTCTGCTGAAGCAGTGCTCCTGTAGAAGGGTGCAGTGGTCCTCCAGAGGCCCCGTGACTATGTAGAAGGGTCTGTTTTTCCTCTGGAATCCAGCAGAAAAAAGGCTGCTCTGATGTTCCAAATCTTCAGATTTTATCTAGGTAGGAAAGGCTTGGCTCCTCCCCCTGGCTGGAGCATCGCCCAATGGGATGATCTAATTTTATCAGTCATACAGTGGGACTCAATGGACCATTAACAGATGATATCTTCCTGGAGGGAGGATGGGTTGTGAAAAAGATAAAGAGCACTGCTTTACCTGGTTTTAACAGATGATGATAGAATACATACTTTTGGTTACATCCTGCATTGCAACCCAAGACACCTATAAAAAAGAATTTTGAGCTTGCCTTCAAAGCAAGAGCTAGCCATACATGCAGTGCATCATCCTACGGAACAAAATCTTAACACTTGCCTGTAAAAAACCCATTCAACCTATATCCATTAGCACAGTCACAGAAGAGAATGATTTCCCTGTGACTGCTGTTGGCTTAATTAAAGAAGTCATCATTTATAGCCCACTCTGTACTCTCTACAGAATGTTTTTACTGTACTAAAATATTAACATTTTTCTCATATATTATCCCTAGATAAGGGACCAATAGGACAAAGACAAAAAGATGACATTTAGCACTCAGAGTGTGGATAGCTTAAACCTATCTATGCAAACAAGTCTGTTCATGTTGAGCTTTCTTAGTGCTGTAGCAGTAGCAAATCTATTTACTCTATTATAATATAACAGATTAATCAGGTTTGAAAATGTTTCTGCACCTGATTAACTGGTTTTACACTGGGCTATCACTAATCAATTCTCCAGTATCTTATTTTTACAGGTGTTTGTTTGTAAACCAGCCAGTTTTCTGAGCAGTCCATGTAAGTTGGGGCTGGGGATGGAGGAGGGGAAGATGATGACAGAATTGCACAGTAAAGTAACATGATGAGAAATGTTATTCTTCATCACATGCCAAAGTTAAGGCTGGTAGATCAAGCCTTGCCTTTCAACTAAATTCAGTGCCACCCTAAAAACAGGCTATGAATTTTCTTTATTCAGTGTTGAGAACTAATATTCTTGCTATTCCGGGAATCTAATAGCGTGTGCCTATTGGGATTGCAGCCACCAAATGCTGATTCCCCATAACTGAGAACTTTCAAATCATTTTTATGTACAAGATAAAATTGTCACCTTCAGTAAAGACCTCTATCACTTTTCCCATTGACTTCATTTTCTGGTTTTTTTATACCATCAGATCCCAGGGAACTAGCACTTTAAAAAGTAGTGTGTCACAAGAAAAGTAATACACTGATTCCCTGAGTTGCTGCTGCTACACTGACAGATAAAATATAAAGCACAGTAAGATGAAAATTATCATTTCAACTATTTTATGACTGTTAAAAGAAAGAAAAAAACCCCCTCACAACATGTCAACAATACCGTCTGACTCCATTGCCTTGAATGGAATCTCATCAATTTACCATAAAGGGAAAGAACTCAACTTTAGAATCAGGCACTGCCACTCACTCTTTGTCAGCACCTTCCCAAAGACATCTTATTCTTAACCTGGATTTCAAAGGTATCCAGGCACTTCAGCTGCTGAATTCTGGTTGTCAGTCATTTTTCTAAAGACTTGTGAGTAGTTTTAATGATAGTTCAATTTTTCTGCATGTATTGTGAAGCTGTGCTTCAGTGATAATGTGATACTTGCTCCCAAGTACTGCCTCAGTAATGAGAGCTGGTGCATCTCAGAAGGCATCATGGGTTATTCTGCCTTTAGAAATCCTTGTATTATGGCAAAACAGTGAAAACTGTATCAAATATCTAGTCTAATATCTGAAATAAAATACAATATTTTGTTTATTTTACCACTAAATTGCGTTAGATTAAAAGCCATTCTGGGAAAAATATGCAGTTTTTTGTCAGGAGACATCAACTGATTAAAAATCAGTGCTTGTCATTGAATTTGTTACAGTAGTTCATACCTTTCATTCTTACAATCTGAAAATCCAGGTCAGTTTATATTTTCATTGAGCTTTCAGATAATTTCTGCAGTTGGTAATATCCTAATTTTCCTTCCAGAACAAAGTCCATGGGAAAATCCTCAGAGAATTATTATAGAGATTATTAAGGAGATTTTGGCTCAAGCAGACTTTGACCCCACTTACTGTTACAGTTCTATCAAAGCAGAGATGAGATTGGCATAATTCTTTGTTAATTTGCAAACTTCAGGAACACAAAAAGAAATTTTTAGGCACTGTATCCCACTAGAAATAACTTACCAGGATTGCATGTGTTTAATAAAAAAAACCTACAACCATTAGGATTTATAAAACAAATTCAGTCTATTCTGTTTCCTGAGATAGGTGATAGCTTTATGAAGTAAAAATTGGCAGTTTTACAACAGATAATTTAATAGTTATTTGAGCCTCTTAGTTCATTATTTCATCTTGAAAATGATCCCATGCAGATGTAAATCTTAAAAGCAGTGCAGTATAAGGAATTGTGGTTACTATCAAAGACACTGCCCTTGCACCTATCAGAATTCAAGTACATAATAAAGGGGAGGAATGAGCTACCTTTCAGACAAATCCAACTTAGAAATTGTTTCTTCCCAAAAGAACAAGTGGTTGTAATGGCAAAAATTCCCAGAAAAGAGAGCTCCTATTTTCCTCCTATTTTTAAATAATTTAGCTAATAACATTATTTATTTGTTGTTAAAATCAGCCTCTGTTTTCATGGAATACCTCCAATTGGTAGAAAGTTGGTTACAACAAAATATCAACCATATTTTTTTTTCTTCAAATGAGAAGTGATCATTTGGAATGGCACAGTTTAATGATGGGCTTGGCAGTGCTTGGTTAACAGACTCACTGATCCTAAAGATGTTTTCCAACCTAAATGATTCCATAATATCACATGGAAGAAATCTGAAAGAGCTATTCAAAAATCCATCTTCCAAACAACAATACAAGCAATTAAAAACGTGGGAAAGCACAAGTCGGTCCTTAATTCTCTGAAGTACAGTGTAGGGTACAGTGACACATATTTTCATGAACTTAGGAACTGATTAGGTGAACTCTTTACACCTAGGAATGAGCACTTACATGCTGAAAATACTCCAAATAGTTTTAAGGATAGAAACATATTTATTCTTACAACAAAAAAGAAAGAGGAAAAGGTGCTCCACATTGTTCTGTGTACACTACTCCAAATTTTGAAAATACTGATTGACTCAAGGTGTTTATCTTGACAATTAAAATCTCCATGGAGATTTTTCCTGAGAGGAGTTTTCAGCTTTAAAATGGAAATTGTCTACCAAGAGGAAATCTCATGGAAGAGAATAGCATATACCTCAGAGAGGCAAAAATACTCTATAAAATTCAGTGCAGTGGGAGATCATAATGGACATGTGCCTGTTCACTCTGAAAACAGTATGTGGAAATAGCAGGTTTTGTCTCTATGTTGTGTTTTCATACAATACATGTGCTTACAAAACCAAGTCAAAATATATAAACCAGATGCAGTATTTCCTCTGACCAACCAAGGAAATATAAAGTGAGAGCAAAAATGAAGGTTTTAGTATTATTTCTGAGCAATTATTTTTGTATATCGTAGAGATAAGCACATTTTAAAAAAGTGTACGTGATTGCTTGTTGCACATACTATGAGATTTGTGCATAGGTATCAAATTCAATGATGTCTACTTCATCTCAGCCTTGCTACATGAAACTCAGGTAGGCACAGCAAACTGACAATAATTCAGATTATGCAATGCAGCCTGTAACAACAGCATTGGTTCCAGGTTCAGTTTTGCAGTAGGAAGTTGGTATTGAGAGAGTATTGTGTTGTATAAGCAGCTGTGGTTTGTCAACTCTTGTTTTCACATGAAAATATTTTTTTCTAAGTGATACACTTCTTACTGTGTTATGCATAGGTATTTCACATTATACAAACTGACATGAAATTGTGGCACTGTCCCCTGAACTGTGGCACCTTGCCTGCTGGCAGCTGTTACATGGGAAGAACAAGTACTTCTTGTAGCACAGGGTATTGGTAATGATCCCTCCATGAGGGGGAGCAGCCTAAATTTCTCCATGCCAGCTAATGCTGTGAATGTGGAGAAAGAATGTGGAAGTAATTTGAGGGGGATTTTGTTATGTCTGACATTGTATCTGCTTTGCAACTCCTGGGAGGGCTTCTGTGAGGAGCTCAAGGAGGACAGAAAGTTTGACCCAGATGCCCAAGGAAGAACAAGAACTATTGCTACAGAAATGTATTCCCCAGGCACTATCACTCTTACTGTCTGGGGAAGGTAAAAATTTTCTCCTCTTACACCATCAAAGCAGAAGGTTACTCAAGTTGCTAACTGATCCAGTTCTGGAAAAACTGATGAGTTCCCTTACTCTTAATTTTCTATTGGGACTCTGGTGAGAGACTTCTTACAAGGGCATGTAGTGATAGAGGAAGGGTGAATGGCTTCCAACTGGAAGAAGATAGATATAGGTGAACTATAAGGAAGAAATTCATTATTTGATTGAGGCATTGGAACCAGTAGCCAAAAGAATTTGTGAGTGATCTCTCCCTGAAAGTGGTCAAGGCCAAGCTGGATGGGGCTTTCAGCAACCTAGTCCAGCAAGAGATATCACCACAGAAGAGGGGCAGGACTAGATAATCTCTTCAAGGTCGTTTCAACACATACCATCCTATGATCCTGTAACTCCTTAATTCTTTAAGGCAGCCTCCATTGCAGTGGAATGTGTGTAGTTGGCTCTGCTACATCCCCAAATCTTTCCTGCAAAGCTTAACCTCACAACACACTAGGAGCTTATGAAATCTTTAATGAAACAGATTTTGTGTTCATGGCAAGAGCAAAGGCAGTGCATGAGTATATACATCTATGGATGTGTTCTTGCCTTCATCATTCAACTTGGAGGTTTTCTTTATTGACTGTATGTATATCAAAAACACATTTCATGTTCATTACACAGTATAGCAGGAAATGGATAGTGGATTGCGAGAGAAAGGGGGGAGGAAAACATGTAAATGCTAGCAGCACCCTCCAGCAAAAGGACCTCAAATAGTTCAGTCACTGTATTCCAGGAAGTGAAATTTCAGTTTCTGTTATTGCTCAGAATAACTAAATATAGAAGCAAATGAAAAAATCTATCACAGAGGGATGCTACATGAAGGATATCTTTTTCTCCTCAAAGCTTTATGACCCTGCCTGAATGGGTGTTAAAGGGATGTAAGTAGAAGCATCAGATGATAGATAATCCTTCAGTTTCCTTTGAGGTACAAAAGGCAAGCCTTAGAGGTGTGAAGTTGGCCTTGCGTGTGAAACAAAATCACAATAAAATGTAGATAAAATGGAAATAAATGGAACATTCCCTAACCAGTGTTTGCAGTGTCACCTCCAGCCCAGGAGACAGCCTTAACCATGGTCTCTGCAGGTACCTCTGCTTTAGGCTCGCACTCTGCCCCTGACACTACTCACAGAGCCTCTTAACAAGCTGAAGCTGTTAGCTGAGATAATGAGGCTGGAAAGGTGCAATGAAATCCCTTGCACACTAAAGCTTCTGCTATAATTCTGGGTCTTATCTGTTCATTGTGGTAAAAATGTGGCAAAGGAAGTAACAAACACTTGCTGAATTCCCATTTTTGGAAACTGCTGGAAGATTTCCATAGCTTTGAACAAAGATTTTGCTGGAAACTACAGAGAAGGATGTTTTATTCCTTCTTTTTACACTGTTCTTAAAATCCAGACAGCCCTAAAACCCAGGGAAATTGTGCACTTCTGCACACACCCCGCCCTCCACATATTTCCCCAACAATTGATATGATAATTAATATAAGCTTTATCCTAGAGCTGTTTGGTCCAGTTGAAACTCCAATGTTACTTATGCTTTTGAAACTATAAAAATGATATATTAGTATGGACAACAAAAGTGTTTTGCCAACTTTGCCACAATACTAACGTAGACTAAGCCATTCTCAGCCACTCAATTAGCATGTTTTGCTTGAATTCAATTTATATAGAAATGCTTATCAATTTTCATTGTTCCATGCTTTCTCATCTTGTATTATGTTATTTCAGCTGTTTCAAAAGAAAAGCTTCACTTAACATGTTTTTAAAATTTTCACAATTAAACAAATGGTCAACGGCAGCTTGTTTCTCACAATCTGCAAGGCCAGATTTTACTGCCTCAGTGATACTAACCTGGAAAGATATTTTGTCAGGAGAAGATATCCTGCAGAGCCAAAATACTGCTAATCTTCATACATTATGATTTACAATACCTGGATATACAACAAAAGAGAAATTCTGCCAGATCTACTTGTATTTTTTAATCTAAGCAAGATATTAGCATGATGTAGAAACTTCTTGCAGGTGTTTCATGATCTGTTTAACAAACTTGCCCTGCCATAATGAGCAGCAGACTATTTGATGTGTTTGTTAAAGCATGAGTTCCTGGAGGCATGGGAATATGAAAGCCTTTCTATTTTTATTTGAAGACATATGAAAATCTCCTCTTGTGGCTGCCAAAGACCCTTTGGAAAAATGTGTGTCATGGAGATTCAAAAGTCAGAAAGAAAATAAAAAGGAATGAAAACATACTTTTAAAATATATAGAAAAATAAAAAGATTGCTTTTAGTGCCTGACTTCAGATATTTTATTGTAGAAGAAACATTAATACAGAAACAGTAATACATTTGTGAATTTTACTACAAGCAAGATATAGTATTATAGAAATGAAGGTTAAAGGTGTTTGAATTACAGGTCTTTTCTATGATCTGCATGTTAATCTATCACATCAGTGTTGAATTTCATATGCATTACAAACTTTTTTTTGCCACTAAACATCATAATTTCTAGTGAAAAACCTATTCTGCTAATATTTATTTTAAAATTTCCACTACTTTTTGGAACCAAAATTGACATTTGAAAATTGGAGGACAACTCAGCAGTTATTTTAAACACTTTACCCTCGTTGACTTGCTAAATCAAGATAAATTACAGTCAGCCCTAGATGTGTTAATAAGCTTGTTAAGATCACAACCTACAAAAAGCGCAGGGTATTCCCTTCCACGTGCAGCTTACAGCAGCAGTTTTAAAGCCATGAGGAGACATCAGATCTGAGTTCCCCCTGAGCATGAGGGTTTTAAAGGGAGAATGCTAATGGATAATTCCTAGGATGAAAATCTGACTTCTAAATGTTTTTCTTAAATATTTCTGTCTGTCTGGAGCTGGTAACAAGAGGAAACATAGATCTGATGGGAGTAGGTAATTGCTGCCTGGTTTTCTTACCCAAATATTCACTTTTACAGGACATTTCAAAGGGCATAAAATGCTCCCTGTTCAACCACAGGAACTTCTGGGGATGAGTGCCATCTTTGCTAAAATGTGATAGATACCCTCTGCAAGGGCTTTAAATGACAATGGTCTCCTGACATTGTTACACAGTGCTATATATAAATATGGCACTCTGAATGTGTAATATTTTAGATATATACATTGCACTTTTGCTTTCATGAGTCTTCAATAAGCTCCTGTGACTTTCATGTGAGCCATGTGGGCTCAGAATGAGGGAACAAATTGGTTTTTTTTGCCAGCTGTGTCATAGCCATTGATATAATTGACACATTTTAGCCTTTTCCACGTCTTTGAATATTTCGTTATTTGTTGTAAGTATTTCACAGCCACTTTCTCTATCTCCTGCCACCACAAGAAAATGAATGCTAGTGCATTTTGATTTTATTTATGGCACAGGTCTGGAACAACTCTGCTAATCCCATATTCTTCAATTATTCACAAACTACCAATTCCTGCATTCCAAACAACTTTCCAACCAACTTAATGGGATATTTTTCCTCATTGTGACTACAGCATTAACCTGAGTTATGATAGCATGTGATATGCAGTCTGAATTTATTTCACAGATCTACCTGCAGAATAAACTAGGGCATATATACAATGATCTCTTTCTATTGTATGTGTAAATATTGGCTTAATGGTCTCTTTATTTGCTCCAGCAGTAGTTTGCAGTATGCAGAGGGACACTGATCAACCTATACTCTCCAGTCATGCTGGAAGTGAAGGTGGAATCATGCTTGGAGGGCTGTGCAGTTCCAAAATCATTGCCTTAAGGCTGGACTAACTCCTCTTGCAGTGTTTTCCACGTGATATAGGAACCACCCAGTCTTTCACAGTATTCTGCTCCACAGATGACATAGTCACAATTCAGTATTATGGGATTTATTTTCTCCCTGCAGCAAAAAAGAATCGAGAAATCTGTGGTGAGCCTTTTTGTTAATACTGCAGTAATCTGGTGGATTAGCAGATGGTTTATGCTGCTTTTGGATGCCCTTTTCACTGCTTACTCTGAGAAGGTCATAGCAGCTGATGTAGCTGCTTCTGTTAAGTTCACTGCTACCAGCCGCAAGTGCATTTGTTTCTTTTGTTTTTTTCCTTTCTTTTTTTTTGAAAGCAGGTGATTTGGGGTCAGAACTAAGAGAATAATAAATTATTTGCAGGTGTTTTATCACTATAACACTCTAATAACCGGATATCTGGTATTTTTTATTTATTATTACAGTGCAATAAATTAAACTGAAAAAAAATTACAATCTCTGATAATTCTGGAAGGAGAAGCTCCAGATTAATGCCCACAAAATCATTCAGAATAGTGTATGCAAACTTCTGTTCCTTTGAGATGAGATTAACACTTCAGTTGTGCAGTCTTAGTTAAGTGCTTGCCACTGAAGGATGAGCCCTGCCCTGCAATTGCATTGCTCATTCTGGGCCTTTTCAGAAAAAAAATCTTGTCACCAAACCAGTGTCTTTCAATATGGCTTTGGATTGATCCAGAGAAGCAGAAAAATTTCCTTGAACTGATGTAACAAGATATACAGAGTATATCTGCACCATATTGTGTACCATGGGAGCAACTTCTCATCTTAGAACAGGCAACTATGTGATGCTGACATTGATGTAAATTGTTATAAGAATTAAAGGGAAAATTCATGTTTTCTTCATCATCTAGTGATGTCCTGCCAGGTACTAAGCACTTTTAACTTCCACTGTGTCCTTATGAGCTACAGTCTTGGATTTAATTGTGATGTTGTCTTCAGTATAAAGAAAGACCTGATACTTCCAGGGAAAAAAGTCTGTATTTATGTCTATTTTGGTGTATGGTTTTATCTATTTTGAAAACAGAAGTGCTATTTTTTACCTATGTGAATCATCCAGTGTAGGTGTCAATAAAACTGCTTCCCATGTCAGGATTGGAACGGGGAATGGAACACAGAGATTCTGGGAAAAGCCCAGGAATTGTATCTTTCTTCCCATAACTGTTTTCCCTACTAATAAACATTGCAAATCATTATTTGATGGCTTTTTTTTCAGGCGGGGTATTAAAGCCCCTGTATTACAGTGAGAAGCTCAAGCGTTGCTGGGAGAGGGAGAGGGCTGCCAGAGCCTCCTAGAATCCCACCAGCCAGGCTCTGGTGTGTATGCTGGTTTAGCTCGCACAAAGTGGGGAGGCTGCTTTAGCCATGAGTTTTATGTTCCCATTCAGAGAGAGGAAGAAAAAATGAAAATATAATAAATTAGTTATATGGATATTCATGCTCTGGTAGAAGGGATTTTTCCATGTCTCCTTTTTGTGTTAAACCTTTTTTGCACTGTCACACTACCACGTGTAGAAGAGACAACTTTTTAAATTATGTTCTGTTGTCCCAGAAACTAGGACATATGCTGCTGTCCTGCTACAACGTTAGAACTTATTTCTTCATTCAAGAGGTTAGAGGTTTCTTTCCCCATAATTGCCAATGATCTCTGCAAGGCCTAGTCTCAGGCATAGAAATTTTGCCAAAGGGTTTGCCAAAATGATAAAATTATTGTTCAACTTTCTGTATAAAGATTAAAGGGAAAAGTAAATCAACAAAAAATATACATTCTTTTTCAAAAAATTAAAATTCTTTACCTTTCAAGTTTTAAAAATCCTTGATTAACAGAATCATAAAATAGTCTTGACCATACTATTTAAACTCTACAACAATTCTGAAACTATAAATATCATAACCATGCATAATATTTATCAGTAAAAAATCCATGACTTTGAGAAACTAATTTTAAAGTAAGTTATTTAATAAATATTTTCTAATGTTAAATTATCAACAAATTTACAATTATTATAATTATTATATTATATAATTATTATAACAAATTATTTCTGTTGAGAAAAGATAGTATTTTTTGTAGAAAAAGACAAGGATCTCAAAGTTACGTGTACTGATCCAGATTTGACTTTTAACTGTCTTTTATACCACTTTCATTCTTTTCTTCTAAGAAAAAAGTGTGGTTTTTTGCTGACTTATGGAAAATATATTTTTTTTTATTTGAAAGTTTAAACTAAGATCCGAAGTTATTGCACTTTCAGTTTGGTTTTTTGCTGTTGTTGTTTTGTGTTTTGTTTTGGTTCTTTTGTTTTGACTTTTGTTTTTTTATGGAACTCCTATAATTTTTACTCAAAAAGAAAAGGTAGAACTGAGGAAGGAATTTCCAAGCTACTAAGACAGTAACAAAATTAGTGAGACCAGAACTCACTGTTTTCCTGTCACTGACTGTAGCATTAAGCAGCATATAGTGCACAAACAATAAATTCTAGGGAGATACTACAGTTGTTTTATATTCTTTTCTAAATTTCTGTGGTTTAGGTCATAAATTAGAAGCATGAAAAATAGAAGTACAGGTTAAATTTTTGTTAAAATCAAATGTATTGTCAAAAGAATGACCCTGCTCAGGGTGTCATTTCCCTCTTACCAGGTTGTGCAGGTGCCCATAGATGGGAGCTGAGCTGTCAAATATTCCAGTGGCTGCACAGTAGTCTGGCAAATAATTGGTTTTTACAGAACCAAGGAGAGTATTTTACCTACTTTGGATGTTTTCTTCCCTACAACATTATTTTCTATGCTGCAAGATGGATCTAAAGCTTTTTCACCCCCATGAAAATCAGGAACAATTTTTTCCCCCATAGTCTATCATCTGAAGCAGCAGATTTTCAAACCTTTGACAAAAAAGAATGACTGAGATATTTGAATTCTGGACAAGTGGTGACCTGGACAAGCTATTTAAAATTCTCTTCAAGGCATGGACATTTCATATTTCCACATCAGATTAGTATTGAAAGGAACATTTGTTCTAGATGGCCTTTCCATAGAGTACTTTGGAACAGCAAATGTTGGAGCATAAAGAGCACAAAGACTAAGTGAATTTTGGGTCAAACATAAGTGGGTTTTAGGATTTTCTCCTAAATCCTTTTCTTTATGAAGTTTTCTGTGAAAAAACCTGCTGTTAACAATGGTGTGTGCCCACAGAAAAAACAAATGGAATACCGAATAAACAGCAAATTTAATTTTGTCCACATTTTTTTCCTGCTTTGTTAACCCATGTCAGTATCTGTACCAATGCCTTTTAGCAGGTAAGACTTTCTGCCCCCTCAGAGTGTTTCTGTGCAGGCAGGAGATGCTTTTAGGTCCAACGTGCACTCCAAGTTTTTCCGTGGCAGAACGGTGCTGCCATCCCTTCTTAGAGCAGGAGGAAAATAACTCAGGCAGGACCTTACCAAGGTATATTCTTGTTCGAGTTTGGGTGTAGATGGACCTCACTGTCCCTGATGTTTGAGCTGCCCTGGACCTGCAACCCAGACCATCATTAATCATTGCTGGACATGCAGAAGAAAGAGATGAGGCACTGGAGTTGCAAGGGTCAGGGTTCCTGTATAATGTGGAAATGGGAAAGAAAGTGGGCAGAGAAAGATTACCAGGAAGGCTTAAAGAAGTGCCAGCCGTACAACCTGTAAAAAGCAGAGGGGAACTTAATAGAAGGAGGTCAAATGGACTGGGGTCCAAGACAGCTGCATGGTTGAGTGCCCAGCCAAAGGAGAACTCTGGCAAGGCTGTGACAATAAGATGAATATTGGCATCTTTCTCTGAATAGAAAAAGAAGCATGTGCTTCTAATTCTTTCACATAATCAGTTCAAAACATATGCTTGATAACCATGGAGAACATTTGATGGAGTGTTTACAGAACAATAGTCAGAACAATTAAGATAACAGAACGCTGTGTGTCCCTGGAACTGCTCCTATTTCCTGCACTCCCCCTTTCCTTTATTCTGCTGGTTTTGTTTTTGTTTTTGTTTTTGTTTTTTTCCCATTTGCAAAAGACATTTTTCACTCCTCTGGCAGTTTGGACTGATTTTAAGTTTCTCAGAAAACTGTTTTATTCTCATGGACAATATATTTTCTATCTTTTACAAAGTTCTGCTGAATACCTGAGTTTGAGATTGAGCTTGGTTTTCCCCCCATTCCCCTGAATTCAGCAAAGTTGAAATTAAACACAGATTTTAAAAAGTAGCAAGAAAAGAAACAAAATGTATACAGTTGTGTAATACCTGCAGCAACATGAAAATGCTGAAGTTCAAGTCCTAAACAGATTTGTCTGTGACATTTCCCTTCATCTGAAAGATAGGAAAATGAGATGAAGCTGATGCACAGTTCATGATTCACCTGAGACTGATGCTGTGGTATAAAAATGTTTCTATGCCATCAGACGAGATCTCTGACACCATCCAAAATCTTTGTGTTTATGTTTACTTGGTTTTTGCTTTAGAAATATCAGTTCAGATACCCGCAGATTTAGAACAATCAGCAGCTTTTTATAAGGACAATGTGTCAAAAGAGAATAAACATCTTGATGTGCCGAAATGTGTTCACTCCATATCACAGATGGCAAATGTTTTCTTTGGTGTGTGAGGAAATAGCCAGGGAAAGAGAGGAGGGTTGGACAAGCAGTTTAAGACAACTGTTTTTAAACTTTTAAAATATTTATCTACCAAGGAGAACTTAAAATAATCTGTTTATTTTTAGATTTTGTGCATTGCATGTATTTTGGGAATCTTTCCACATGATAGCATTAACACAAAGAATTTCTTATTAAATTTGCCTCAATGGAATCTTCTGAAGAAACAGAAATTCTATCTTGAATATTGCTTTTGGTGTAGCATGTGAAGGCACTCAGTGTTACATATTTGAAGTAATATATAGCATTTATTAGAAATAATAAAAGCCTGCTTTATTATTAGAAATAATAGAACCCACAAATGGTCTGTTATTTCCTTTTTGCTTGTTTGGTGCACAAAAAAATTGTTACCTGGTTATATTAAAGTATTTTATGACAATGGAGCTAGATGGAGAATATTAACTTTTTATTCCCTCAGTTTATAATCACAGCAAAACTCTAACTGCAATTCACTGTCTTTCATAGTTCTAAAGAATATTCAGATAGTCTGGAAGATCAGAATTAACCTGGTTCAATTTGTCTGTACCAGCCTAGGACAACCATGGTGAGGGAGCCACAGAAAAAAAACAGACTACAGCAGTTCTAAATGAGCTGGAGTTACAGCCCATGAACGACTGTGATAGAAAAGTGAAAAGTTAAAAAGTTTTACTTACTCAAAACAGAGAATATGCTTAAAATTCAGCTCTGTACTAGATTTAGTTAAGCTGTGTGTGAAGGGTTGCTAAAGAGGCTGAGAAGGGCAATCTAATATTGCATTCATACTAAGGTTTGTACACTGGGTTTTTCTTAATAAATAATCTGAATTTGGACAAGTCAAAGTTCAGCTATCAGAACTTTCAGAAGTTAGAAAATAAAATTTTCACAGATTAGATTAGAAGGATAACTCAGGTAATGTGAGTATTTTAATACAGGCAAACACGAAGCACAACTGACACTTGTTTCTAGTGCAGTGTCATTATGATAAGGTCAATAAATGATGTGTCCCTTTCATTAGTCCCAAGCCAAACACTACAAAAAAAATAGGAAAATAAGTTGTAAACAGATGGAAATGTATTTTTGAAGCACCTAATAAATTTACTTAGACCTTGCGCAATATGGATATAATGCTTTCTATAGCAATATACATAATTTTAAAAAAATTCAGATTATAATGATGTTGGGGTTTAAACTTTGCTGGAAATTAAGCAACTCCTCAATGCTCCCAACTCTTCTGTCCTCCCTATCCCTTCCCCCCAGAGAAAGTCAAACTTGTAAGATGAGACAAGAGAAGTTTAATAATTGAAAATAAAACACAGCAATAATGATAAATTAGAATAATAATGGTGACAGTAAGAAGCAAAACTAAGTGATGCACAATGAAACTGCTGACCAATACCAGACTTGCCTTCCCAAATTGTCCCCCCGTCCATGTAACTCCCCTCAATTTATATACTGGGTATGACATTTTATGGTGTAGAATGGCCCTTTGGTCAGTTTGGGTCATCTGTTTTGGCTGTGCTCCCTCCCAGGTTTATTTGAATCCTCAATGGCAGAGCATGAGACAAGCAAAAAAGTCCTTGAATTAGGAGAAACACAACTTAGCAAAACACAAAACATCAGTGTATTATCAACACTATTCACGTTCTGAATCCAAAGCACAGCCCTGTAATCTCTACTGAGAAGAAATTAACTCAGTCCTAGTTGAAACCAGAACAAATGATAAGGACAATTTTTTCTCAACTGGAAATTTTAATGTTCCATATCCCAGATAGAGCTAAGGTTCTTTCAGGGACTTAATTTTTCCATTGTCATCCCTTAGTACATGCAGTAAGACACTGCAATATTTCTGAATTTTCCAAGAATGCAATTTTTACTGAAGTCGTTGAAATATTACTGCAGTGATTTCACAGTTGACAAATTAGAAGCCATATTCCCAGACTAGTGTTGAATGTGCATTACATTTGGGATTCTTCTCTTTTTTAATTAGTAAAATATTCATACAGGAGAAGTAAACAAGAAACCTAGAGAGAATGATAACACCTTATATTTCCAGTAGCATGAAGCTATGTATAAATATGACATGATTCATCCACTTCCCCAATGGAACAAATATTTGTAATTGTCAGGATGATTGATGTTGAAATAATAATCAGCTTTTCTTTGTTGCAATTTCAGAGAGAGGCCATAATTGCATGAGACAAATACTTTGCAATTGACCTGTCTTTAAAAACTTCCATAAGTAATCTCAGTGGGACAGGCACATGCTAAGAGATTATTTCAATTTGAAACGGAAGAAATTTTTCTTTCACTGTTCACTGTACATTTCGCAATAAATAATGGGGATTTCATTGTGGCATTTTCAGATATTTACATAATGGTTTGAAATGTGATTTACTTGCTAAACAGTTCTATTGGGCTTTTATTGAGTTTTTCTTATATTTTGTAAGATATATGAAGTGATAGTTCAATCTCAGGATTTTGCATCAGAATAACTGTGTTTGCAAGAAATCTCTTTATCTTGCACATTTTTTGTCTTTCATTCCATAAAATCATATACACCCTAAGTACCTTTTAATTTGAAATTTCCGTCAGACTGCTCATTTTCAACACAAACATGCACATGCTCAGGCTGGTCATGGCACATTACTATCTTTGAGTGATATATTTAATTTATAAATGAGACCCTGACTTGGCAGATCAGATAAAAAATAGGAATATACCCTGCATCCACTCAGGAGGTGGTCTAGCCACCCTGCTCAAGCAGGTTTCCTCAGAGCTGGTTAGTATCAGGTCCAGATGGCTTTTGAATACCTCCAGGGAGGGAGACTCCACAACCTCCCAGGGCAATCTGGGGCAATGGTCAGTCATTTTACAGGGAAAAGCTGTTCCTTCATGACCAGACAGGCCCCTCTGTGTTTCAGGTTGGGCCTGTTGCCTCTTGATGTGAGGTGCTAAATATATTGTTGCAGAAAATAAAAGCAGAAATGCAATCTCCGTTACACCTATGACCTATAGATAAAAAAATGACAAAACTTCCTGAAAACTTTGTAATATAAGTAAATGCCTCTCTATTGTTTTTCTCAGTTGAAGGACTCCCCAAATGAATTTGTCTATGGGAAGTACTAGTGGTATGGTCTTTATTTCAAGGAACTTTTCCATTAAGCTTATTTTTTTTTTACTCCAATGCAACAAGAAAAAAAAATAGGCTTCTTTTCTTATATATGGGAGAGTAACTCTGCACATGGCATGGCCTCTGCCTTCTCATCTTCTAGGTGATATATCTTTAGTTTATGCAAATGCTTATTGTTACACCCACTTCTCTAGCATTGTACTGCTTCTCACCAGCCTGTCTTTAGCAGCTGCAGACTCATGTCAAATGCTTGTTTGGTTTCTGTGTGCCCATGTCATACAGTAACAGAACAGTGTTCTGTGCTTTGTCTTTTGATTTCCAATAAAAAACCCTGTTACATTCCAGCCCCCACCAATCTCCAACATACAAAAGTGGGTTGTGGATTAGATGCAGCCTTAATTGGCTTAATGTCAATTCCAAATTTACTTCCTGTTGTGTTAGTCTCCAGGGATGGTGTCTGCACAGGACTGGGAGGGGTTTAATGCCTTATTTCAGGGTCTTGGTTCTGCTTTGTTAGCTCCAAAGGGGTGTGATATATATATAACAAAGACCGAAGGCCATTAGAGCCCCACATTCTGTTGTCAGTACCATTTTATGCAGTAGTTTATTGCCTGCACATTATTTTTCAGGAGAGTAGGAAGCATCATTGATTTTATCTTGACTTTTCCTTTAGTCAGCTTAGAAAACAGACATGGTGAAAAAAACCTCACAGCTTTACCCAAAATTTTTTTCTTTAAATGTCACAAATGACTGAGTCAGGCCCAAAATATAGCCCTCTGTGAAAAATGGATGCAGAATCATAGTGTGAGTATGGCTGTTGAGGGAGTTTCCCTTAGACTTTACTGAAATATTTAATTTAAAAAATGAGATTAATTCTGACACTATTGAAACCTCTGAGACAGCAGTATTTTACTGTTTCATAAGGACTGGTGAATGCAATTCACAAGTATCATTTTCATTTGTCCTAGATCTGCCAAACTCCCTTCTGCTAAGCCTTTATATCATTAAACTCCTGTTCCTATCACAGCTGCAATCAAAAAAACAGGGTAAAAAGTATTTCCCAATTTGAACCGGACTTGATATTTTTTTAGCTCTTTTTATTTTGGAAGTGTGTATTAGCTGTGAGCAAGATGATTAGTGACATGGATATTACAAACAGCTCACAGCACTGAAAGGAGTGTGACCAGTGTCTTAATTTCTACAGGGTCTTGTATTATGACGTGGCTCTGCCAAAATACAGATGGGCCAAAAATTCTAGAGGGGTTTTCATTGTCTCTGTATACTTCTTTCCCCTCGGTCTTAAATCTACATTAAAAACACTTTGAGAAGCTGTAAAGACTTAAAGATCATACTTGCCTCAAACACAGTTACCACTGAAGGACTTTGCCATGAGATGGGCATAAAATTGAGTCATTCCAGGTCTGGTGAGGTTCTGGCTATCACATCCTGGGTGATGCATCCAGGAAAAAATTCCCACTGTGGCAAACTTTTAGCGATGGAGCTGCTCATCTATGACTACCAAAACCACCCCTTAATTTAATTTAACCAATAGAGTAAGAGAAGTGTGCAGCCAATGATCATTAGTTCCTTGGTTTGCTAAAAATATATAAATGGTGAAAAAAATCAGAAGAAACGTGTATAATGAAGATTGGTTGATTAAAACAATTAAATGTGACCATTTTGTCAATTTGTTTGATGCCCTTAGGCTGTGATAATTTCTCAGTGTATGTAGCTACTTTACTACTTAATGCTAGATCATTTTAAAGAATGGATTGTTCTACTGATTTTTATAGAAAGGTAAGGATTAAAATACTCTGTTTGACTGATTAAGGATTTTCTGTCTTGTTGCAGATCTCTGAATATATTAAATAAAATTAAAAACTGATGAAAATTCCCCATGTCTTCTATAACCACTGGGTTTATCCTCCATTTGTTTTGTAAGTCTAGTCCTTCTCTCATTTGCTTTTCTTTTTAGTATGTAAATAAAATGTTCCAGAAAATCTCTAGCTTTAAAAGTACTCAGCATTTGCTTAATGCAGCAGCCAGGTAAGACATTGTCCAGGTTTAATGTAGGTTTGGATTTTGTCTGGGAGAGGATCTACTATGTGTGGAAGTGGTTCCCTGCGGGGACAGGGCAGAACAAGCAGCTGCCTAGTTTGGAAGATTGACATCCGGCTGGACCACTCAAAATAGCTGGTTATGTCTCTGTGGAAAAGCACATTTAAAGATTAACAAAGCCCAGGAAAGCTTATTGTCTTCTGGGCTTTGAGGAGATGGTTGGACAGGCTTGGGCATACGGTTTGGCCACGTGCTCAGCAGCGAGAGACACAGCAATTCCTCGATTGCGGTGCCTGGACGAGATCAACCTTTCAACATTGCAGAACTCTGTAAAAACTGTTTCAACTGATAAAGCTTGGTAACAAATGAACCTATGAACACCAATTCTCTCCCAAATCAGGTAAAGGAAAGGGTGAAGACATGTAGAGAAAACAACATGGGACTCTGAGGTCCGTGAAGAAGGGGTCAAATTCTAGACTGGGGGGAATTGAGGAGGTGCCTTAGTCTTCGGCTGAAATCTTCCGGTAAGACTACAGAGAAGATAAAATTGATACATCAGACTCTTTTTATACATGTAACTTAAGAAATGCATTGGGGGGGAATATAGCTTTCTAGCACCAGTATTGGAATAAGCAGATGTTGCATTTTCTTATTATTTTCATTTAAATTTTGTTAATAAAGTTTTTTCTTTATACCCTTTAAAGTTTTGAGCCTGTTTTGCCCTCAGCCTCCTACTCCATATCTCACAGCAGGAAATGAGTAAATAATTTCTAGTGGGTGCACTGGCATTTGGCCAGCACTACAGCCATCAATCATGCCGGTGACATTAACTCAATTTTCTTTAACAAAGATAAATGGGAAGTAAAAATCTACAGAATGAGGCTGTCTTGTCACCTTCTTGTAGCATGCAAGATTGTAGCATGTAGATTTTCAGCCTGTATTTAACATCATTCTCTGTTTATGTGGTGTCCCATCTTCAGACAAAATACCTTGTCCCTATTAAAAGAGCTCAGAGGTGTTAATTTCTGTCACTGTAGGACTGACCCCTTCAGTGGTTTTTCTGGGAATAATTGTTCAGGGGATTTGTCTGACCATTGAGTGTTGGTTTAAATTAGTCTTGCTTTGTTCTTTATATTTTGTATGAAAATATCTGGAGAGCCATAAAGATTCAGGAAGTTATAAATTATCATAGAATCATAGAATGGGCTGAATTGGAAGGGCCCATCATGGTGTCCAGCTCCTGGCTTTGCACAGAACACCCCAAGGGTCACACCATGTGCCTGAGATTGTTGTCCAAATGCTTCTTGACCTTTGTCAGGCTTGGTGCTGTGACCCCTGCCCGGGGGAGCCTGTTCCAGTGCCCAACCACCCTCTGGGTGAAAAACTTTCTCCTAATATCCAACCAAAACCTCCCCCGACTCAGCTTTGTGTCATTTCCTCAAGGTCTGTCACTGGTCAAGAGATTGAGGAGAAATTTGGCACTGTTAAAAAGTTTTGGGTTCAAGGAATGTGTCAGAACACCTGGGAACTCTTCCACTTGCTGTCACTGCACAGGCACTGTCACTGTGTCACTAAGCTGTCACTGTGCAGAGTATTGTCTCAATACCAATTTTTTATGGGTGAAGAACACCATTCCTCCACCGTGTTTTGTCCATTTCTATTCTGTTTGAGACCCAGAAATTTAAATTCAGAGTATGCACTTTTCATGACATTGTTGTCTTTTTTCCCATCCATTTAATTGCTAAACTTCTTACTGCTCAAACTTGCTTATTGTTCAAAGAACTGGCCATTTTGAAACTGTTTTGAAGCTTCAATATTACTGGATGGACTACTGTAGATAAGAAATTCTTAGAGTTATCTTACTGGGATGTTGATACCATGGGATCATTTTGCTCTCCCTATCAAGACAGCATGGATTTTTTTCTCACACTGTCCCTGCTTTTTTTCCTTGTAAGTTCTGTAATTCACTGACAGTTTAACTGATCAGTGTGACAACAATTTGGTTTAACCACTGACTCTTATAAATGCTATAGGCTGAAGCAAAGCATCTTTTTAACAGCTCTTGGAGAACTGAGATTAAAAGCAATCAAAGAGTACAGATATTTCTTGACTTGGGGGCATGTTTGAACACATGGAGCAGAAAAGGCTCATACAAATCTAGTTAGGCAAAGAGATTAGTTTCCACAAACCCACAAAAAGCACTATAAATGAAACTGATATGTCTGAATTTGGAAGTTTCTTTGAAGTTTGTTTCATAAAATTGGTTTTCCACCCTATAGGGTACTTTCAACTGTCAACATTCCTGCACATTTTTATTTCCTGTCAGTACCATGATATCACTGACATGAATCAAGGGTATGCAGTGGTGATGATCAGAAAAATCTCAGCCAGAAAAGTCCCTGTGTTACAGGGCCTGGGAAGCTATCACCTGAGAACATGTGGAATAATGGTGGAAGCTTCATTGCTTCAGTGCCTGACAGAGAAAAAATGATTTGGCGCCTAAAAACACCAGAAAATAATCTTGTCCTTTCTTGAATGCATTTTCTTCTTTTTGAGCTGTAGAATGTCAGAAGAGCTAAAAGCAGGCAGAAAGATCAAAATCAGATATTGAGTGATTGTATATATTTTCTTTTCAAGTTCTGTTACATGATAGCAGTAGCAAACTGGTGTAGGGTTATTAGCACGAATATAACAACTACCTATATGTGCATTCCTTCTTTTCAAGAAATAAGAGTTTTCTAGATTCCTCCTACCAAAATAATTACACATATATATATATATATATATATATATATATATATCTGTAATAAAAATCAAAATTTTTTCATTGCCTTGAACTCCAAGAACTTAGCTCTAATGAATCTGTTACATCCTCTTTCTGCTTCTGGCTACTTCTTATTGTAGGTAGTATCTTAGGTTGGTCTCTGCATCTTGTACTGTAAGGAGCAACAGGTGAGGTAGGTAATTTGAACTGTTACCCCTCAAGGACAGTGTGTGGAAGTTGCTCAAATTCCTGAGACCTCCTGGGCACAACATTGAGCTGCCTCAAATCACAATCTCTTGATGCAGAAGTGTGACAGCAACTTAATTTGAGAGTTCCTGTATGAAGTTGGGTAATGTTTCCTTTTTTACTATAGTTTTGAAGCTGTCAGTTCTTCAAGTTGATATTTGACCTTGCCTTTGTTCCTTTTTAAGGGAAAATGCCCAAAAGTTCATCTCCTTTACACTTCCTGCATTTTCCCCTCCTGCAGACACAGGTAAGGCTGAGTGTCTCCCCACCATAAAAATCTGCTTTCTATGCATTTTTCTTGCCAAGACCAGTCACTGTTGCTGTGGTACAGAACGAATTTCACCCTTGTCAGGTAAAAGAATTTACTCCTTAATTTAAAAAGAAGCCCAATGTAGAACTTCCAAAGAAAACATGCAAATTACAATGCCATCCTTACGTTTTAGGCTTTAGGCCAAGGCTACTCCACCTTGAAAAATAATCTTCCTTCCTCATATTTGTCCTGGTTTTTCAGTGTCCTAAAATGAACACAGGATGCTACTGCTGTCAGCAAAGCTGTTTTTTCTTTAATGTCAATGCTAGCCAGTTCAAATGTGGGAGCCTAAAAAGAGATTTTTAGTCTCAATCTCTCTGCTTAGAAGGACTGAGATTGTAGGCAATAACAACTACTGCATTTTACCTCTCATTACCGGACATATATTTTTCCATATAATTTTAGAAAAAGGCTGAAGGACAGAGATCAGTATTTTTGCAGTTCATACTGTCCAAAAAGAAGCAGAATTCTCTAAAGAGGTTTTTGTGGTCCCAAGTGGCAGATAAACCATATGGAAATGAATATAATGGAAATTTAGCTTTCTAAAAAACAGAAGGGAACCACACAGAAAAGCTTTTAAAAGAAGATTATAAAAATTTACAATAGTCTTAATAGAATTTATGTTATTCTATTTTCCTCTACACTTTATCTATATTATGGGAGACAATGCTTTTTATATGGCATTGAATATAATCTGATTTCCAAAGTGCTGTTTTCAAGAACTTTTTACGATGTTGTAGGCCCCGTGTAGTGAATACATAAGATTTCTGCATAGAGACATTAACATAATATGTTTGCCCAAGATCACTTTTTGTATCCCTTGTACAATGTTTCTATATGATCCTGAGCAAGTCACAACATTTTTTGTTGTTCTCTGAACCGAAGGATGTATCAGATAGGCTCTTCCAACCTGAATTTTCACTTTATTGTATGGTCCTATCTTGAGACAACTTGATTTTGCCAAAGCAGTCTGGCTCATTTTATGTGAGGTTAGATGGACACATGGTCCTGAATTGCAGATGTGATAGCACTTTGTGATGGAAAATAAACTCCTTTTTATCCAAGCTGATAAAATATAAAAATTGTATTTTACACTTCAATATTAAATTTTAATTTTTTCCCAAACCTGGCCTTATGAATTTTGGATTAGTTCCATTTTGGAAAGTAATGTGGTATTTTTGTGCTTTACTGTTTCTATAAAATAGTGCAATGGTCTGGTGTTGCAAAGTAAATGTGTATTTATGAACTAGTAATAGCAACTAATATAGTGGAAAGTCCTTGAGGAAGTTAATAATTCTGCAACAGGATTTTAATTATGGAAAGAGAAGAAGGCATGGGATTAATATTTAATAAGGGAGATAAAACCCAGAGGTGGGTGTCTTCCCATTGGATGAAAAAAGTCTGTCCACTGAGTTGATTTGAATCACAGAATCAGAGAATGGTCCAGGTTGGAAGGGACCTCAGTGAGTCATCTGCTCCAGCCTCCCTGCCTGAGCAGGGTCATGCCAGAGCACACGGCACAGGAGACTGTCCAAATAATTCTTGAATATCTCCAGTGAGGGAGACTCCACACCTTCTCTGGGCACTCTGTCCCAGGGCTCAGGCACTGCCACAGTAAGGAACCTCTTCTTTATGTTCAGGTCAAACTTCCTGTGCATTAGTTCCTGCCTGTTGCCTCTTATCCCATTTAGAGTTCTTGGAAAGAAGTAGGAGGTGACAATGTAATCCAAACAATGTCCATGTGCCCAGTGTCCATGGATCTATGTAGTGGATTTAAAGCTGAATTGACAAATTCTTACCTTTTCTATGCATCATTACCAAGCTTAATGTTTCCTGATGGAAAAGCATTCCTTTTTTTTCAGAATTTAATGACTTTTAATGAAGTCTTCTCTCAACAAGAGTATCATGCCAACTGCTCAAAAGAGAAGCAAAATAAAACTTTCAGAAAAATACCATATATTAGTTAAAACTGTTTGGATGGAATTAAAGCTTGTGCAAGGTTTCCATCTCCCTAAGATCTGATCCAATGTGTTCATTCTGGGCAAAATTAGGCCTTCATTAACTCTCACACAATACTAGTTCTCTGAAATTAGTTTGCACTGATGTAAGAACAGATTTTGGCCCACTCTTAAAAAAAAGCCCCAAAAACAAAAACAGGAAAAGGGGAAAGGGTTCAAACTGAAAAAGAGTAGGTTTAGATTGGATATTAGGGAAAAATTCTTTACTGTGAAGACTTTTAGGCACTAGAGCAAGTTGCCAGAGAAGTTGTGGATGCCCCATCCCTGGGGCTCTGAGCAGTCTGGACTAGTGGAAGTTGTCCTTGCCTATAGCAGTGGGGACTGGAACAAGATGATCTTCTAGGTCCCCTTCCAACACAAATCATTCTATGATTCTATAAAAAATATTGATCTGACATATACTTTTTCTTGTTGTTGTTGTTTATGCTCTAGTAACTTTATGAGAACAACCAGGTTGCAAAATTCTGTCAGAGATATCATCTTTTCTTGAACTGAGACCTCTCTGCTTGGTGGCCCTGTTCAGGTTGCAGTGCAGCACAATGCAGTCTAACTACAGTGCAGCTACCGCTGCTGTCACTGTGAGCTTACAATGTGCTGAAAGATTTTATTCTTCATATAGTGTGAAATCTGATAAAGGAGTATATACATTTCTCTCGGAGAACAAAAAAAAGTTTTATATATGAAATTGTAAATCACCAGTATTTACTTTAAATTTTAATGAAATCCAATAGGGTACAAACTGCATAAAGCTCTTTAAACAATTCCTCTGTACATTTGGAAAAGTATAAATAGATAAGTCTTTACTCTGTCTCTGTATTTTAGTTATTGAATAAAGTTTACATAGGTAAAAATTGATGCAGGAAAATAAACATATTTTGGAATAAGATGGCAAAGCCTCGAAACATATCTTTACAAGTCAGACCAGAGGGGGATTGTTTATGTATATGCTGAGTAGAAAGAACATACAAATGATTTATTGTTGATAGGCAAATGGCTCAGCTTGTAAAAAGGTAAAAGAAGAATTGTTCTCAATGCAAAGTGCTGTAGAAACACTTGCAGGCAAACAACATGTGCTTGATGCCGTTACTGAGGTAGATAATGACCCTGTAGCTGCCATGAATCTCCTGATAAGACAGACCTAAAAAGTTGAGCATGACCTAGTTTATATTTGAAATGGGTTCAGGGCACGCTTTGAACTTATGACTCATTTCCAATGAAACTTTCCAACAGTTGTACACGGTCCTCTCCACTGTTTGCCTGTGCATTCACTGATGGTCAAAATTTCATTGGCCTTTAGACATTGTCCAGGTTGAGCTGCTGAGAACAGAAAAGGATTCAATAGGGAATTATGTATATCAAAGGGTTTGAATTGCACAGGCTTTGAAATTGTTTTTTTTTTCCCAGCCTAAAGTATTTGCACAGTTTAAAATAAATTAGTAATATTTTTTTAAGCAAAGGAGACATGTTGTACAGGTTAACATCTAATAAGTGAATTTTTTAACATTTTTATTTGGATATTGGCAAAAAGCAGCTGCAAAATTCTGCAAAAGACTGGAAAAGAAGGATATGCTCTACTTTTCCAAGTTTCTATGTAGCATTTACACGCAGAGGGTGTATTTGTATGTAACCACCAATAATAATGTTTCACCTACTAGATGAAGGTGGGAACGATGGATATTGGCTACCTGGAATTTAGAAAGGTTTTCAATGCTATATCCCATAAGATCCTCATAGAGAGGCAAACATAGTGTGGAATACAAATCTGAGTGGGAATTTTATTAACATACATAAATACTACAAGACAGTATGTGAAGGCAATGAACCCAGGCTCACTTGTGGTACCTAGGGACAGGACCAGAGGCAATGGACTAAAGCAGAAACACAGGGACTTTCATCTAAATATCAGGAAACACTCTTTTACTGTGAGGGCTGCTGAACACATGCACGTATTACCCAGAAAGGTTGTGGAGCCTCCATCTCTGGATATTCTCAAAACCTGTCTTGACATGGTCCTGGACAACTGCTTTTGTAAGGGGTTGGAACCACAGGTTCCTGCCAATCTCAACCATTCATAGATTTCTGTGATGCAGGAGTGAAAAAAAACACCAGAACCTGAGTACAGCCACATACACAAGTGTTTTCCATTTCACATAACAGGAAAAGAATAGAAAGAACTCTCCTTAAAAGTTGTCTACATTTCAAATCTTTCAATAGTAGAAATAGTTGATTGTTTTGTGGGGTTTTTTGTTGGTTGTTTTTTTGTTGATTATTTTTGGTTTTTTAAATGCAAAATTGATCTCCATGGAGTTACAGTATATATTAAAGCTAAGGTACATCACGTGAACTGATAAATATAGCAGAGGAGGAATGGGGCCTTTGTGTGTCCTAGACTTCCCCTAAATGAAGAGCTGTTCATTCTACTTTTAAAAGCATCCATAAAAAATTTTCTTTGGATATCATGAAAAGTTTTTTTCATCATTTTGGGGAGACTATGTTTTTCATAAACATGCTAGTAATTTCCATACTTCCTATGGTTCCTTAGCAGAATACTGCACCCTTTATGACAATCCAGTCTTTCTCTTATGGCAGACAGCTCCAGAAGGGTGATATACAAGAACAGCCAAGAGACCCTTCACTATGAAAAATAGTTCCCAGATACATTGCCAGACTCAAAAATGAAAAATAATAGATTTGTTTCTTTGTTTCTTTAGAAAGCAATCATAAAAGGATGATGTATCTATATCCCAAAAAAGATAAGGTTTATCCCTTTTTGAATTTGAAATGTCAAGTGAAGTATGAAGAATATTCAGCCATGTCTGTAATAAAAAATAATTAAAAAGTCTAGCTTTGTTTGTTTTTAAGTGTGGTATGAAGAAACATATTTAGCAACCAGCCACAAGGCAGTAAAATTGATTTCTGGTTTATCTGGTGCAGCTCTGAGTCTCTCACTGAGCTAGGAAATAATTGATTGCTTGAAGCCTTGTAGCAGTAGTTAAAAATTGATGAATGCTAAAGCCAGCACAATGTTTTATAGATTCTCAAGAATTGTGGAGCCTCCATATTTCTTTCTCATCACCAGCTCTAGATCATGTGGTGAAATTTAAAAGACGCTTCATCTTACCGTAGTAAATTATATTTGGCAAATCTTAGACCTTTTACTGTGGGATACTTTAGTCACATAGCACCGATGAGTAACATATGAAATCAAGCATGTTTTTGCAGGTTAGCCTACTGGTTTTGATCAGCTGCTTAGATTACAGTAAACACCTGCAAAATGTCTATGTCTGTAATCACAGTTTGCTGATGTTTAGCAAAACTATTGGTATTGATAGCTATGATGTTTGTCAATAAATAAAACTGCTGTACTAAATAAAGAAATAAACTACCGTAAAAAAATCAGTATCAGGTCCCATTTGGCAAAGAAGTGCCTAAATATAATACATGTTTCCTTTATTAATGCAGGAAGTTGGCTGCATTAATATATCAGTTGACTTTTATACTAGGGCACATGTTCTGGTGCTATATGCACCTTAGTACAAATTACCACAGCATAATGATGTTGCTTCCACATCAAATTAGTCAATAAATATCTTAGTTTCATTTGCTAAAATAGGAAAACCAGGAAGTGATAGAATTGATTATTGAGGCAAATTTCACTACTAGTTCCTTAACTGAATAGAAAATACAGCAGGAAACAGAACTCAGTCTCTTACACTTATATTAAGAACTAGAGCTCAAATTATTTATTTGCTGACTATTTTGCTAAGCAAACAAAAATATTTTAAATTGTTTCTGTCAACTCAGAACTTAGCTTCAACATATCTGGTTACATCTGGGATCAAACTGCAGTTTTCCTTTGCAGATGAATGAGACAGGTGGTTAGCATCAAAATAGTCTATTTATTCATGAAAATCTTGCTTTCTAAGGCTGTGTTTCAAGTCAGACCAGCACTTGCAGGACAGAGTACATAACATTTCATATGCAATGCTTGTAGCAAACTCAAACTTAGGAACACTGCAGTGTATTGCTATTTTTCTTGTCAGCATTATTAATATTTTCGAACAGCTAATGTGATGAAGACTTGAAACATAATTACAATAATGATGGAACTAAATCCTTGTCCTCCACTCACTCCTTCACTTTTTACTTTAGGACTGTTTTATCTACTGCCTTGAAAAAGAGGATAGAGAGGGAAAGAAATACTAGCAAACACAGTCATATTCTGAAGGAGCTGCTTTCTCATCAAATCACATGATACTGAATAAATCCTAATTAAATGTCCCTGGGGGGACTGATTTTATTTTTTTTATCAGGTTCTTATTCCCCCGTTTCACCTTCAAATCACACTGGGGTGTCATCTGGAGCTCCATGGGGATTATGGAATGTGTGAGGTCTCAGCTTCCTTCTTTTCCTGAATTGTTTTCTAACTCAATTAGCTCCAGTACTCCAGTTTCAATAGTGCTGGGAAAACAGAGATGAAACCTGCAGCTTTGCAGTTAAAAATGCTACATTCTCCTCATGCAAAGAAGTGCATGTGTGCGGGTTCAATTAGCTGTGCTAGGTGAGGTATTTTAATATAATCAGCATTTCTTAGACTCAAAGGCATGATGATGGCTTGTCGCCATGAGTTTCTTGCTGAAGAATGTTAATGGTGCTTTTATGAATGGATAATTTTAAATGTATCAAGTCAAATTAAGTTGTATTTATCCATGGAATTCTCTCCAAAAGGCCAGGGAATTTTGCTTGACCCAAACAGTTAGAATTTAGATGCTGAGAGATAAGATACGCTCAAACTCTTTGGTCTCTGCATGCCCTAATAAAGTGTTTCTTTGAACAGTTTTTAAACAAAAACCTCTTTTAACATGAGAATTTTGAATTATCAGAAATCTAATGTCGTTTACCTAAACCACTGATTTTGTGTCAGCAGCGAATTTCCCCTGGGAAAGAGCGGCCCAAATTGCACAGTAGGGTTCTGACTTCCTGTTTCTATCTTTTTTCAGCTTTTAGGGCTTCAGTGGGTGCATAGTTTCATAGGTGGGACACATTCAGATGCAATGTTGTGCTTAAGTATACAATACCCCTCCAAATGTAACACTGTGTTGAGATGCTGTGCAAACCCTGCATGCAATTCATCTTCCTAATGTAATATCCCATTAAAATTAGACAACTAATAGAGTAGGATATAAAACAAACAAGCAAGCAAAAATATTTTTTACTGCAGAAATCTCTTGCAGGTTAATGAGCAGTTTGTGGGAAGCATCTTCTGATTTTTTAAAAAAAGATGGATTTAAAAGTATCAAATTTGTAACTGTCAGGAAAACCCAGCTGAAAGATAAGCAGAGAACCATCAGTTCCTTCTCAAAGCTCTAAGTTGTCTTTATCTAAAAAGAAACATAATGAATCATCACATTTGCACAGTTCTTTTCTTTAAATATTTTCCATTTCTTCATAATTCAGATCACTCTGTTGCAATAAGAATATATTGTCATTATGTGGCTTAAAGTATTGCCTTATAATATGACAGCATCTTTCATTATGGGATCTAATTTCACTTTTTTGAATTTAAATTACTTTTTCTTACTCATTACATGTCTTTTCTGTAACTTTCATTATAGTCATTTTTCTTTTGATAATTCACAAACATCCATAACTTCTGATAACGTTGTCTTCAAGGACAGAAAGATAAATAGGACATCCATGAATAGTTGTAATCTTCTTGATCTTAAAATGCAACTATATATTATGATGGATGTTTAGAATCATAGAAGAAGGGAAAAAAGCTGATTAATTGCTCTTTAAACAGATCTAGCAGTAGAAATGCAGATAATATCTAACAGTGAGCTAAAATCTTCAAGTAGCTGTCAATCATATTTCCATGCAATATTTAAAACTTGAATCATGCTGTGTTGTAACACCCCATAAACAAAAGTCCTAAAAAAAACCTTTATGTTTTATCTGAAAAAAGGAAGAAAGGGTAAAAAAGCAAGCAAACAACAAAGTATTCAAGCTGTGAACTCCATGAATAAGATTGTGGGATCATCCTCCTAACTAATGTGGTGGGAGATCCACTCTGCACCACACCCTAACAGTCCATGTGGTGCATGGAAGGTTATCACCACCACATGGATTTCTGCAGTGTCCTGCTGGTCCTTCTTCACCCTGCAGTGTGATGGAGGAGGAAGGATGAGCACTCTCACCATTGACTGGGTAATTCTTTTGCTCATGGGTACACAAGTCATTAATTGCAAGTTATGAGTTAAGGATTAGAGAACTCGGAAATTAGAAAGTATGGGAATGAATCAACAAGGAGATGAACTAGTTAATCCACATTAGACTAATCTTTACAGGTGGGATTCAGCCGTTGTTTGGTGTTTGCTTTCTTTCTTAATGAACTCATAAAATAAAGATTAATTTTGCAGAATACTCTATCCTGTAAAATCAAGAGATTCAACCAGATTTGAATGCACCCTTCTAGACTCACTGATGCAGTACAGACTACGTAAGTGGTCAGTGAGGTGGACTAAAAAACAGCTAAACTGTCAGGGTCACAGGATGCTGATGAGTGGCATGAAATCCAGGTGGTTGTCAGTAACCAATGGTGTACCCCAGGAAATACATTAAGGCCAGTACTATTTAACATTGTCATAAATGCCTTGGGCAGAGCACTTTCAACAGGTTTGTAGACTATAAAAAATCAGGAGGAGTGGTCAATACACCAGATGGATTTACTGCCATGCAGAGGGATGTGGACAGTCTGGAGAAACAGGCTGATCAGAGCCTGCAGCAAAGGTTCAGAACTTCAACAGAGGGAAATAAAAGAATCCTGCTGCTGTGGATGAATAATCCCATGCACCTGGGCTGGTGACAGACTGGTTGGAGAGTAGCTTTGCAGAAAATAACACAGGGGTCCTAGTGGATACCAAGTTGGAGAGAAGTCAGAATGTTGCCCTTGAGGAAAGTCCAACAACCTACATTAGACAGAGCACTGCCAGCAGGCATAAGCAGGTGATCTTTCCATTCTACTCAGTGTTGGAGCATAGTGTTCTAGCTGCCCATGAGGAGATTTTCTGTAGGATGTATGTCTGTAAGGGTAGAGCTCTTGGGGAGCTTTGCATCTTCTCTTACCTACACAAATATGTGCCACTAATGTTTGGTCTGTGTTGATAACCCTGTCTGCAAGGCCAGGTGTGCAGTGGCAGCCACAGCACCATGGTCATCAGCTTCTGCAGATGGTGTTCATAGTTAGCAAATTCAAATAGAGCAGGTTTTCTCCTTAAGGCACTATCCGTTTATGACATAGGAGCTTTTTTTTTTTTTTTTTTTGGTAGAATTGTAATACAAGTTAGGTTTCTCACTAGGACTTATGATTTTCTCTGTATATTTTTGCCCCAGTTTGCTGTCCTGTGAGGAATAAAGTCCCTGCAGATTACAAAGCTTTCGGACTGGGACAATCTCCATAATGTTTATAACGAAAAAGGCATATTTAGAGAGGCAAAATGGTAAGTAAAAATGGCTGCTTCAACAAAACCCAACCCCATTAGTATCTTTTTATGGACTCTTACATTTTTCTTCAAAGTCAACATTTTTATCGCTACTAGAAAGATTTTTAGTGCTGAAAAAGAAATATAGGAGTAATCCTAAAACATTGGGGTTTGGGAGAATAGCCACTTTGGTAATTACCCATAAGCCTTCACAGCACAGCTAGAAATATTTCTATGATCTATTTCTATTGCTTAGAAAAATCTAGAAAGCCTGTACAATACCATATGCCCTGATATTAGCTTTACCTCAGCAACCTTACTGAAGCTTAACTTAATGAAGTAATAAATTCAGAAATGTGTTTCTGCATGCATTTGTTTCATAGATTTATTATACATAAATCCTCATATAAAATGCATTGGGATACAAAGTCATCACTGCAGAAACTTCTACATACTGATGCATGTATTACAGTCTCCATTACCAATAATACATAGAAGGTAGAACATTTAATGATGATGAACAGAGGTTAGACACAGACTGATTGATGTGTGCATAATTCTCAATAGCTGCTAAAGGAAAAAAGATATTTCCTCTATATAAGAAGCAAATTATTTTATATCTGTACATTATATTTCCACTTGTTCCTATTTATCCTATACAGAGTCTAGACTTAAAAGCACTTAGGCAAATCTACTTATACTAGTAGAAATAGCTTCATTATATTGCATTAACTCCTTCTGGGTGAAGAGTTTAGGGAAAATTGTGACTTTCTTAAAAAGAATAGAAAGTTTCTACTAATATTTATGGAATTCTACACTGGCAAAGTTTGGGCAGCCTGAGCACACTTATAGAACAAATTATGCTTTCGTTCATAAAGCATGGCTTTACATGTAAAAATAACACTCTCATAGGTTTTAAACTTCATACTTGAAGTGAAGGGCATCAGTAAGAGTGTAACAATGATCATGTCTGTGAGAAATCTTGCCAGTAAAACTACCAGAATACCTAGAAAATTTTACTCAGCACCTTGATGAGTTCACCACTGTAAGAGAACACTATGTCTGTCAAGTTAATTTTATCTCAGTATCACCTTTACTTGCATGAAGAGTTAAAGCTGATTCACAAACAACTGTTGCAATATTCTTAAATCTGCCCTTCCTTTCACTTGGCATTTTTTTTTAGAAAGCTATTTCTGACATATTGGGATGCTCATGATGCTTCATGGGTATTTTGGTTTGGAGTAAATTTGGGAGGAAAATTTTGAATGGGTTTTTTTAGGAAATAGATTTAAGTAGTCTTTTTTTTAATTGGTTGGGTAAAATTTCTTTTTTTTGAGAGGAGTGGAAAAAAAAATGCTTATTTAATAGGCAAAGTATTTTCTAGTATAAAAGTGAATAATATTAAATAGCGTTGGTTGGTGGCCAACCCCGTGTTAGGCATAAAGTCCCTCCAGTATTCCTACTTAAGCTAACCTTACAGAAAAACCTGTCCTCTGGGACATGCTTCAGAACACTCATGGAGGCTGGTTGCTGCTGCAGGGTATGCCTCCTATGTGAAAAGAAGAAGAGAAGTAGGAATCCAAACTGTGAGAAGACTGCCTTGAGACATTAGGCACAGGTGCATGGAGGAATCCATGATAACTGACTTGAGAGGTTTGATATCTCTCTGAGAAAAAAATTATATATTTTCAGCGCAATTAAAATTATGCAACATGTTTCTGCAAAATATAATTTAATTGTAAATGTATTTTTAGAGGAAAAGTGTTTTATCAAGTAAATTTTCCACTTGTTCTTTCATTCATAAACATACTTTGTTATTTCACAATTGCCCGCTGTTTATAATGCTAAGCACATAAAGCAAAGATAGGCATTTTCAATTTAATTTGTTCAACAGCCCAGTGGATCTCATTTCTGATTTTCTTTCTAAGTAGTGTCAGAAATGAAGATGAGCTATTAATCTGAGAATTCATATGCAATCTTTTTGAAATCTTCTTTAACTGCAGATATTGGTGTGCACATTCTTAGGACTTGGACACACCCACAGACCTTTGAGATCCACATTCCACACACCTGTGTGTGTATACAAATCTTAGAAGGAATTAGCTGTACATGGGTAATAATTTCCATCAAGGCCTGTTGGGAAGGTGCAAAACACACCTTGAACACTTGACTGCACATCGCAGCTTCCACAAGGTTTGTCTGTATGAGCCCATTTCTTCTCTGCAACTCCAAGGAAGGGAGGAGGTTATGTATGGCCTCTGAAGTTGTAGATTGGGAATATATATACATTCATATTGAGGAAGAACATTTGAGAACAGCCTCATTTCCAAGGGTGTGTTGCAGCTTTCAAAGCATTACCTTGCGTTTGGTAGACTAGGCTAAAAAAATATCATTGTACAGTGGTATTTAAACAGACTGGCAAAATTAAGAGGCAGGATTACACAGGTAGACTTATTTGTGTGTTAACTACCATAAAGGTGTGATTACATCCTGAAACTATAAATAAGTAAATAAGGTAAATAAGTAGTTAAAAAAAAAAAAAAAAAGACAAGGAATTTTCATGGGGTGACTTCTTCCTGCAGGTTACATGCAACACGTAGCCTTCAGGGACACTGCAGAACCCTTTTTCCATTTGAAAACAATTTGATTCTCAAATTCACTTCTGAAAACACTGACCTGGTTTTTTTTGCAAGTGCACATGCTCATGTAAATGAGAGCAGGGTTTGTCCTGGAAGGGACAGACAATGTCCACACTGTTACCCAGCTTTTCTAAGAACATCTGCAGCATATCCTGTGATACTTTTCTGTGACTGAAGGCAAACTCTATGCTTTTGCATCTTAATATAGTGATTCAAAGCCTGCTCAGTACAGGGAACCACTGTGTATTTTTTAGTATCTGATACTTCATTTAGTGACCAAACTCAAAAGGGTATTTTACTGATGAAGGAAGTGGCTTGCATTGCTACATGTCCCAGGGAACCAGCTAGAGATCTATATGGGTGGTATATGGATGTATATGCAATTGTATCTGTTTGAAGTTGATATTTTGAGCTATATTTAAAGGTTATTTGATTTAGTTGTGTTCACATCAATGTCCCTTATGAAGAATATGTCATGGTAGTAATCTAAGATAAAAGAGGCAAACCTATCTTAATATTTGTACACTACACAAGGATCATATTTTGTGAGCATTATACATGTTAAATTCAACTGTGGAATACCTAAATACTCTCAGAACGTGTTATTTAATTTTATCCTCTTTTTAGTTTATTCCATTCAGCAAACTTAAATCCTAATATATAAATCGATGTGCTGTCTGGCACTGCTTAAACTCTCTCATAGCTAAAAGAAGCTTGTCATGGTTTAACCCAGGAAATCAGCCCGGACCAGTGGGAGAACCACTGGAACACTAATAAAATCAGTAACCACTAAAAATGAGAATATAGTACAACATATATTTATATATTTATTACATGTATGCATATTACATATAATACAGAATAATATATATATTATATAAAATATATAATATAATTAATATAAATTATCAGACACCTCAGACACACTTCAATATTTGATTTTACTATAACTCACATGCAAGACAGAAGAGAACATTTCCATCCGTACAGTACTTCCTCTGATGTGGCTGCAGAAAGTGTCTGGGAATGCTTCCTATACCAGTTGCATCTACTATTTCTCTTTATCACACTAAATCATCTCCAGCCATTTGTGTTCCCTGTGTCTAGAAATGCTGCTAAGGCTGAAGGAGCCTGAAATGAATCAGGGAAAGTGATTGATTGGCATTTGCAGGAGGAGCCACTCTTGTTCATCAACACACTAAGGATGGTTGTGACACTGGTGATACTGCCTTCCCGAGGCCATGAGAAACCAGCTACAGTCTGCCAGTGACACATTGATTAGGGGTTTTGGTGGAAAGGGCATCTTGTACCTTCCATTTCTACTGCTGATTCCAGTACTGACAGCTACCTCAGATGGATGAGAGCTCTGCATTCTGCTGGGGTGAAGAAATCACAGTATCACTAGAACTTGAAGGGCTTTAAGTGAGAAGACCAATGGGAGTGGCTGCCCTTCCAAAAACTAACACTCACTGCCAAAGGAACAAAACGCATTTCTGGGGAGGGCAGAGTGTGAAAATACTTGTATAAGGGACAATCCAGGAAGATCTCTATGCCACAAGAATCTTGGGAGTGGCAGTTCTGTCTCAACAGCCTGCACATGACAGACCCTCCGGTGGAAAGGATGACCGGGAGAAAAGAAACAAGCCAGACAGCTTGGTACCTTGGCTATTTACCTGGGCCAGAATTGTGGAGTGATACACCTTTAGTTCACTGAGAACCTGAAGGAATTTTAAACAGTGGTAATGGAGAGAGACACAAAATAATCCATAGATGTTTGCAGGAATGTGTAGCTCCAGTAACCTGTAATTGCTACTTTGAGCAACACTGATAGAAAAATGAAAAGGGCAAGGAGAGCCAGGAAGAGACATAAGGCAGAAGATATTTAAGTGAGGAGCAGGTAACAGGTTTTTGGCCATCATCCTTCTGAGCACTAACAAGCAGCACAATTTTCAGGGGAGAGCTCTGCCAGCTGGGCTCCAAAAGAGGCTATGTCTCTCAAACCACCCTGTGTGTCCCTGATAAGCTTCAGTAAATTTTTAGAATGCACTCTACTGTTATAATATATATATATATATAATGGACAAACACTGCTTGTCACCAGCTGAAAGAAGGGGTCAGTTACTGGGGAGCTAAGAAAAAAATAGTTTCCCAGTGAACTGGCAGTACTGCTGTTTAACCAGATCTAATAGTAAGCAGTGCTGTATCAATTACTTCCAAGGCAGCAACTGTCACTTCTTTTGGAAATTTGCATCTTTTAGATGCATATTTTTGATCAACACTTTAGACTCCTGAGCTGTCACTATGTTCACATGTCACTGCTGTTAGTGCAATCACAAGTCATTGCTTATCAGACTGATTGCCAGCAGTGCACTTCTGCCAAAATTGTCAATGCAAGCGCTTACAAGCTTGAATAAAATAGTTTAAAGTGTGTGTGTGTGTGTGTGTGTGTATGTGTTTGTGTACATGTGAATGGGTCAGACAGAGTGGGAGAGAAAGAGAGACCAAATTGCACTTTTCAATGCTCAGGTGGTGGAGCTGTTGGAGGATTACACAGACAAAACTGAATGAACTCATCATCTGTCCTAATTTAACAAAATATAACCAAAACCAGCATAACAAAGCAAAGAGCCCCCAACCTTAAAGCTCTCAGGTAATAACTGAGTTTGGAGATGTGCATCTCTAGCACCCTTTTGGCATGAAATAGACAACAGAAATCAGGAAACCTCCAGGCATTGTACAACAACCCTGGCATGAGTACAATTCATACGTGTTGCTACCTAAACCAGGAATTTGAAGTACAGTGTGTTTTCTGAAGAGAATCTTGTTCATTCATATCTAAGAACCACCAGCAGATGAAATGTTTGGGTTAAGAGCTGTCAAATGGTATCTAAAAAAGTCTGTACAAAATCATCAGAAGTCTCTAACAACCTCTGTCAATATTATTTTTATTATAATCTCATATCCCCAAAAATGGAGAGAAACGTGTGACCTTCTGATTTAAAATAACAGGTGTGAAAAAGTTTTGAAGAGCCATTAGAGATGAGACGTGTGTGGATAACTGTCATAATCATTGCATGTTAAATCAGCCTGTTACAAAGCTACAGTTTATGGGTACTTAGCCAGGGTAGAGTTCTGGAGCTGAGCAAGGCTGACAGTGAAACCAGAGCTGGTAAAATCTTCTGAGATTTGTGTGCTGTTAATAACTCATCTGACTAAGCATATTTTGCTGGGAAAAATACCACTCAAACTTCTGTGACAAGTGTTGTATCATTATTATTAATCTCTTACAAAGCATTTTAAATAATTTAAAGTATTGTATCATAAAACTTAAAGAGGATTTCCAAGTTGTGTTGCAATATTATTTAGTGAAATCCTTTGATATTTAAAATATAAATTCCAAAATAATAAGTGGGTTTTTCTTCCCATTCATTCATATTCCTAAAATTCATATCCATGGTGAGACATTTGGTGAAATTCCAATAAATTAATTTTCTCTCCCTATATCTTGATTTAAACTCATTTTATTTGTCTTATCCCTGAAAAAAATGTGGGCATGCAAGTTAAAAGCAAACATTATAACTGCATTCTGGCTAAATAATACCCCGTCAAGTTGATGATACTTCATGCAATCCTGGAGAGCCAAAACATAAAACATGTTTTGTATAACTAAGACTAAAAATATTTCAGTTATGAGACTGACAACTCTTAGGCACTTGATAAGATTGAAATAAAGCAAGCTAAAAGCAATGATTTGCATTCCCACTTGTGCATATCTCATATAAATATGTTAAAGGGAAGAGTCTAAATATGTTTTGAGAAAAGTTTGATTCTTCCAGATGGCAGTGCTCAGTTTCTGCACACTGATACACTAATGTGCAGGAAAGGTGTTCAGAATGATGATTCTGGCTCCTCATCTAGTGGTGTTTGAAACTTGTCTGTGGAAAGTAAACCCAAATAGGAAACACTTAGGCTAGTATTTTTCCACCCAAAAAAAGTGTACAGTTTGAATAAGCCTCCACTCAATAATGCACACATCCAGCACAGCCTGATGTCAGGCGTGTTACTTTGCTGCAGGAATGGCATAATACCTCTGCTGGTGTTACAGAGGAATAGATGAATGAAAACTAGAATCTAATATAAGGGAATAAATCTAGGGTAGCTAAAGTCTGTGACTAATTGACAGCTAAAGCAGCCCATGGCTGCTTTTTTTTTTTTAATTCTGTAAAATAGAATACTAGAACTAAATATTACTGTACTAGAACTAAACATTTTTCCAACTTCCCTTCATTAACCAAAGAAAGAATCTCTTTACCTGGAACTCTTTATTTGCTGATGTGTCTGAGGGATCTTTCTCAGCTTTCACTGCACACCCAACTGGCTCCTTCTCCATTTTTAAATACCTGCTGTGGATGACATTACTCTGTGGAAGTTAGCATTTGGTTCTAGAAATGTACAAATAGACATTTTGCTTTGGTAGTTACTAATGTTAAAAGTGCATTAATTTCACTTTCCTTTGTGATTTAGACCCTTTGATGTTTCTCATGTGTTTACCCCAAATTTAAAAATATTTACAAAAATCACATTCCAGTGGGGGATTGTCATGGTACACTAATGTCTTTCTAAATATAAAGCATTGGGTACATCATCAACAGTTCCCTTTGATTGTGTGCTTTAGGTGATTTAAATTTCCCAGGTAAGATAATGGCATGATTGTCAGGGTCACAGTTGCTGCAAGTCTGTGTGAGAATGTGTGTAAGTCTAAAAGCTTCTGGAATGAAGCTTGGGAAGGCTACATGGGTGTGTGAAATTATGGGGTTCAGCTTTTTTGGTTTTTTATCTGTCTCCTTGCCTTTTTATAAAACTCTGCAGCATCAGCTGCCATTGCAATCAATGCAAGTTTAACAGATTTCAGTCAAAGCTGAATGAAAAACAAATAGGTAGACAGATCAATGAAGTGATCATGCAGATCTTTGCATATGTGAGTAGATCATACTACAGGAGCCTAAATGAAGTAATGGATTTAATGCCAATCCAGCTGTTAATGAGAATTCTGCTAATTATGCCCTAGTAGTGACAAGGGCGATGGCTTTTACAAATCAAGGAAAAGTCCTGTAATGCACTAGTCTAGCTCAATACTATGAGTCCAGCCTTCCCATCCAGAACATCTTTTTAACTCTTGCATTTGAGATAGCAAAATATGGTCCTGGTTATTTTGTTCAGCAACTATGATGTGTAAGTTTTAAACACAACAATTTAGGATCTCTCACTAAAACTATCTGACTGTTTTCTACAGTAGCATCTGTTTTCCAAATAGCATCATCCTGAGACAAAGATTTTTTTCATATTGATTTGACTGCAATATTTAAACACAATATTCATGACAGCAACACACAACTTTCAGCAGAAAATCCTTTGCAGCCACGTGTGATCTCTTTCAGTTCTTATTCCACAAAGAGGAAAATGCAAGATCAGGATCTTAGCTGCAGTAGAAATACATTTTTAAAGGACAATAGTTTTATATATATGTAATGTAAAATGGAATAGATATGTCTATATCCTAAAAGCTCATTGAGAGGGCTGTAATTCCCATCAGGTGTCTTGTGTGGTAAAGGTTCTCTTGCACTGAGTGTGCATTTAACTTGAGAGCCCAGAATGTGTGAAGGATCATCCTGAAATCTGTTTAGTAGCTGAAGAGATTATATTCTGCTGTCCTCCTGTTATTGCTTGGAAGTGTGGTATATTCCAGCAGGGAAGTTCTGTGGCTGATGGAAGCAGGGCTGAGGAAATCTGGTTGCTGGCAAGACCTCCAAGCCTCTGACAAAAGCAGCATGCTACAGGAGATTTTTACTAGAATGCCGGAACCCACCAGGTCTTCAAATCTCTTTGTGTTCAGAAGGCAAAGTACCTGCATCAACTGCTTAAAGCTCTATAAGCAGAAAGTTTGCAGTCTGGGAACACAGAGACCTCTGAATTCCTGTGTAATCAGTGCAGGTCTTTAAACATGGTTTTTAGCTTGTTATGACTGAGTTAACTCCATCTTCTGCAGTGGTTTTTTTTTAGAAGAACCAGGGATGTGAAACATTGCAGAGGTTTAACTGACCCAGATTAAAAGGGCTGAGATCAAGAAAAAGGAGTCTGATGTCAACAGAAACAGGCACAAGATGAACACCAAACAGCTGCATGATTTCTTGGCCTTGTAAGAATTTAATTTTAATTTGAATTGATTTTGGCCTGTGTAATCTGCCTCAGTGTGTTTTGGATTGTCATTCTATTTGATGCTTCTCTTGCTTATGGCACCTACTACCTTGAATTCAAGAGCCATTACTTGAAGACACTAAAAGAAACAGCTAAAAAGAAAAAAGAAAGAAAAATCCCTCTATGTTACACTCCTTGGACACATTTTCAATTCTTTCCAGCCAAGCCACAAAGCACAAAACTTACTGCATTATGAAAGCCATATTTTCTTATAATGGCTTCAGCAGGTGGAGCATCAAGAAAACTTTTAATTGCCAGAGATTAATAATAAAATGATGAAAACTTCACACAATTTTTTTAATGGGCAAGAATATAAACAGAACAACTCCATCTTAAAAAATATTCTCTGAATTCACCTAAAAAGGAGTATCCAGAATTATGAAGAATTATTACTTTTACTAATTCAGCACCTCAAAATTCTCCCCTCCTTCCGTTGAAATCATTGCAGCTTTTTTTTCTCCTTTATGAGACTTTAAAGTTATATCTGCAGCCTTAATTTTGTGAATAAGTAGGTTCTTAAGTAGTATAACTATGGAAAGGTTCTCTACTACTACATTCTGCTAGTTTAAGAAGGACATATTTTCACATTACTTGTAGGTGTATGTGAGAGAGAGAACATATGAACCACAGGTTAAATAACAGCTGCCACAGATGATTTATTTTTTTGAATCTTGAGCAGGGTCTCCTGTCATGCAATTTGGATATTCCTGAATACCTTGTTTGGTTACATTCACTAAGTTCACTATTTAGGTACTGCTCTGGGTCTTCAGAGTGTCATGAACTTGAAGACAGATAAAGTTCACTGGTGGGGAAGGTAGCTTGCCTCATGACTGATAGCATAAATATCTGGGTCTTCTACATCCTAAACAAATGCCCAAAGAACTGCCCAATTACAATGTCTACTCAAAGACAATTACTATTCTGGGGTTCACCCTTTTCTTATTCTTGCTCAAGCTGTTCAAATATTTAGAGAGTTAAACAGAAATGAGAATTATTCTCTAGTCTGAGCATCCACTAGGGATGCCCAGGCCTTTCCTCAGTTCTCATGCAAAGCAGAACAGATTCATCTAATTAAGATGTATTCCAAAATAAAAATCAGAAAAATGTAAATTAAATTTTAGGAGTTCCACATTCTTAATGGCAAAAGGGATAGGGTGTTTTGTGTGTGTCTTCCTGGGATTCTTTGAAGGGCCAACTTCATATTTTTAATCTTCAGACTTTCTATTTTTTTTCTCTTTACTATAGTGGTTAACATAAACAAAATTATTTTCATTTCATAATGTTATGTGACAATCTTTAATTAACAGATTGTCGTATTGCCTTGCTTTTTTGAATTTTCCATCCCTTGTTTTTAGCTACTTTGGCTGTACAAGTCAGTACCATTAAATTCTCTTGATTTTTGCTGTTCTTCCAATTGCTGTAGGTTCTTTATCTCTCTCTAGAATAATATCTGGTTTTTTTCCCCAATAAAATTTCATTTTATAGGAAAAAACCAAAGTATTTGAAGCTATTTTAAGAAAAGGGTACATTTTGAAGAAGATTTTAGTACCAAAACCAGAACAAATTAAAATAAAATAATTATGTTACATAACTTTCAGAATTAAAGTTTTCCTTTTTAAAATTCAATTTGTGATTTTGGCAACAATTCTGCTACTACATTACAGAATAATGCTTTCCAATGAGGTTGAAATTAAGTTAGAAGAGATTTATGTTGTATTTGTTGGTGTCTCTTCCAAACATTTGGCAAGCTTGAAAGAATTCAAGTCTTTCCTCAGTTTTCTCCAGCCCACAACCTCCACAAGAGTGAAGGTTTGGTGTCAATTATTAGGCCACAGTTCTGTTGAATACAGAACATGGGGTTTGCTGAGCTCTGCAGTCTTCACTCATCTATGTAATATATTTTGTTATCTGGCTTTAGCTTTTGGAGTCTGCACTATACAATCTCCTTTATTAATCAAGTGAATGGATGCTCTCCCTCATCATTCACTTCCATGCAAAGGGAGTGGAGGACATAAGGAGATATCTTCCTTGGTGCAGGCAGTTCAGCATGATCCCAGTGCAGCACAGAGATGCCTGCTGGGAGAAACACCTGTCACCACTGAAATCAATGGCAGATTTGGCTTTTACTTCAGTGGATGTGGTGTTGACTTCATTGAGGTTTGATCCAAAAGTTAATTGGCATCCCTAGCCATTAAGCTGATTAATTTGTGTGGCTCAAATGAGCAGCAATGCCAGTAAGAGACAGAATCCCATTTGTAAGTGATCCAGTGAGCAAATTCTAAATGTTACTCATACATTTATTGGTCCTCATAGAGACACCATCCTTGTACTGGAGGGGAAGCCAGCATCCATTTGCTATGTGCAGCTGGAGACAAGGCCAGAGTTTATCTCTGAGGTGCCTTTGCTGACCTCATTGATGCCTCCCTTGTGCCACTTCACTCTGTGGTCCTAATCTCTGTGCAGTCTTTCAGATATTCAGTGCTCACTGATACACAAACTGCTTAATCTCCCTGCAATTTAGCTGTTTGTATCATCAGCCTCTCACCTCTGTGCAGATCACTCGTTTCAATTTCCCAGTGTGCTTTTAGCAATCAAGTGTACATTAGTTTCATCTACTTCTTACCAAAGCATTAATGCATCTGTGTCTCAATTTCTGAAAGATCTCTTGGGGGATTTCAATTTACTCATTTATTTGGTCGAGTTGTTTTAAAGGCACTGAAAATGGAAGAACCAGGAACACAAGACTTTCAGCATTACATCTGGGCAAATGACAGACATTTCCCAGTCTGTAATGAAAATATATTTTTGCTTAAACTGAGTGTATTAGAGCTGGCTGGGATGCTCCACACGGTCTTCTGCTAAGAAACTGTTGGAAGGAGTTTTCATATTTCTTCTCTCTGGGTGTTTGTTGTGATTCACCACAAGGCCATCATGCCTGTACTGCATGAAATTTATATTGTCTGTTACCCACATCAGAACCATGGCAGACACAGCCACATTCTGCCAGAAGTAGGATTTCATTTGCTTCTCTTTTAAAGGTCTTGTATTGAATTTCCAGGCTAGCCCACAGATGGGAGCAAAGGGGAATTCCTTTTGAGAAGGATGGTTCTAACCAGTAAGCCAGATCATGCTTCTATTACACCTCTTTACAACTAAAGTGTAGCAGAGCTTGTGTTGGCTTAACAGACCCTGGGAATTGGCACAGAAGCTGCAGATAACACAGAATTTGCTAACATTTGTATGAGAAATAATACAGTAGAGAACAGTTTTAAGTGTATACAATCCAGAGAGATAAATGCGTAATTTATATGTGGGACATAAATTACTATTTAGCAAGAAATATTAGAAAATAACAACAAAAAACCCAGCTTGCAAATGAAAGCTATTTGAGACAGATTTTGGTATTAATTTTGTTGTTTTTAACATAATTTCTCTAATACACACTTACTCCTGCCCAACTAAAAATTAACTGAAGTCTTCTTCATCTACATTTATGAGTTCTGTTACTTCTCATGGGTGCCTTCCATTCTTTATATATGTCATTAATGTTAGTGCACCCTACTGGTCCTTGCAATGTAACATCGCCCTTCTAAATATCTTTTTTTTCATAAACGCCTGAAAATCCTTGGTGAGTATTTGTTCCAAGGTCTCAGCGATGAAGATTTTGGGAGACTTTGTGACTCATGCATTTTTGTAGCACAGCCAAGAATTTAAATAATCACTGTCTTTCACATTATGTTTCGGTGTGTGGGTACAGCTAGAAAGGGAAGCGAAACTTGCATGAATTCCTATTTGCAAATAACATCTGTGCAACCCCTATTAATATAGAATGGGTGGGGCTAAATACAGAGGTGAACTATTGTTATTGTGAGAGTGTCCATATATCAGATAATAATTAAAGTACTGTTCTGGTAACATTGGTTTCCTTACCACTTCCTTTATTACAGCTATTACTTTCCTCAGAAATAAACAAGCAATTTGAAATCTGTCAGAATACACTATCATTAGTAATTAAAAGTCTAGCACTTTACGTTGGTGAAACTGAGCCTGATTACCTGACCTGAGAAACTGATCTATTGTCACACTGAGGACTAGGAAATGTTTATCAAAGTGAGCAGAACTGAAATTCCAGAAAAATTTCTGGGTATTGTTCGAACAATAGCTGTTTTTTCTTTTAAATCTCAGGAAAAAATAGATTGATGACAAACATTTTTTCCTTACCAATTTTATTCATGCCTTAAAGTGGTTTTTTTAGCTTGTTTCTTTCTGAATGCCTAAAACTGCAAAACTTCCAGGATAAATAGATTCCTACAACAATAACCCTTCATGGATCACTGTGGGGTTTTATGCTCATGTTTGAAAATCTAATAATGAGAAAATTACTCTCTGTCTGATATTTCACTTCTCCCTTCACAGCCTTTTTAACTGTCATTCAAAAACCAAACCATGATTCATAAAATCCAGAAAAGCTCATTCAACATCAAAGCACTAAACGTCTTCTCATTTGACATACAATTTCCTCATAGAGCAAGCTTGTAAAATGTGCTTTCTTCATTCTTACTTATCTATCCATGAAATGTTAGAGGCATGCAGAAGGAACACACAGATAGTTATTTTATATAGCCTTACTAATTCTCACTTGAAAGAAGAATATTCCATAATATTTCAAAAGGAAAAATTCAAAATGAAAGCAAAAGATGACTTGTATGCTGCAAACGAATATTTTTCAAAGTTCAGTTGCCAAGTTTGTTTGCTAAGTTCCATCTCCAGTGCAAATGTATGTGAAGCAAAGTCTTCTCTATCCATAGCCTGAAATCTAGCACACTTTAAGTGCATGTTGATATTCTAAAATATCCCTGCAATTTTGTAGGCAATAATATTTTGCTTTTGTAAGTGATCTATGTCCACAAGAGGAAAGTATTTCAATGGATTTGCAGTCAGTCAGAATTTAGGGAGTTTTGCAGAAAAGGGCCTCCAATTGGAAAGTTGTGGCCTATTAAATAAAAAAACAGTAACTTTAAAAGGTCAAAGACTGACAGTTGGGTTTCTGAACTTGAATTTAGTCACGCAAACATGACTAAATCACAGATTCAAACCAAATTTTAATGTTATTAACTTCTCCAAACCCAGGAATTTGCTTTGAGCCTTTCTTTTAACATCTGGAATCCAAGGAATAATTATCTTAATTAAGGTGTACGAAGAGACATTGTCTATTTGGTATATGTATATTTATTTAGCAATTAAAGAAGTGACCACTCCATTAGAAGATGCATACATCAATTACCTTTATTTTTAGCTTTTCTCATTGCGATACAAAACACTTACTTTTTTCTGAGCATCTTTTAAAATGCACAAAAAATTGACTAAGATTAAAATAGGATGAAAGACATATCTTGTCAAATTCTATGGTGAAAAACAGGGACAAAAAAAAGATGCTTAAGAAGAAAAGAAAATAAAAGGCACCTTGGTGAAAAATCTTGATGATTGCTGTCAGCTGCAGGATAGAGTCATGACTTCCTTCAGGGGAGCAGGACTTCATCTCCTATGGGTCATGCTAGAAGGCTCAATTAAAGATTGTTTTCTCTGTTTCTCATGGCAGGAACGAACAATTGGATATTGTGCAGGATTTTCTGTTAAATCAGCTTTCACCTCTGTGTCTGGCATATTTGCCACCATTGCCAGCAGTGTGAGAGGGAAAATACTGAAACTGTTTCCAGCTATTGCAAAAAATTAACCCTGTCTTGGCCAAAATGAGGGCAAGGTGGTAGACTGTGGTCATAAGGAATTAATTTTTGTCTAGTATTATGTTACTATGTAGAAAACCAAAGACGTCCTGCTCTCTTATATTATTTTTTTTTCCTAGAGACAGTGGTGCTAGGCTAAATCTTTTAAAAAATCAATAAAGAAAGAAGTTTTCCTTTTGCTTCATTTAGACTAATCAAATGCACTTCATCAGGAGTTTAAAGGGGAAAATCGAGGAGCATTTTAAAGCCTTCTATAACATAGTCCCAATGAGTTCATAGTCTGTCAGAATTCAGGGAATTTCTGCAGAAAAGAGCTCAGTTTGGAAAGCTGTGACCTACTACAGTATAATTTTCAATATAAAAATATAAGCAACTTTAAAAAACCCCAGCTCCATAGCATCTTACTCTTGTAATTAATATTTTTATCAGACTATGTTTTAAACACATGCTACACAAAGTTCTGGTAAGGTATGTGGCATTAATCAGGAAAGACAGCATGTGTACTTTCATTAAGCTTTCCTTAAATAAACAGTGGTGTTTGTCCATGAGGCCTTTATTGTCAAGCAATCTGTAGGAAAAAACATCTGTTTACTTTCACTCATAATTGTTAATTATGTTTATTACTAATAAGCCTTTCCTTTATGGATGGTTTGTGAGGAAGAACTTCAGATCCAAACACATTTCCAAGTCTTATTTTTCACTGACCTGTCCTTAACTAACTCCTTCTCCCATCTGCAATCCAAATAAGCATGTTTTCTTTGCCATTTGCTTAGGAATATTCACTCTTAATCTCAGTTATATCTCAGTGTAACATGTATCACCATAGACACTAAGTATGTCATGATCTCTGATGAAACTTTTGGTCAAGTAGGAATGGTAAAGGATGTTTCTAGTTTATTATCAGGAGCTGACACACAAAAGAGGCTCAAGATTTACTTTAAAAAAAGATCTGGGGAGCTCTGTGCTGCTGAAGAAAAACCAAGACCCAAAAGAAGCAGTTTCCCAGACTTCATATATCAAGCATAAGGACTTCTGTGGGTTTTAGATACGTCTAAAACTGTGAAAAGAAAAAAGAAAAAAGAAAATAGAGGTACAAACGGGCAATTCAGCTTGGCACTTAGAAAACTAAAGCCATCTAAGTTCTGACTCTGCAGCAAAATCCTTTATAACATCTAGTCTTAAGCTAAGATCTTGTCCACTTTCTGTGTGTGACTAGAGACTGAGTAACAGTCCGCATCGTCACACTGGCCATTAGCTGTCAAATACTGTGTGAGTGGGCCCTTGCCAGGCTAAAAACTAATACACAGCCATAATTTTGTTATGTTGGCTGTTATGCAGTAGATAGCACAACATTGTATTTTATAAAATATCATTTTGAAAATTCACGTGAACCTTAATTTAGTCTCTGGGGGAATACATATAAAAAATAAAGCAAAATAAATTGAGGCACCATGCTTTGAAACAAGTTGAATCCTACAAAAAAAATTTCTGTTCTCTTGGATAATTTATATTTTTGTGGTACATCCCTTTTAAACTGCATGATAGAGTTTTTTAATATTTCAAAGTAAAAATCTTTCTGGATTGCTATCTTTCTGTTATCCTTGAAAATATACATTTTAGCTCCTGATGTCAAGGCAAGGCTATCCAATTATCAGAAGACTTCAGCCAAGACAAGATGGTTAAAAATGCATTCCAGATATGGCAAAAACCTTCCCTGAAGTGGGAACAGTTCCCTGTGGTCTTCCTTCAGTCAAACTGCATATGGAATGCCCCTCCACCTACCTTCTTGGGAATTGTGCAGAGGGAGTTCCAGTGATCCCATGGGCATTGGATTTTTGGAGGCAGCTCTTAGACTGTTGTTAAGAAAGGGCTCCTCATCCTTGGGAAACATGTCTCTGGGGCTAAAGATTACATAAGTGAAATAAAACAAACCAGAAATAGTCAGACTAGGGTGATATTTCACTCTTTTCCTCTGCAGTTGATGGCATCACCATCTGCTCGCGGATTTTCTGCAAACAGGCTGAATTCGTTGAATAAAGTGTTCACTCCAGATTGTTTGCTCCACTCTATATAGCAATCTACAATTGTTGATTAATTAAAGTGCGTAGTTTCCCAGCGACAAAGGTATGCACTGCTATTCCATATGGGGAAGCCAAGGAACAGAACATTTATCTGATCTATGAAAATTAGCTGGAGAATTTAGTTTCAAACAGTACATCAGTGGAGGAACCTTTCCCTGTCATTACATAGCAGCTTGAAATATTCTGTCATATGGTTTCTATTTGCTTTTATTTTGAGCAGAAAGAGTTTGAGGAAGTGACTATCCTAAAAGGCTGTTTCACATCCCTTCACAGAATCACAGAATATTCTGAGGTGTAAAGGACCCATCTGGATCATCAGGTCCAGCTCCTGCCCTTGCACAGAACACCCCAGGAGTCACTCCATGTGCCTGAGAGCATTGTCCAAAAGCTTCTAGAACTCTGTCAGGCTAAATGCTCTCACTGCTGCTCTGGGGAAGCATCTGCAACTGCAACTATTAATTAATGAACTATTAATTAATGAAAAATATACATTGCCATCTGATATCAAACTGCCTTGCCTGGTTTATACCCCAAAATTTTCCTAAGTCAGGGGGTTCTCTGCACTGGATGAGTTTGGAAACAACACAGAAGTCTCTCAAAATGAAGACAGTTACACCTTCTTGCTCCACAGAAAACTAGAAAATAACTGCAGACTTCTTATTTACATATTATTTACATAGAAATATTTTTTTCATGGTCTGTGTGCAGTTCAGGTAGGCACAGCTCTGTAAAACTGCATTTGGATTAACATGGATAAGTAGCATATACAGAATGTAAAAACCATAAAGGTTATAATCATTGCACCCCTAGGCTTACACTGTGGTTTGAACAAGGATGGTTATATTTCAGTATTTGAGGAAGGAATAGGTATTACTTTTATAAGAAGCTTTGGACATTGAGAGTTAGGGAAAAGAGTGCAGGTTCTTGGCAGTGAAAAGGCAAGTCCCAAAGCATGCTGAGTTTTGCAGAGCACCTTCAATCAGCAGAAGATGCAGACAGCATAAAGCATGTGCTGATTTCTGCTGTATTTGCCAGGGATCTTGAAGTCACTGTGGAACCATGGGTTGCCATTAATATGAAAGCACTCAGCAGGACCAGAAATACCAGTGCAGGAAATAGAAACTCAAGTGATCTCTCTCATGCATTAGAAACAAAATTAAATTAAAAGGACATACTGTGTAGGGTTAGAGATGAATGGTTTAAAGGGAGAAATGAAATATGTGCAAAGTAGCGCTGTGGTTCCAGGATAAGACAAGATGATGGTTGGGTGAGATGACAGCAAAGCAACATCTCCATGCAGAAACTATCATTTGGTCCTCATTTCTTCAGCTTTATACAGACAAACTTAGAGATAAACCAACAAACTATTCAGGCAGTGGGTGTGTTTGAATCGTAACTCAAAATTCAGGACAAGCACTGTCAAATTAAGAAGAAAACTGCAAAACGTATCTGGGCAAAGACATCAGAAAGGGAAGAGAAATATTTTGTAAGCTTGCCACAGGCCTTTGAAGAAAGGTTATTTTTAATTGCTTCATCTACTCATGACATATGATATTAATTGATATGGATTGATCATATTCCATTTTCATGGTCATAGGCAGTTACATCTCTGACAAGTTAATTCTTCATTAACTGGGATTTTTTTTCACTTTATTTTGACATTTTCTTCCATAACAGATACTTAATAATTCTCTACTTTAGTGCTAAATTTAACATGTCCTTTTCATGCCACATCAAGAAAATTATCACTATCTGAAATTGCATCAGCAATTTCACCTGGCCACTGCTGCATGAAAGTTGATGCTAACTGGGAAAACGCCAAGTAAACCAAATGGTATTGGCTGAGTTATTTTTGCATTGTAATTGCCTGTTACCAAATGTACAATACCCTTAACAAATAAGTATTTCAGGCTAAATTATGATCATACTACTCTATGATCCAAACTAAATTACTTTAATGAGCTGAAGAACAAATTTTCCTTTTACCAAACATATAAATTACTGGCTTTATTCCATGTAAGATGCTAATGCTGATTGGTGAGGTTATCAGTTGTGTGTAAAAATGTGGGAAGAGCTATGTTAAAATAATTCATGGTTGTTCTGAGATGCTGGAAAGAAAATAATATTTATGCAAATACATTTTATTTCAAAGCCAACGGCTTGATGGAGACATGAGTTACCTAAAATGTAGGAGAATCTTAATAATACCAGTATGTTTTGTGCAGTGTAACATTTTCAGAGCTGGAGTCTTGCTGGCTTTAGCAGCAGTATAATAAAGAAACTCAAGTTTCTGTCCCAAAGATCTTGCAGTCCAAGTGGTTGATCACTGATGAAAGTGATGAAGGAAAATAACAATGAATGTTTCATCTATAAGTAATAACATCAACAATATATACTGATAAACAGACATTGCTTAAGAATGTCTTCATTTAAGATTTCTATTTATCATGTAGGAAGTGATATATGGGTTTTTGGGGATTTTTTTGGTAAGAGAACGGACACACTTGCACACTATTTTTTCTTCTGTACTAAGACCACAAAGTCCAGAAATTCAGAACAAAATAATATATTTAGCTTAGTTTGCAAGACACTGAGGGACTTTTCAAAATTCTATCACTCAGAAATTGATGAGACACACACATATACACACACATAGACACACAAACACTCACACACAGACACACACACACATCCCCTACACAGAGTCTTTCTTCAGAGAACACAACCTCATTTTCCACACTATCTGCTACTTCAGTGGCATTTTATTTTTCCCTTTGTGCTGCCTCGCCAATCCAGGATTTGAGTGCTTTTCTTGTAAATAGTCCCATCATTTTTTGTTTATGAAGTGTTACAATTTTCATGCAGAAAAATGTTTTGTACAGCTCTGTGTTCTTGCCATGCTGCTTCACTGTAAGCTGTTTGACTCATCACTGTTGACAAAAGCACCCAGCTTCTTGTGCACACATAATGAAAGCCTTAAATGTTCTCTGAATATCTATCTGAAATATATTACTTCTAATAAAAAGATATCCTGCAGATTTATTGTTGAGACTAATGGTGTAAAAAACCACTGAATTATCTTTCTTAGTGCTTTGGTGGTATAGGCAGTGGGCCAGTCTGATGTGTACATTATATCTACCGTGTTTTTTAAATTGTGGAACAGCTTTTAGAATTATGCCTGTAACTTCAGTCTAGTGCTGGACTAAAACACTTTGACTCATAATATATGCAATGGAGTGTGGTTTCTCCTTGGATCTTTCAGGATTGCAATGACTTAATGATGGTATTACAGCAGAACCACCACATTGTGCCATTTAGTGGTGTCAATATACTAAAAAAAAGCAGGATAAGGAACAGGATTTTAGTTACTAAATGCTAGGAAACACACAGAAGGAAGAAATTGGCTTGAAGGTTTAGACCTGTTCCTTGCTCTTGCTTGGTGATAGAAATCCTAAGGAGCAAAAGTGGCTGGGTAATTCGTAGCCTCTCTGATTTATAGCTTTGATGTGTTTGTGAGTAGTTTGCACACTTTTGGTTTCATGCCGACATTGTGCAGTGGTTCAGAACTGGTTTTTTTTCCTCTGTTTTTCCACAGGCATCCTTGGAGGGCTGACTTATCTCTTCTGCCAGCTCTGGGCTCAGCTGCTCAAGCCTGGCTCTCTTGGACTCCTCTAACAAAATCGTCTCCATTCCTTTAACATTTCTTGTCGTTCATTTCTGTACCTGATCCTGACTATACTTCCTGGTGTGTAATATCTTGAGTCATTAGCAATGTCATTCTTTTTGAACAGTTATGTCAGCTATTGAGTTCCCTGGTAGTCATTCTCAGTCTTCCACACACTGATACTGGACTGCAAAGAAACAAACGCTCAATGCCCCCTTTACCTTGTCAGAGCAGGGGTTTTTTTTTCTTTATTTCTGTCTGAAAAAAAAAAATTCTTTTTTTTTTTTTTTTAATGAATTGTCTTAAGTTCCTCTTTCTCTACAATGTTATAGTGATTGAAATTTGGAAGCAAAAAGTCAGAAAAGTGTCAGGTTTTATTAAAGGAATCTGCACCATGCCTTAAAATCTTGTGGTAAAATACAGTGTAGCTATAGTTGGGCCAGATGTAATTTCAAATTGCCTTACCTATGCACTGTTAGGAACACAGGTAGCGTGGATCAGTATCTGGAGTTTTGAATAATATGTAGCCCATTCTGAAGGCTTCAGAAAAGTATCCATTGCTCAACTCACATACATATCCTATCTTGCCTATCCCAACAGGTAAACTGTTACTCCAGTGATTTCTAGAAAAAAGTTACTTTTTCAGCTGTTTGGTCCTACAGTCCATTTTTCCAAAGAGTTGCTTGTTATGTGCATCTCAAAAATAAGTGCAAGTGTTTTCATGTGCTTAGACCCTGTGTGGACTTTTCTTGTTCTTTCTTCCTTTTTCATATTTTTCAGTCACTTTTTTGTCTTTCATCAGAGTTTTTCCATGCTGCTAATTATAGAAATAAGAGTGACTGACTCTGTTATAAATGTATTCAAGTTAGTTCAATAATAAAACTCATTCAGTAGCATTGTCCTCCAAAGCAGGGAGCGTTTTATTAATCCAGACCACCAAAAGAGGGCTGAACATGGCAAATTGAGTACAGTGCTGGAGATGAGCCATGAAAAGAGGATAATTGTTCATTAAGCATTAAGATCTTCTGTCTCAACCCAGTTTTTAAAAAAAGTTATGGTATATATTAATATGATATATGAAAACCTTCACTGGACGTGTATTTTAATATATATATCTCAATAGATATAAAAAGATGTACAGTTGGTGAAGCTGAAAAACCATTTCTCAAAGGGTATAAATTGCTCATTTCATTATTATTGTATTAATATCAAGGCAACATCATCCTTGAGTTTAGACAATCAGCCTTGTGTTTTCTTCTTATAACCCTTGAGGAAATAGGTACGTACCCCTTTGCACATAAAGCTACAACCTGTTCCTAAAGAATTAAACTGAGTACAGCTGGGCTGAAAGGTGGTTTTGAGTGAGACATAGAGAAGGTGATAATGCTCCCTAGCAAAGTCATCTGACAAAACCATTGTCAGCTTCAGTGCTCCTTACTCTGCTTTTCTCTGCTTCTTTGAAGGTGAAGACATATAAAACTTCCTAATTTTGAGAAACACAAGAGACATCAGTTGAGAATATTTAAGTGGAGCCATTGATTTCTTTCTTTTATGATTGCCAGTTCACATGAAACTATCCTGTGTAACCATGGAATCATAGAATATCCTGAGCTGGAATGCACCCATTGGATCATGCACCATGGAATGCACCATGGATCATTGGAGTCTAGCCCAGGGACTGTCACTGGATAGCCCAAGAGTCACACCATGTACCTGAGAGCGTTGTCCAGACACTTCTTGAACTTAGACATGTTTGGTGCTGTAATACTGCTGTGGGGAGCTTGTTTCAGTGCCCAACCACCCTCTGGGTGAAGAACCATTCCTAATATCCACCCTAAATCTCCCCTTACAGTTTTGTGTTGTTCTGTTGGGTGCTCTCACTGGGCACCAAAAGGAAGACATGATGTTCCATTTCCCCTCATGAGGAAACTGCTACAAGGTCTCCCCTCAACCTCCCCTTTTCCAGGCTGGACAAGGCATGTCACCCCAGCCTCTAATCATATGTCCCATCCAGATTCTTCTTCTTCAGTGTTCTAATGGCATAATATTTGTTTTATAGTTTGGTGCCCAACAATGCACACAATATTTAAGGTGAGGCTGCCCCAGCTCAGAGCAGAGTGGGACAATCCCTTCCTTGCCTGGCTGGGGATATTGTACCTGATACCCTCCAGGACATATTTGGCCCTCCTGGCTGCCAGGACACTTCTGATTCATATCCAACTTGCCATCAACCAGGACCCTCAGGTCCCTCTCCCTTCCTCCTGCTACTTGAAGTTCATATTAAGCTCAGGCCATTTAAACACAAAAATTGTACTCACTGGCCCTGCCATTCCTAGAGTTCCTTTTTTCCTTATTCTTAAAGTGATGTTGAAATATTCTTAATAAAGTCCTTAAAAGTCATATATATATAAAATAGTTCAGTTGCTGTCAAGAACAAGCTTAAGCACCACCATCCAGGTGCACATATTCAAGCTGCATGGGGAACATCAGTCAGGCAGTAAAACAAATGAAATGTGGTTTTTGATTTTATATGTCATAAATAGATATGTCTAAATAGACATTTAGGGAAATGACCTGTTGACAGTAACAGATTATCACTTGCATAATCATTTAAAGGACTGCAGTTAAATTACAGCAAAATCTGTCTTCTAAAGTGCTGGTTATGACTGAAAAGTTTCATTGTCCTAAGTCATCCTGGGAGGGGATCATGAAGAACATTCACAGTTTAAAGACTCTCAAAATGTCTCAGGTGTGAAACAAAATTAAGTAATACAATACACAAAGGGCTGGAGTCTACCTACTAACAACAAGCAAATCCGAGTTATATGCAAAAGTAGACACAACAGCTAAGTTAGTGTTATTCATAAAAAGTTCCACAAAAGGCTCCCCAGAGTGGAATACTGATAATAAGCCAATGTGGGAATGCATGAGAGTTTATAAAATGTATAATAACAAGCAATAAAAATTTGTATTGAGAGGAAGAAGCTGACATGCTGAAAATTTTTTTCTGAGGACAAACTTATATAGCATTTTCATTTGTGAACTTATTTGTGTATACAGTCACCAGAATTAGCAAACCTAGAATACATATACAAAACTGGCTGTGAAACAAGGTGTAAAGCATGGGAATTAAATAATTTGAGAAAACAAGAAGACTCTAGATGAAGCACCTAGATGGAGAACCTGGGCAAGGGCCAAGAAGCCAGCTCAGAGAGAGCTACACTTGCACTTTGTTTTCAAAGAACAAATATTTTTTCCGATTATCCCTTCCTTTACGACACCCAAGGTGCTCACTCACCTCCCAACCCTCCAGTGGGTCTCTTACCTCCCAATCCCAGCAGTTCTAGCCTTTATTTTCTTGGTCTGGCCTTGCTAAATACCAAGCATGGTGTTCAAAAGTCTGTGTATGAAGTGAGATTTATCTTTGGGTTGCCATGAAATGGTGCTTTACTTTCTCATTTCTGAGGTTCTACTGCCTATAATCTGCTGGAGCTGATTTTGTAAACTGGATCTTGGGTACTGAAAACAATAATTAGAGCAGCAGGCACATGGCTACTGAATATAAGGTTTTTCTAAATCCAGGTTGCTATTATTTTCCTAGGTGTCACGGTTTGTAAGCATCAAAGACTGAAGGGTGTTCTTCTCAAATATTTAGGCAATGAAATATCTCTTCCTCTATACAGAAATGACAGAAAACAATGGCACTATTCTCAGACACCTTATAACTAAATGGAACAGAGACACAGCTAATTTCTGTTAATGAGCAGCTTGCTTGCATCCACAGTGCAGTGCAGGCGCTAGCTTTAATAGTGTGGATGTTAGAAACTGTGGGAGAATTGAAGTTATTCACTCCCAATTTTAACACTATAATGAATACCTAACTCCTCAAATGCACTGAACAAATGAAATTACCCACTCTGCATTTATCATTACGCCACTCATTAACATGGTAATAATCTGTGTAAAGTTTCACAGTCTGAGGCGCTATAATAATTAATATAATAACAGGCTTTATATGTCATTATTCATGCTAGTGTTCTGACTTAGGATTACCTGATTGTTGTATAAAACTGAACATGCCACTGCACTGATCAGCAGTCAAAGTTTTTCAGTCATATAACATGAAGTATAGTTGGGAAGTATCTGTCACAAATATAAGCCCTTCAAAATGTGCCTAGGATTTTGTTTCTTCATTCTTTCACTTCAATGTTTCTCCTTCTGTTGGCCTCTTTATTTCAGTTCCCACAACAGCCTCAACTTATATTTATCATATTTGTCAATTCTATTGGAAAGGAGAATTTTCTACAACTTTCTTTTTCTTTAAAAAAGCTTTGATTTGAAACAAATAAAATACGTTAATTACTTCTAATGTTTTCTATTCTCTCTGGTCAGAAACTGTTGGGTTGGAATTTTTCTTCAGAACTTGAAACCAATGTTGAGAAAAATGTCGTATGTGGATTCAGAACTGTCCCTGTCTAAGGTCCATTGAATTTTGACATTCTCCAGGGGATATCAGAGCCATGCAGGAATAACAAACTTCAATGGAGAGGCACCAAGAACATTCAGAAGCTGAGCTAATTCAAATCTTACCATGTCAGAGCTCAAGTAAGTTAGCCTGCTGGGAACTAGCAAAGGTTGGAGACACATGTAATTCTGATTAGTGGAGATCAAGTACAAATTTTGGTGCCCAGACTTTTGATTCAGACTCTTGAAAGAAAGTAGTTGCAAAGTCTGGTTTTATACACTAACTTCTCTGCTGTAGATGAGGAATACATTTGCATATCCTTTCAGAGACACCTAACTCCTAATGAGATAGCAGGTAATTTCTCTTCTGAGGGAAAATGATAGTATTTCTAGAGCAAGAAAATATTCTTTTTAGACTTGTCCGAATTCTTCAGCTTTTGAGGAAAAAATCCCAAACCAGATCTCCAAATGTTCAGTCATAAACTGTAGAGCTTAACCTTGTTAAGAAACAGTTTAGCTAAGCCTCACAGAGCATCCATTCAAGCAACTAATGTCATAACTCTCTTTGCAGGCCAAAAAATGCCAAGTGTCCTCTTGACTGAGCCACAAGGGACTCCCAGTCTATGCTGCATTTGAATTTGGGTTTGAATTTTGAATACTGGATCTCTGACATATTTTTCAAATGTTTTATATTTCTGGATCTTTGTGGCAGCTTTGCTAAAGCAGCAATTTTTAGTATTTACTTTCTGATGAATTTTCAACAAATCTAACCATAAAATTTAGGTGAAGTCACAAGTGACTCCTGGGATGGGATATTCTACTCTCCTCCCATTTTCTGCAGAAAAGCTAGCATTTCCTGATGTGCAATAAAAGTATCTCCATCCCCTCCACTGACTTCTCTCTTCATCTGACTGTTCCCAGAGCATCTACAGAGTTTAAACAAAGTATTCTATGTGAACAGAAACACACATATGGTTGCAAAGAGGTGTAGGAAAAAAGTGTCTAGTTTTTATCAACAAGTTTTTGTAGCCTCACTCGACTGAATAAAAATGTAGGAAGTGAATAGGTTTAAAATAAGCCTTGGGGATACATAGTGATAAATGCTATTCAACCACAAGTGAGACAGTGATTACACTTTGTTATCTCCTCAGAAAATACACTCGATGTTTTAGATAATATAATTTTAAAAATTTGGTTTATAACCATGTAGGTTTCAAAGGCTCTCCCCATTCCCCCAGAAGAAGCAAGAAAGTAACTCATATTTGAAGCAGCCACTATCCCCAAATCCTGTTCTTGATAAAGGTTGATACATTTATCTTGATTCCTCACTCAGGGGAAATACCACAGAGCCACTGCTAGCACTATTTTCAATTAATAATTCCAGTAACAGGGGCCTCTTAACAACGAAAAAAAACCGCAACAAAACAAAATTACACAAAACAAAACAAAACAAAACAAAACTAAACTAAACTAAAAAAACACAAGCAAGAAACCAACAACACACTCCCCCCACCAAAAGCCCCAAATAAAACCTAAATCTTAAAAGAAGCAAAGAGCCTAGTCATCAAATAGCATCTTTGTAACTTTTTTTTTATCATGGCCCAGCTGACCTGACTGAGCATACTAAATATTATTTCTATTAACACTGAATAGACAAGGCATCTCTGGGAGAAAGCTACTTTGGTACCCAAATCATTCATATAATTAGTTCAATTATTACAGCCTGGTGGTTTTCAAATAGTCAAAATGAATTGGGCATACAAGTCTTGCAGAAGTTTGGAGGGTGAATATCAAGGGACTGAGATGCTGTTTAAAGCTTCCATGGAAAAATGTCTTTCGTTCCAGAGCCTGGATTCAAACTACAGGCAAATTTCCCGGCATTACATTTACAAATGATGACTGAAGCCTACTTCTCTGTAAACGGGTAGATGTGCCTAGAAGTTGTTAAAAGGATAGACAGGGTATTTCTAATTCCACTTTTCAGGACAGAATACCCATGAAATATAATTATTTGGGGGATCAGCACTTTTATTTTTAAACTACCTAACGTTTCACAAAAGGAAAGGGAGAAGCTTGTTTACCAAGTTCCAGTCTGTTAGTGCCACAAAATCAGACATCTGAAAAAACCTTTTCCAATCAATAGCTTCATCAATGTCAACAGATTGAGAGTCATTAATAGAGAAATTGGTGCCAGTAACACAGTAAATGAAACCACACTAGATGGGGAAAAAATAGCATCTTTTACAATAATATAGAGCATTCATTCAAACAAAGAAAAGGAGAAAATATGAGAGAAAATCCCATTGGGACATGCTACAGATAGGATTGGGAGAATGCAGATTATTTTCCCTGTGTGTCCATTGCAATCTGTAATCTCAGATTTATTTATTTTTTTAATAAAAGTACATCATTATCCAGCTCATGTTTCTGTGCTAAAAGGAATCTTGACATTATGATAATATATCTGAAGATTAATTTTCAATTTTATGCATATTTTGCAGATTCAGAGTAATGAGCATTATTAAGTAATTGAAAATAAATAGTACATATTTAATAAATACTTCAATTTTTCCCTCCAGAAACACTCTAAGTTGACAAGAATCAATTTCAGATACGCTCTGAGCATATCACTGAATGAAGCAGGTGGAAGTAAAAATACCATGCATTTACTGTAAATGTCCATGGTGTGAATATATGAGAATCGAGAATAGATGAGGATCATGCTATGATTTCACTGTATTTTATAAGTTTGATCCATACACTGCCTCCATCAATACAACATTTTTGTTACTTACTAAATTAATCCCACTCCTGTGGGGTGAAAAGTGATGTTCTATAGAGGGAGTGACCTAAATGATCTTTAATGGCAATCTGTCCAGCCCTTCAGTCACACGTGCAGCACAGGATCTGCTAAATTATGAGTTAAGATTTAGGCTATGAGGGGGTTAGAGCAGAAACAGTTAACTCAGCATCACAAAAATCTAAAAAACACAGATAGTGGCATCTGTTATCAGAAATGAGACCGGGCAAATGCACCTGGTAGAAAGAAAAGAGGCAATTAATCAGTATCAAGCACCACATTCGAAGGTGACAAAAAGAAAACAATAACGGTATGGGGTGCAGTTCTTCATGAGGATTCTAAACAAATTTGTGTTTATTTTGTCACAAATTGAACCCAGAAGAAATCCAGGCAAGGTCAGTAAATTTCCTCAAAGGTCATTTAAAGCACAGACAACGTGATAAATGTTACTCTGCTCTCTGGTAGGCAGTGATTTTACTGGAAATTCTCACTGGGTTCATAGAGAAAAATTCAAGGCTAACACAAAATACAGTCCTGTCAGAGTGACAGGATATAGCTGAATAACTGGGAACCATCTGTCAGATCTAACAATAAGTTCCATATAATCTCCCCACTTTTTTTTTACTGAAATAGTTATCAGCTTTTATTTTAGGCCAAACTGAGAGCAGCTTATCCATAAAGTCAATCAGCTAAACAGTGTAATAAGGATACTATGTGATTTATAACCTATTCTATGTAGTTTTAAAGACAATTTGGTTTCTCCATGGTCTTAGGGAAGTGCATTTAAAAGCTAGAAGTAGCCCTCTGCGATATATGCTTATGTATCCATTAATATCACATTACAAAAATCCCATTCTAGAAGACACAGATGAAATTCTCCACCATATGTGCCTTTTTGTTAATGGAGTAGATTTTTAAAAACTTTTTCCTGCTACAGAAATCATTCTACTTAGAGGCAGTATTACCTTTCTACTAGGCACTCAACATCCCTGTTCATGCTCTGTTACTCCTGGCTGAGTTCATAAAGATTGTTTATTAGAGCTTGGTTCTGTTGCATAGAATTTTTCAAGTTTGACTGGTTTTAAGCTTTGTAGCAATTCAGTCTTGTGCAGAAACACACCTAAATGCTAATTTCCCATAAGATGCAAACCATGACTGATGAAATGCAGAAAGTTTCTCACCTTATTTCACAATAGGCTTATGGAGAAGTCTTCAGTATCCAAAGCTTATTAGTTTTAGATCTGAGCCACTCTTACCATAGAGAAGTGTCACAATAACCAAGCTATAGAGTGAACAGTAAGTGAAAGGGGGAAGCATATTTCAAATGACACTGAAACTGGAAAAAAATGCACAGAGACAAATAGAGTCAGAAAAAAAGTCCGTATTTCCTGTTCAAAGCCCTGCCCAAAAGGGAGAGAGATACACCTTCTTGTCTGGCTTCTTCTAGCCTTTTGAATCACTGTCCTGGATAACCCATAAAAAATAAGTATTGTATTCCACATCTTCATGCCAACCTGCTCAAGGTTATCACTGTCCCATTGAGACCCAGGATCTGGAAACAGGTCTGGGGTTTTTCACGCGGAGTGGTCTGGAGTCCATTTGAGAGACTCACACAGAATCCTCTTTTTGTTTCCTTCTGGCTTCAGAGTGGAGGCAAAGGCTCTTTAGATTCTCTCTGGGCTTCCAAGAGAGTTGTCTGGAGCAGGTTCTTCGAGCCCAGGCATTAAGAGGCAGGGGCTCTCTTTTGGGCTTTGGAGACTGTCTTAACACCTTTTTGGCCACTGTTGTCATGGCAATTCTCTTCCTGGACTAGAGGAACATATTTTCTTTGGACCTTTTTGCTACTGCCAGTCAGGACTATGCTGGGATGTCTGACTCTTCTCTCCACATGTTTTTTAGCTCTTGCCTAGTTCCAGCCACCATTGCCAATGGGTCTGCCACCACTGAGAGAGCCCATGTCAAGCAGCATGGAGCAGGCAGTCCAGCAGCACTGACTCTTGTTTTTGGACAAAAAAGTAGTTCTTCCAAACTTTCAGTTTTGCCCCTGCTGTTTTCTAGGTGAAGAAGGGGTTCTGTAATTGTGGAGGCTTGGTTTCTGTGTCATTTTTCCTTTGACTTCTCTCTCCATCACATAGTTTGGAGAAAGCTTTTCCACCATCACGTGTTTGGTTTCTACAGAGGCCAACATCTCATTTTCTTCATTCCCAAAAAGTCCATGAGATTCAGCAACTTTCAGCATCTGGTGCTCATTACTGTTATCTTGCTTGTTGCCTTTTTGTTGCTTAGTAAACTCTTTTTTTTCATTTAGGTCTTTTCTCAGTTGCATCTCCTTATTGGTGAAAGAGGAGTGGTTAAAACTAAAGTGAGGTAGCTCATATTGGAATCTCTGTATAATTGTCTTAAAACAATAATTTTGCTTGTTTGGGCTGGTCTAATATTTGGGATATAAAAGCTGAGATGAAGACTCATGCTTTCCTAGCCAGAAACAGAACAGTTCAGAAATAGAACCTCCTGTTACATGCCATCATACATTGGCCATTGCTTGACTATTAAAATTAGAGGTGCCAATTGCTGCCTTCTTCCTTGCTAAGCAGTTGGTTGCAGATCTCATCACTGAACATCCCAAAATACACAAAGGTACATAACTTTTAGCTTGGTTTTTCATTAATTCATTGGAGACCTTGGCATTTTCTTGTCCAGACTATGAGTTTCCTCAACCTCCTTGTAAGAAGGGCCTCATTTTTGCCAGAGACACAAGCTTCTAATTCAGCTGGACTGTGACACCCTGCTGCTACAATAATTGTCTTATTTTTAAGTGTTGAGTTCTGCCACTGGTGTCTGTCTTCACCAGCGGGAAATCAATCCAGAAATGTTTAATATAAAGTGCTGACTGCTGGCAGGAGGGAAAGCCTTTCAACTTTGGAACTAGGAACTTCTAATTCAGAGTAGCCAGGGAGAGCCTCCATGAAAATAAACCATGCTCCAAACTAAGCTGCCACCATCAGCCAGGGGCTTGACAGTCCAGATGAATAAAAGCAGAACTATTTCTGCATTAACTCTGCTAGTAGGCGGAGCCTAAGTCAAAGCCCACAGTGGAGCCCACAGATGAGAATTTTCTCAAGAGACAAACCTTCTTCTGGCTCACAGTGTCCTCATGATGCCCATGTCCAGCAGAATCAGTCCCTGGTGGCTCCAAGATGAATGTGCTGCTGGTCAAGGCTGGGCTGATTAGAAACGGTGGTAACACCTCTGTGAGAACAGATTTAAGAAGAAAAAAAATGTTGCTGCACAATTGTAACTTTGGCCAAAGAAAAGCAGGGTGAGAACATGGGATAGGGACAGCTCTGGAGACACCCAGGTCAGTGGAGAAGGCAGGGCAGGAGGTGCTTTGGGTGCCAAAGTTGAGATTCCCATGCAGCTCGTGGTGCAGACAATGGTGAGGCAGCTGGGCCTCCGCAGCACATGGGAAGGACCATGGGAATGTAGAGATCCACCTGGAGCCATGGAGAGACACACCGTGGAGCAGGTGGATGCCTGGGAGGAGGCTGTAATCCAATGGGAGGCCTGCACTGGAACAGGCTCCTGACAGGGCCAGCAGACCCATGAGGAGAGGAGCTCACACTGGGGCAGGATTCCTGGTAGGACTTGTAACCCCACGGGGGCCCCACACTGGAGCAGCCTGTCCCTGAAGGACTGTACCCTGTCGAAGAGTAATCCACATTGCAGCAGTTTGCAGAGAACTGTTGCCCTGAGGATGAAATCATACGGCAGCAGTTTGCAGAGTACTGTTACTCATGGGATGGACTCACTACCTCTGTGGGAGGGACCCTGTGCTGGATCAGGGGATGGACTTCTCTCCCTGAGCAGGAGGAGAAACCAGGGATGATGAGCTGACCAAAACCCCCATTCCACTCCCCTGAAGCACTGGGTAGAGCATAGAGCTGGGCAGGAGGGGAGGGGGTAAGATGGTTTTAAGGTCTGTTTTTACTTCTCATTATTCTTCTCTGATTTTGTTAGCAATAAATTCAATTAGTCTGTTTTGCCTGTGATGGTATTTGGTGAGTGATCTCTCTCTGTCCTAATCTCAACCCATAAACTCTTCGTTATATTTTCTTCTCTCCTCTGTTTGGCTGTGGAGGAGAGTGATAGAGAGGCTTTGGTGCATGTCTGGCATCCAGCCAGGGTCAACCCACTACAATAATTTATAATTTATCTGATTTTCATGCAAATAAATGTTTTAGTGTAGAAGACATTTAATCAAGCCATATTGCATGCAAAATCTTCATTAGTCCTTCAGTAAGAACGTATGAAAACTATTAAGTGTTGTTGCCATGCAAACAATTTGTATTTTCAAATAGATTTTTCCTTGATGATGTTTCCTAGTACTACAACAAACAAGGTTTATCTAGCATCCCATACCTGAAAGAAGAAATTTGAAAACGTCAAGCTTGTTCTATTTCTGCTGACTGTGAGGTTACGACCTCCGGTGCTCTGGGCACCAACTTCGTTGGGTAATCTTCTAAATAAGCAAGCAGCTAATAGGTTCTAAAAAGGTTATTTATTGCAGAAGCACATCAGTCTCCAAGGTATCATCACAGACATCAAAGTCTCCACTAAGTTTAGTTTAGAGTCTCAAGTTAAAACAGAAGCTGTTCCCGAAGGTCCCAGTGGGGCTGATATTGGTGCGGCAGCTTCTACCTTCCTCTCGGGTGTTGATAGCTAGGAAAAACAATGGCAGCAAAGCAGAAAGGCAAAAAAGGCAAAAGGCACTAACTCTCCCCAATACTAACTCTTATATAGGATTTTTCCAACAAGCTAAGATGCAAGCTCGGACCACCACTCCTGAACCTATTAGAATCCTAATTTCTTAGCATGCCAGGTTACGTATAAACTACACATACAACCTATCTTGTTCTATCTAAAAAATGTAAGCAATATTCTTACTATAGCTCTATTATGACTAAGTCCTGTCTACAACTGTGGGCCTGGAGCCTCTTGCTGAAGACATCAATGTGTTTTCAACCTTCACTAGAACTTGAACTACTACTGTGGAATCCAGACCTTTTACTTACTAAAAGCACTAGAGCTCCTACTAAAACTTACTAACTTCTACTTAAATGTCTACTTTATGCGTGAATGGCTTAATATACTTCAATCCATCCAAAGGTTTTAATTCAATCTCTGCACCTTAATTCCTCCCTGAAGGATTCAGAGAATCCCCTAACTCACTGACTCTGACAGCTGACTTCAGTAAAGTTCCACAAAAAGATGAATTTTTCATTCTTCTTGATAAAATACTGCAACTGTGTTTCTTTAACCAAACCATAAACACTTAAAACCAAGTGTCACGGCAGGCAGCGGTCAAGGTGATGCAAACTTCATGAGGAAGTGTCTTGGGAAAGACACTTGTGGGTGCACTGGCACATCTCACCCTCACCTGAGTGACTTTGAAGTGACTTCAGCTCGTCTGAGAATCTCATTTTCTGGCACTGCAGAAGAAGGAACAGGAGCCTCGCTTAGCATTCCACAGAGACCTGACCCTTTATTGTAAGGGGCTACTCTGTGAAGAATGCCAGAGGCAAAAGCTCCAAAAAATGGGTGAGGGAGCAGGGATTATACAGTGAAAGCAGGGGGCGGGGTAGAGCAACAGGGCCAATGATCTGAGGGTTCAGGGGCGAAACAAAGGGAAAGGGCCAATGGGGTACAAAGTATTTACATCTCACTGAAAAGCATTGTGGGAGAGGTTTTCTCTTGCCATAAACTGGAGAGGAGCTCACGTAAGGGTTTTTGTCTTCCAGGGGAGTGTGAGCTTAAGGGCCTCCCTTTCAGGGAAGGGGCACATCCCCAGTTGGGCCCTGTGCCTCCACAACCATGGTAGAATTATTACAATAATATGAAAAACAGAAACAATGTTAAAATTAATTTTGTTTAATGAAGTTTTTATCAGTCATTGCAACATCTTGTTCTCCCAGCCATCACTGAAATTTTTATCTGGAGAGGTATCACCATACTACTAGACAAATAATTCCATGCAATATCTACTGTTCAGGAAAATTATCTGTATTGAAACTTAATTATCTCAGATGACATACTGACTGACTTCTAATTACAACAGATAGAGCTAATTGCTTTGGTTCATCCTGTAAATAACTCAGCATGTATCTTTATGAGAATTCAGTAATGACACATTGCTCAGTGGGACGGTATATGGAAATTAATTCCCAATTTTTTTATGCATAAAATTCTTATTTTTAAATGTGTGTATAATTTTTCCTTCAAACAAAGAGTATTCAGGGGCACTTAAGTGGTACAAACCTGCATGGTTGGGTTTTTTGGACAGTGTTCCCAACACCTTGACAGGAACTGAACCCCAAAGTCAAATTTGCCAGCACACCCCTTTAAGCAGCTTTCATTCTCTGACAGGGACAATAAAAATGGGTCCACCAGTCCACCGCAAATGGATCTGCTATGTACAAACCCATCCATGCTTTTCCTCCTTGAGTTTTCACTATGGAAAACCAGTGGTAGGCAAAAACTCCGTAGTGCTTCTGCTACCTGCCTGCAGAAGTGAGGTACGATCAGGAAACTGATATGGTAGATACAGAGCAAGTACTCAGAATTCAATCAAAATTCAGTGGAAATTGGTGGAAACCAAAATCTACTTTTAAAAAATCCCACTTTCATCATTTAGATCCTCCAAGAAGCCACAGTCTGTCAGCAGAAAGATATGCAACAGGACACAACAACTGTGCACCTTTCTATTCTGCCAAAAATGCAGATTTAAAAATTATTTTGAACTGATTTGCCTTCAAAAGGTAGTAATGTAAAAAAGTATCACAAAATAATTTTAATTAAGTACATTTAAATAGTTTAATCAGAATATTTAATGTTGGTTATATTAATTATATATATTTATGTATAATATATTCTGTATATAATATTATATATTAACATTATAACATATGTGGTTGATGGATTGAGAGACTATAGTGACTTCAGAATAATTGTTTTATTCTGAATCCTTACAGGAATTTTAAATTCAGCTATTGAACTTCCTACATTTGTGCTTTAGATAGAAGCCATAAAATTATTCCTTGACCAGTTTAAAGTCTATAGAATTATATTTTTTTTTTCCTAGTATGTTTTCAATTAAGTAGTCCCATCAGTCTAGTTTAGATTCCACATTTTTTACTGGAACCAACAGTTCTCAAACAGTTTCACCTGGTGTAAACAAAAAACAGAATAATAAAAATGTATTTTTCACATATGCAAATTTGCCTTTATAAATTCTAGGCTGATAATTTATTTTGAAGTATAGATTGATTGTTTTTGTTTTTTTTTAATTGTAAACAAATCAAACTTCATCTCTCCTTTGAATTTTACTCAAGCCAGCAAAGATGATCCAAGCATGACTTTTGTATCTTCCTTTGTACTAAAAACTGACTGGCAAGAAAACCAGTTAGTATTTTCTGCAGAAGCACATCTGGAAGTTTTTTGTAGATAAGTGCTACTATCCACTTGGTCCCCCCAAAATTCAAAGCATTTTGCTTATTAGTAGTACACTAGTCCAAATACCTTGACAAAATTTAAACCTTAGTGCTTATTCTTCTTTTGTAGACTGGACATTGTCCCTGCTTCTCGTCCAACTCCTGTTACCTGCTGCCAGAATAACTGTTTTATGTCTCCAGAGCCAGCTGTGTTTCTGTGAGGAAAAAAAAAAAGAAGCAGTAGGGTAATTTGGAAAATGCTTTATATCCCATTTGGGCAGAACAACCCAATATACAAATTGAACATGTTTTGAAAGAGCTTCTCAGGTGATACACAGGGAGAGAAATTATGGGGACAGGTGGTATAAATCTGCATGCACCTGCCTCAGTAGAATCTCTTGGGTTGAGGATTGATTCAATTTCACTGAAAAAGGGGGGAGGAAACTACCTTTGATAGAGAACCTGGCAAAGAGGCTGTGACTCTGCTTAAATTAAGAGTTCTGTTTTTGTAATTGCCCCACTCCTCTCTGTCATTAATTAGACTATTAAAGATGTCTCAGATTTAGATGCACACAGCTGTGGCTTTAAAGCTTTTCTAAAACTAGAAATGGTGCAAGCTTTTAAATCTTACTTTACATTTTATGTGTCTTCATTTTCATATAGACACATGTAAAACATTCTTTACATAGTCATTAAAAAAACAAACCACTTGCTCAGGAAGTTCTTGATCCAGGATTGCTTGATGTTGAAGAATATTCTGAGAAAGAGTAATGAATGAATATATGGATAAAAATTCTTACCCTGATTTTCCTATCAGAGACATCATTGAAATCCAGCAAATGCAATGCCATTTGCATTTGGATGATCGTGCTTTGATACAGACATTCAAAATCAGAGCAAAAAATGTTTCCCGTAGAACTTCTGAAGTATGAGAGGACAGTAGTATGTCTCAGTGTTCTTTACTGCAGTAAATACTAAACCTTTGTCAATTAAAACACAAAATGCCACAGGTGGCACCTGCTGTGGCAGCTTTAAGCAGGGCTTCCCCAATTTTTTGATCATTGACAACTTTCAGAAATGTATCAAAATCCATTCTGTTGAATTAGACTACAAATTTAAGGAATGGGGGCTTGCTTTTGTCTTGGAGATTGTTTACCATAATTTTGGTTTAAATTTATACAATGTTTGGAATTTAACACATCATTTATAAACAGCAAATTTCCAAAAATCAAGGCTTCACATGATAGCAAAATAAAAAAGAATCCGTGTCATTGAATCATTGAATCATAGAATGGTTTGGGTTGGAAGTGACCTTAAAGACTATCGAGTTCCAACAATCCTGCCATGCAGAGGAACACCATCCACTAGAACAGGTTGCTCAAAGCTCCATCCAGCCTGGACTACAGCATCCTGGAAGTGACAGATATTCTGATTTCAGAACACTGATTCCCAAATAAGTTGTTAGTAAGTTGTTGGAGTTTCTTTGAGATCTCACCTCACCCTTATTACTCCACTTCATAAATGACAACTCATTAAGATGACTATCTCTGAGTCTTAGCTTACCTTACAAGGTATTTTTCATGTCTTGAGGTGTAACTAAATAAGAACGCTTTTATAGTTTGATATATTAATGTAAAGTTAGTGAAGTTAAAAGTCACGTTGAAAAATTACGTTTACAGTAGGACTCTAATGCCAGCACATAAGAAATAAATTTTTAAAAACATAGGAAAAGGTTAAAAAGGTTTAATCAAATTAAATGCCACCATTCAAACACAGAAGCAAATACAAATGGAAATTAATCTTTTAATCGGACAGCTGGAGATGAGTGAGAATTAAGATAGGATATTACCAGATTTCTGATGGGAGTTTGTAACTAAAGAAATATTTTTCTTCACTCAGGTTGGTGACATGATGTTGTTGATCTATAAAATGGTTTTCTTTAATATTTATTATGACATTTTGTTTTCATTTATATTTTCTAATTATTTCAGAATGGCACACAAAAAGGAAAAAATAAAGCAACTATGACTTTTTTTTTTAGGAAGTAATCAATTCCTGACTGTTAGAAATTGACAGGCAGACTACTAGCAAATTATTTTAATTGTCAATAATTATAACTATTTTAAAGGCTGTGTTGGTTTCACGTGGTAAGGGGGAGGGGTGGATTCACCTCAGGGATGGCTCCATGAGGCTAGGGAGTGGGAGGAACTCTCCCGTCTCTGGGAGCATCCCCTGTGAGCTGCTGGCACCAATCAGAGAGCTGATTTGGTGATAGCCAGCTCGGGAAACCAATTAGAGGTTGTTTCGCTTTCACAAATCACAGTGGATTGAGTTAACTGTCTCTCTTTCGGCTCCTGGCCTCCGGAGGTGCGGGGGTCCCTGGCTGGGGCTCCGGCCCAGCTCCGGGCTCAGCCTGGGGCCCGGCCTGGCACCACGGCCCCGACTCTGCGGGGGGCCTGGCCCAGCACTGGCTCTGCGGGGAGCCCCTGGCTTGGGGGCCCCCGGGCTCCACATGGCTCCAGCACCGGCCACATGGCTCCGGCCCTGTTGACTGGGCTCGGCTCGCCTTTCCACGTGGCAGAGGAGGACTCCAGCTGCCCACATTTGTTTCTTTGCAATCTGGATACAATTGTAACTTCTTTATGCCTGGATGGAATCCTGAATCTCCTAAGTTCCCCTGAATGAGAAGGAATGAATCATGGAGACTACAGAGGTCAGCGGAAATGAAGATAAAGTTCCTGGTGGAAAGAGATTGAAAAGATGCAAGTAGCTGAAAACCTTTTTGTGGGCTGTGGGGATTGTGACTTCACTAAAGTTCCTTTAAACTGTGGAAAATACATGGAGGGTTGAAATATTTGAGAAAAGGATCCTTTGCCCCGAGGGAATGGGGGTCTCTGTTCTGGAACTGGAATATGAACAGAGACATTTGATAGAGAAGCCAATGAAGAGAATTCTGTTTTTTTTGCAGCCTGCCTTTAGAGGTGGTACCCCATGTGTGCATCGTAACCCATAACACGGCTCTGGAAGGACTGTGTGAATGAGAGGAAAATTCATAGTTCTGTGGGTATCGGGCGGACGCAGACTGTGAAGGTGAAGATACCCCCTAAGCCATAACCAGAAAAGGGACTTTTCTCTCTGAAGAAAACTGAACTGATTATTTGAGTGCATAACTGACTAAAGTGTTCTCTCTGTATGTTGGTTGGTAGAAATGTGGAATGAAGGGGAGGAGGGAACAATCTAGGAATTTTATCCTGAATTCTAATTCTTTTTTTTTTTTTTGTATTATTAATAAATTTCTTCTTGTACCTTTTTAAGTTTTGAGCCTGCCTTGTCTCTACTCCTGGGTCCTGTCTCTAAAAGAAATTAAATATATTAAGGTTGGCAAACCCCAGTCACACCGTGACAAAGGCTTACATCACCAGAGGGCTGCCTGTGATTTTTTTTAATTGGAGAAACTGTTAGTATTTTCCATCTTCTATCTTTTCTCAATGTGGAAAAAGAGAAGTCATGCAAATTATGTATGATAAAAACCACCTCAATTTGTCTCTATTTTGACACATTGTACATGTCAACTTGTTAGAATTCTTGCATGTTCTTTCAGCTCTGATGACCAGACTAGCCCTTATTTATTACTATTACCATTACCTCCACATGAGCTCTTGAGAAGTGTTAAGACTCTTTGTACAAAATAAGGAAGAAGAGAGGAGAAGGAACAAAACAGCCTCATTGGGATTTGCAAAGATTTTTCTCCTGTTACTGTAAGTTTAAAAAATGCCCATTGACAACTTTTAGAGCCTTTGTGGAGACTCAGCCTCTGTAGTGATCTAGACAGAGTTCAGCAACTGTTACTGACGCAAGTAAATCAACCAAAGACAGGATGTGCTGTATACAGTGCTAGGAGATTTTTGTTTTACACTAATAATCTTATGAACAGGCAGATAAAGTTAAGATATAAGCCATGATTTAACTTACATTAAATACAATTTAGATTTAACACGTGTGGTGTCCTCCTGGTGTGGCCTCCCAGGGGAAGGTATGAAGAGGTATAATAAAGATGCAGGCAAGCGACTTTTCCAATGTATCATTAGGATATCTCCTATGTTATCACACAGGATTTGCATGGGGTTTCTTCATTTTTCTTACAAGATGTTCTGGGAAGCAAATTAAATGCTGCTGCTTCTACTCCTTTGTGCCATGTTGTTTCTTCATGGGGGTCACGATCAGGTAGGAAACATTTATCAGGTCCATAAAATCTTGTCTGCAGAGGCTGGCTTCAAGTGAAGCACAGATATCCTTGCTGTAGACACTTCCAGCTAGGAAGCACATGGAGAACCAAAAATTCCTTGCTCCAGACACAGACTCTATACCAATAGCCAATATTGGAGCAAGATGCAAAATTGGACAAATTGCTGTCTTTCTCTCTGATTGCAGAAAGTCTCCAAAGAAGACCACGCTTTCTCCAGTATAGTTATCACTTGAAACTATTTTAATCATTCATTTCAACAGTTAACTCTGCAAGTTACCCACAAAAATCTAACCTGAGCATGAAAATAAATGCCATGTATATTCAAAATCCCATTTTCCTGCTCGTGTCAATAGAAATTCAAACTCACATTAATATCTACAGTAATGAATTATCATTTTACTTATGGCTATTTTCTGGTATCAAAGTTATGTGTGAAGTGGCAGAATAATCCTCTCTCATGTCAAAGTGCCTCCTATCATCAGTCTTGACCTTCCTCCTGGGTGCTTGACATTACAATAACGGGGTGTTTTCATTTTTATCTATTTCTGCTGAGCACAAGGCCTTATTTTGCTTTTGGTTTCAAGAAAAAAAAAAGAGAAGTTTGGAGAATGGAGAGATGGAGATTAGTCATTAACTGCTGGTCCCCAAGAACATGCAGAAGAACTGTTTCATTCAAGATGCAATTGGGAGTAGTGATTAAGTACAAAATATAACAGAGTCCTCTGAGATGTAATATGGGACATTTGTTTAGAGTAACTTAGCAGGAAAGCCTGACAAATACATATTGCTTTATGATTTCTTGCACCTCTGTTCTTCATTTGTCCTTCTCTAATACTTCTTATCCTCCATTGAGAATTTTTTCTAATATCTTAATACACACTTAGACCAGGAAGGTTCATAAACATCTAAGATTAATCTCAGCCATGCTTTTTGCTGGTTTTTTTTTGAGAAAGCAAATGCAGATCTAGTCTTCAGCAGAAATGATAGTAGTCTGGTAGAGTGGTTCCATAGGAAAGCATGATCAGCAATGAGTAATGGATCTGTAATCATCAGCCACCCAGCCCACCAGTGGTAGTCTGAAAAGCACAGAATATGGAGAAAAACATCAGAAAATATAGCCTCTATCTCTAAGACGGGGCAAGAGACAGCTGACTTAAAAACACAAATTGATAGTTAACAGTGAGAAATTCTAAGCAAGTACAGTCAAGTCATTTGACTTAGTCCTTCAAGTTATAATTCAGGCCTGCATATTACTCTCCAAATACATTTGTTTTCATACTTTTCTTTGAGTTCTAGTCCAAAGATGCTTCCATTTTACATTTCCATTAGCCTTGATGAAGAAAACTCGTGTACATTTTCTTCTTTAGTCACCAATCTACAGAGTGGAAAAGAATATAGATTGTGCTACAGATTCTGGGCATTGTCAGATAAGATTTCCAGGTCAAGTGTCATTTACTCACACTGACCACACTTGACCAGACAAAAGCCTAGAGAGGCTACCTAGAAGAGAGGCTAGACAGAGAAAGAGAAATAAAGCACATATTTATTAAAAGGACCTTCAAAGGACACCTTGGCCAGTATAAGGAACCGAAGAATGACAGTATGTCATGAGTTGTCACTCTTTTGCAAGTTTTGGTCCATTTACATATTTGGGTTAATTGTACAATTACAGCTTCAGGTAATGAAAGCGCATTCTCCCAGTTTTCTTCCCCATTTTGCTGTTGTTTGCACTTTTGGGGGCTGAAGCTGCAATGGTGACCTTGATTCTCAGACTGGAAAAGGATTGTTTAGTCTAACTAAACTGTAAAGAGAACTTGCTAACACTCTATATGAATTTCAGAGTTATATCCTAATGCAGTACAGAATCTGAAAAGTATGAGAGCTAAAACTTAAGGCATCAAAATAACTTGTGTTTAAGGTGTCAAGGGAGTAGAAATGGGCAAAATACGAAACTATTGAAAATGGCACTTGTGCGCCTTATGGAAATGTAATTATATCTATTGAATTGTTTTTCCAATAAGTCTGAATCTTTGTAAAACATATATTTTTCATCAGTCCATCAAGAAGAGACATTGCTAAGCCTTTATAGAAATAGCAGGCTATGGCAAGAGACCGTTTAGTGAGGTCTAAGTTCCTGTGAATGCTTAGTGACATTCTCCCCCCAGTATTTCTGCTATACATTGGAGGAACTCCATCATGCTGCTGAACTTTCCCTTCCTTTGGCTTTCTTTGGTGACAGAAGTCCTCCAAAACCCCTCATGAGGCAAACCATAGTGAGAACATATTTTAGCTGCACTGCAAGTTTGACACTTTGGCAGGAAAAGGTTATTTTAAAAGGGAAATGATAAATAATCTCAATTTTCAGGGAAAGCTTTCTAACATGATGGAACTGCAATTTTCATAATTTTGCACATGTAATTTTTGTAAGAGGCCAGACTGTTTAATGAAAGGAGATGGATGGTGACAAATAGAGTCATAGTTTCAGTTAAGTCATAACATTTTGTAAGAGAAAGATTTCCTTTTGAGTTTTCTTTAAAATGGACTTTGTAAAATTTCTAGATAATAAAAGTACAATGCAGAAATAGCCTCTTTTCTAAGCTTCCTGGAAAATTTGCTCTTTCAGGGACAAAAAAGATTTAATAGGATTTGAAGAAAAAAGAAAATCAACTGTCAGCTTTAATCATAAATAAGTTTAGTAGGAAGTGCTCTTGAGCAACAAGGTTCTCTTATACTGCACCACAGCATTTGAAGTAAAATAATTTTTCTCTGTAGCTGTTTCAAACTGCACTTTCCCTAGACATACAACTGATAATATGATTTATTTTAAACAATGCTAGTGTGTACTAAGAATATTTTGATTTAGGTTCTCATGCATTTAAGTTGCCTGCAAGGCAGACAAAAGCATCTTCATTATTTCCAGCAGAAATACATCACAGAAGGCAATTTAGGCTTCTCATTTCTGTTTCAGGATATGGTTAGGACAGCTTTGAACAAGTTCTAACCATTAAACCATTTTCAGAACACTTGGAAACAATAATAAATATAATATTTCTGATTAAAGACAACATGATCTGAAGTGTATTACTGCAGAGTTTTTGGCTTTACGCTGCTCCTTCAATGCACCTTATTAATGGTTAAATATTTGATGATAACATAATATTTCATGAATCATGGCAAAAGCATATTAAACAGATTTGTTTTTCAATCCCTCCCAAAACCTTAAGTATAATTCTATTATGAAATGGAATATAATTTAGCAATATTTACTATAATTTAGTATAATTTACATACTGAAAACAGAGGAACTCGTTTGAATTTAGTGGAACCATGATGTCAGAGACAGAACTACTCTTCATAGGAGAATCATACTTTTTTTTCAGGATTCATGATGCACTTAAAGATTTTAGAAGAAAATAATTAAATTATTCTACTGTTACCCAGAACAGGTTATTAAAAAAATCTCCATGTAGTGAAATATCCTACTGCCAACAGGGGGTTTTAGGTCCTAGTGGGGCTTTCCAGTTGACCTCTACTATATTTTTAGGGGTATTTCTTGTCTAATGCACATATAAATATGAAATTACTGATATTAGAGACTTAGTAAATAAAAATATATACATTCCTAAAGCAATACAATTCTCAGCAAGATTCATGAAGCAAATAAGAAAGTACGAACTGAAAATACAAAATATTCTCAATTCCAGTTGAAGTGCAGTTTGTTTTACTGAGAAACTAACCTCATTTCTCATCCCAGTTCTGCCCTTTGCTTACTGCCTTCTTTCAGTAAAATAATTTAATTTCTGTGGCTCAAGTTCTTACAATCATTATTTATTTTTCTCTCTGTCAGACCTGTGGGTGACTGCTCTGTAGATGTGAGCTATGTAAGTTCAGCTGAGATTAAAATTTCAGTGCACAGAATTTAAACTATCTAAAACTGTTATTTTCTTTGGAGGTCTCAGACCAGGTCTCATGGATCACCTCCACTTTAAGAATACATTTTTTTTCAGACTGGAGTTTAATGTTGGAGTCAAGACCAAGGGGGAGAAACAAAGGTTTTATAGTCTTCTCTTGAAACTCAACATTCTAATGTCACTGCAAGTTTTTAAAAGACAGTTCTTATGCTATTGTGAAATGTAGAACTGTATCCAAGTAAGTTCTGATCGTGCAGAAGTACACTACATGCTTAGCTCTCCAATGTTTTGGGACATTTAGTTGAATTCCATAACACTATTCACTGGGCCAAAGTTGAATTTACAGGTAAGTCTTTGTAAACTTTTGTCTCGAAATCAATAGTTTCTTTGTGACCGTATTAATCTCTTATTCTTTTTCCAGTTTTGTTCCATTCAATAATTCTTAAATAGTCTGTTCGACTGGTTAGAGTGCTATGGAATATGGTTCAATAGGGTTGAAAGATTTCTCCATTAGTGAAACTCAAGCATATTTTGTCATTGAAACTGTTTTTACAAGACTGCAAATTTATTATTGATGTCATATCTCCAGTGCAAGTCCAGCAGCCATTGAACAGGAACAAAACACAAGTAAAATCAGTCAAGGATTGAACCAAAGATTCAATGCTTCTGTATTCCTGCTGTTGTTCTGTTTTTCATGCTCTGTAGAGTGATGCACTACAACATAGTAAAAGAATGTATCTGTGTAGTTGCTGCGCAATGTTTTGGAATGGTTTTATAGACAAAATCTGCCTCAGAAAAATGCAGACAGGAGTCTCCCCCTGAGGTGCATCATATACAGACAGAGAATTCAATTTTCTTGTGCTCATGTCATGCTAAAATTCCTGCTACAAACTACATATCTGCACCTACAAGTTAAATCTGCTGGTCACAAATCTTAAAAACATATTGTTTTTAATTCAACAAACGCTTTTCATCTGATTCCACTCACAGAATTTACTTTATTTTCCTGACCCAGGATGGATGATGAGAATAAATCCAATGGTAAATGAAAAAAAATTAAATGTCTCTGTCTCTTAAGCTGTAAACATAGTTTTAAAACATGCAATTTGTTAGTTAAATGCTAAAATGGTCTTTTGACATGTATCCGTATAACAATGAATAACCAACTATTCCTCTTGAATTTAGAAGCTCAGCAGATTTACTGGGGCACAGACATGTTCAACGAATTTATCTACCAAGCTCCTACTCTCAAAACTCCTTTCTTCTGAATGAAAACAGGATCATTTTTCCTCAAGCACCAGTCATAGAATTGCTGTCTCTGGGGAAGAGGCAAGGACAGACTTCTCCTGAGGGGAAGATGACTCCAGCCATGGTAAGGTCCTACTAACAGAGTGCAGACCCCAACACCTGAGACAGCTGGGCTGGGATAGACACTGGCAGCCAGTGCCACTGACAGCTCCACACACTTCAAAAAGAGCTGTGGCCAAGGTCTAGCCAAGAACAAAAGGTTATTAAGCCAGAGAGAAAAACTTACCAAAATAAAAGTTTACTGGGCCAGAGACAATGCTAAAACAGATATTTAAAGGATCTGTCCAGATGAAAAACCACTTAAAGCCTGCATCTAGAGGGCACAAGCACATACACTCTAGTAACACGTCTGAGGAAAGGAACAGGTCCCAAATCTGGGTTTAACTGGAGCCCTGGGAAGTAAGTGTGGATGGAAGTCCCAGGTGAAGCCAGTAAGGGCCATAAAGGCCAAGTACTGTCCTGATAGTGTCTATCTTTCCAGGATTCAACTGCGTAATAATCACCTCAATGGGCTCAAAACAATTTAGCACATTAAAAGAATGTATCTTATTAATTTAATTCTCATTGTTCCAATGTCACTTTAAAAAAAAGTGAATCTACCACAAAATATGGTGGACATAAAGGGTTTCTGATGATAAGTTTGCTCCAGCTAGGTTATATTCATTTCATAGGCTTGTTTCTTGCAAATATTAGGTGGGTGAAAGTTTTCTTTTTCTAGGAAAATTCCCTGGAAGAACATTTCATCATAGTATCCAAAAAGCTGGAAAGGAATATTAAAAAAAAAAAAAAATAGAGCAAGAAAGCATTCTGCTTACACTGTTAACTAGATAGATATAAAAAGCCCCCAAATTTTACTGCTGTTTTTGCAGAAAGGTCTGAGTTGTTCTGTAACAGCATGGAAATGGATGGTGATTGCTGCTACCTCTCCTAAAGCGTCTTCTGAGGAAGCCTCTCAGGCAGGTGCAGTCAGTCACTGAACCCACAGTCACACACACCACAGACAGGGCAGCAAAAACAGAAAAGAAGGGCCTCCTGCATGGAGTTCCAGCGGGGTTTATTGCAAAGTCATGCCAAAGGAGTCCAGGGACAAAAGACCCAAATCTCTGCAGTGTCCTAGGTTGAGTATGGGGTCAGAGGCCAATGGGAACAGGGGCAGTACAAGGGCAGGGCAAAGGGCAATGATCGATAGGGAACTGAGGTAGATTAACATAGCATTGCAGAAGTTCCTAGAAGTTCCCTAGAAATTCCCCTGATAGGCTCAAGGGCCTCCACATTGGTCTATTAACAATTAGAGATGTAAGTAAGAATATTTCTTAGTTATCCTACCAACATTTAGCTGATGAATATTCTCACTTAGTTTGATCTGTGGGCATTCCTACGGCATATGCAAAAATGACAGAAAATGTTTACTTAGTGCTTTACTTTACTTAGTGGTTTAAGGACTTTTTACATTATTGATGGAAGAATCAGGACACTTCTCCCAATGAAATTAATAGAAAACTTACATGAGTGAAGGAAAATACTAGTCTTCCAAACCTGTTGGCAGAAAGCAGGTCTGCAAAGATATTCCTCTTCCCAGTTGTTATCTGAACTCAAAATCTGAAATAATGTTGATGGTATTTTTGTGCACACCCAAATAAAGATATGTAAGAACACTTCCTACTACCTGGAAGGTATATAATTTTCAAAATGTTTCAGTGGTGCCAGTAGTTTGGCAACACTTCTAGATATTATACCAAGAATAATATTTTAAACCAATACAATGTAGCTATTGATGTACCTTCTCACTGGGGAGAGAACAGGAACACTCACAAAAACTTAGCTGTGGTTAGAGGTGATTATTAAATTAACAGGAAAAAAGAATATATTAAAAACAATTTAGGTTGAGTTTTTCTACTAAAATCTCACTGAGATTAAGTTTAGTCTATAGCTAGATAATGCTAAAATTATTGCTTTTCTAAGTTGCAGTAAAACAAATATCTTAGTTGGCCTCCAAAAATCTAAAAGCACTATGGCACTAACATGGAAATAGCCAAGAACCGTAGGAATACAGCAAATCAAAATTCAGCTTTGTGCAACTGTAAGCTCAAAAGAGTGGTTTACAATGCCTATACTGATTTTTCTATCTTTCTTTTATAGTGTTGTCAAACATTGGGGACCATCACCATAATGTTGCAGAAATGATCAGGCCAGAATTAATGCGTAAAGTTTTCCACTGTATTATGCTCAAATCCTTCTATTGTTTGCTTGCCAAAATTTCTGGTAAAATGTCATCTTTGTGGCTATTTGGAATATCTTATAGACTTTTTGATTCATCTGTTTAATATAAAAAGAATTTTGCCCAGTAAGTTCAAATTTTCTTGGTAGAATGATGACTAATAAAAAATCCAGACAAAATGAAAATGCCACACAAACACACACTCATGCATACCACTGCATTTTTAATTTTTCTGATTTTTTTGGTTGCTGTCCTAGTTTAGGACAAATTTACGGGAGATATCTCGCAAAGGAGTCTCCCTAGGAAAATAAACCCCCAGAACTCCTTCCCCCTCCCACTACCGGGTTCGGGAAGAACTTCCTCCGAGGGAAAAAAAGTGGAAAAAACTGGTTTATTTTAACAAAACACTTCCCAACACCAGGAAAGAACAATCCCCAGATGACACAAAACGTTTTCACCAAGGTGAGCGAGGATGGACGAGTTCGGTCAGTCCTTGCTGGGAAGGGTGCAAAGCTTCTGTGGCAGGCTTTCAGACGCAGTCTCTGATGTTCAGATCCCTCCGTCCGGAGCCGGTGCAGATCTTCGGGATGAGGGGAAGAAGGGAGAGAGAAAGAGGGAGCAGCTGGGGGCAGGAGTAGCTGGGGCAGAAGCTAGGGGAAAAAGCGGCAGCCAAAGCGGCAAAAGCAGCAGCAAAAGCAGCAGCAGCAGGCCAGCAGCAGCAGCAGCCAAAGCAGCAGGCAGCAGCAGGCAGCAGCAGCCGGGCCCGCCCGGGGCGGGGGAGGCGGCAGCAGCTCCGTGCAGACGGGGGGAGAGGGGCAGGGAGAGGAGTAGTCATAACACTGACCCAGGACAGTTGCTATTTTACTTCAAAGAGGCAGCAATTTAGAAAAACTCTTACAGCTAGCCTAACCTTTTTTTTTTCTCTTTTCTCTTAATCTGTTTATATACTAGACCAACTAGCTGTCACTTCACTTTAACAACCAATATACATGAACAAAGTGTATTGTAACTAAGCTGAGTTTCTCTCCTTTCTCCAGCTGTTCTTCAGTTCCACAGCATGTTTTTCACTTAAGTCTTCTGCCTCATAAGTTAGTCCTACATTGGCATGCTGGAGATTCAGAAGTAGAAAAAATTAGCAGACAAGATAATATCTGGTACTTTTTTTTCTGTTTCATACTGCAGCATAGAGTCATCCCAATGTATTTAATATAGTCTTAATGAGAAAAAAAACCTTAAATAAATTAAAATAAATAATTTGTAGGAGAAGGAGTAGAGGACAAAAAAGAGTGTTTTGCTTAATAATCTAATTGTGTAACTTTAGTAAGAGACTTTATTAATAAGTGACAGCATAAAGAAGGGAAGACTGAGGCTTTATCAGGAGGAATCAGTAAAGTCTCCCCTGCCATTGTGAATGGAGACTGGAGGGAAAATCTGTGTTGAAGTAAGTGTCAAAATGCTACAAGGTTCTCCCCAAAACTAGGAGAGTACCAACCCAAATTACCTATACCTGGTCCAATAAGACATTACGGCTTTATCTGGTCTTTTTCATGATTTGGACATGAAAGAAGGCCCTCACACTGCAGGTCACAGAGTAAACCCATTAGTATCATTGCCCCTCGTTGAAGTATCTGCAGCTCTTCCCACTGTCAGCAAAGCTTCAGCAGAAGACAGAGCAGAAATATCTCTGCTCACCTCCTGGCAGCTCTAGCTGTAAGGAATGGGCACTCTGGGAATCAAAGTTGTTTGAAGATTACAGAGATATGCATTGTAAGCACTGGAAACACGCACCAAGATTAACCTCCAAACCCCAAACAGTTGCTTTACTCCTGTGTTGTCTGATAGAGGCCAAGAAGGGCAGGCAGAGGATTTTCCTCCTTTTCATCTTCCATGGAAAATGTGGGCTTGATTCCCAACTGAAATCAAAGAGCCAGCCCTCTCTGGATGCACCACTTTCTGAAAATGCTGACATATAAAGCAGGAGCCTTGTGAAAACAAGCCAGCCTTTTATGGAAGCAAAAATCTGAGAGTCTGAGTCTGCATCATGAAATGCCTAAAACCATGCTGGGGAATAATACAGGGAAGCGTGATTGCTGTTTACAGGGAAGACCTCCTGGATTCTTGGTGCCCTTTCAGTCCCAGCTAGCAGGGAATCACACAGCCCAGTGCCACCGTGGTGTGGGGAATGGGGAGCTGGTGAGGACAGACTTTACCATCACAGTGCAGCTATAATGGTCATTCTCCAGGTCTTTGAGCAGGAATAGAGACAAAGGAGGCACAACAGAGATGTATGACAATATTGTTTCTCCAACTATATCCAGCTATTCGGCTGATTCCCTTTAGCTGATCTGACAGAAGATTATAACCTCAGGAGGTTTTGGTAGTTACCTGAAACACCCTTTAGAAGTATGTAAACATAGGGATTAGTTAAGCTATATCATAGAAAAGTGCAACCAGTAAAAATATCAGTCCAAGTAGAGCATTATTAGTGTCTGAAGCTGTTTTGGGCTATTGAGTTTTGAACTGGGCCTTGAAAATCCTAGTTAAGGATTCTTGGGATTCAGATAAAGGCTTAGTCTGGAGAGTTGAAAAGAAGGCAGTAAGCTCATCAAATTTATGAGTTATTTAAAGCCTGGGAAATGAAATGTTAACTATATTTCAGGAAAGGAATAATAATAAGAGATTGAAAATTGAAAAAAATTAGACTGGCATCAATTATGTAGTTGAATGAAGATATATACACACTTAAATAGATACAAATAATGAGTTCCTGAAGAAACAGTAGAAAACAAGATAACTATCTCAATGCCAATATCTTGGATAACAGATTATATTTCAAAACAGGCAATAAGAAAGCAAATGGTGATTTGAATTACATTATTAGGAGCATTATGTGTAAAATCAGCAATTAGTATACTTCTCTCTGTTATACACTGCTAAGGACTCAGCCTCAACTGTTCTCTCAGTTCAAAAAGAGAACAAAGAAAGTAGAGAATTCACAATTTAGAATGGCAGAGAGTGATTAAAAGTTAGGAAAGTGAAGCTGATGATAAAAGAGCATGCTTAGACTCAAGAAAAGGTAACTCAAGGAAGAATAAATTTTCAGGAAATAATAATTAGGACGTTATAAAAAGACAGGCTTCAATTATTCTGACTTCTGAGAGAGGACAAGAAGAAAATAAAATGTGCTTTACAGAAATTGCAATACGAATATTCTGTTTCAACATTAGGGAAGGCAATTTTCAAATGCCAAAAAAGTTAGCATAGCACTAGATATTATTGTAAAAAGTCATGTAACTACCCAGGGACTTACAAAATAATATAAATATCAAACAAGTGCTATGTGAGCATTCTTACATGAGATTGCTGTTACATGTACCTTACTGTAACATTCTAAATGAAAGAGGAAGGTATGTCTTGCTCTTAAAAGAATGACTAATTCATCATTTAATGAGGTAACTTTTAAAGCAAAATCTAAGAATAGATACACATGCCCTCAATAACATGATTCATTCAGAAACAATTTTAGGATTAGTCTGGGCGAATGTCACATAGATTTGGATTTGATCAACAATTCATGATTGTGGTACACTCTGTTCTAGTTATCTTGAATTGGTAAGATATCTCGTAAGATAACTCTCTTATAAGATAACTCCCTTATCTTGAGAGTTGGTAAGGCAGATCTTAGGAAGTTCATGAACTTGATGCAAAAATATCTAAGTAAGAAATTTCCTAACATGAGACAAGTTTGAATTCAAATGTAATTTACATATTTTTCAATTGTCCTGGAAAAAAAAAGAACTGTATTTATTTTAAGGGTGATTACATGGTCATTAGTAACGACACATTTAATTTCTGAAGGATATGTATTTTTTTACTTTGACATAAACTGTAACAGTCTTTATTTCCAAAACACTCTTTTCAAGGAGAATTTTGCAGGCAAACAGACCACAGATCCCTGGCCGTAATTAACAAGTAAACCTACGTGATTTCTTGAGAATTTAAAAAGCAATATTAATTTCTTTTGACTGTAACAAATAGAAATGCTCATATTTCCTGACATTTAGACAACTCTCTTTTCATAGCACCTTGCTTTCCTCCCTCCAAAACCTGCAACTTCAAGTGTTTTAAGCCTTAAATTCTATTTAGTGTTTGAAATCCAGAATACAATTCCTGAGTGCATTTGTACAGTAAAAAAAATGCATGAGGCAGTAGGGGGATGAGAGGTCTATGAAGGTAGGTAAACCAGACAGAGTGTAGGAAAGTTACGATCTGCTATCACTTTGTAGTGTATTTTTCTCTATAGTAAGGGACTGTTCTCTAAATTGCAATGGAGTAGTAATTTAAATCTACACACTACTCAGCTGTGACTTTTAATTTTAACTAAAAACCCCCAAAAATTCTCAGAATTCCAGACAATCCCATCCTGAAATGGAATTTAGAAGTCCTAAAAACAATCAGTTTTAACATCCAAAAATGTATGAGGGTGAAAAATTACCCATTAAAGCCTTCTCAGTAAAAATCACTGAAAGCAGAGATTTCTAATCAAATGATCCACAATTGTCTAGAAATTGTTTTTACTGTAAGACTGAAAAAGAAGAATGGCATGAATAATTTCAATTATAATTTATGATTCAGCAGATGCACTGTGCGGCTCATGTACCACAACTGCACACAAAACTATAAACTCCAAAAGCTTAAAGCCCACTTTATGCCTGCATTCTGCAATGAGGAGTGAAGAATTCTGTGTGGTAAAGTTTTATGCTTTCAATACCTACCAATTTGTCCATATATATTACCAGGCTTAGACATTTATTAGTCAAGAAAGCAGAACAGAAAATAAGGATGTATGTCACACATGTCAGCTATTTAATAATGTACTTTATCCTACTAAATGCATATTCTAAAGATAGTGACATAACAGCAATACATTAATCATTCTTCCCCCACTTTTTCCTAATCTTAAATCTTTGCTCAGTGGAAGTGAAAAGACTGCCGATTTTTTGTGAAGATTCATAAAGAATGAGGATTAGCAGAGTGTCAGTTAAGAAGGTTATACTGTACTGTGTGAGATGATGTGAAATCAGAAAGGATCACCTGCTATGCTTTGCAGGTGGTTAGGCCACAATCACCCAGATGTCTTTTAAAAGACCAATTATAATTCCAGACATTCTTTTCTTTTGTCTTAAAATTATGACTTCCACTTAATAATCTTCACTCTTCGGCATTTTTCTTCCTTAACTGTGAAAATGGTTAATTGAAATTCTGGTTTAAGCACTCATATCAATATTAATAATCATTAAACATATAGGTAAATATTCAAAATCAATAGACTGCCACCCTAGATATTGAACTTCAGTTTGTCTATTATTATTTAAACTACTTTAGGGGAGGCAAGTACCTATTTATTATTGAAGAGCATATTGACCCCATATACTCTGCAGCTGAGACCAAGGGGATTTTTGCAGTTAGTCAGAAATTGTTGCTTATGAATATTTTGCAAGGTTTTAACAGATTTTTTGCAAACGACAACATGGTGAACATCACAGAAAACTCAGCCAGTCTTAGGAGTTTCAGGTACAAGTCTTATGAAACATGTAAGTGGCAGCAAAAGTACAAAATGTGGGGACCAAACAAGGTGAAATACTCAGAACAAGTTGGGCAGTTGAAGAAAAGACTTGCAGAACTATTAACTATATTCTTAGTCTTGTTGGTAGAATCAAAGATTTAATCCATCTTGTGGAAATTTGAATTGGTTTAGCTATCAAAGAGGCACATTTCTCTTTAACATCTCAAGCTGCCATGTCTTAATTTACTATAGGAAAGAAAGAACTTCTGATGAGCACATCTGTTGTACCTTGCAGACTAATTTAGGCAGCATTTCATACTACAGAACTCCCAGACTCAGCCAAGATTTTTCTAAATTAACAGACTCTGTCAAGATGGCAAGCTGCCAAGAGCAAGATTTCTTCTTTGTCCGGAAGCTGACAAATTTGTTTCTGTCATCACCATGCAGTGACATTGTCTCAGGTCAAAGGGGATGGAGAGGAGACTTTGCTTCTGCATGAGCTCAAGCCTGGTTGTAGATGTACAAGTTATAGCTCTAGTAAGAACCAAAAGAACCAGTGGCCAAAAGAGTACACTGAAAATATTGTGTTTGTGTCTTTCTCTGTATTTGTGTGTGTGTTTGTATTTGCAGAAGCAAGAGCTGAGGAAGAACAGCATTTATCAGAAAACTGAGTTGTTGGACTGTATAAAATAGAAGCCTTTCTGAGTCCATCAGAGAGAAAAAAAGAATGCAGGGATTGAATTAAAGCCTTCAGAGAAATTAAAATATATTAAACCACACAGACGTGAAGTATAAGTTTTAGTGTTACGTAAGTAAGAATATAGTTCAATTGCCTTACGGAAGTAAAAGACTCTAAAGTCTAGTTTAAAGTTCAAGCCTAGTTAAAAGTTCAGTAACTTAGCCCCAGACATAACAAAAACATAGTAGAACATTACTTGCATTTCTAGATTGAAGAGGTAGAACCACTTACGTGACTAGATAGAGCTATATGTGTAAGTTATGTGTAAGAACTGGCACTACTTTTATACTTTAGAAGGAAGATTCTAATTGGTGTAGAAAGGATATTTTAGATTTGTGTTTTTAGGTCATTGGATGATTTATTAATAAAAATCCCCCGTGTTAGGTTGAAAACACACTTAGAGAAGAAGAAATTGAAGAAGGAGGAGAAGGAGGAGAAGGAGAAGGAGAAGGAGAGAAGGAGAAGGAGAAGGAGAAGGAGAAGGAGAAGGAGAAGGAGAAGGAGAAGGAGAAGGAGAAGGAGAAGGAGAAGGAGAAGGAGAAGGAGAAGGAGAAGGAGAAGGAGAAGGAGAAGGAGAAGGAGAAGGAGAAGGAGAAGGAGAAGGAGAAGGAGAAGGAGAAGGAGAAGGAGAAGGAGAAAGAGAAGAAAAGGAGAAGAAAAGGAGAAGAAAAGGAGAAGAAAAGAAGAAAAGGAGAAGAAAAGGAGAAGAAGAAGAGAAGGAGAAGGAAGAAGAAAAGTGCTGCTTCCACTTGGGACTCTATGCCAGAAAGCTTTAAAACAGACTTGAATATTCTGAGCTCTTTGCCTTTGAGACTAATACATTCATGCAAAAACAGCTTTACAGCAACCAACTGCTCTTTTCTCTTTGAAAACCCAGACCCATGAATAACTCGACACTGAGTCATTAAAGCACACACCTTTTCCATTCAAAACTCTTCACCCTAACAGTTTAGAAAAAAAAATTCTTAAGATGTCTGAGGAATAAACACTCATAAGGTAGAAATATAAGTTAAGACATTTTTAAACAACAGAGTGCAGGAATAACATAATATGGGAGGGCATTTTGTCACTTTTTTCTTGCTTTGTGACTATCTAAGAAAGGTGGTTGAAATCATGAAGCAGAAGAATGAAAAATCAAGGAAGACATCTGAAATGGTTTAATACATGTTACTGAATATATTCCTGGTGAAGATATAATGCAAACACAGGCTAAGAAGTCAAAGTGAAAAGAAACATAGAAGTCAACTCATTGGCACATACAGTTCTGGACATGGAGCTAAGATATTGTCTCTGACCTAGTATTCCAAGTACTTCATTTGGATCTTCTGTGATTAGGTGTTTACAGGCATGATTGAGTCTTTTTTTTAGAAATATTATTCTCAAAAAATACTAGTAGATTTTATCCAAAATTTTACTTTATTCAGATCATTTAGTGGTTTTTAAAGAACAGGCCAGTGAGGCAACCCACCCAACTCAAAGAACAGAAGGCTTTTCTTAAGCAAATAGGATATAGCTGAGTGTTCTCTTTATTATTCACTATTGTTGTAGTGGAAAAAAAAAAGTTGTATTAATTTTCCCTGGTTCTGTATCACCAAAATTTGATTAAGAGTCCTAAAATATCCTCTCTTTCAAATAATTCATGCTTCAAAAAACCACATTTAAGAGAATGCAACGAATAAAACAGTTTGATAAATACTAGGAACTTCTTCCCTAAAAGCGAATTTTTTTGTGGAGATCCCATCGATGACTTTTAAGTAAGGAACATTTTGAAAAATCTAAAAAATATTAGATGCTGACTAAAATCTTCCAAATATTGATTTTCTGAATGTGCACAAAAGTTCCACAGTGTGAACCTATTTGGAAAGGTTAAAATAATTTGTAAGGTTGTTTACCAATACTGTAATTTATTCTTTATATGTAATAGTCCATATATGAACTATGTATGTTGTTTCACCTATATGACCTATCCATCTTTTTTTTGTTGTTTTTTTGAATGACTCGATGAAATCAGTCAGGCAAAAAAGGTTGAATTAATAGTGAAGCTGCAGATTCATGACAGAACATATATTACCCCGATAAAAAAATGGAAAGTTCACTGACAGGGTTTCACAGCTAAATTTGTTTTCCTTGCCTGCCTCTGTTCAGTCCTATCACCACTAAATGACAGGCTGGAAATGTGAAAAACAAATAAACGAAACCAAACAGCTTAAGAACCCTTTTTTTTTTCAATTTTATGAATGATGTGTGCTTGTTTATGCCAAAATTAGGTGTTACTTTCATAAAATGCATCTTCTGAGTAAAATAAACATGCTGTGACTATAATGTTTTAATTCTGTCAAGTGAGTGAAAAAGGAATAAGACTTCTGATGGTGGCAGAATCCCATAACCTCCAAATACAAAATAAAACAGCGGCAGACAGGCACATTACTGAGGGGAATTTTTTTAAAGTAAAAATCAATACATTTTGAAGCACTGATTAACATCACACACCAAACATACAAAGTCAGTCTCTTTCATCTTATGACCCACATTCTTTCCTCAGTGAGGAGCTGACCTTTAAAAAAATGCTGTCTTTTATTCAGGATTTCAGAGACCACACAAACTGCAAAATCGCAGCCACAGCTATTTTGATTTGTGGTAGAAATCACTACTGTGTCTGCTTGACACACAGCTGTTACCAGCACTGTTAAAGCTAAGAAACCTGAAAAAAAGAAAGAAAAAGGTCATTGCTGGTGTGTAGGTACACTGTCCTGGGGGCTGCTGAGTCAGGTGCTGGGCTGCTGTCCCCAGGCCACCTCCTCAGCCATCCCTGTGTTCCAGGTGAAACTATCTCAGGATGGCCAGAGCCTGAAATGCAGCCACTGCCTTATCTGCTCCTGTCAAAACACCCTGGGTAGGCATAAATCCTGTCAATATTAACCTTTGGGATGGCTTTTATGAAAACTGAGACAGAGGGACTATAGCACATGAAAACCTGCCAGCAGACCAGGGGTGAGGGCTGGGAAGAAATTGGCAGCCTGAGGGACACAATCCCTTTGCCTGATTCAGCTGCAACTGCACGTTTGACCACATCAGCTCCTAAGTCTGTGAATATCACTGCTGAAGAGCGATACCAGGACAGGTCCAGCTGGGAAGTCCATGGTGTAAATATAGAGAGATGGGAATGATGGAGTTGCCTCGAAAAATAAAGAACTTTTAATGTAATAAAAGTAGTAACCATATGGTACAAGAGGCAACCTTCAAAGATCCAGGGTGTGGCAAACTTAACAATATATAGAGGTATCAGATGGCAAGAGTCCAATCACGAACGTGAACTAGGAGCATGACCTTAAAAGTCACCAGTTCTGAACCGACCCAGAACTAGAACCAGAAACATGACCTAATACATAATGACCACATTAGCATGCTACCTCCCCTGACCTCAGGCCAAAGCCTCCTGTATCTGCAGGTGAAGCCCTGTCCACCCCAATTTCCACAATTTCCCAATTTCAGACCCATAATCTTGCTTTTATAAAAGCCCACATGGATGGGCTGAAGAACTGTGAGCTTGAAAACGATATTTAAATCAAAACGAGTACCCAAAACCTTAAATTACCAAGTGTATAGGCATAGTTATTTTCTGATGATTTCTCCATTTTGTTTTTTCCCCTTGCCCTTTTTTATCTTCCTGGGGTATTTTTTTTGGTTTTTAGGTCCACAGACAGAAAAATGAGAAAACCTTCACCCTTCCTGAGATGGGGAAAGAGTTCAAAACATTTTTCTATCTCAGCTGCACATTCTTAAAAAGCAGATAACCCATGAAATCTAGGATTAAACAGAAACAGGAGATGCAGATTTGAACTACTTAAGGCTAATAGAGATATAAAACTGGAGTTGCCTTTGCTTTGACAGCTCTAAAAATGCACTCATATATTTTTCAGGAGAAAATCGAGAAAGGCAACCAAATTCACAGGGTCACCTGTGCAACCACTGCTGTTGCAATCTGCCAATTCAAATCTCATGCACAGTCAGACCTGTGCCAGAGGTAGAATTTCAGATCTGTTTCTTACAGCATGTTGTAGAAATCCCTGCTTCTAGGGTATCATTCTCATGACCAGTATTCACAATTGTCTGATCTTATAGCATGTATGCAGTACAGGGAATTGTATGCTGTCATTTTTTGAATTCTCCTGCAGAAGGTCCACACGGCTGTGCTAAAACAACCCCTACAGAAATTATCTGACAACTGTGCAGACAAAGTGTGTAAAATCTACAAAACTTACTATTTTAAAATGAAAATGGAATCATGGCCTTGATTAAAGTGTTCTTTTCTCACGTAAAATTCCACTGGGAATTTTCAAATTTCATATAAAGATCGTAATTCTGCAACCATCTCCATAACCTTCTGCTTCTGCCTAAGAAATAGTCCTTATTGCCTTTAAACTTGAAATACAATTCCACAAATGACCCTACGTAAGGCTAGCAGTGAGTAATAAATTATTTTTTTGTTATGTTTTTCAAGAACATCTTCCTCTTTTTCTTTTTTCATATAGTACATAAATTCTTAATTCAAGCTCCCTCTTAAATGTGTAGGCAGATTAAGAATAAATCCCTGATTCTTTTCTTCAGGTTGTTATGAATGAATCCAAATGTGTTATCAGCCAAATCTGATGAGAAAAACAGATGTTCTGAACTTTCAGCGACTATCTCAGGTGACTGCTGAACTGCAAACCAATTCATTTGATGAACATAACCCCAGTGGAATAAAATATTCCCTGATAAATATATTATTCAAAGTCAAACTCTAACTTTCTAATTTCATCTCAGGACAGTATAAAATGCCTCTGACAATGAGCTGAAAATTAATAAAATATCTGTTGCAGATTCATTTCTGTTTTCTGAATTTGGAGGTTGCTAGGTGATGAAAAATAAATTGAATCAAAAGAAAATGCTTATGGGAAGCTACGAAACAGATTGCAGCGTACAATACTTTGAACATGAATTAGCATACTGTTATGAAAAAGATGGCATTTTATAGAATTATGGGACTGAAGATTTGATCATAAATTGCTATCAGAAGACATAAGGATGACAATAATTCTGGAGGCATTTAGTGGTTAGTAATGAAAAGCAATGAATAACTGAGGGCAAGAGAAAGGAAAATTCTGGTGAAAATGCAAGAAATCAAACAGCCTGGCTGCTTCTTAGAACTAGAAAAACTATAACTGAAACCTGCTTTGACATAAAGTAAAATGCTGTTGACAATATGTATTCATGCAGGCATAGTCGAAGGCAAGAGAATATGTCTACAATTCCTTTGTTTAAATAGCTTAATCAGCTTCCCTACCTAATAAGAGGATCCTTGGAACACTTCTCGAGAATAATGATACAGTCTCAATGGTAGAGATCAAGATAAATACCATCATTAATTGAAGCAGAGAAATCTGTATGATTTAATTAATTTTATGTATATAAAAATCTTAAATATTTCGGTGCAAAGATCAAGCTAACTGCACAAGTTCGTGGCATATTTGATGAAACTTTTCAAAGCAATACTACCTTGGATGTGTTGTTTTGTCTTCAAGGTTTCATTTCCTCGAAACAAAAAGTGGTCATATGAAGGGATTAAGGAAAATCAAGCTACATGAAAGACCACTGCAGAAAATGGAACAACATAAATGTAGCAATAAGTGCAAATGAAATGTAAAACCATTTACAGCAATTTGCCTTTAACCTTGGGCACCATTATGGGGAACTCTATGGGGGCCTGAGGAAAGAAAGAAAATACAGGACAGAAAACAATGAACAAATGTGAATTTTAATTTTAGTAAAATCTGCCAGTAAATGCAATGTGTGTACGGAAAACTTATAAGTAGATGTCAGCTATTAAAATCAAGCATCATGGAGAAAGGCAATATTGAAATCCAGACACTGTGACTTGCAGGATGAGTAAGCAGTATTCTTCCCCATTTACTGGTGTGCTATAATAGTGACAAAGACCACAGACATGTGTCACCTCTAAAGTTTCTGCCAAGGAGACAATCAGTACAGCCCAAGCCTTCTCAGTATAGTCCCTTGAAGGAAAATCTGGCTCAATCTGTGCCTTTGCCTTGTTAAGGTCTAGTTGGAGTCTTGACTTTTTTGGGGGGATTCTTTTCTGCCACAGTTTAACTTCATAACAGCACTGGGACCTTCCCAGTCATGTGCTTTTGTTTTGTCAGCCTTTGACAGGTTTTTGGACATCCCACAGGATGTAAGATCAGACTAAAACAGCTCCTGCATTTCAGATGCACTTTTCTTTTTGCATAGCTTCTTTCAGATTATTTGTGTGCACTTTCAAAATAGCTTATCCCTCACAGTCGTAGTCATGGACTAAGTATTTGTTAACCCTGGGGAAATTTCACACTAGCACTTAAGAACAATTCCATTACACTGGCATTACCAACAATGAGAATTCAGCAGTTGGGCTCTTTCTGAAGGTCTGGGTCATGGTGCAAAGCAAACAAGAAGTTGTGTGAATGCAGTTTGCATGTTAACAAACCCAGACAAACAGTCCCAGGGCTGAGACATTATTTTCTGTCTCTCTGCAGGACTTAGCTCCTGGGGCAAGCCCAGTGCTAAACTGCCACTACCCAATCATCAGACAGTAAGGAAGAGTCTGCAGTGTTCAGAAAACACCAGCTTATAGAAAAACACCAGGTGAATTATCTGTTGAATAAATTCTATATTATTAGAGATGCCTAGCTTAGCTCAGAGTTCCTGGCATTGAATTTGCTCTGCACATCAGGCAGCAAAGGGGATTTTCTTAGGAACTTTTTATATTCTGAACATGACTTAGGACTGGTGGCTGAATCAGCTTTGCAACAATGATGAAAACCTTTTTTCAGCTAGGTCCTGGTTATAGAGAAAAGGGAGTCAAATTTTTATCACTTTTTTGTTCCATGCCACCCCCATCATCACTGGGGGCATGATTTTGGAAGGAACAGCTGAGTGTCAGAAACTGGAAATTCTCTACCTTACCGTCTCTCTTGGGAGAAAAGAAGTTGGGATCAGCTCTCTGCCATTGCCAGTCCCTTCCACATTTTCTGTTCCTTCAGTGAGTTCCTTCAGTATTGCCTTAGTCTGGAGACCATGTGGGCAGGGCTAATTTTAGGAAATGTCTTTCTTTGTTCTTGGAGGTGAATATCCTTTTGTGGGTGAAACACTCTTTTGTATATTCTTTGTTATTAATATTTGCTGTGGTTATTGTGATTTTAATAAATTGTTATTCCAATTTATAATATCTCCTTTTTGTTCCTCAATTATTGGCAGGAGTGGAGGGAAAGGGAGTAGATTATTTATTTCTCTTTAGTTGTTAAAACCAGCACAGGAAAGAAATAAGAAGGATTGTTCAGTCCTCACAGTCTAGAGTGGAGTTTGCTAATTCCATGAAGATAACAATTTCTAATAAAGCAGGACCATAAAGAAAAATACATCTAAATCAATTTGTCTAGAGGCAGTCTTGCCACTTTTAAAATTTTTATACAAAATCAAAAATGGATTTTGTTTGTTTTTAATGACACCCCTGGCCAACTGATTCACACCACCAAAAGAGGTTAAATCTTCCCTGATAATTGAAATCCAATACTGAACCAAAAAACTTGTCACTGCCCCGGGGGTCTCTCTAGCCTTGAGACCTCCTTGGAGAGGACATGCAGGTGGTCAGGAGTCTGGACTCCCTCGGAGTCACCAACAAGAAAGCTTCTGGAGACAACCTTGTGTTGCTTCAAAGCTATTTATTTATGTTATCTTGCAAAAAGTTTCAGGCAGCCCGACACAGGTCTGCTCTGTAAGACAACCATTACAGAACTCCCCGCAGGCAGGTGGTGCCCGATCTTTTAAACCTAAATCTACGTATGTGATGTTTACAAAATTTTCCCAATGCCATGCTCTGTCTTTACAATGTCCAGTTCTTTCCCCATCCAATCTGTGGTTCCCAGGATTCAATCCCAACATGGATGACACGAAGAAGAAGGAGGAAGAAGCCCACCACACCCAGGTTCCTCCATCGTGACCACATGGCCCTTAACATAAACAATCCAAAAACCCACTAATTCTACATTCTAACATTACAATTCACACTCTGCTTGTTCTCACATTCTGTGGTTCCTCCCTCGGTGTTGGCAAATTCTCCCAAGGAGCTAAATCCAGTCCCTGTGGCTCTTGGACACCATTTGGGGGTCTCAGAGGGGTCTGCCATCGGGGTTTTTGCATGCCCAAAAGAGTCAGGGGGACACCCTGGACTCCCACAAAAACTCATGAAATAACCTCTGGACCAGTGTTTTCTGAGGTAATCCTCCCACTATCCCCAATTAAAAGTCTCTTACAGACATCGTCTCAGCTAAAAAGGATATTGTTAAAGATTCTCACTGGAATAGCAAGGCCCTTGGCATTAGCTTACAGTCTCTCTGCAAGGCAGAAACAATACCAGATTATAAACATACTATGTAAAACAGAAGACCAAGGTTTGGACCATTTGAGTTACTACAGATGTTGTTAATATTTACTTCAGACAGTAATTAGTACAACTTTGTTTTGATCTTCTGAAGATCTTGGCTTTTTAATGTAATTTCAGTCTGAAGTAAAGAGTTAAATTTATGTTTAGTAATGTACAGAACCGCAGTGTTTAAATCTGGAATGCACATTTGAAGATTGTCTAGACCAAACTTCCAGACCAGAGCAGGGTCAGCTATAAAGAGGTCCCCAGAACTGCATTCATTTGTGTTTAAATATCTCCACAACCATCCTGGGTAATCTTTTCTAGCTGAACTCTCACACTATTTTTATCTTTAGTCTCAAATAGAATTTCAAATGAGTTTTTATTTGTGCCTGCTGCCTTTTGTGCTTTCACTGGACACCACTGGGACGAGTCTAGCTCCAACCCTCACTCACTCATCAGAACGTTTATACCCACTATCAAGATTTTCCCAATGAGCCTTCTCTTTTTCCATCTGAATAGTCCCAACTCTCATCCTCTCCTCCTGTGAGAGAAGCTCCAATGCTTAATTGTCTTTGGCCAATATGTCCATGTCTCTTTTGTTCTGGGGATAGCCCAGAACTGGACACAGAACTCCAGAGCTGAGTAGAAGAGAAGGATCACCCCTCTCTACCTGCTGGAAATTCTCTGCCAGCTCAAAGGCTCATTACTTGCTTCTGCTCAACCTCACTGTCCACTAGGACCCCTAAGTCTTTCTTTTTCTTGGCAGTTCAGCCAATTTTAATCCAACTTTCACTTAGTCTGTATTTCATAATCAAAATCCTTGCTGCAGTAAAGATAAGCAGTATTCAGCCCCTCTCATAAACTGAACCAGTCTTCTCTTTGTAGAAGTCTATGAGGTTGGTGATGCATGACTAAACTAAAATAGTTATATATTATGAAAAAATACCAGAACAGCAAATATAATTTACATTACTATCATGCACTGCCATCAGTCTTATTGCTGTATGTTTTACTCATCCTGTTCTATACAGTACTACTCAGTAAAAAAGCTTCAAATTCTGCGGAGAAAAAACAAAACAAAGCAAAACAAAGCAAAACAAAGCAAAACAAAGCAAAACAAAGCAAAACAAAAACAAAACAAAACAAAACAAAACAAAACAAAACCGTAAAGTGTGAATAGTGAAGTCAAAACTCAGCTGAAATTGAACTCTGTGCTCGTTTAACATAAAGCTTCAGATTACCATCTCCTTCAAGAAAGTTGCTTTCCTAGCATTTTTCTCTCCTAGATTTTATTTGATCCATGATGAAAAAAAAAGACTAATAGTTCATATAGGATACCATGTAAGTAAGGAAAAAGAGTATATGGTCACATGAGAGTAAAAATTGTAGCCACAGATCCATTTCTTCTTAATAATTCCTTAGTACTGAGCAAAATTAAATTCCAGACATGACTATAAATCAGTGATATTAATGTTGCTTAACAGGTTATACCTGTAATACTTCATTTAATTTCATTTTTAATTCAGTGGACATTTTGTTCCATAAAATTCACTGTTTTGAATAAGAATTTTGTGTGACATTTTTAGAAGGGTCTTGGCTGGCCTTTGGAATTCAGAAAACCTAGCAGCATTTTTATAGCACCATGTCCTTTCCCATGGTAGTGTTCTAAAGGATGATAGCAATGTTTACTTCCCCTGGTTTATAGTTCTGTCAAATTATTTCTTTTCTTGTGAAAGGGATAATAAAATCAATTGATAGCACTAAAACATTTTATTTTCTCTCAAACAGACGCTTATTTAGTGACAGTTTAAAAAAGAAAAAAAAAGTCTTCAGCCACCTATGAGACATAGAGCTAAGACCACGGAGGCACTTTGAAAACACCTTGGTCAAGCATCTGCAGCAGAAAGCTGACTGAGCCAGAGAGCTAACCCAGCCTACCAAATGTGTTTTCCGCTGTATGGGTTACTACTTCTTTTTAATTGTAAGATTATGCTTCAAATATTAGAGTCTTTAATATGGTAAGTATTTTTGAGATGATTGAGATCTCTGCTTAATGCAGTGAGTAAACTAATTTTAATAAAAACCACATCCCATCCAAAGTATTATACAATGGTTTTTAACTTACAGTGACGTTGTTGTAGTAGCATATTGATGTATCATGATATGATACTTGGTTATAAATGCAATCAAATTTAAAAAATACATTTTTTTAGCTCTGAATATATAAAGATAACACCATTTCACAATACCGACACACCTGAAGATGCGCTGTGATCCAAAGGGACAAATTTGAGAAGTGGGACAATGAGAAGCTCATGATGTTTAGTAAGACCACATGCAAGGTGCTGCACCTGGGTCAATGCCTTTTTAAAAGAGCATGTAGTGACAGGAGAAAGGGAAACGGGTTCAGTCTGAAAGACTAGGGCTAAATTGGATATTAGGAAAAAATTCTTTACTCTGATGTTGGTGAGCCACTGGCACAATTTGCACAGAGAATTTGTGGATGCCCCGTCCCTGGAAGTGTTCAAGGCCAGGTTGGGTAGAGCTCTGAGCAACCTGATCTGGAATGCAGCTCTGCCCATGACAGAAGGGTTGGAACAAGGTGACCTTTAAGGTCCCTTCCAACCTATGCTATGCTATTATAAGCACCAAAATTAGCAGTACACAAATACTATGGGACTGAAAAGTACATAAACCAGTTCTGCAGCTAGAGGAATTTATTGCTAAATATGTTTTGACTAGTAGTATTGACTTCGTTAATATGGAAGCTTAGAAAGCTCTGATATTTTGCACATGAAGAATAAAATTCAAGCATTTCAGTAATATGAAAAGTATCAAATATTTAATATTTTTAATATGCAAAGGCTGAAACTGAATAATATTAGATCCCATAAAACTGCAGTAATGTTTATAATTCTACTTTGGGGGAACATTTTTCAATATTTTTTTATGGTTCTTGACTAGGATTTCTTTGTCTTTTTTCTTTCCTCAAGTACATGCTTTCTATGGAATTACAGTGTTTAATTAACAGTCTGTTAACTTATAATTCCAGATTTACATAATATTGAATTTATTTTTTATGTAATGGATCAGTTTAATATATAATTGAATTTAACAAATAACAATATTTTGAAAAGCCAATAAGCTTTTATCAAATGTAAATGAGCTGTCAAACACGTAAAAGATAATTATCTGGAAATACATACATATCACACCCAAACAACTTATTCTAAGCATTATATACAAAGGCGACTAGAAAATTAAAATTGTCTAATTGTGAAATTATAATTTTTATAAGTAAGGAAGAAGTCACTTTTTTTTTACCTTGTTTGCATCACAATTAAATTCAGACATTCAAATCTGTGCATAACTATCAAACCTCTTAAAGTGGTGCCCATTATTACTTTAGGAAACCTGTGATAATTTTGCTGTTGAGTTCAATGGCTGCTAAAGTCATAATTCCAGCAAAAGTTTAAAATTAAAATTCTGAAAGCAAATCCTGAGATACCAATTTATAGTTGGAAATCTTGTACACAAAGGAATTAACTCATGTTAATTTTTTCCAGATTTATACTGTAATCCTACAGCGAACCCAGAAAAATATCTATATTTATCACATGAAACATATCAATCACATGAAAATTTAATTCAGTGGTTTAATCACAAGATATAATTTTTCTTTTCTTTTATGTATTTATACATAAGTAAATATTGCATATGTTATTTAAGTTAATAGTTTTGATATCACAGAGTCTAGCTCTTCAAGGCAATAATAAGGTTAAATAAAAACATTATTTTCCTAAAATAAAGCACCAGACTATGTTTGTAATAGTTTGGCACTCAGGAATGAGATTCACAAAATAAATATTGTAAATATTTTGACAGTTACTGGACTTTAATAGCAACAACTAAAATTTTTGCTCTAATTATCCAGAATTTTTTCAGAGTCTTCTTGCCTGACACATCTTACCTCCTTGCTAAACCAATGTTAAATGGTTTCAGTGATCATAAACACAACAGACAGAAAGTACTCAGCAAAGGATTTACAGACAACTAACATAGGCTGAACGTATTCTACAAATACACCCACAGAAGCCAAAGTGGGGAAGGGAGGCATACAAAGATTGCTATATGGAATAATACAAAATATCCATAACTTCATTCCTTAACTTAACTTTAAAATACTGGCATTGAAATCAAAGTGTAGAGAAGAGAATCATCTTTAAAAAAGCTTTTAGTCCTGTTGCCACTGCAGTAACATTGATCCCGTCAGTAGTGATTGCACATGTGACACAAATCACTGCATTTAAGTGCTCTCACTTATCAGAGACTTATCAGAAGTCGAATGTGTCAATTACCAGGGGTCCTACGTATCCACTTTCCCAGCTCAGTTCTGGCAGGATTGGAAAGAAAAAAACATCAAATAAAGCTTTGACAGTTCTTCCTGTTTTTTGCTAATGCAGGACTAAAAATGCCCAGGCAAGGACCTGAATTTAAACATCAGTATGAGCAACGTTTCCGTTGATACATATTTCACCAATGCAGCTTCCTAGTCGGAGATAACTCACTCATGCAGAGCAGGCATCATTACTTCAAGGGATTGAAGTTTTTGATCAAGTTAATAAGTAAACTTCTTAGTTCTCAATTTGCTTAATGTTTCCTGTAATGAATAATGAAGTGGAAATTAGAAGTTGTAGGTGTGAATTTAGCACCATGGCAGTTGGAACATGGCTTTTACTCAAAATCAAAGTGAGCAAATTCAGACAATGCCCCTCAACACCAGACTTTTTACCCCCCAAAGTGGTGAAATCACAGATCTTCAGCCAAGGCAAAACCCAGGAAACCTCTGGGTACCGCCATAAACCACTGTGTGAGGCCAAGTTTCTAGTGGGTAAATGACACTGGAAGTAACATGTATAAGCCATTAAATCCAGGTCTGAAACTTATCAGAGAACAAATTAACAGGATCTATATTATAATGTAAATATATACAACTTTGAAGAGCCTCAAATTTACTGTTTATATGATTTTGATGACTCAGTCAAGTAACAGATATGGATTAAGATACAGATTAAGCCTTAAATGTACAAGAATTGTCCATTTTAAAAACCAAGGGAATAACACAACCTCCAACCCTATCCCTCACAATTGATAGATGAACTGTAGACAGCTGAGGGTCTTAAAATATACTTCAGCATATGGTTTTTGATGGGATTGCATTGGTATTTAGACAATAGAAAACACACTGCCTTTACAAACATTTCATAATCTCTTCTACGTAGATAATAGAGTTCACCTTGAACTTTTCAGGCACTATTGAAGTAAGTTCAACACTTGAACTTCAACTTGAATGAATTCTAAATTAATTCTCTCATCTCTTTCTTTATAACATTTGGTAAATATAGGTTCCAACACCACAGTAAATTGTAAATGTATACCTGTGTACTCATATGTGAAGGCTCTCTTCAGCATTAAATAATACATGACTTGACAATATAATATTTACTTCAGGAGACACAATGTGATTGATGCAATCAGACAATATACTGCAGCACATAATAGAGAAGATGAAAATTCAGGAGAAAGAAAATAACACACAAAACTCCAAACAAACCATTTCTGTTCCTGGAACAGGAAGAAAAAGAAAAGAGTAGGACTTTAATAAAAGAACAGGCACCAGAAACTGAGGAAAATATAATTCCATCTTTAGTTTGCTATAGATACTCATTGACTTCAGTTTTTCAAGTTTACCTAGCTTCTGCTTCAAATTATAACTTTTTTTTTTTTCTGTAGCATGTCCTACATTTGCTTCCTATGGAAGTGTCAACACAGTGCAATCACATTTTTATTTGTTTAAGAGTATAATTTTGTACATCTCTCTAAGCACTCAACATTAGTTATAGGTCCTATATTTTTAAAATTTATTTTTTCTCCATTATCATAGGAATCTAGGTCCCAAACCCAGGCTCATATTCCAGCATTATTAGTATCAAACCATAGATCACATTGCAACCTAGTTTACCACAAAACTCAGAGAGATTGTGCTGAATTATTTTTCACTTCTGATCACACTCATTTCCATGTTGCTTCCATGATATATCTTCTTCTTTCCTCTCCTACACAGTCGTGTAGGCACTACCTGAATTCTTTGTTACTGTGTATATAATTTTAAAAACCTTTTTTTCTTTCAGTGGTCTAATGGACCTTTCAGTCCAAACAGCACCTTGACCTTGATAATTTAGCTGTGCAACAACATTTATAAGGTAATTTGGCCTACTGAAACAATAGTAAATCAGGTTAGAAAATAATTCATCTCTTCAAGATTCTGCTAGAAAACATCACCAGTGAAAAGTGCTTTTAAGATCTGTCAACTACCTACCATTTAATTCATTCCCCATGGCCTTTATATGAATAGCACTGTTTTTTTCTATAAGACATAGAAGACAACTATATTAGATATACAGTGTTACCTTTATCCATCAAAACAACATTCTCAAATACTGAAAATAGCTTTGTGCTGCAGGACACATTTTGCATATATTGTATGGTAAATTTTTACATTTTTTAGTGCTTTATTGGTTTGGGGGTTTTTTTGTTTGTTTTTGTTGGGGACTGTTTTTGTTTGTTTGTGGTTTGTTGTTTTGTTTTGTTTTCTGTTTTGTTTTGGTTTTGTCTTACTAATTTCAGTTTTACTAAAAGCCTGTCAGATTAACCAGTGTATAGGAATCTGTCTTGCTTGCTTTGCTTTAAAAAGTCACATCAGCTTTTTAGGGCTACTTCAATATATCTATTTCAGCAGATCTATTCAAAATAAACAAAAAATTAAGTATATTTTCAGCCAAATTTATTTGGAGAAGTATGTAGTGTTCAGGATTTACGGAGTATTTAAACTTGTTTTCAAAAGATCTCCTCTACTTCCTGTCCTTTTCCAAATGGAGAAAGTGGAATTGTAGTGCAGCTTAAGAAACATCATTCCTGGAAGCACAAGGTCTTTAGTTCTAGTGACATAAAAATTGGATCTCTAGCAGATTCTTTCCAGTGTTTGCTATTGCTAATGCACTAGAAAATGCTTCATTGCTGTCAATCACACTATCAGACACACCCCCATAATTCCATAGCTTTCCAAGGAGAAAACAAGTTTTCTAATTAGTGAATACCGGTGCCTTTTCTGCTTTGTTATGCAATGGTTCATCATCTCCTTCTGGTGTCTGACTTATGACCCAATGGGATTCATTATGCTCCAAATAAAGTCCAGAAAAACCCCACCCCACCCACTATTTTATTTCTTTTCATTAAAAGACAGGGATTTCTCCCCTGATATCTCCTCTTGTTCCTACACCTTCAAACTTCTAATTTTTACTGACTGTTCTTTTGTTATCTCATCTTTCCTTTGAGCATATGATACCTTTTAATAGCTCTTTGTTGCCTTAATTTCACCACCTGTGCTCTTCAGTGGATTGAGCTGTACAGGCAGACTTTTCCCAGGCCACACAAAAGAAGAATGCCCATACAAAGGGGAAAGTAACACAAGTCTTGAACCCAAAATTGGTACTTCAGAGAAAAGCCTTCACTTCTATTGAACATCTTTCACATCTACTAGTGCTAAATGTAAGATGTAAGAATGAAGTATTCTATCTAAAGCATTTATTCTGGGCTGTAGAGTTGTGTTGCACCAAGTATTCTCAATATTTATTCTCTTTCTCATGAAATTTTTTTGTCTCACAATTTCTCTTTCAGAAGTTTTCTTAGCTTTGAAATACTACAATTCTTGAAACCTAGTCCTCTTACAATAGTTATTATAAGCATTTTCCAGCTTATATCTGTATATAATAGTCCCTATTAGCATTAAAATGATGTTTTAAAAAGGTAGCTTATCCTTTTCTCTAATTTGACTTAACTAGTATAGAACAGAATCCTTTCTGCACTTCTCATTGGCCTGCATTAATTAATAAATTGATTTGCAGGCATTGAAGACCTAGAACTTCTGAGGTTTTAGTAGCCTTAAATCAGGTAATGATTTCTCTAATAGAGAAGGCCTCTTTCTCAGACACACACAAACAAGTGTTTTAAATTCCAGACTAAAGAAAACCAGTTTACATTATTCTAGTTATGTGAATCACTCCAATCATTATCTTTGATAATAGCACCTATATAAATATTTCACACCACTGAGAGTTTCTATTTTTTTTTTTATTTAGCATTGATAAAGCAAATCAGAAACTTCCATTCTCCACAATTTTGTGAGCCTGTATTTATACAGGATTTTTAAATTTAATGTTCTCTAGGATGCTTCTGCTTGCCTGTCACTGAGATCAGTGGGCCCTTATGAGAACAGGCTGACCTGCACTCCCAGCTGTTTTTCTTAAGAAAAGACAAAATATGCACAGACCATACATGCAACAGCTCAACTCATGTATTTTCTGCCATCTGTTTCTTCTTTATGAAACCATAAGGACTTCTGCAAGGACAGCTCATATTTTTATCCCATGCAATTGCAAATTTCAGAGAGGTTTCTTAAGTGTGCAGTTTCATGAGATTCCATAACTTATTTATATTAGATATCCAAAATAAAGTTCTGTAAAATGGCTTTATACTTTGGAAAAAAATTGCTTTTATGATTTCCATTACGTAAGTGTAGACCACTCTCTATTTTGGTTTTAAAAAGAAGACTTTTTCACTCTTTGTAATACAGAACTCTTGATGACTTTTTGCTTCTACAGTATGCTTGAATAACTTCCCTTAATACCTGCTTCTTCATGCCAAATAATGTTCACTAAATATATTTCCTGTACCTGTCTTTTGTCCTTCCAAAACAGCTATCTCATTATATGATTCATCAAATCTATGATAAAAATATAAAATTTCTAGGTAGGAAGACGGCCACCTACCTCTCCTTAGCAGTTGGTTATCAAATCACCAATCTATTTCTTTTTCTTTGTAGTGTTTCTGGCAGGGATCTCAAACTACGTCATCTCGGGAAAACTTGGTTTTCTCAAATAGTGTGTTTATGCTTTCACTCCAGATTACCAACCATCTTCTTCCCAACTAACACATTATACTTATGCTGCTGCAATCTCTATGTTCACTTGGAATTGTTTTAAGGATGAAGGCTTCACCAGTATGTAGGTTAGTGGTTGAATCCCTATACACAGGGAGAAGGAGAGATGAAGTGGGAAGCTGAATAGAAAACACAACCTGTCCAAAGCAGCTTAGTCATTGCATTCGATTACTCATTATCTTCTTCTGCTACCTGCTGCAAAGCCATCTGTTAGTGGAAGAAACTCCACTCTGTTTCTCCAAATTTGTTCAAAATCCCTTGTTTAACATTCTGTTCAAGTGGTTTCCTTGGTCTGCTTGTACACGTAAAGTTAATAATGTTCTTTCAAGTTCACAGGAACAAGGTCAAATGTCTGCCAGGAAAGATTAAGAAGCTACTGGTGTCCTCATTCTGGAACAAACAGAAATATTATCAAACTCACACGAATAAAACAACATTAAAAAATCACCTTCTTCCTCCATTATTTCCCCAGTCACTGAGGTATTTTTCACTGAACATATTTTGTGAAAGTGAAGAGCTGCAACTTTTAGTCACTTCAGCAAATAATTCAGGACATGAATTTCTTAGATATTCACCTGGGCCATGTGGAGACAGATGGTGTTCAATTTTTACAGTATTGCACATTTTAACTTTGCAATACATTGAACCAGACTTCTCTTAATATCAAAGTAATGAGTTAATTCCTAATCCAGTATTTTCATTTTCTTGAATAATAGTGCTTGGTATTTAGAAGTCTGGTGGTCAAACTCCAAATAATACAGAATAATTTTGCCCATAAAACTCAGCACAGTAAGGCTTTATTACAGCAGCTATAACCTTACATAACTTTCCTGACTTTCAAAATTCATATTTCATTAGACAAAACTTTACCCCTCGCAGCTATTCTAATATCTTCATTGTTTTTATCCTTGAAAATTAACATCATTAATATTCAGAGTTTAATATCTTCTAGTAGAAAGTACCAACTTGATTTATAGTTAAATACATAATTTTCTGTACCTGATCACCTGAAAATAATGGGCTTACAAAAAGAAATACAGCCAATATGTTTTGACTGAGATTTTTTAATTATATATGAAGGAGGGTATTTTTCTTATTCAGAATTTTCTCTCTATAAATACTGTTAATAAATAGGTAGGTAAATAGAGAAAAATTAGCCAAACTTAACTGGGAAAAAAGTTAACTGGAAAGCAGTCAAACACATTAGGTTAAATGTTGCACTGTAAAACAGGTTTTTTGACTTTACAGAGCATATGTGCTAAAACTGAAAATTTTTTTAAAAGTGTAATTTGGTAATTTTGTTCTGTTAAAAGAATATTTTTTGCTCGACAACTTCATTTTATCTGACATTTTATTGAATTGAATAAGCATCCTGTAAATACACCGAACTTATGAGCCATTTCTAATGAACACGTGGTGTTGGATTTATCCTCCTCTCCATCACCTCTAAAAAGGATATTTTCCAATTTTGTCTTTTTGAAGCACATTTTATGTGACAAAATGCCCATTTAATACCCTCTAATAAGAAAATTGTTGCAAAACACCAAATTTTTTAGTGATAAGGTCCAGTTTTTCACCAGTCTTTTTTGTGCAGTTTTTCACATCAGTCTTCAAAGCAACTTACACTCTTCTGTTCAACTCCCCAAATCAGTCAATTTTAAGTGAGAAACTGCAGTATTTCTTTTCAGAAAACAATGTCTATTCATTTTTTATTTGTCCCACAGCCTATTTTTTTAGTATCCATGACATGACTTGTAAATTGCTGAAGCAACTATTAAAAAAGTTATATTCAAGCGAATAATGAGACCTGAATTAATAATCCCAAAGATTACAGAAGATCATCTGAATGTCCTGGAAGGGAACATTTGAATGTAGCAACAGAGATGAAAGAATGGAATGGCATTATTCTTATTAACCAACCAGAGCATTTATAAGCATCAAGGCACCATCCTGTAAAATCAGGGGATTCTAAAACCTGGACTACAAAAAAGATTTACTCAAAAGGCAGTTCAGCTGAACATTTAACCACTTCCAACTGACAGATACAACACTCTAATCATCTGTTTCTACATATGTGCAGGGGTTTGGGTATTCACATGTGTTTTTGATTCTGAGAATTCTGAGATTCTCTGTTGACTAGTTTATAGGCTGTGTTTGATTTTTTTAAACTTCTGTTGCACTGTGCTTCTTAAACACCCTAAAGAAAAGCGGCCCAGGGAAGGTCCTCAGTATTTTAGAGTAGCAATATCACTGAAGCCTTTTGCTTAGCACTTTACATTCAGAACCTGCTCAGAGTGTACAAAGTCCAACAGCTATTTCAGGTCTACAATTTAATTTGGCTTCATTTAAATGTTGGGGGGGGGGAAGTCTATTCCAATCATCATTGCTCACTAACAGCAGAGGTAAATTTGTTTCTATCTGATAAATCTATTCATTTCATTAAATGAAACCAGTAGATTTATACACTTCTAAAAGCAGATAGACATTTCACTATATTTTCATGTTAGGAAAACAATTAGCTGAATTTTTTAAAAATTGCAAAATGTTTTATGTTTCTAGGTTATACTAGTGATTTGGGTTTAAATTAAATAAGACATAGGGTTCCAAGTGTCAACTGCCATGTAAGATAACTTCAGACACGATCAAGTTATCTTAAAATATTAGTACTAAAATACAGATCAACAGAACTGTATTGACTTAGAAAACATTGACCAAAAGCAGAGCATCAGTGGTATAGTTCAGGTTTTCAACTTGCCATTGGATTCTAAGCAGCCACAGAGACGGATACGGTGGCACAGTAAACCAAAGGTCATTATTTGATCATCAGATCACTACTTCTCTCTTCACTAGATTAGAGGGATCACCTTCATTAGAATATTACTTTAATTTTAACCATAAAATAAATCAGAAACTAATATAATCAAGTTGGGTACTATCATCCATGCCAAACTGGCTGAAGTTTTTCTTCTTTCCTCTATGCTTTATTTTATACTTTCTTAGATTCCTCTGACTAGAGAGGTTTTATAGAACATAAAGAACTTTGCTTAAAAAACTTTAATTAGATGCCTCTTGCCAATACACATTTTTTCTGCTTTCTCACATCAATGTACCTGAAAAATTTGTTCCAACTGTCTGAAAAAATTCTTCCTTGAAAATAAGATTCCATTACTGAGTATAACGATCAAGAAGGAAGGAAAACCTTTTTTACTTTTTGATTGCTCTGTCTGCTCTGCTCTCTTCAACTGTCTTTGCTTTCACAATTCTGCATTGGCTGGTTTCTGTGTTTTTGCTGTCAAGCTTATTCTCCTCTGTTCCAGACTCCTTTAGTGGCTTTTCCTATTCCATCTTTAGGACAGTGCAGGCCAAGTTGTTCTTAAAACGTTTTACCAAAACCTCCAAAATTTTCTTATCTACTGACTCAGTCTTTCTTCCTGTCAGACTCACATCTGTTCCTTACATCTAGCCACCAGCTCAGCATGAAACAACAGTTGTTATCCTTAAACTCTGACATCTGTCTCTGTTTCTCCATGATGTTCATTTTTCTTTTGCAAGCATGAAAGTCTTATACTAGAATGTTCTTTTTTTATTGTTTTTTTTTAGCCACAGCCTTTAGATCCATAAAAGGAACATTGTGGATAACGTGAACATTTAGATTCTAAGCAAGTTAAAAATCTTAGAGAGATGTTATCAGTTGCAAATATTGACTCATATCTAAAATTGGTGTGGCTGGATGAATGACAGGCAAATAGGCAGAAACGATTTGGGGGAAACAAGCATGGAAAAGGTTAAAAAGAAATAGGAATGCAGAGAAAAATAGAGAGTGATAAAGGTGTGCTGCATTGTATTAATTGCACCATATCTTATATTAAATTTGAAATAGGAAGCAGGATTTTGGGGGTTTTTGCCTATTTTATGACCAACATGATGCACCCAAACTTTCCTACTAAAATGAATTCTGAGCAATTTGAAAATTTTGTGATACTGAAAAGACTCCTCCATTTTTGCCTCCCTATTGAATTACCACCAGCTCAAAGTATTCAATTCAAATCTTCCTATGTGTTTTATATAGTGAGTTTCTGTGGAGTATAAAAGGTACCACCTCCAAAACTTTTATCAAGAGACTGTAATTCCACCTCTTCTTTGTATATGACATTAAATTCTTCTTTCATTTTAATGTAATTGTCATTATGATGAGGATAATGTTTTTGCAAGGTAACAAGTACTTAACCCCTGCTCCTAGGAGGGCTCCAGTGGCATCTTACAAAATCTTTCTTTTTTTTAAATTTTTTTATTAAGGGTATTGAAATATCAGTAAATAAGGTCTTTATGTGTACAATAGATATACATAGCATGGAGCCCAAGGAGGTGACAAAGAATGCCTGAAGTGATGTTTTTACCTGGGGCTGTACCATGGCAGTCCCAGGAGGGGGCGGAGCTTATGTGGTGTTTTGACCAGGAGTTGCTATTTTGTGGTTTTTTTAGTACACTGTTGTTTTTTCACTTATATTTACTCATATTGTCTTCTCCTTATTGGTTTAAATAAAAGCGGAGAACCTATTTTGGAGTGTTACCCTTCAACTGTCTTAAACTAAGCCAGTCTGCTTCAGATCAGAGATGTACACAGGGTGTTATATCTGGTACGAAGGGTGTAGTTTACCATACATTGCCTGGATTGCAGCCCTGATGCAATCGTTCATGGAAACACACGGAAAATACTCTGGTCTGGTAGGACAAATATTATTCAATGTTTCAAGGCAAATACATAGGAGCTTTCTTTGTTTATTTAGATCTATTCAGGTTTTTTTAAATTTTGTATATAAGTAGCTCTATAATGAGTTTAGACCCTCAATGCTGTGCATGCTTATTTTATTCAAAGCTGCTCATCTGAGATTCTCTTCCTTTAAAGCTGTGTGAAGTTGTATTCATTCCTCTAGAGCAGTAAGATGGTATTACATAACTTTAATCCTTCTATCTATGCATATCTAGTGTATATCTATACCTTATCTCTATATGCCACCATTCAGTCATCTTGAGTTTATTTACAGTATATTTATTTAACCAATGTGAAGTTATTTTGACATATTTTTGTATGAATGCTTTTATTTACTTCCTGCAAGATACATTACTTTTGGCTGCCTGAATTTTGAAATCCTGACCCAGGAGCAGCCAACAAACCTATGATCATTTACTTTTATCTGGCTCCTTTCTCATTATTTTTAGAGTTTTATTGGATTTAATTTTATGGATCCTAGTTCAGTTTGTAAAATGAAAACATTAATAACTGTCTCTGAGTGTTTAACCACATGAACTTTTTTTAATAATGAAGCTGTTCATTAAACCAAGTGATTTGCATACTGCATGGCATGCTACTGTGAAAAAGAGAAAGGCTCATTCATACATGATAGTGCTCATCTTACTTATGCCTGAGACTTGTGTCAGCACTTCATTTGCAAATTCTATTTTTACTAATTCAGGGCTCAGCTTTATAATCTTTCTGTGGGCTGAAACTCGACAAAGAATAACTCCACTCCAAAGTCCATTTGAGCTTAAAATTTCAAATAAATCAGGTTCACCATTTCCATAAACTTTTTACATGAGTGTGACAGATCAGGCTGCATTCCTGACAGCTCACATGCATTATGCAGAGTTGGGTCTTTGAAGATAATGCCTCCTGGAAAATCCATGAGGATCCTATATGTTCCTTTACTTGAAAGTGGTAGCACTGGCTGCCCAGGGATGTTGTGGATGCCCCTTCCTTGGAAGTGTTCAAGGTCAAATTGTACAGAGCTTGGAGTGGCCCAATCTAGTTGAAGACGTCTCTGCCCATGGCAGTGGGATTGAAACTAGATGATCTTTAAGGTCCCTTTCAACCCAAGCCATTTCTGTTCTATAATTCATGACCACACATGCACTGAACTAAGTGCTCAAGAAATGAGTGCATCTGGAGTTACATTCTTCATTTAGGTGAGAAAAGGCCTTTGAGATCACTGAGACAGAAGACCAAAAGACCTTGCTAGCAAATTATCCCACAAACATTGGAATGTTGCCCCCAGGTTCAGCCCTAGTGAGCCTGATTTTATCCCTTTCCCATCCTTTTAAGGCTCTGCCATTGAGCCTTGCTAATGTTTGTGCAAAGATCCCTTTTCCATCTTTGGGAGAGGTGACAGCTGACAGCAGACCTGTGATGTCATGTAAACTGAGCCATGATCAAATGCTAAATCGATGCTTTGTCTTTTCCTAATTACTTAAGATAAGACAATGTATCTTTTAGCATGGATGGAAAAGGATTACAAAAGAGGCTCTTCCTTATGTCAGCTTTATTCTATGGCGATGGCATGGCCGATGGAGGAAGGAGGAAAGAGAGAGATCCCTCCTGGGACCTCCGTCTTCAGGAGAGGGAATGGGGAGTGGCTTTGGCTAGCAGCCAATGGGATAAGGATACAGGGGGATAGGGTCAGGATACAGGAACTCCCGGTAGGGTGCAATGTCACAGGGAAAGGTCACAGGAAGGGGGACATGAACCGGGAGCTAGCCGGAAGATGGCCAGGTTTGTTGATTCATTCTTTCTACCTCATTTATTGAATTACAACAATCAAAACCCCACAAATTTCTGCCTATCCGTAAAATCTGTAATGGAAAATAACCTGAGGTCCTTACCAGGACAGGAAGCTTTCTCTTCATATCCGTCATTGAGGCACCAGGAAGGCATCAGAGTTTCCTGGTCTGGTCTGCATACTGGATAATATGGTCATAATTTTATTTTTGTAGGTACAGCTTTTTTCTGCATTGAAATCACCATCATTAGTAACAGAGATTTTTCTGCAAGTCTTAATAATCAGTTTTGATTTTTGCTACCTTAATCATATAGTGTCTGTCATTTCACTATTCTTATCCACTTTCAAATTATTAAGGAATACATGGAAGAGTAAAGAAATATGAAATGATCCATCACTGGTGCTTTTAGATTTCATTGATTACTTGAGCCCACCATGTATTACTCAACTTTTCCCCTCTCTGTTTTATATGGTTATTAATTCCTGATTTCATCTTTACTTTTATTTATTCAATTTAGCTGAGAGCTTTAGGGAGGCATCATGTTAAAACCTTTTTTGAATATCCTAATTCCCCAAAACAGCCAGGTCACCTTTATTCCATTCTCCAACTGAGAGTTCAGAGGAGTCTAATAAAATTTCACAGACATAACTTCATTCTTGCAAAAGTATTGCTGACTGTGCAACCATTGCATCATATTTGTTCATATATCTTATATCTGTGGTTTTCATTACATTTTCTCCCAGTTTATCCAGTAGATGAATCAGATTTTCTGGTCTATTGTTCTTCAATAGTCTTTCTTACTCCCAAAACATAAAAAAAAAAAAAAAAAAATCATACTGCATCTACAATTGTCTGATCTTCAGGTCCTGAGGCTGATTTGAAAGCAACAGAAACCACACAAAATCTTATAAGTCGAGGAAAATTTTACTAGCTTTGTGCATACACTATCCAGGATGGTCATTAGTCATTGCTCTCAAAGTTTTGCCATTTATGTCTAAATTTAAAATAATTTTTCAGATTCAATTCCAACAAAAATGTCAATGGTAATTTCCCTAAACTAGTAATGATCAGTTTCCAAGAGTAATCCTTTAATTTCTTGACCCTTTCTTGACCATATCAATTCTGTAATGGCCATTGTATTTGAAAAAGACATTTTATTCATAGGGTTTGATGGTTATTTTTTCCTTTAGTAAGTTTTTCCTTACCTTGTTAAAGAATTGCCAGGTGAAAGTCTTTAACTTCCTGGTATATCTTGTAATTTTCTTTCAGCTGGACACATCTCTTATCATAGAATCTTATATTTCCAATATTTTTCTCTTCTATTCTGTTAAAGATACAAGTTTTTTCCTCTACTTCCTTTCCCTTCTTTAGTTTGTGTAGGGAATAAATCTATTCTGAAAATTCACTCTCATCTTTATATGAATGTGCTGCTGCAACCCTTCCAGCCTTTTGGACAGATATTTCAGCCAACTGCTTAATTTTCCTCTCTGAAGTGAAACACTGTCGTGGTGAATTCTTTCCTTTCCTATTTTAAATGTGCATGTCATCCAGTTACTTCCAGAAAGAAGCTTTCTAAATGCTGCTTATGATTTTTCATTTTGGCCTGTTTCGCTTTTAAAATATAGCAAATTTACCTGGCAATGGTCAAAATCTCTAGCTATCAGCACAGATTCTATTTTTGAGAATTCTGCCCACTCTGCTACTCATAGAGTGACGGGCAACTGGAAATATTCTTGTTTTACTACTGTTATACTCCTCTGACCTATACCTGGGTGTTCAAACTCATTTAAACAATATAGTGCTCGTTGATATTTTCAAGTTTTGCATTCACTCCATGCTTTATTCATTTCTTCATCTTTTGGAACCATTCCTTATGGTTAATTTCAGTAAGTTCTTTACTCCACCATATTTCAGTTATTCCATAGATTATAATTTATTTTTCACAAAATTCCATAATTTTGGTGCCCAAAGTAGCATCAGCCCTATCTAAATCAGGCTTTTCAGTTAATTCCATTACTTCTAGATTCTCATATTTCTAAAGAAGCATATGTACACTTGATCTTTTATTTGCATTTAGCTGTTGGCTGTTGTTAGTATTTCCTACATTAAATTTATTGATTTTGCCCATATCTAATGCTGCTAAGCATATATTTATTTTGTAATTAATGTACCTGAGGAGAATGAAGCACTTACTGACTTTCAAGCATTTTTTATTTCCATGATTTGATCGAAAGGCTTCTTAATTTGACATGCCAGAAGCCTTAGCCCATTTTATCTTTAGTGCAGCCAATCAATCCTCCATAGGTTTTCTGTATTTCTCTCAAGGTCTGTTCCTCCTGCATATTTCTCTAAGTTGTGGACCAATATTTTTCTTCTCTTGGAAAGCCTCCAGAGGAATGGTGCAGTACTTCATTGAAATCCTGATCTTAGTTTGCATTTCACAGTTTAAATTTTCGTTTTTCAAATGCAAGCTTCAGTTTCACATGGAGAATCTCTCTGCTGAGCATATTACAAGAACCTTAATTTTTTTTTCCTTCTGAAATGTTCACCGAAATTATCACACTACTGCAAAATTAAGTCTCCATCAGAAGGTCCTAATTTGCTGAATTTTTTAGTAGAAAAATTCCTAACAAACTACAGCTATGAATGTAAGAAGAAACAAGCCAACTCACAGAAAACTAACAAGTATAATAATATTTTCATGGAAATAAAGGAAATAATAGTTGAACTACTATAGTCAGGAGGTTATCTGCTCATAAGTAGCCTTAAATATCAGTCTGACTAATGGGGGTGTAGGCCTACAGACTCAAGAAAAAATAAGTATTTGGTTTAGAATTGGAAATTATATTACAAATACCAGAAATTCTTCAAATTTTACGTTATGGCATATGCTGCTATTTCATAGAGCTATAATATCTTCCCTTATTATTCTGTCTCCTCTAGCAGAATTCAAATTTAAATTCTAAAGCCATTGCAACTTTTCAAGAATTACTATTCTTAAAAAATAAACTGAGGCTAAATTATTTAAAGATATCATTGCAAACGCCTGGAGGGTTTGCTTTTCAGTCTAAGTAGACTTTTCCAAAGTGTACTTTAACAAACCCTTCACAGAGGTTTCCAAGTAACTTGCAGACAGGCTACAAAATTTAAGGACTCCAAGTAGAAATAAAGCCTGCTGAGCCCTTGAATACCACCTGTTCTTAATGTCTGACTATTTAACATAACCTAATTAACCCTGGTCTGTTTTGACACTGCCAAGGTAGAAACACTTAAAACCACAGATCTCAGAAATTCTTAACAGTGGCCTCCAAAATGCAAGAATGGCTTGACACCAGAGTCTCCATATAAAGAAAAATGACAAAAGCCTGTCGCTCATATCTGCACCACCAGGCTGTACTTGGTTTAAAGAGTAATGGCAATTAAAAAAATAAGCAAAACAAAAAACAACTTCATAAAAACCATGCTGGTGGGGATTGTGATTGATGCTATCAGCAGAGACATATTTGGGGTACAGCTGAGAGGGGAGGAAGAGGAGAGGGACAAGAAGAGAAAAAGGAAGGGGGAAGAGAGGAAGGCAGAAAGGAAGAAGAGAGATTGAATTATAATTTGCAATCGTAGGGTTCATTTCTGAATTCTGCAACATATTTCTAAAACTCCTCTGAGGCAGGCTTTAAGAAAATTTGGTATAAGGCATTTGGCTGTACTAGTGATGGTGCCAGTTTTGTGTTATGTATTGCTTTGTTGTGAGAATGTGCAACAAAGAAAGCAGATTTTTGTCAGATTTCTGGTCTTGGTACTCACAGCATAATGATAAAGCATAGAACTCCCTGCAATACGTGCATGGATGTATGTGAGTCAGAGGGGAGCCATGGAACCAGAGGGGAACCTACATTTTTTGAACTGCAAAATCAGAATTTGTGCTTGCACAAATTTTTTGAATAAAAACTTCCAAAATTCTTAAAATTTTTTTATAAATAAATCTCTTCGGATCAAAAGGCTAGTCACCTTACTAAAAATTAACATAGTTGTGTTGTTCCTGTCTCAGTTTTCAAACTATAGTAGCCAAATTAAAGCTATATATAAACTTTGCACCTTTCTAGTTCTACACTGGCATCTAAAAAACAAGAGTTTTTGAATTGAAGTTTTCTACTTAAAAGGAAGTCTTGTTAAGACAATACTGAAAGCTGTAGAAAATCTTTCCTATACTGTAATTTTTATGGGAAAAAAAGGGCAGAAAACCCAAGTAAATTCAGTGTTCAAGAATTAATTTAATGGCTAAGAGGAGAAGATAATTTTGTTTTCAAGTGACTCACCACAGTCTTCCTCTGTAAGAGTGCATGGATCAACACTGAAAAGTAAATGTATTATAAATACATATACATATAAATGCTACTTTTAATGTATTATAAATCTGATAACCAGAATTCTCTTAGTCTGTTCCACTTACAGCATGAGAACCATCCCCCCCAGACCAACTTTAACATCTTTAAAACCTACTCAAAATATGAAGCATACAACCTAATGTGTTTGATACTTTGCAGTTGGAGGGACTAAATCTGCACATGATCAGTTACCACAGCTTCTGCTAATGAGTGGTAACTTGCGAAAGTGTGGAACTCACTCACTTCCAGCATATGCTGAAATGCTAAGAAGATATTCAGAACTACCCTGAGCCTTTTCTAGGTAAATCTTTCAGACTGCCACCCATCTGCTGCTACCAAAAATATGAACTCAGTGATAAATTTGATTAAATGGATCCTGCTGCCACCGTTTCATTTGAAGTTTTGGTGAAAACAACAGATAACAGCTTCATACTTCTGTAACACTCCAGATGGTGATACTTCTCTTCTAAACATACTAGGACTGCAGGTAGAAGTATGTTGACAAAACACAACACTGAAATTTTAATGCCTCTTGACATCCAGACTTAAAGGAAGTATTTTTATCTGCTTTCAATATTTATTACTGTCATACAGTGTTGGTTGAAGGCACTTGACATTATTTTCTATCTAGTGAGGAGACTGTCAGAGCTTTTTCACATTATAATTGACCTATCAACACCAAAGGATGCTCAGTAAATCTGAGTATTTTATTCAAATGTGAGCTGCATGACCTGAAATCTCTACCATTGACAATTGGACCACTGATCACAAATTCTATACCAGGCATTAGCTACTGAATAGACGTTTGGACTTATATACAATGCCCAAGATATATGACCTATATTGGGTGATTGCCTGTAACATACTGACCTGATGAGTTTTTGTCCTATGAACATTGCAGTATCAAGCATTTAAGAATCCATCCGATTCTATTGAAAACTCAGTTTTGAGTTTTGTGACAGTATCATTAAAGGTCCCTGCCAGAACACTACAACAACAATTGGGTGGTACACAGTACAGGGGGGGTTGATTAGGCTCTACCTTGCACTTCTGTTAAAACAAATCCTTATTCTCAATTTCTCTGTGTCCATTTGAAGTGATCAGCAACATGGTTTCTGTTTGAATTACCCTAAGAAGTTTTTATAATAAATTAAAAGAAGCAATGTGCAGTGGAAGAAGAGCAGATATACTCAAATATTTCTAAAAATGGTCCTTTTTAAAATTAAGCATCTTTACTTTCTTACTAACCTTTTCTTTTTATCCTTTAAAATAAAATTTACACTTAATTATCCTGATTCTTTCATATTATATTAAGTCTAGAAAACATATTGTTTTCAAATCTTGGTGACTTTGAAACTCTTTACAAACATTCTGCTCACTCTTTCAACTTGCAATCTGTTGCTGAAGTCTCTTCATGCCCAGTAATTGGACAGTCTTGCAGCTCAGAGGCTCTGCTCACTGGCACTGGCGTGTCAAATTCCTCTAAATGTGAGCACTGCTTACCTTTCCCTATGCACACAAATATCCCTGAGCATCTGTTCTGCAGATGACAGACATTCTCCTGAAAAGCTGGAACATAAGTCTGTTGAAAATGTACAGTCCATATTGGAAAAGTAGCGTCCACAGCTCTGCCAGAGCTGGCAGAATCAACAGCAGCAGGTCCAACTTTTCTGGTGTCAGACCTGCACACACAAAATCTGTCTGTCCAGTACTTCCAAATATCTCCAGCCTGGCTTGCCAGACTCCCCCAAAGGCAACAAATCTTTGCCAGAAGTGGCAGGGTAGTACATTAGCTTTCAAATTGGTTGTTTGAACCCCCAAAGCCACAGCTTGCTGGTCATACTGGTGGGGCTGGCCCGAGTGCAGCATGTGTTTCAGTACTGACAGCTCTTCAGAAAACATTTTACAGGCAGTTCTTTGGTGATTGGCTGTGTTACCCAGATTTATGTTTTTAGAGAACTCACAGGCTGCTGTGCTGGCACAGGATATCCACAGGTATGGGAGCCCTAGGCTTCTGGAGGACAGGAAAGAAGTCCTTTCAGCCAGCAACCTGTCTTGGCCATTGTTCAGCATTAAAAAATCCCAGTGGCACCATGCTCATGGAAAGAGGCATTAATAATGCAAAGGCTTTGACACTGGCAAATTTTCACTATACTGATGAGTTCTTGAAGTTGGGTTTTTCATTAAAAAATACAGTTTTTATTCAGCACATCAGTTGAATTTTTCCCAGGCTCTAGCTGAATTTTCAAGCTAAAGGTTGAGAAACCTCTCCTAAAAAACCCAGGATTTAGGGGCATTTGACAGAAAATATGAGGCATAGAAACTACATCTCCTCCCTGTGATTAGCAGATAGAGGTCAGCCATCACTTGATGGATGCCTCCCTTTGCTTTTCCTTAAAAAGATTCCACTTCAGCAGATTGACGATGGAAAATTTTCCACTTCAGAATCAACTGGGAAAATACACCAAGCAAGGAAAATTTGTTTTGAAAATTATCAAGACTTTTCCTGAAATGTTTGACCACATGGCCCTGGTGTGCTTAGCAAACTTGTAGCATTCTAGCATTCTTTGAGACCTGGAACAAGTTTCCTAGCACCTAGGGGAGGAATGATGTGTGATCATGGACTTGGCAGACTGCAAGGGACATTTGCTTTGACCGAAGGAATAAAATTAGCTTTAAAATATAATTTTGCATGCATCAGGATGCGGTATGATTTTTACAGGCAAAATTTGAGGAAAGTGGTGAAAGAAAGCTATCTAATGCTATCAGATCTGCTTTGCTTTTTCCCAGTACACTTTTCAAAGCAGCTTTAATAAGATGCTAAAGAGTGTGGATTCTTGAGTAAGCTTTTGTAGGCATTCTGATATAAAATTCAGCTGAATTAGGTATTTAATGGGTCAAAACCTAAGAAGTATAGTGAGGATATGCATCTTTTATCGATTTAAATCCATATCACATTTTACTTTATATATATTGCAGGTATACAAAGTAAATGGATTACTCCTTACTGAGTTCTAATCATCCAGAAGGTTTGGCAGTTGAAGGAGAAATTGAAAAGCAGTTTCCTTGACAAACCAATGGAGGTAGCTGTTTTTTTAAAACACAGTGAAGAGTTATAAACCCGCAAATGTGTAGCCAAAGGAGATACTAGTTTTCAGCTCTTAGAAAACAGTGTTCCATTAAGAAAATACTTCTCTACATTTAAGAGACAGAACATTAAATTTTAGCTCCATGTTAGAGCTTTTGCATCTTTCTAATTCTGCACATATGACTAGTCTAGGTGATTTAATTTGGTCTACTCATGTAATTGGAATTACGTGTACTTAAGCTTTGGTATGATTAGCTTCTTGATGAATGTATGGAGGAATCATGCCCCATTCATCTTATGCCAGATGCATTTTGCAAATTTTTTGAATGCTAAATATTTATATTGATACTGAATTTTTTTTAATATTATGTCAAATTTGAAAAATGAATTAATATATCATTAGCTCATTGCCATCACTGCTTAGTTGCAGAGAAGTTTTTAGGGCTATTATCAACATGTACTGTTTAAAACTGACTCCTTCTGCTAATAGGGGGTTTATTTTAGAACTCTCTCTGTGAAGGTAGCCATTTACTTCTTGACACTTGCTTTATAATAAGATTTTTTTTATAAAGCAGAATATAGTATTCCCCATGTCACAAACTGTATGAAAATATTTTTAAAGCATCTAAAATGATCTACTAACATTTTTTCTTTTTTTTTCTCTTATCCCTTAAATGTTTACTCCAAATCATATTTTAACCCATGAACCTAAAATACCTAGACACATTTCATATTCCCTAGATTCTTTTCATCAGAATTATTGACAGTCTCTTCACCTTAACAAAGCTGACCTACGGATACTGAGCTCACGTCTGCAACTCATTCATGCCATGGAACAGTCCTAGGAATGTCAAATTATTCTATACACAGATAAAAAGAAATTGGCAGTGTAAAATCTATTAATAATCCTTAAATTCTAAAACTGGAGCAACAATCTGCTGTGCCTTGCAACAAAATGAAAGGAACCATCTATTCTCTAAAATTAAGTGCATAGGGAAAGGTGGTGGATAACTGTGCATCATTGCACAAGTGTGAAATTTTCTTATATTAGCAGGACCAGTATTATCCTAAACCATTTAAAAAATTATTTAGAATCCAAGTCTATGCCACATGCTGACACCCTTTGAAAGCAAAGGTGCTGACTCCAGCAAAAACTGGTTTAAGATCTAAAATATTTTTTTATTAAGACAGCAGTGCAGGAGTATTGTCCAACATTTTGCACTTGTATGCAATTATTACTAAGAAAGTGTTACTGTTTATTTGCTAAGTGAATTTTATCTAAATTAGTCTCAATTAAGCATCTCATACATCTGAGAAAACTGTGCATACATATTCTTGAAATACAGCTAAAGAAGTTTAAATTTGTCCTTTGAAGTTTACTGTGTATAAATTAGAATGAAACTCATATATGACTACATGTATCCTCTGCATCTACACATACGTATGTGTATGCTGTTATTAACTTGGATTTATCATAATATATTTGCAAAATAACCTATTTTTAACATTTTATATGGAATGTTCATCAGATCATTTAACCATGGAATAGTAAATCCATTGTAAATAATGTAACCTTGGTAAAATATAAATAAAAACCTAAGTAGAGCTGAAAGTAATTTGCCATATGAGCTTCTGAAAGTATATACATTTTTGCATTGAAAATACATAGAACAGAGGATACATAAAAGCTAACACAGAAAATATTTTTACAACTATTTCAACCCAAATGTAATTACTATTTATATGAAAAGGCATGGGCTGAAATAATGTCAGCTAATTGATATCCATCTCTTTCACTGCTGTCTCACAATGAGCCCCATTGCAGCTCATTATTTTTGTCCTAATTGCCAGATAGTGGAGAGCTAAGGCTCCATCCTTTTGACACTTTATTGCTGGTTACTGGAGCACTGCCTAGGAATAGGAACATCAAGTTGAAGATGCTATCCTAACATAGCCACAGCTGAGGTTAGAATTGCACACAGAAGTAGGTCATGGGAGACAGGGACCTTTTGCACATTTTATACATAAAATTATGTCAGAGCACAGAGGGCCTGCTATTCCACTTAAAGCACTCAGAGCCACGTTCCCTCCTGTAATGAATAATGACTAAGTTAAAGGGAAGAAATGTAAACACATACTTTAGGTTATCTACAAGTTTGGCAGTTAAGTTATTTGTTTTGAAGATAAGAGATGTACCCATAAAGGTTTTTTTCCTGACTCATATAGCAAGAGCTTCACTTAAGTCTTCAGTAAAAAGTGTGATGAATATTTGAAGACCTTTCTGACAAAATATAATGATGTAGATTACCGAATTACACAGTTTAGGATTTGACATTTCCTTCAGACCTTTAAACTGCCTTGTCAGGAACAAAACGACTAGAAAATAATATCATCAACATCCCTTAAGAGTTCCTTTAAAATCTTACAAGAACGACATTATTTTAAAACTTTGCTTACAGAACAGCAAGGCATGGAAAACTGCATCTGGTCCGAGAATATACTCCCAAATGAATAAAAATTCACATCCTTAAGGCTCAAATTTATATAAATTCCCCTCTAGCAAAACAGTGGGTAAAAGCACTTCATGTGGAAGAAGCTATTCCACTTATCATTTTGAAACCCTTCTTCCAAGGTTGGAACCTTTGTCATTGTTAAATGCTGAGGGGAAAGTTTTAACTTAAATGATACACCAGAACGGAGATATAGCAGAAGTTCTCTTTTCCAGCTTGCCCTCTTAAAAGATTTCCAGTATTGCTCTTAAAAGTGGAAGATACTGCAGAACATTAAACGCTCTGAGTGGGCTGTAATGCAAGATCTACTGAATGAAATGCTATTCTGTCATATTGATAAAGATCAGCATGGATCAATATCGGTGTCTCTTCAAACCATTATTATACATGTTTTAGTCACATCAAAAGCTACTGTTTGAAAATATATTTGTATTCTGTAAAATTTACTGGTAGCCAGTCCACCTAATAACCACCTATTTTTGTCATTTTTGTTGTCTCCCCTTAGTTCACCAACTGCTGCTTTTTATTACATGTCATTAGTGTCACTTTCATTTCCACCACAGATTGTCATTACTATTTACTGAGTAACCCAAGCCAGCAGTTGCTAACCTTATCATTAAAAAAACACAGGATAACTAGACAGACATGAAATCAGAATAGCAATTATCTATGTTCATGCACCAGTAACCTCAAAAATTATGAGATTTTTCCCTTTAATGCTTGTCACTTCAGAGCAGTCGTTGAAACCTTAAGGATTTTCTATGATGTTATATGCGGCAATGAATAATATTTCTGCTCTTCCTATCTTTGCAGGTATTAATAAAGCAGTGGGAATTACACTGGTTTGACATCTTTCAAATCTTTAGATAATTATATCGATATCAAGGAGACAACAAAGTATTTTCCTAATTCTTAACCCTATTTCAAAAATACTCTGTTAGAGTAATAGTGCTCTTCTCAGAAAAATGGCATGGGGATTTTTTTGGCTGCTGTTTTGGTTTCTTGTATGTTTTGGAGTTTCTTTTTCTGTTGTTTTTTTGAGGGTTTTAGCCTTTTTTTGGGAGGGGGGGTGGAATTAATGAATGCATAGAATGAAACTTTTGGAAGCCCCCTCATTTTAATGAGACGGAATCAAAACAATAGCTAACAAAACTCAGGTTTGGGTGAGCAGTGAAATTTTTTTCTTATTAATATTGTGCCATTGCAAGGTCCTTCCTTTCTTCCAGTTGCTGAGTTTGTGATCAGCCTCCCTAGATGCTTCTACATCCCACAGTATGTATCTTTCACCAACCAACTGTATGTTTCCCTTAACATTTTTCCTCTTCAGGGGGCTGGGATAAGGAAAATTCTGAATACAGATCCTGTAAGTGGAAAGCCAGCTTGGAAACTGGATACAAAAGTTTCTAAACCTTAATTTCGACTGTACATAAAAGTAGCTGTCTTCCCAGAAGAGTCAGGCCTAAAAACTTGCTTTTAGCAGATGAAGACCTGCCTTTAAAAATGACGTCTGTACCTCCTGTTGATGCATTTTGGTACACTGAAGCTAATCTCAACATCTAGAGGAAAGGTGAGGGAATAAACACACAACCAGGGATGAATTCAGTGTTTTATCCTAGGATATATGCTCATTGAGTATTCCTACAATAAAATTTACTGCAGTCACCATGGAGCTTGGCATCTGAGCATGCTGGCATACAAGAAAGGCCTTCCTCATGAAACCATGAAAGAAAGTCTGTAAAAGTTAACAAAGCACTTTCTTTGCAGCAATAGTTTGTGAGTTTTAGAATAAAGCATGGAGGAAAGCTGTAAACAAACTGCATTGCAAAAATAAGAAGGAAGGGAATTTCTGAGAACAGAGGATCAGAAATTCAGCTGCCATAGTCCTTCCGGTTGTGTAGGAGCAAGACTGTGGACACTGCTGAAGGCTCGTGGAAAAATCCAACTCGGATTTTTCCCAGGCTGTTGGCTTTCTCAGCTCCATCTCGGATCCTTCCCAGGCTGGGGACTTTCCTCAGAGACAAACAAGAGAAGGGAGAATGAATAACACAGATTAAACACCTGGTGTTGACAACAGAGCCTTTTGAGTGTCTCATGAGTCTCATGATATTTTGGAGAAAGCATGTTTTCAAAGACGTGTTGCCTTCTTGGACCAATGAGTATTTACTACTTTGTTTTGCACAATCTATCTTATATAAATGCGATGGCTTTTCAATAAATCACTTCTTCTTGCTGCTTTGAAGAAGTCATGTGTGCGTTGCTTCCTTACTCACCATTCCTAATCAGACAGCAACACAAGACCACTCCCTTTATTGCTACAAAGAGTTGGCCAACAAGTTACATATAGACTTCTGTAGGATACAAAAAAATTACTAAAAATTAGTGGATCTAAGGTGAGCTTTGAGTTGGGGAAGAAATAACAGCTCATATAAGGTTTCAGAGTAAACTTGAAGTTCTACCTAGCTTTCCCCCTTACTCCTAATATAAGTAAATGTTCCCCTGTTTTGAGAATGGGAGTATCAGTTCCCAGGAAATGTTCATAAAGCCCAGGCACCTTTCTTGTAAATCAAAATACCTCTAAGATCTGAGTAAAAGATATGTTCACAAATATATACCCTGATGGTAAAACGTATTTTACCTTTTACCTAGCAGGTTAATCTCCACAGTGTGTGAATATAAGCAGAGGGAAGTAGTCAGCAGGAATGAAGGCTGGAAACAGTGAAGGAGAGTGCAGAGAGATGGAATTTCAACCTAAGATTGATAGAGGCAGCAAGTTTTCTCTGTTGCTGAAAGGTTTGAGTGGCCTTCAGACAAAATTTCTAAACTTCTTGTCTGTTCCAAGAGCACCTTTTCTTTGGAGTAATCTATCCTAAATCCTCTCTATATCTCTAAACTTCTTGTCTGTTCCAAGAGCACCTTTTCTTTGGAGTAATCTATCCTAAATCCTCTCTGTATCTCCCTCTGGGGAAATCCTTCCTAATTTGTACTTATTAGAGAGTTCAATGAGCCATCTCTGCCTCCAGATTATGCCATAATTTGGGAATTTTGTATGAAGGATGTTTTAAGAAGGGCTTCTATGCTCATGGATGTCCCAAAAGGATACAGGAGAAAGATGCCTTTTGACAGCTCCCTTTACAAGCCCTCTGGCCTTGATTCTGCCATTCCCAGTGAAAGATGTGATGGGATTGCTGACTTCACTATCGAATTCGTCTTGAGGTCAGCACACCCCTGGAGCACACTTGGTTGTACAGGAAAATAAACTAATATTATTAAAAGAGTTCCAATAATCTTCTTGATCTTTGTAATATTGGTGAAATCTAGAACATGGTGAAATGTATGACTGTTTTCATACATTTCACTGCAACCAACCACGGCAAAGTTTACCTTCTTGTGCTTTAGTTCACGTGCCATTCCCACTCTGTCCGTGTCCTGATGCACTGGAAACCTTGTCCTCCTTCACCATCCTGAGCAGTTTCAATTCATTCCAGTCCTGTCACAACTATTTTTTTTTTTTTTTTTTCCCCACCCACACATTGCAGATTTCTAGAGCAATCTCTTTGTGGAGAAGCTGCTAAGAACTTTTGGCAGGTTTTTCCCCAGATTCTCTGAAAATCTCAGCCTCCTGGACTAGTTCCATACTTTGAATGCTCATGTCTGGCATTGGCCCAAAGAGAGCATATTTGTCAGCTCTACCAGGGCATTAATATTCACATTGTGTCCCATCCTTTACAGCTAGCATTTAAGCCTTGAGAATACTGGAAAGATGCCTTGGAGGATGTGAAAGGATATAATTTCTTTCTTTAAATAGAAGGGGAAAAATATTGTATTGGAGCTGCCAGCACACTCGATTAATTTTTAAAATCAGAAATCTCGAGGTTATATTAAGAATCACAACAGCAAATATTGCATATGCAGTTGAAAATATTTAATAGCAAGTTTAAGTTACATAACACCTAAATTATTTGAAATAGACATTTGTGCTGTTCTAAGCATAGGCAGACATACACATAGACTCATGAATAATTGTCTTTCCTTTCAGAATGACCCGTCCTGTTTCTTCTGATGCCTGTCTCTGACTTGATTAAGTTTGATGAGTAGATGAATAGAAATTTATCTCCAGGTTTTCTCTAAGTAACTTAGATTTATTTTTTGTTTTTAGGTGGGGAAGTCAAAATAGTTTCTCCAGAATTGTAATAAGTTCACAATTAAATTCATACTTGAAATATCTCAAGAAGTTAGTGTTACATTTAATTCCTTTTCTTGATTTCTCATTTCTGCTTGCTTAAATGAGTTTTCATTTCATGGAAATGCTGTAAAACCAGTTGTATAATGCAATATATATTTATGGGACAAGAAACCACACCTACAAAGTGTGAAATGCAGCATCAACACCTTTAAGCCAACATTATCTCTTCCAGTCTATTTTTTTAACAAAAAAATTTCTTGCATATTTGCATATGTATAACCTCTTATTTTCTGAGATATTTTCAAAATATTTTAATATTTTCATACTTGCTGTTTTAAATATTAGTAACCTGACAAAATTTGATGCAAAATAATGGAAAATATTTCTTTAATTCCATCAGAAACGGATCAATTTGGAATAACAACGTTCATTTACCACATGCCTCAGCAAAATGCTGAGATATTGCATAATACATTACTGTAGTAATAAACAATATCCTCGTAATATCCAGCTACACAATTTGACTATTATTCTAGGAAATGGGGCAAATTATTCTGGAAGCTCAAAGCAGATTTCCATTTTGCTTTTAGATAATTATAAAGGGTACAAATTTTTTTTGTTGTTGTTATAGATACTGATAATTAGCGTTAAAAATCAGTATAGAGCTAGGGAATGATCCAGGACATCTTAACGTGGTGCAACATTTTTCATTCTTCTAGAAAAAATATGGCTGTTACTAAAGTAGTAACTCCTTGTTTAGATGGCGAAGTGTTTTGCAGAATATGGGAACTCGATTATGGCTTCCAGTAGCAATGAGAAAGTTCTGTTAACATTACTGCAAGTTAGAGTGGATTGTAAGAATCATTTCACTACTTGGTAATTGTAGCCTTTCTTTCCTAATAAAAATCACTAATCTTTCAGACTGAAACAAGGAAGAAAAAATTCATTTTATGCAAAAATAGATTGCTCTAAAATGCTACAGTCTTACAGGGGTTTCTTATTTATAGAATTTTTTTTTCCCTAAAAAGAGATAGTCATCACTTAATATCTTGCTGCTTTACATGAATATGTAGATTTATTCTCAGAAGACCCCTAAAATATGGAACAAATTAATTCAGTGTTACAAGGTGACAAATTGTGGCTGAGGAACTCACACAGGAAGCCTGTGGAAGAATCAAGAGACTGACTTTACAGGAGAATCAAATTCTAGTGAAAAACAAGCTCAAATATGTTCCACGTTATTTAAAATAAGGGAAAAAACATTCTGATAAATATTCAAAATCATAAATCACATTTTAACCAAAAAGGATACTTTATGGAATGTTTCTTATAGAAAACATAAACTTTTCAAGTTGGTGTATTTTTTCCCTCATTGAGGGAAAAACAAAAATAAAAATAACAACAACAAAACCAACCCAAAATCCAGTCAGACTTCCTGTAAAAATCAAAGCAGCAAGAACAGTCACAGTAGTTTTCAATCCTTAGCCTACAAAGTAATAGGTTTTCACCTTCTCTCCTAGTTTTATTAGAGTTGATTCCATTTTCTTACCAAAATGGATATCCACTTTTGAAAAATCAGGCTTTGTTTGCTTTAGGCTCTGCGCAAGGAAAGCAACATCCCTCAAGAAGCTTTATCATACAGAGAAGCTTTATCATACAGTCAAAGCTGATGACCTACTACAATAATCTTGAGATGGAGATGAAATATCACCTTGTGAAATCTTGTGGGACTCCATTTGCTTGGAGTGCAATAACTCTCTGAATGAGACGGATCCCCCGAATATGAGCATAGCTCCCTTGAGTTCCAAGGACCTGTGTCAGTGTACAGAAAACAAAAATTCAGCCCCTTTGACTTTTTTATAGCAATGAAAAATTTAATGACTTTTCTAAAGAACACCCTTCTTGGCATTTGCAAACCTTCTGCATATGGTTTTCCTTGTCATTAATGTATCTTTAACTGAAAAACTGTCTCTTTGAATATTGGTGCTCTGTTTGTCATTACAAAGCACAAAAAATTTAAAATCAGGAACATCTGAAGTTCTTCAGTAACCAGTCTCCATTGCTGCCAAATTAAATCTGCAGACATTTTATTCCATTTTTCACCAGTGCAAGTACCTACAAAACATACCATGAGAAATGCAGTGAATTTCATACAATGTGTTTTGATATAAATCAGAGTACTACACTGTTCTTAGACATGAGTAAATTAGATAGAGTCTAGGCTGGCACACAAAATGAGGGAAGGTCATTGGCCAGACATTAAGCTCAAAAACATGGGTCTGTGGCAGTTTTCAAAGCATTTCTCATCTAAACACAGACTGCTATTAGAATAAATTCTTAGTTTCTTTTAAAGACTTTCTACTTGTGGCTTTAGAGGAATCTGCAAGTTCATCAAATGTAAGATAAAGCACATTTACTCTATGAACCACTACCCCCTCACTCCTCTCCAAAAGTAAGCATTTTGCATACTGGAAAACAAAGACACAGCATTCTGCTCAGTTAGGGTGTCAGGCTTGATTTCAGTGAAGCAAACTAAATTATAGAAAGTTATACAGACAGCTTGCTTGAATTTCAGGAACAACCAACCAACCAATTGCTCTGATTCCCTTAGAAAAACATCTCTCTTTCACCTAAGCAAGTTGAATTTGATACAAATAATGCAACAAATGACAAATGTGGATGATGTAGCAAGGATAAATTTTTTGTCTTTAACTGCCTTCCTGCCAAATACTGGGTGCACTAATCAGTGGATACTTTTGCGTGGTAACCACGTAATGTCCTGGTTATTCCACTTGTTTGTGCTTAGCTGGAAAAGTGGGACACTGAAGCCGTTGGCCCAGGGACTAGCAAGCACACACATGCATAACAAGGGAGGCAATTATGGATGTACTTTGCACTTCCAGTGAACTCCTAGGACATTTGTAAATGATTCTGTGAGAGGCAACCAAGGGTCTTTGGAAACTAAAAATTATAGACCAGTTTAACAATACATTTAGCAGTAAAGTGAGTAGTTTAATTGCATTTGAACCCTCCAATTCAAATGTAAATTATCATACACATAGCATGTTTCAGAGACACAGATGCAAGTGATTTACTTGTTCGTTTCTTTTTGTACCACAGTTATATATAACACAAGTTTAACAAAATAAATAATCTCCCTGGGTAAGAAACTAGATGGTGATTAATCTAAAATTCCTGAAAATGTAAGCATCTAATAAAAATTAAATTCAAATACACACAAAAAAACCCCAAACCAAAACAAAAAAACCCAAAAAACCAAAAAAACAAACAAAGCTCCAAACTGAAATCTACCGATATTTTGCCTCAGAAATATCAGAAACATCACAAAATAAACTTGGAATCATTGTTTTCCCACCTGCCAGGCAGAAGTACAGAGCGTATCTGGAGGCTGTATGAGCTGCTGACAGAACCTGCCATGGTCCCAAAGTTTCATTGTTATCTCACACAAAACAAGCTAAGCTAAGCACTTTTACCAGTGATGAAGTCTGTTCTGAGAGCAGAATAAATATTTTACATTATAGTATTTTAGAAGTACATCCATGGAGGTGATATTTTGCCATTGTTGGTAATGCTCAACAAAGTATAAACCTCTCATCCTTGGAAAAATCCCATTATGATATTATCCCAACCTATGACTGATACAACCAAAAAAGTATTCAGAATGCTACTTCTCCTTCCAGTGAGAAAGCTGATGATATTACAAAAACTGAAATCAGAAAAACAGCTCGAGTGAGGAATTGACTTCTCTTAAATGGTGAACACTCACAACAGATCACTGCCACTTCCCAGGCAAAGCCTTCCTTAACTAAATACTCATACATGAACACTGAATTTGCTCAAAAGATAGGTAGAGAGTTTTATCATGATAACTAAAAAGGATGCAACTCTAAGCCATGGATCTTTTTCTCAGGCCTCAAAATTTTGTTGGAGTTTCTTCAAATTAAAGAGGGAGGAGCACTAAAAAGGTATATTTCTGCATTCAAAAGGTGTCTTTTGTAGATATGACTTTATTGCTTTTCAAAGAAAACATATTAATCCAAACAGAATATTGACATTGATTTCTATTACTCAGAATAAACATTGCTTATCCCAGAGATGAATATTATTTTGAAATTCTTTATATAACGTTAATGTGTTATGGTCTCAAAAAAACCCAACACAAACACTCTATATATCATTTATAAATAATCTAAACTGTGTTTATTATTATTTGGATAACTATTTTTAATGATCCTGTGCACTTAAATTAAAAAGATGTGTATTCACACCATAAACCTCAGCGACATAAGACAGTTCAAATTGTACATGCTATCCAAAATCAATGCATATAACAAGTCTTTCCTGCAGACTGGCGCCTGATTCATATCAAGCAACTTGTCTGAATATGAAAAAACTGACCTTTGAGAAAAGGAAGAGACAATCAAATATTAAAAAAATATTTTCCTATCCTAAATGATGGTTCTTGCAATGGAAGTTGCTTATGGAAACCTGATTTAATATTTGAAAGGTAAGGTAACTCAGGAAGAAGTCCCAAGAAAACAACTGCATTTTTTCAAGGGTCTTTACATTTCTCGCTAAGGGAAAAATACTTTCTCGCTTTCCTTCATACATCAAGATCCTTAGATAAGTTATAGTTTCCACTCTGAAATAAAACAAAGCGGAACAGAAGTGATTCCTTCACCGTTTTTGACAAGTATCAGCTTCCAAGGACTGTGGACATTTACTAAGAAACCATTATTTTAGTAAATGCCATCATAAAGATATTAAAGAAACACAACTTGTTGAGTTTTTCAGAGGATTATCAAAAATTATCCAATAAAAATTGTAAGAACTGAATAAAAATTAAGGTCTCCTATAAATAAATCACAATTTTTAAAAAATCTATTTGCTCTGAGATTATTTGAAGATATTGCAATACTCATCAACTTATCTAATAAAATACTTTTAAGGAAATATCAAATAACATAGGTTACTTTAGCATGCTTAAACAAAGTATATTGGGCCGGGGTTTTTACTTTTTGACAGAATACTTAAATGAAAATTTGAGTAAGTTGGCTACTGATGTTCTTAAAATGAGGTGAGAAGGACAGCAAAGCTGATTAACTTTTTGAAATGTGAGTGAGTGGGAAAGAGCACAATTGAAAATAAGAAAATTTATTTTACTTGCCCTGGGAAATAGCATTGTTACTAACAGGTGTCATCTTGGATGGCACAGTAAAGAAGCTGACCTTTAAATAGGTTTTTTGTTTTGTTTCATTTTCCCATGTTCTTGCATTTATTTTGAGTTACAGCTTTAGTAACACACTTTGCCTGCACTCCCTTTTCCTAATCAGGCAGTGATGCCCATGAACATCTCAGTTCTCATTCCATTGCTGCTGACCTTGCAACCATTTATGGATCTCTTCTCTCAGACTCTTCCTCACAAAAGCTTTGTACTTCTGCATTTCATACATTGGATTAGCTGGATCAAAGTTCACCAGCTACTTCATAACACAAACAGATACCAAACTCATAGAAGGAACCTTCTCATAGTAAAATCCTTATTGATAGAAGCAGCAGAAGGTGAATTCCTGTACTTGATATTCAATGGTTTTAGAGCATAAGGAGTCAATTTATTTGCTGTGCTCCTCTTGCTAAAGTATCTTTAATGGACAAAAACCAAAAAACACCAACTGTTTCAAAATTCAAAGAAGAAAAGAATTCAGAAAATAATGGTGATCAACCTTATTTTTATTACTTTAGTAAAAAACAAAGAGCATATAAGCTAGCACTGAGCTCATTACACTCACAAGTCACACATTCAGGCACAGACACAGAGATGACAAATTATTTCATCTCAGAGGAACAGGCTGTATCCTCCCAGCAGATAAAGAGCCAAACTTTGGACAACAGCCCAAGCTCCTGTTGAACAAATGAAAGAAAATCTGCTGACTTAAAGTTTAAAAGAAAGGATCCTCTCTTGTATGAAATGGTGCAACTAACCAAGATGTTGTTTGAGCTGGGACAACCTTCTCAGAATTAGCCCCTATTGAGGTTTCCATTATTTTAGCAGAAAAGAATAAATTAGTAGTCACTGTAAAAGAACACAGCACAAAAATCTTCCTCAATGAGATGTGTTCCTATTCCTTCTGCTTCATAGAGAGTTTTTAATCTTCAAAGTTAACTATTTAGGATATTTCATAATAACAATTTATTTAAAATGGTCACACAAGTATATACAATACTCTGTTATTTGCAGAACTGTCTGCTTTGGCAAATTACTGCTATTGCATTCAGGATTGATTTATAGATATAGGAAGACTGACAAAACAGACTTTGTACCACTCTGCTGATTTCAGTTACTCTGTTTCAACTGGAGCACTCATAAACAGAAACAAATTATGTACATAGAATATTACACTTCTTTTAGACAAAAATCTTGCAAACTCGAAATTTTTATGTGTTTGAAAAGGTGTTTGTGAAGGAATTGAATTTTATGCTCAGTAAAAAACTACACAAGAAAATTAGGAATATGACACAAACAACAAAGGACACGAAATAAATTTAAGTGCAAAACTCTCTGTAATTTACTTCACAACATTCAAGTTGAACATTTTTAGGTGTTACCAATAGAGCAATTGACGGAAATATAAAAAAAGGGCTCAGCATCAGGATAGGTGTGAAATGCATTTCAAGATAAGAAAATAAATCTTAAAGAGAGTGCTTTTTTCTGTTGTCACCAGACTTCCCACTAAGAAAATTTCTATCCCTGTTTGAAAAGGAAAATATTCTGAATGCAGGCAGTGCAATTTGATTTCTTTTTTCAAGTCTTAAATTCAATTTGGTTTTGAATCCCCTTCAATTTGATTTTGCGTCCCCTTCTTCAAGAGTGGGTTGGCAAACCAGCATTGAAACCTCTCTGCTGTTTTATCCCTCTGTTCAGCCCATGCAAGCATATCAGAATGTGAATTTCCCAATGCACAGAGTTTAGGAATAGCCAGGAAATAACTCAGAACATTTCCTACCTGCAGTAGTGGAGGATCAGGGAGTACAGACTGAGCTCAGGGTAAGTGAATGGTACAACTAAGTGGATCTGGCTGTTACTAACAGGATCTGCTGAAGCCCCACTGATTTCACTAGGTTTTGAACTGACTGCACTAAAGGTAAGTCTGACTCTTCAGCAAAAAGGAATAGTTTGCAGCCTGTATCTCATGAAGCTGCTGGACAATGCTTTTGATCTCTTAACAAATTATGCAAGTTAAACTGCACTCCACCTGTATGATAACACATCAATAACACCCTCCTTATATGCTGCAGAATGGTTTGTTTACCATGCAGGTAGGCAGAGCCAGATTTTGAAGCCTAAAATGTCAACTGATCAATCCAAGGAAATGGATGAATAAATGTAAAATACAATGCCTCTTCTTACTAAAATACCAATTATCTCTTATCACTTGCTTTATTTTGAAAGAATTACAGGTAAGGAAACAAAAAAACAAACAAAAAGGCTTAAATATCTTCTACAGGGCTGAGAGTTTATCGGTGAACTTTCTTGAAGCTGCTTAGTCACTGTCACATAGAGCTGTCAGGGCTAGTGGTGATAAACTCAATTTCAAGCACTTTCCAGTCAGCACTAATAGCAACAGACCTTACATTCAGCATGGCTCCCATTACTGAGCTTCAAAACACTGCACGGGAGAGAAGAGATATCATCAGGAAAGAAATCTCTTTTGCTTCCCAAAAAACCCATTTGAACTCTGTAGAGATGTCACTGGTGATGCAACAAACCTTGGACCAGTCAGAGTGGAAACTGAATAGAGACGGGAACGACAGAGTAGCCCAGAAAATAATTCAATGAGAGCATGACAACAAAGAAGTTGTGCACTGGATAGAGACACTTCAACAGGGTGAACATGACAATATATAACCTTTGTTACAGAAGTGCCAGAGAGCACTGAACAAATGAACAAACATGTAACCTCACATGTAAAACATTGTTAACCAATCACTAACAAGAACTCAGAACATTCCCTTGTATGACTCTACTACATTAACATAACTGTTCTCCATAACCTAATCGAAATGTTTCCCTTCTCAGCATCTTGTTTCCCGTGGTCTAGATTGATGCCCCCTTCATTGTCAACCAGGGCCAGCTTGCTGTTCATCCCTGGCTGCCCAACTCCCACAGAGAGAAAGTAGTTTTCCAGAGAAAAATAAGTGACTTTGTAGAATGCAAGTGAAGTAATCAAGACGCTTCCTGGAAGTGTCAAAGACAAATATATGCATTTGCCTCTTTTGCAGCTTTTTGTTTTTCCATATTACATGTCTGGCAAAACTTCTTCATAAGATCAGGCAGCACAAAAAACAGTAACAAACAACAACAATAACAAAAACCCTAGCAGTTAATTGAATGCATTTTCAGAATGAAAAGATAAACAGGCAGGGAAAATATTTTCTTGTAGTATATGCTTTGCAATTACCAGTAAGGTTATGAGAGTTAAAAATTTGTTTTGAGGGAATTTTTAGATTTTCTTTGATTTTTATACATAATTATAAGATGACAGTAATTAGAGGTGTTGCTTTATAAGGTGCTACAAGGAGCTTTCTCCCATACCCAATTGTCAGCATGAAGAAAATAACCTCCAGAATATTCTCCCATCTTTCTATCATAGTAGAGATGAAAAGTTCAACTGAGATAAAATGGAACAACCCCAGAACCAGTAAAAGTGATCCTTTGGACAGTAAGGTTTATCCAAAAATTTCCCAAGTCCACATGCAGAACTCAGTCCTCGAATTCTTGCTTTGAAATGGGTGGTTTAGAAGAAACACTTTGGTCTTCTGTTTCTGCTTTATTATTGACACAAATTAAATCATTGAGAAAGGCTGGATAATGAAGAAACATGTAGCTGCCGGGGTTCTCCCTCATTTCAGATACAGGATATAAAGGGAGGAATTGATTTGAACATCTTGAAAGTAAAGAGGTTTAAGAAAATAGAGAAATTTCTAGAAGTCTACATAACTGCAATGACAAACTATGGTATTTAGAAATAACACTGTCTGTGTTTTTGCCTCCAGCAGACTTTTGCAACAGCAAGTGTGATTCTTCTGTATGTTCAGAGCCACACATTAATAAAAAATTTAAAATAATACACATAAAAAGCTCAAAATATTTAATTTCATTTTTATCACAATACATCAAAAAGTAAAAATAAATAACATATTCAATTATATAGAAGCATTAACATCATGGTATATTTGCTAAGCACATTATTACAACAGGAAAGCGCCTGAGCTTTTCCTTCCACAGCTACATTTTGTACCAAATCCTTCTCTAGTACATGACTACAGCCCCAGAATGTCCCTAAATTTATCTGGTTTGAACCATCTATACCTGAATGCTGGAACAGCCTTAAGAAGCTTTCATTATATAAAGTCACTACAGCTTATTTATTTATTTATTTTCACCTAGTCTAAAACAAATAACCAGTATAAATCTCTTCCCATTTTATGTGCCATGATATTTTGAAGAATCAAAATGGACCTCAAAGCCTTTAGGAAAGTCTGTAGCCTGATATTAAATGTAGTGGGTCTTAAATAATTTTTATGAATAAGAAAGCTATCTAATAAATGTAGGGTTAAATGGAGTTCAGATTAAGTAAGTAAATAACAGTCAGGTATTTATAAGGTCTTAACTAATGAGCAAACCTACTTTAAAAAATGCACTTTCAAAGCTCAAGAGTTTATGAGATTTTAATTAAAGCATTCTGCTCATAATTTAATATATACCATTAGGTGCCCAGGCAATGAATGAAACAGATTGTTACGACTATTTTTATTGTTTTACTAGATCTGTTTCACATAGGAAGAGTTTTTAAGAAAAATAGATCTGGATTGATCTCATTGCTCAAGGCATGGGCTCAATTTTCCCTTTTCTAATGTTCCTGTAATAAAATTCTAAATTAGAAACATTGTTAGAGCACTTCCTTTGGTTTTTATTTTAAAAAATATTTTTAAAAATAAAAAACTTAAATTAAAAAATAAGATTTATGCTTTAGGTATGTCAAAACCCCTTTTTGAATGTTGAGAAAAATAAGGAGAACTCAAAAAGTTCAACTTGGTTAAAGTTTACAATATGTGATCGTAAGTACTGCAATGGGAATTGCTTGGTGTTGATAAAGCATGAAAACCTGATCTCCATCGGCAAGTGCAGAACACCTAAGGCTTCAGCTGACAAGGAAATAGAAGGTTTTTCTGTCTCTTGATATCTGCTCATGTTGAAAAAAGCCTGCAGGAACAAGATTTTCCCTTAAACCTACCTTAATCGAAGATCAATCTGAACAGAAGAATGAAACTCTAATTAAAAAAAAAATTGTATTACCTTCTATTTAAGCTGTGTTCCCACCCTCACGTTTATTATTTAAACATTTCTTCCTTTTCAAGATTTCATTTATCTTGTAAATATGCCCTTGAAGGGATCACATGTGGCAAGAATTCCACATGAATACTGGGAGAATGGCCCAGAGCATATATGCAATAACCTTTCAGCAAAACACAGCTTGTGAGGAAAGGCCTATCTCATTCTAAAACATGTCCTTCAACTTACTCTACGTAGCTTGAAGTACCCTTTTATCTTACCTGAGGTTATATATCCAAATGATTAAGGTTTCTTACCTCTTTGTCTGCCCCTTATGTATATTTTCCACAGTCCTTTTACCTCCAGACCATTTCTCTTTGGATTCTGCTTGAATTTTTCCTTTACGTTCAGCCAATCACTCCTTAAATAAGTGTTGTGATGTAAGTTCCCCAGCAGTTAATAACTTCTTCCTAAATCCCAGAGCCTATAATTGGAAAAAGGACTCCCTTCTTTGGAATTTAAGATTCACATGTCTAACTACATCTTTTGTCCATGAGATTTTCTATTCAGACCAAGATTCTGCATAAAAAACAAAAGGAGTAAAACCACATGTATTTTCATTTGGTTTTTGATTAAACCTTGTGAAATTCTTGGAAAAACAGCTTGTCATGTCATTCTTTTTGTTGCTCTTTCTCACAGAAATATAGATAAAATGTGTTTCATAAAGAGTTTATCAATGACATTTTCTCCACGGCAAAATCCCAGGAGCTGTCATACTCAGAGGTGTGACTGTCTCACACTGAAACACCAGTGTCAAAGGAAAGAATACATACAGGCAAAGATGGAAAATAATTTCTCTTAACCACTTCCCCCAGGTTTACCTGAGGTAGTCTCCTATGCCACTTTTTGGGAAAAATGGGATCAAACTCCAACATATCTTTGGATTGAATGCACAGCTATGAAAGAGCAAGGCACCTCAGACAGCATGAATGTCGCTTCAAAGTTCCTACCAATGCACTGATGGGGAAACCTTTGTAGTCTTATTCTCTGTATCTCTCTGAACACATTCTTCTCTACTAAAAGAAGCAGGAAATTATCAAAATTCTCTTTCATAAAGTGTAATAATCTTTGTCAAGAGATTTGTGGCACATGAAGATTTTTCAGTTTCTCCTGGGTTTTAGAGAGGGAGGGAAGGGCAAAACGCTTCTCATCTATTATTGCTGAGTGGTCCCCAGAAATACAAGCAGGAAAAAAAACACATCAACAGCAATAGGAAATTACGCTTTGGAAGTCTTCCTTTTCTGAGGTAGAAAACTCAGCTTCAAGTGGTGATCCTTAATACCCTCTGTCTAGGCAGTAATTCTATGTTACTGTCACAGCCTTTTTCAGAAGTTGGCAACCTGGCATTAAATTCCTGTGCCAATATCCCAGGAGCAGTCAAATTTCTCTCACCTGTTTAGCTAACCAGCTCCACTTTATACGTTTGTTCATTGGCTGCAAAGAGTTCAGTCTTTGATAAAAAAAAAAAACAAAACCAAAAGAAAACAAACAAAAAAAAAAAACACCCAACAAGCCCTCAATTCTTTCTTGGTCATACAGAAAGAATGGACTGAGTTTGTATAGAGACTGGATCAATAGCTACGCGCGTACACACTTTACTAGCTGATTCAGGATGTACTACTCAACAGCTGTCCCATATATTAAAAATTTGAAGTTTTTCAATATTTACCATCTCATGAAAACCTGTAAGTGAGAAAAAAAAAAATGAAGGATTGGGAATGTTACACAATTTACTATAATTAGTACCTTTATCGTTGTGACTAATAGGTAGGTTAGATAGGACATACAACCCTTTTTTACTACATTGTTAAAGTTTCAAATAAAAGAAGTTCAGAGAATACTGACTAGAAAGAGGCTTAGAGAAATACACGTTTTTTAACTGTACCCATGCCCCATCAGCTCTTCAATTTACAGATCCACTTTCAGGGTATGGCCCAGAAACATTTCCATGAATTTGGGATGCTGGCAGTTTCCTGTGACACGTGATGAGCTCTTTAATCCTAGCTCTAAATTAAACTTGTTTGAATGGTGTGATTAATCAATCGACACCATTATCCTTAAGACAAATACTTCAGGCAAACTATTTTCATTAATACCTAATTCAGAATAATTGTTTTCACATCTTCTCATTATTAGTCAGGCTTTATACCCATTCACATCTGACAAGAACACAGAAGAAGAAGAAGTAAGACAATACCACAGCAATTGACATTTCCTCCCAGAATGCATCGGATTTTATTTTTTTTAATACAATTACACAAATTTTCTCCTTCATTTGCTGCACTGTAATGGGATACCAGTGAGCTTAACAAAATAAGCTTGAATCTTCCTACTACGAATTTGTAATATAAATCTTACTTAGAGCATCGCAGTCTATGGGACTTTACCTAAAGGAAACGAGAAAAATGAACATTTTAGTAAGTGAAATAACTGTGCTGTAACTGGCACCAGCCCTGTGATTTCAGCTGTGACAGTAACTCCACACTTCAGTATTATCAGCTGTACATCTCTCCCCGTTAACTCATCCTGCAAAGTTCCTTCCCATGAAGAGCTGCATTGATTTACAGCTCTTTGGAAAGGACCTGAGTTGGTAGCAGATTTAAGCAACTGGGACAGATTCCTGTAACAACTAACCAACAAATCAATATCTTACCTGGAAGTGTTAATTTACAAGGCCGTTTTTTTAATGTCTTCATTGTCCAAAAAGCAATGAAAAGAAAACAGGGAAGATTTGTTGCAGTAATTCCCACTTCCATAATTTACACTTTTTGACATGAAGTAGTCCTGGTTTATCTACAAATGACAGAGCCCACCAGAGCCCAGGCTAGCTCTTTAGAGGTACATCAGCACCATGCCAAGTGTGGGGAACTGCCCCAGGACAAGATTCCTGGAGGCAGAACCTCTAGAGCTAGTAGCTCTTCAGTGTGGCCCAGATCTAGAACTGGGTAAAAGATATAAGGGAGGCTCTTAGCATCCGAGGTTTTTAAACACCCATCACCATCCAACAGTCCAGAGACCATCTAAGTACTGCTGTGCTCCAGATTAAATAGTGGGGGGGGCAGATCAGGGGGTGGGTACAAACAGTTGACCAATGAAGGGTCCTTAAGGGAGGAGTGGAAGGAAGGGTCTTACAGGGTTACAACCAATGTGGGAAGCAGGGGGAGGAGAAAAGGGTCACATGGGCCAATGGGACATCGAGTAATAGGGGATTTCCAAAGGGATGGAACAACTAGAGATTGGCCCAGGGTAAAACTGACAAGGAAGGTGCTGGAACAAGGGGTAGGGTTATAGTGATGGACAAGTGGCAGGGAATGCCAAATAAGTTAGTTTTAGGGGTGGATACCACTTGGGGACAAACCAACTGGGGAAAACATAGGGGTACAGAGGAACAAACCATTATAACAATAAGCTTAATAAAATAAAATAAACATGCACCACAACATACAGTATTTTGCTTTCTATAATTAACAGTCATAAACTGGAATTATTTGCTAGAACTTCTGGCTTGATTTTGTTTTGATTCACTGAAAAATAACATGATTTATATTATAAAAGTGAAATTAAATATAATTTCTCTTCAATGTCTCATTGGAGCTAAACCTCTTCATATGAAGAGTGAATACAAAACAACAGCAACCAAGAAAAAATGTTCCTTGTACATCTATGTTTTATTTTCAGAGACAAATTTGATTTTAGATTCATTGGAGAGAGTTATCTCATAGGAAGGGCTCAAGTTCATTTGTAATTCAAGGAATGCAAAGAGTCAATATTTTTACCCACTTTATTTGGAAGTGTAACTCAAAAAAAGGTAAACAATGTCAGTGTTGCAAAGAACTGAAACACGCACATACAGAAAGGTCTTAACAGCCAGGATAAAAATTCCGGTAGCAAAGCTCTGTTATCTCAGCTGAGGTAACACCATATGTTCTCTTTCAGATCTCTCAATCTCAAATGATAACGTTCAAACCTCTTCAATTTAGCTCTTATCTCTCTGCTGAATTCTTAAAAGAAAAAAAAATCAGTGCAAATATGCTAAAAGAAAAGAAAGTGTAAACTAAAAAAGAAAATAAATTAGCTGGTGGAGTGGTAGTCTCAAGTATTTTTCACTGTAGCAATTAATACTCGAAGGTGAATTTTTCCAAAGCAAAAGCTTTTTGAGTAAACCTGAGTAGCTTCACCTTTTGAACACATCAGCTGCTTTTTAAATTAGAGCTTTTAACTTTCAGAAATTCAAGTTTTCAGAAAATATCCGAGTCATCCTGAACAAAAGATTAATTTGGATAAAGGTATCCTTGAAAAATGACTTCTGTACCAAATCAAGGTGTCTGCTTATTCACGTTGATGCTGTCTTTAAGTAATCTTAAAGAACAATTATAGGGAACAATTTAGATATAAGAACTTTCTCTAAAGCAGGGATTAAGTGGTATTTTCAATGAAGCAAATAGAAATTTTATACTTATCGTAAAGATAGAGATTTTGCACTAAATTTTACCTTGTCAACACTTATATGACTTTCCTGGACTAAATTCCATTTTTCCTCTCCCACATTTGCTAGAATTCCTATTATAGAAGGTTCCTGGAGATGCCTTCATGTTTCATCACAAAAAAACCCATGAAAATCAACTATTTTGCATGGATAATTTTCCTGTGAGGAGCTGAATTCAGAGGAAGTGAAGGAACAAGTGCTTAGAGAAATGTCATATATCAGGTGTTGGAATTACAGTTCTCTTGTACCACAATTTTATCTTCTGTTGAAGAGGAGGAAAGAACAGTTTGTCTGAGGCTTTTTAGGAAATATTGCACAATTTCGAGGCTGTCCTGTGTGAAACCCTGGTAAAAGGTTAAAGTTTCCCACTTAACTTCCAAAGATAAAGGAGATGCCTACATTGAAACCTCAGCCACTGGTAAAAGAGATTCTGTCCGTGAATAATGTGGCCTCTTTCAGCTAAATTCCTTGGGTTTAAGCTTTGGTTTTATCAAGAGCCATAGGATGACCAAGGCTGGAAGGAATCTCATCAGGTCACCTCCCTTCTGCTCAGGGCACAGTAATTTACAGGAGCTCAGCTTGTACATTTATCTCTACATACATGTACAACACATCACATCACACCAAATCACTGCTACACCTCTAATTTTGGATCCTGACATAATTTCCTCAATCCACCGGTGTGCACAGTTATATTTGAAAAAGGAATCAAAATTAAAATACTTCACAGTTTTCCTTGCCTAAAAGAAAATTGCTGGTATTAGCATACTATGATTCATTTATTGGACTACATTTGGATTAATTACTTTGCTACTTGAATTTTAAGAGAGGCTTTTTTTCTGTTGTGATGCACCATTTTTTATGGAATGAAAGCCAGGACTTTTCTGGTATGGTACTGTAAAACCCAAAAGGCTTTTCTTACTATTGCTATATAGACCAAAAGCCCATTACACCCGGCAAAGTAAGGCAGTTTCATTGCCATGTAGCTGGTATATTTAACTGGGTTTAAAAATATGAGGAAATAAATATGGATGGTGACATGAACAGAAAATAATCAATGTGACTAGCACAAGTGTGACAGATATTATTTGTTTTGACACGGGAAACACTTGGTTACAACATCATTTGTGGAGCAGGGAGAGTCACAAAGCTTAACAAAATCTGCCTCACTCTATCCCAGTCCTTCCTGTGAAAAACACAGTTTTGCAGCATTCATACTCTTAAGCAAGTGACAATTCATGGGTTGTTATTTTTTTTTTTCTATTGAGAACTGTGAAGGAGACTCATTTGTAATACCTGACAGTGAAAAAGTGGCCCTGGAATATATGACATCATTTACCTGAATTTCATTCCTGCCTCAGAGACAAGCTGATACTCTATATGACAGTTTTCCAAATAAATCTCATTCCATTCTGTCTTGTAATCATTGCATTTCTCAGTGCTGTCTATTAAGACTTGCTAAAAAAAATCAATTATTTTCAGCAGAAGCCATGCTGTGTTCTGATTAGAAAGGAAATTGTAGAGGAATTAATGGTTTTCAGGTAATAAAACAAAAAATCCTGCTCATGCTCTTGCATTAACCAAATCTTTCTAAGATAAAATTCAAATAATTAGTCAGTTGTTACTGGTTGCATTCAGAACTACCACTGTTGTATTATTGATATAAAAATCAAACATCTTTAATAAGCGATTATGATTCAGAGCTTCAGGAGTGACAGTAATTTCTTTTAGCAATGGCAAATAATTTGATAGTCATAAATGGAAGCACATTGAAAACTGTGGGTGAAATTGCCCCTCTTCACAGGACGAACACTACTCAAATTCTGGATTATTGGAGTGTTGTGCTGAAGTCACTCAATTCCCGTGATTTGTATTCTCCACATAATTGACAATACACATGAATTTTATGCTATTTTAGCATATCTACCTCTCTAAACTGTGGTCATCTCTGTAGTCAAACAGCAGCAAGAACAAAAGTGTACTGCTGCAGAGGTACTGCAAGATGTATAATGAATATTGATGAAAGCCAGAATTATTTTCAGTGACTTCAGCAAATTTGTGGTGAGGTTCTTGCTTTTAAACCTTACACTAAGATATCATCTTCATATTTTTTTTACAGCCTTGCCAGTTTCTAGAAAAGGAAAAGTTCTAACAAAGAGGGAAACACTTCTAAAAATAATTTTGTAAAAGTCTTTGTAACTGCTGCGTGAAACTGCAAACACTTTTGCGGTTTCACACAGCAGTTACAAACACTTTAACAAGATACCCAGAACCATGCAGACTAAATGAAAGAGATTAGCTGAGAAAGAATCCTATCAATTTAGAAATTCATTTGTACTCAAGAGAAAGTATTTGAGCCTGAATATTTTGCATTGTAGCAGATGCCTGCTGCACCATGGAAATAATAATATTTGGTAGTTGATATATTCAATAATTAATTGCAGAATTCCCTGTTTCAGTCTGGATTCAGCTTTGACAGAAAGCCATCTTCCCCGCCCCCCAAGAAATAGAGAAAATCCAAGAGTTTAGGTTTTTATTATTAATATAATTTGAAAATTTCTGAGGAATAGCAGCTTGAGCTCCTACCATAGAATTCACAGAAACCAGCTGCGTTTCTTACAGCAGTCCTGAAGATACTTACTTCCTAAGTTTAATTTCCCATTTACATGAGCAGCAGGTCTACATCTGCTTTTCTGAGCCAGCAGATGAGAATACACAACATATTTTGCTTCAGCAGCCTTTCTTTAGTTGGTGTTTGGGGCTTTTTTTTTGGCTAGCTGAGGCCTTGTGATCTATTTTGTACTATCCTGGAACAGCATAAATTAAGAATTACCCTGGCATACAGAATTAGTTGTCTAAAGGTTGATCCTTTTGCCTTACACTGTGATATGTGCATGTCATAACTTTGCATAATGCAAAGGATACATTGCATTATTTCAGTTCCCTCTTCCCTTTATGAACTCATGCAAAGAAGAAGATCCCATGTCACAATTACTGGGTTAAGGGGCTATGGCTCAACCTCAGGTGCTTGTTGCTCCCCTCAGAAGGCAACTACTGCAGGTCAGCTGGCATTGCAGCAGTCTCTCTGCCTGCTCCAGATCTGTCAAAGGGACTGAGTTAAAAAAAAACAAAAAAAATGCAACAAACTACAGATGGGATGAGGGAGAAGCAGATGCATAGTTAAGGTGTCAGATCCAAAGGGTGATAATTTCTGCCTTACAAAGGCAGAGGGTACAGAGGAGAGAGCAACAAACCACCCAAGTCAGTGATCCAGGAATCTGCTCAGCTAGAACAGGTCTGAGCACATCCTCAGAGGTGTTCTTGGGTGTGTGTTGCCATTAGATTCCTAGTCCCATGGGACAAGGTGGAGTTTTGTAATGTAAAGAAGTGCGAGTTCACAAAGGAATAAAATACACCTATTCTATATATTGTATCCATGCTAAAAATGCACCTATTTGCATTTTAAAAATTGTATTGTTAATCATACAAACTGGGATTATTTGCAGAATAAATTAATCAATAGGGTGAACTGCATCTACATTTAAAGATATTAGAGACATTGCAATTTACAGCTGCTGATATTTTGTCCCACTATATGAGAAACTTTTAACAAATTATTGATCATCACACAGAGTGAAAAGACAGAATATTTATTTCTAAAAACGAAGAAGAAATATCTACTTTTCTGGATACCAGGAAAGCCTTCCAAATCAAGATGATGAATAAAATTATTTCCTGTGTTCCATGTCTGCTTCTCCTTTAGTAGTAATTAAACTTCCATGCTTATCTGACACCTGTCTGCTTTTAAATCACTAATTAAAATATGAAATGTGGAAACCTATTTTTAAGCACAGGATTCTATTGTTTCACTAGGCTGCATTAATCCTTCCGTTTTTAAAGAGGTGGTACCATACATTGCAGATCTTAGGGTCCAAAATGGAGCAGACACCAAACAACTTTCCCACCACTTTTAGGAACAAAGTTTGGACTCTGTCTTAACAGTTAACCAATATTTAATTTGTAATGCTGGAGCATGACCACAAACACAGCCATGTGAATTTCATCTGCATTCCAAACACAGCCTGTTATTGGAAGGAAAGATTTCTTCTGCCTGCACAATTCTCCTCTGTCTCTGCTTAGCTGGTTATTCTGGATGTTCATTTTCTTGTCCCAAAAATCTCCCCATTCAAAATTCATTCACGAAGTACTCATGTTCTCCAGGACAGTTCAAATCACACTGGCAGATACTTGCACAAATTAAGGTATTTGGTATACAAAAATAAATCTAAATGGTCTTTCATTAGTATTTTTGCAAGCTCATGTAATCACTAAAATATAACATTCATTAAAAATATTCTGAAAATTTTAGTAAGCAGTATCTTAAATGTACTCAAAGAACTGCATCTAGCTTTTGAAGGGTTACAGTTGAAATTTAAATAAAAATGTTCGCATGTTCCATGCTGTTTGAGGATGCAAGCTCTCACTGAACATGAGAGAACATCTTTCACAAATGTTTTTAGTAGGTTTGTTGCATATTCCTGAATTTTACACCAGCAAATTTTTATGCAACTTTTTTTAATAATTAATATTTATAAGTACCTCAACAATAACATAGAGTGTAATGTTAAAAAAAAAAGAAAAAAGAAAAAAGAAAAATTTCATTATTTCTTCTGGTACAAGAACATCTTCTGCTTAATAGTTACATTTTAGGAGATAAATTCTGCAGTGAAACATTCACAGTAACAACAATCCAAGTCTCAAACCCCTGCAGGAAGGCATTACGTCGCATGAGCTACATGCTAGAGCTCCAAAAGGTAAAATGAAATATGATGTAGCAAATGCAAACCAGTTCCATTTGTGTGTGTGGAGAGCTGCCCAAAGTAATTCATAGAGATACAAATGGCTTTAGAAATGACTTTTTCTCTCACTCTCTCTGTCCATTGCACTTGCTTCAAACTGCACACTCTCATCAAAAGGAAAGCTCCTGTCACACGAAATGAAAAAAGGAATTCTAAATCCATTGCATCCATCTCTTCATCCCACATTATTTTGCTTCATATCATACTGAATTTAGAGGCTTTTACACGTTTCCAATGTACCAGCACAAACATTCTGACTGAGGACAGACTTATGTGCATATGTACATGTACAGATAACTGGATCTGATCTCCACTGCTCATCCAGCTGCCATTTAGTTTCACACAATCACTCCAGGGATATACAAACGCAACAGGAGAGATCCATGCACCATCTGAACCTCCTCTGTACCTGCCTGACACTGACAATTTGCACAAAATCCAGCTACACAGAAATAATGTTGCATGTGTGTCTAACTTTGCAAATTTCACACAGGGACTTCAACTTTTTCAAGTCTTACTCTTTTCTACTTGTTGTCATGGATACTACATCTTCGCTTTTCTCGTTTCTTTCATCTTATATATTTGACTTTTTTCTGTTGGTGTCCATGGTGACACCCTGCTATCAGTACACAGTGCATGTCCCAACTTCCACATTTTTAAAATAGGCTCAGGTATTTTAAGAAATTTCCCCTATGTGACAGATATTATTGCATATTAATATCTCTTTACTAACGGGGAATTTAAAAAAAAATTCTGTATACTTAAGATATATTTTCAGTTTTGTTCACTTGGATAAATTCATGAGTTGGAAAATTTTCTTTTCAGGATGGCCTATGGGGACAACTGCCATACATTGAATCCATCACACAGTCAAATGAGGATGCAGAGCAATCAGGCAAGTGTTTATGCATTAAAATATAATTGGCTGAATTTCCAGAGATGCAGAGCTTCAGTAGTAGCAAACACTTCATAAGGAAGCAGCCAGTGCAAGAAATCTCATAATCTGAGAACATTTCAAAAATACACATTTCCTCCTGTAACTCACAGTTGCTTTCAAATGATTTACCAATATATACCTTAAGGAGAAAAAAAAATCCCTAAAACCCCAAAATAAGCACCAAATGCAAAGATCACAATACCTAAATTATGCACATGATTTCATTATTTCATTACTTTCTTATTTAACAGACTGTTTTCAAAGGATCCAGCAAAAAAAAAAAAAATCATAGGTGGGTCAACCCATCAGTTAGAACTTGAGGTGGCTTGAAGATGTTGTTTGCACATCACTCTGTAAAGGCAAAATTTGCAGTAACGAGTTCTGGTTTTAAAGATGCAGGGTCATGCTGGTCTTGTGGCTTACTATAAGGACCAGGCAGGTTTGGGTTAAAAAACAGAGACAATAAACAAACCAACAAACAAAAGATTTTCTGATATGATTCCGTAAACTGGGGGTGAATTCCCCCAATGAGTCAGTGGCAAAACTTCCAATAGCTTCAATAAGGCTGATCTCCCAAATGGCACTTTGAATTTCTGCAGGCAGTGAAGTGTAACCTGGGCATGCAAACTTCAGCCCCAGAGAAGCTGTGGAAAACAAAGAAGTGAATCACTGTGTTGGACTTTGCCAGGCAGCAGCTGTCAAACATTCCCATGAATATTTGGTGGTAGGAATCCTGGCATACTGCTGTACTCAACACAAATAAATAATTCTGATCTGCCTTGGTGTGGTAAAGTAACCCCCCCAAAAGATGTTTATAGCTGCATGAATCATATTTATCAGGGCACTAGTGTAGTAATTTTTAAGTTTATGGCATTCACAATAAGTATTCCCTAGTGTCAAAAATGGTAGAAATTCAGTCATGGACACTGTAAATCAGATTTGCTAGTTTCCCCCTAAGATGCAGGTCCAAAACCAATTCCTCCAATTTCCTTCACTTGCTTTGCCATCTTCCCAGGCTATTCTAACTTGCTTGCTCAGTAAACTGATATCTGAAAACTGGCTGCTAATTACTCTGTGTTTCAATTATCAACTGGTGATCTGGGAAATCAAGTCCTGGTCTCCTATGTACAGTAAGATCAATAAGCTACCCCTAGACTGCTGAGACATGATGTCAGTATTGGCTGTTCTATAGAGCATCCCCCATCTAGTTTGCATCTAAACTGTAATGATAATGTGCTCTTAAATTATTCAGACTGTTCAAATTTACCCTATACCAAAAAAAAAAAAAAAAGTAAAAAGGAATGTGAAGCTGGTATCTATAGATAAGTGATCCCAGTAGAGTTTCCACATGTAAAAAAGGGCAGAGTTATTTCAAAATGTGTTTTACAAGTGATGTGTTTTCAGCTGTTGGAAAGACAACAAACATGAATGATTACTATTTCCTCATTTAAAATCAATAGATTTCACCTCTGCAAAATTAACTATGCAGATAAAAGCAAAAAGCATTGAACAGATAATCTATATAGAAAGATTGGGGTTTCTTTCTCGTGAGATGGTTGTTACAGGTTTACTGAATGGAATGGAGTTCAGCAGATTCACACAAGTAGCAACTCAGACACTCTATTATGTGTGTCCTCACTAACAGGTGTCTTACAGATGATGAAGATCGGAGAAAAGAAAAAACCTAATAACTTTGTGTCTTATTTTAGAATTTATATGTACTTACAAACCTGATAGCTTTGAGAGGGCATTTTTACAGCCCAGAGAAATAGCTAACCAAAGTGAATTTCCAGCTTGAATTACCTGCTGTGATTTGCAGGGGGAAAAAAAAAGAGGAAAAAGAACAGTTGCAAGGCAATACAAAATAGTTCCCAAATGGCTGGAGTAGAATTAAAATTGCAACAGATGAGATTTAACCAGGTTAAAAATTAAATAGTTACTGGCAAGCAAAATTTGCAAAGGATTGTAAAATTATGGACCAAAAAGGCAGGTTAATCCATTTTCAGTTTCATAGTTTGAGTCATTGTCTTGATTTTTAAGGCATTTTCTGACATTGCTCAATTCCATTATGATGCTTCATAATTATAATCCTTTATTTGTGGTCTCTATATCTACTCTAATGCTAAAACCTTAAGCCTCTCTAACACTAAGGTCATTATCTGATCTCTCCAGTTTATCCTCTCTGAAACATTAACCTTATCCAGGGATCTCTTAAAGGGCCACACATGTTTCGGGCCATTACAGCCCTTGCTATCATGCTGTGGTAGTGCTGTTGTGTATACTTCAATCCCTTTTAGTTTAAATTTTGGGCACAAACATAGCATCCAAAAAACCTAGAACAGCAAATTGATTTAATTAGCCAAATAAAACTTCCCACAGATTATCAAATGATGGATTTCTGTCATTTTCTGTATGTGACCTTGCACCCGGGGAGGAACAGCCCCAGGCACCAGCACAGGCTGGGGGGACCTGCTGGCAGCAGCTCTGCAGAGAAGGACCTGGGGAGTGCTGGTGGACAGCAAGCTGTCCATGGGCCAGCAGTGCCCTGGGGGACAAGAAGGGCAGTGGGATCCTGGGCTGCATCAGGAACTGCACTGTCAGCAGGTCAGGGAGGTGATCCTGCCCCTCTGCTCAGCCCTGCTGAGGCCAGTCTGGAGTGCTGTGTCCAGTTCTGGGATCCTCAGAAGACTGAAGACTGAGAGGGGACCTCATTAAAATATATTTTTGAAGGGTAGGTGTTAAGATGGATCCAGGCTCTTCTTGGTGTGCTGAGCAACAGGAGGAAAGGGAACAGGGACAAACAGATGTATAAGGAAGTTCCATCTGAATGATGGCAAGAACTTCAGTACTGTGAGTGTGACTGTGGAACAGATTGCCCAGAGGATTTGTGGAATCTCCCTCACAGCAGATATTCAAAAACTGTATGGACACAGTCCTGAGTCCTGCTCTGGGTGACACTTTCTGCACCAGGTGACCCTACTGTAGTCCCTTTCAAGTTTACTCATTCTGTGATTCTGTGATCATTGGTGGCCAAAGACTTGCATGGAGAGGGTATTTTCTTCTGGTTATTGAAGAGAGGGTCAGCTCTAAGTAACTTACACTCATTAATACTTCAGAAGGATAAAATAAATTTACCTGTTTACTTCCTTAATAATACAATTTCAGGCAATTCCACTGTGTTGTAAATCAAATAACCTGAGCAGGTGACCAGCTTGGCTGAACAGGGAACTCCCCAAGATGCTCAAGAGGAAAGAGAAATTGTATGATCTTTGGAAAGATCAGGATTTAGGGACAGCAAAGAGCTGTGGTGTATTTATGTAGGAAGAAGACACAAAAGGTTTAATTAGAGTTTAAATTGGCCAGTGATGTTTGAATTAACTAAAATTATTTTTTAAGTATGCAAATAGGAAGAGGTCTAAGGACATCATTATATGTTCCCTCCAACTGAAATAGTCTGTTGTATTCTACTTTCTTTTAAAGAATTACTGAAAAAGAAATGTACAAAACTTTAGGTACCTTAATACAGCATAAATAATACAATTAATTCTCAGTGACATTAAAATAAACAATTCAGGCGTCTTTCATCAGCAGCCTAGAAGATCCTAGAGGAAAAATGATTCTTTGAACAACCCAGTTATGTCAGTGATCTATTTTAAGACATGGTAAGTGCTGCAGATCACAGCTTCCTGTTGTGGTCTACCCTCAATTGGCATACAAGCAGTGTATCCATCTGACAAGTAGGACACAAAAAAATATGATGGGAATTTGAATCAATGACTCACATGTTTTAGTGATTTTTTTGCTTCTCATACAAACTATTTTCAGTGGTTGGGACCTCAGGATAAACAAGCATACCTGGGACAGAAATAAGGGCGTGGTAAAGGGTAGCTCAACATAATGACATAAGCAGGTCAGTACAAATCCCTTGGCTACTTTTTGTTCGCAATCCAGTGTCCAGAAATACCATCCCCTCCACTCACATACACACACCCCACAAATACTCAGAAAGGCCCTGTGCAGGAGCAATAAGAAAGAAAATTCACTCTGCTCCAGTTCTTATTCCTGAAGGATATCACCATCAATGCTCTCTGGTTAGTGGAGAAGGCTCTGTGAATCCACCAGCAGAGAAGAAAGTGCCATGGCCGGGGTTCAGCAACTGGTTATGCTTCTCTGACAGAGTAGACACAGATGATTTCTGGGTCATGACTTGACACATAGCATCTCCAAGCACAAAATGAATTTTAGATCAGATATTTCCAATCAGCTTGCAAAACAGTACTTCAGTAAAAACACCACATTTTAAAACATGAATTACTAACTTTCCATGAACTTATTTTTAATTCATTAAAATATTTTGCTAACAGAAATATACAGTTATAATACCTCAGGGGACCTATTCTTCTTCTTCTCAATGTTTTCTCAATTGTCTGCAGTGAGCTTCACTGCCATGCACATATTCCCCACGATCCACTATAATCACCAAATCTGTACGAGGACTGACAGGTACCACAGGAGATATAATCCAATTTAAGACCACAATAGACAAGAGATTGGAAACAAAATTGCTGAATTACAGTCCCAGAAAGCACACAGGTAACTTTTCAAAATGAAATATTTTGGGTTTAGATCTTTCACCAATATTTTCTTGGGGGAAGAATATTTGCAGCAATATTTTAAAGATTTGTAAAGCAAAGAACTGAAGAAATGGCTTTAGCAGGGCTGAGAAAGGGAGATTTCTTTTCCTGATGCTTTTTTTTTGTTTTCAGTTGTGTTCTCTGTCTGTATTTTTCCTGCCCATGAGAACAACTTCTGGGAGTTTTTTTCTCCTACTTTTTGGAAGACAATTAATCAAAGGTAAACTCTCTGTAATCTCTGGCTAGGTGGTGATTGCTGATAACAAACTTATTATGAAACCTCTTGAGAATTACAATGGCTCTGTTCTGCTTCCCATGGAGAGAGGCAGCTGCTCTTCAGCAAAAGACTTGCTTAACTTTGGCTTGCAAGCTTAAATGAAGGAAGTTAGGGCATTAAAGTGAATTCAGGAAAATGAGATGGAACATAAAGAAAAGGAAGAAAAATCCTAAGCATTAATATGGAATTCTCATCAGTGGGCCTGAGGTAAATCTGTGAGCTGTAAATCTGTGTACTGGAAGTGTAGGCTTGGGGATGGGTTGGAGCAGTCTATCATTGTATCACCTGAAGCTTCAAAACTCTCTTCCTCTGTCTTGTTGAACTCCTGCCCAGTGCAGAAGATACTTATATTCAAGCAGAGCACAAGTTAATTTAAAGATTTAATGTGCAACTGCTTTTAGATAGTAATAAAATCATTTTCAAAGCATTAGGTGCGCAGCAGAGTTGTAATATGAGCTTTCAGACTCATATCTCCAATTTCCTTGTCTTTAAATCCCAATTGATGATACCATAACTACCTCTATCTATTTAGACCTTGTTTTGGAGACTGTGTGTACTACTGTGAAAGCTCTTAAAACTTCCAGATGAAGCTAGAGGTTACCACAGTGCTCAATAATTCAGACTTTACTCTCCAAATCTGCTCATGGCCACAGGAGAATGCCAGGGATCTTAGAGGCTGCAATTTGCAGTCCTTATTTGGGCTAAAACTCCCTGATGTTCCCATTTCCAACAATATTTATGTGCTTGAATTGATTATGTAGTTTATTGTATTTTTGAAGGGTAAGCCTTAGTATTAAAAATTACAAGATAGTGAAAAAATATTTATAGGAAACTTGAAAGGGTGAATCCAAACAACATATAGGGACAATATAAGACTCATCACTGATCAAATTTTGAAGGGAAAAGTTAATATTGGACTATGACAATGGGAAATACAAACATTTTTATACTACTTAATAAAGAAAACAGCAGAAGCTGTGAATTTACTAAGGAATGGGAAGCAAAACTGAGCATTTTTCTACACTAATATTCTATCTTATTTTCCTGGAGGACTAAGAGTATCCACTTTGATAGAGTTGTTTTTTTTTCTTATTTAAATTTAAAATTTAGGTCTAAAAGTGCATTTTGCAAGACACAAAAATCACTATTCTATAATGCATTCTGAAAGTTGATTAAACTTAATTTCTCCTTTTGTAAATGTTATGAAAAATTTGCTCTGAATCCATTAAGTTCTTGGGCACAACCAAATGCATGTGTGATTTAGATTATATCCTTTCTCTGTTATTAAAGTAATTCAAGTACTCATATTTCCGTATTTTGGTGACAAAAAATTATTTGGTTTGGTCAGCAATTTTCCCCTCAAGTGTATTCGCACTATTTGCTATACCTTGATTTTTCATCAAGTAAAAGTTTGCTCCTTGGCTTAGAAATAAAGGCATTCATTCACACTTCTATTTAGAAAAGGATTTTCCTGGGGAAAGAAAAAGTTGATATTCAGACTAGAGAACTCATCAGCAGAAAAATGTCCAAAGTTAGTATTTAACTGTGGATTCCCTTGTAAAATACAGTGTTCAGAAACTGATTTTCTGTTTTTTCTGTGGCCAAAATTAGCTGAAAACTTGTAAAGAAAAGGTGCATATAGTGAGTGATACCTCGTCCATACAGATTACCTGATTGTTTCAGCTGCTCTTAGTCTGCTGGTCTGAAATAAGCTATAAACCAGAGTTCCTCCCAGTTACCTACTTCCTCAACAGACAAAGACCTGTTTTTCCACTTAAAAGAAGGCTTATTTTTCTGAAAGCTTATTTATGGGTTGGGGACAGCAACTCTGCTGATTTGTGTGTGCCATTTTCTATGCCTACCTCTCCTAAATCATCTGAAGCCTGACAAACACATCCTTCCTGAGACATTGCGGATAAGAGCAGTCCAGCTAAAATCCCACAGTCCTCATTAAGGAGGGACACTTCCCCTTTTCTTCTTACCTAGTCGTCTGTCCTGTCCTCTTGTCACCTCTCAATTCCATCAATCTGCTGTGGGCAGACGCCTGACCTGATACCAAGTTGAAGGTTATTTTGCTGCATTCGTCTCTTGGGAATTGATATGATTCCAGAAGTATAATAGAAATGACAATCCAAATGTTAAATTTCACTTAAAATTGAAAGTGATTAGTGGGACTTGGGAGACTTATTGGTCACCTTGGTTCAAGCTTAATTATTCATACCTGTCACACTGCTTATCAAAATGCCAAATATCTGCAAGAATTTTACACAGTATATAATGCACCACAGTTTTCTTAAAACGTGGGAGGTTTTTTGGCTTTGGAAGAGCCATTTCCTATTTTCTTGTTTAAAACTGTTTTGTTTCCTTCCCCCCCCTCTACTTAGCCCTGATGCCCTGTCCTATTAAGGGCTTCTTCCAGCTGTATACCAGCACAGACCATCTGTTTAATGATGATTTTATACATGGATTACTTCCAGCACAGGATTGCTGCCCACAATGGTCCCTCTCAGAACTCTTTCTGTCTTTTATGCTCCTGTATTTCATGTTTGTTTACATTGACCACACTCATGCTATTGGTGGCCACAGAATAATAAAATGTTCCACCAAATGTTCCATTCCATTACTATTAATCCATTGATAAATTATGTGAAATCACTCTACAAAACCCACATGCTTTTCAAGCTCAGCTATTATGATAATACATTATTGGTGCTTACTTGCATTTCTAATTCTCCTTTTTCACCATGGGCAGCTGAACCACCCAAGGAAATTCACTGCAATGCAAAAACATAAGAAATCTACCTACTGGAAATGCTTCATTAGTATTTATCCATTGATTTTCTCTGTTTAAGAGAACAATGAACCAGAAATGTAATAGAGCCTCTTAAGACAAGTTTAAATTCTGCTTTACGTAATCTATTGCTTATTGTGTCCCATCACCAATCTCAGCTGCTGCTTGCCAGCAATCATCTTCACTTTAGGGGACTCGTTCCAACTGAGATCTTGGGTATATAAAACAAACATGAAAAATTATACCATTAAGAACTTTCCTGTCAAAACAGATGGTGAAATCAAAAAAGGGTCTGAGGGAGCCTGAACGTAAAGTACAAAGCAACACTCGAATACTGGCTTAGCCTTGCAGCCAATTTGAGAATAAAACTAATTTTAACATTTTGAACTAAATGAAAATATTTTTGTAAAGCATTAACATAAAAAGAATCTTTATTCTCTTGATTAATTACATGGCTACTTACTAGGTGGTAGGTACCAACCACAGGAAAGTAATTAAGTATTTAAAAGTATAATAAGGGTTAAAGTGTTTAAATAAATGACCAGTATGCATATATATTCAGTCAAATTGTTAAGTGTAAAAAGTTCAAAAATACTCAGTTGATTTCTTCATCTAAAGCAATAAAACGTCCCTGGGACTTAGATGCTAAATTTACTGAAAAATATCAAGTTCCTGACTGAAAGGATATTTGAAGAAATTTAGTGTTAATTGACCTTAGTTTAACTTTTCAATGTATTTCTTGACCCAAAAAAAAAAAAAAAAAAAAGCCAGAGCAGAATTTTATTGAAAAATAAACTTATTTCCCCAGATAGGATTATTTGTTTTGAATTCAACTTGAATTTTGTGAATTATTTAGCCACGCATTGTGAATTTTTCAATAAACAATAAAAAACCCAACCAAACCCAAATCATTTTGCATCAGCCATTCTCATCAGACCCAAAAATTTAATTACAGACAACTCAGCTCAAGAAACTGGTACTTGCAGCAGAAGAAATGCATTCATTATCCAGGACTAGATTAGTAAACCTGTCTCCTGGTACAAATTTCACATCTACTCTCATTCAAAAATTTTGTTAGAGTTTGTCCTAAGTGGTACACATTTCCCAAATTCTGAACTTTATTAATTACGTTTAGTCCCTTTTATTAAAAATTGAATAGATTCTCTGTATCATTCCCTTCAGATCTACTGCATGGAGAACTTTTGCCCATGGAAGGAAAAAAATCAACATGAAAAACTTGTAGCAGTTACAAAACTGACTGTGTCTTCTTATGTTCTTTCATTGATTTTCTGTGTTTTCTGTGGGCTTCTTTTGTTTTCATTAGTACTAGATAAAGATCATTTAAGAGATTTAGAGATTTAGTTATCTGTTCTGTCACTTCCACCCCCTGGGTACATGCAGTGTCATCTACTCTAACCATGCTTTTTTTTTCTTTTTCTTTTCTCTTTTTTTTTCTTGTTTTCCAGAATTTTTTAATTATGCAGGTGCACAAGTTCACATGAATTATCTCCTGGATTTTTATTTTTCCCCCTAATAATAAGAAGTTCTGGCTGTATTAATTGCCCTGCACAGAAAAGAGCCCTACTGTTCCCTGTCAAAAGGAAGTGCACTGTGAATGAGCTCAGAAACCTCTTACACTGCCAGCGGAGAAAGTAACATAAAATGCAGCCTTATTGCTGTATAAAGCCTGGCTAAATTTTCTTATTAATTCCTCTGCCAGATGATGAAGCCAAGCTTGCACTGTTGTGTCATTTAGCTTATATGTAAGAGGGTTTGGGAGCCCTTCATTTGAAACTGTCTTCAAACCAGCAGATTACCGTTCATGCCAGATTAGTTTAAATAAATTAATAATCGTTGCTCCCTCCTCGTCTTCTGCATATAATTTTGTTTTAATGTCACTTGTTCTTCCAGTTTGATATCAGGGACTTTCTGGACAATGTAAGTAAATTCTGAGCTTTCCCAACTGCAAAAGTATATTTGCAGTATGGATGTGGAAGTGCCTATCTACATATTCATATGTAAAATTTGAGATAAGAAATAGATTGGTTTCGAACCACCTCTATACCATAACAATTCTACTACAATGCCTGCAATTAGGAAGTCTGAGCTTGCAGCACTTCCAAGTTAATAATGCTGTTTTTCCTCAATACTCCTCAGATTTGCAAGCACTTTGAAGTTGTGTAGAATTTATAAGCCCAGTTTTCAATGCATTCTTTGCATTTGGAAATTTAATCTCCACAACTTTAAAAATTTCTTTTATAGTAATCAGTCACGACTACTTCTCAGGACCATTTGCACTTTAATTTCACAGAAATATATTGAACTGTGTTTTTGAAATATGCAATGGATAAAATGTCAGTAATCCAATAAACATTCTGGAAAGAAGTAACAAAAAATATCAAAATCCCATTGAAAGTCTTAGAATTGCACAATGCACAATAGATGCAGACTGCTATTAAAACTCAAACAACTACATCGAAGCTCAGCAGCTCATGACCATAACAAAATCTTCTTATTTTTTAATTCATTAGTAGAAAATGTCTGGGTATTACTAAAGCTAAATCACATTGTACCTTCTTTTTGTTTATACCTTTTTCTTATTTATTATCTTTATATAATTTTCTCCTTTTTTAAGGTGAAGCAAAATATTATTAATCATACCCTACCAAATTTCAAACTCTGAATGTGACTCTCAAGCATACTTCTATTTGAACTAAAAACGAAAAAGAAATATTGTCTTCAGTGAAATCAGCATATAGACTCATCAACCACTAAAGCTGTAATTACACTTTTGCTCCCCACCATTTCTGTAAAAAAATATTATTTACTGCTGGTCTGTGCCTCAAGCATCTATCTGATCAGAAAATAACGTTTTCCTTATCAGCTTCTTCAGACAACAACTTTTTTTCTGTGGAAGTATTAGTCCTTTAAATTAAAAAGTATTGTTTATAAACATACATAATAAATACTTTCCTGGTTGTTCTTACAGGGCACAAATTTTTTGGTTGCATTCACAGAATTAAAATACACCTGAAATAGGGGCTTAAGTGCTGCTAAGACGTATCCTGAAAGGTTTTAGATGTGTTTACTTTACCTAAATTTATTTCCTCTATAAAATAACCTGTTAATACCACAGCAAATTATTGCAGGTGCTGATTTAATGGAAGTTATATAAAGAAAAAGGAATATTGCTGGTTTATTCAGGAACAAAAGGAAGTTGCTAGATAAGTATTTGCTTCTCCATTTATCTATTAATAGTATATATTTGTTAGTAATGTGTATAGGAATGCATCTGAGCCTTTCTAGGCATTTTGCATACAAAACTATGAAGAAATATGTTGTAATTTTAGATGTTATGCTGCTGGGCTGAAAGGAGGAATGATCAATTTTTCCACCCTTTGTGGATTATAAAGGTGAGTGGGAGGAGAAAAATCTAAAAGGTGGATGTTCATGTTGTTGTTGATCTGCACTTTTCCTATCCATTATACTCTGCCATTTGTACAATTCTGACCAATATTTTCTAAAAACACTTTGCAAATAGTTGAATAGACACTTTCTTAACAAGTACATTACAAAATACTTTCTTGAAATACTAGAAATAATATTTGCAATTAACCTGAATTTCTGATTCCAGCAGAAGCCAATGGACAAAAATTATGAAAACTGTGGACAAAATATTGTATTTTAGGAAGGGGAGGATACAGGACAGAGAGTACCTTCTAAATGAAGAATACAGGGAAGATTGACGCATTTTAAAGCATATGTCTTGCAACATTCCATTCCACCAGGCCCCCAAAATGTCTTTTACACATTACATATTAATCTGTATAAAAGTCTTGTACATCAAGCCGGTACAATGGTTTATTTATATAGCATCAGGATTATGACTTTTATGACTTAAAAACCAGATTGCAAAACCAGGTAAAATTATTAAAATGTGATACAGCTCTGACAAGATGTTAAATCTTTAAGCACCATCACAGCAGTCATCACACGCCAATAGAAGTGAGTAAGTCTAACATGAGGCATCATAATTCTTTGTATAACATAGTAAAGTGACTTAAAGACTTTCAGAATTAGATCTAATCATTTGCTAGACTAATTTACTTTGAAAATGTCTAACAGTTCTGACCAAAAATACCTCTTGCAAAGCAAGTCAGCTGTACATGGCAAAAAAGTCCCAACATATTGTGACAACCACAACAGATTTCCTTTTGTGAAGGCATCCACTGCTTTTCCTGAAATCGGTCTCCTGTCCCTCAGTTTTCATTTGCAGGTTGGGAGCAGAAAGTCAAGCACAGACAGATAAATAGGTTCATTTCCATAAACACTGAAGTGAACATTTAATTGATCTTTTTCCTCTTTTCATTCAGGAGAAAGGGCTTGTCACAGTAAAACCTGAAAGTTTCAGAAAGGACAAGTCAATGTAGGATAGCTATGAATCCATGGAGATGTAGCATTTCTCTGAGTATGAGAGTCTTTTTTTTTTCTTTGAAAGATTGCTAAAATACAGCAAGAGAGTCCAATTAAATTTGGTGCCTGTGGGACTGGAAAAGGATAAAAAATCCTGGTGAAGTTTAGCAGAGTTGAAACAAGGACATACAGTGAGGTATGGGTTATATGGGTTTTTAGTACTTTTAGCTAAGCCTGAAAGATGGAGTGTGCACAAAAACCCAAAGAACAGAAAAAAAGATGTCCCAACTGTGTGATCATACAGTGCCCAGGTGGCATAAAGTGCCAGTAATGTGGAAAATAGAAGCCATGCCAAGAAAATAGGAGGAAGGCACTATGCTGCTGACCACAGTGCCAAGTTTTATCCACATTTATACACCAAATTAGCACTGCAGGCTCTCCCTGTTCATTAAGGGCCAAACCAAGACAGTTCATTGTACAAACATAAACAAATGGAAATCCCTTTCATTCGGTATAGAGTGAATTTGCATAATGACCAAATTCAAAACTTGATCAAGAATTACTGTAATTTAAAAGGTCCTCAACTTACAACTACTCAGTCTCCATAGATATACCATTTATTGCACAAGCAGCAGCATTCTCAAAAGAATTAATAATTTTTGCCATGAACCTAATAGAAATAGTGAAGACAATTGTTGTGCTGCAGCATCTTCCAGCTTTGAAAAGACAATTCCATCTTCGAAAAAATCTACTGCTAAACTATTAGTTATACTGATTATCATTTCTACCCTTCCAGGAATAAAAAGAGTGGGAAAAAGAAATATCAAGGTGTGTTCATCTCAACTAATAACCAATTCACATACATGTGAAGTGAAGGAATAGAATGGCTCAAGATCCCTTGTTCCAAAGATAAGTTCTCATTGACTGCCCACTGCGTTAATGTTGCACTAGAAATAACAGCTGTGCATTCATGTTTAATTTATTAAAAATCTAATTTATAATGTGTAAAACCAAATAAAAATAGGAACCAATGAAATGCATCTACTGCATTTCCTGCTCAAAATTCTCTTCCAGGTCTCAAATACAAAGCATTTTTCAGTCAAGTTTCCAGCTGTGCCCATTTCATTGATGAAGTGTAGCAATAGATAAAAAAGCTATTATATTCTAGAAATTCTGTATTTCTGGGTTTCAGCTCTAATTTGGGTGCCATCTTTGAATTGAATGCACTGTCATTTTACATGTATCAATCTAATATCTTATTAATCTTTTACTTTGGATGGGGAAGAATCACATAGAGAATGTCAGCATCCCTCAATACAGAAAAGCCAAAAGACTGGATTCAAAATTTTCTGAATGTACAAATTCAAGACCTAGAGCTGACTTTCCCAAAGAGTCTCCTTCCATTAAAAAGCTAAATCTCAGTTTTGATGCTATCTTTTTTTTTTTCAGAAGTATTTTCCACAATCTGTATTTTTTCAGAAACAAGCATTTTCATTGTATTCACCCTAACATTATTTTGCTAAAGTTATTCAATATATATGTGTAACAAATAGACTTTTCCCAGTGTGCTCTAATTAATATTTTTAAAAGAAAACACCTTTCATGAGAATTCCCCTTTGCCTGTCTTATATTCAAGATTCTCTCCTAAACCTTCCTCGAGGACATTTAGATTATGATTATTCTGAATAATTCTGCAACTATAACTATTTCCATCCACTCTCTCAGGGTATTAAGGATCTAGCTGTACCTATACATTGCACTCGTTCTCAAAAAAATTCTTTAAATAGAAATAGTTCTTTAAATAGTTCAGAAATAGAAGCCTCAATTCCTGATTTAGGTCTTTCTTCCAGGGGCAGTGAGCGAGTGCCAGCTCCACACAGAGACTTGTGATTGACCAAAATCACCAAGAAACATGCACAGAGTCATCAGTAGCAGGAAAACTACACCAAGAATTGCTGCTGCTCCACCCCACTGTCAAGGTAATGGGCTTTGAAATGACACATTTCTCTTACTCCATATGGAGAAACATCCAAGTCTAGGACAAGTACAGCCCCCGAGTGAACTTGCATGTAAATAGTAGGATTTTACACTGAAATGAAGAGACATTCTGCAATAAAAAGGAGGCAGAAGAGGGAAAAGGAGAGAATTGTTAACACTTCATTGTCATTTGCCATCTGGCTCATTCCAACAAAGAAGCTGTTAATGCAAACCTGAATGTCTAAATTTAGTCAGTAAAAGACAAAACTGAAGACCCCTTCAGCACTGCAACCAACTCTCACAGTTGCTCATGACAGAAAACACAAGCTCCCATTTTATTTTGTCAGGGAACACAGTAAAACTTGATCATTCCAAAAGCTTGGTAATGGACTGCATATAAGCATTTCCTTTATTTGAAACCAAAAAATGTCAAATGATTTTATAGAGATAAAAAGGAAATAAGAGGAAAGTTTATAAGTGTCACTTTTAAGTGGGTTTTTTTTTCAATTTAAACTTACGGAAATATTTTCGTGTTCAAACATTTTGTACTGGCAAAAATGACCCAGAGAGAAAGCAGCACAGAGAGAAAGAATCACATGTTTTCTTCTCCAACATATTACTGCAATATCCTTAGGAAACAGCAAATAAAAACTCTTAGAAAAAAATAAACTCTCCGAATCATTTGTATCTGTCCTGTTGCAAGAAACCATGCCACATATTATTCATGAACTTGAAAAGATCTATCTTCAGCTGTTTTGAGTGTTTTGCTGTCTCTATTTCTCTTTTCAACACTTAACAGCTTTGCTCTGAAAGTAACACTTTCACTTTTAAATTTTGACACCTTACAGTGTAGTTTTTTTAATGTGAAAAGTACAGTTTATCTAAATGTCCTTGTCACTTTAAGCAGTGATATACCAAGAATTCAGCTAAAGGTGTTGGAAGCTGGGGGCTGGATGCAGCATTTCTTCAAAGTCTGGGATTTTGTCATGAGAAAAAATAGAATTTTTCCAGCGTCCATATTCTAAAAGAACTTTTTTTTTCCTCCCATTAAAAAAGAATAAAGAAGAAGAGTTGTATTTAGGGCTGTCCTAATAATGCATTGTTCTCTCTAATCTGCAGAAATACAGACATTTTACCGGAACTGAAATGTCAGGAATTATATTTTTAATACATTGAAACAAGATAATCTACTACATAAACTAACATTACTGCTGAAGTAGCACTGCTAGGGATGGGAAATAGGCATTTCTCATTATTAGGGGAAAAAAATAGAATAGGAAATGTTATGCTTCTCAAGAGAGGCATCAGTAATGATTTCAGTATACTAGTGCATGCTCTGAGAGTTAAAATTTAAAAGTACATACTTGGAGATAAACTCTGCCAATCTTTAACCAGGATGGGAAAAGGCTAATTTTAAATTCATCTTCATGCCAAGCAGGCATGGTAGTACATACTTTAAAGGAAATATCCTTCCTAGAGAACACATGGAAGTGTGTCCTATGGAAGAAAGTCCTATACCTACACAACACCTGTGATCAGATCATGGGGCAAGGTGAAAGAGATTCACAAACTGCCCAACCATTGATATATCCTATAACCAAGGGTGTTTTCCTCCATAAAAATAGAACAGAATTATAGGTGTTACTGAAAAAGACTGGATATTTCCAAGGAGCAACCTGCAAATGCACAATCAATTGTTAATTGACTTCAGTAGTACGTGGAATGAGGTATTAAGAGGAAAATTTGAGAGCCATCATAAAGGGACAAAAATCTTCCTTCTTTTTTCACAAGACTGTCACAGACTGAGTAAAGCCTAAGTCAGTAATGGCTTTGAAGCAAACCTGTCTAGAGTTTCAAGAGAGCTGCCCCAAAAAAAGCCTTAGGTTTAATGCCACAAACCCCATGCACTAACTAAATAATAATTTTTAAAAAAGTTTTTTCAGTCTAAAAGGAGACAAGATATTGCAAAACTGCTCAAGACGTGGGTTAATCCTTCCAGTCTCAAATAATTACAAGCATAGCAAAGTCATATCAACAGCAGAAAGAATAAGTGGAAACAAAAATTGTTCTAAGGACAGAAAGCCTGGCTTCAGAAACACCTTGAGAGGGAAGGCAGACTGTGCCCACGAACTTCTGACAAAGTATGAAAGGAAGTCTTGGTTTGAGCCAGCCTGCAACAAGAAACAAGTGGGCACATGCATGAAAAATAGAAAATTTCAGCCTATACCTTCTTTTCTTTGTAGTTGAGCACAAAACCTCAGGAGAAGGGACAATGATTAAAGCATTTTCAAACAGGAATTAAAGTAAAAGTGGTGGTACAAAGAAAGGTCATGTTTCTTACACAGCTGTTTAAAGAAAGAATCAAAAAGAAAATGTTGCTGAAATTCAGCCTTTCATTTTCTTCTGGGAGCAGATCACTGAAGAGAGAAAAGCTGCAGAATGTTTTATGTTTGCTTCAGCAAAAAGAAAAAGGAACAACTAGCCACAGCCTGCTGAACAGAAGACTGTTAGAAATCATCCAAGTTCCTTTGACACTCTTTTGATTCCCTTAGCTTATGGAGCATTTGCTATTTATGCAAATATTTCTGACAACCACCAGAAGTTAAAATACTAATAATTTCACATTAATGTACTATCACTAAGGGTAATTTGAGCATCATAAGACTATTGTATAGTATATATTTGAATTTTAGAAGTGTTGCCATAATCAATATTTTATTGTTTTTTGCTTAGCACTATAAGAAAATAAAAAGAAACATGGCTGTAGTTGAAAAAGTTTTCAAATGTATTCTGCCTTAAATTTTTATTTTTGATCAACTATAGTCTTAATGCATTTTACTTGGCATTAATTTAATCCACACAAACTTTTGACACATAATTTCTGTTTATCAGAATGAAGATTCCATAAATCTGTTTTAAAAAAAAAAACAACACTGAGAACAAATGTGTTTGGTCCATCCTAAATAGGTGCATCTCAAAAAATATACATTTTGTCTCTGACCATTGCATTTTTTGGAAAGCCTGAGTGCCTGAAAAGCTGAAAGTTTCCTTGTGTTATGTACAAACCCCCTGAGAATGTAAACAGTTTATGTCACTGTGCACTTATAAGTGAAGCAATTATTCAAATCCTCAAGATCTCCTCTGTGACAGATGCAAATGCAAGTTTGCATGCAATAGCTGGCTTCTCAGGGGAAAAAAAGGATATTTTTTCCGCATTAAAACAATGGCAACTACACATTTTATCCAAAAATTGAATTGAAATTGCTAGCTTTTTTTATTCAAGTGATTAAAAAAATCAAAACACAGTAGACTCTAGAGAACAGTCAGATATCCCAAAATCTATACTCAACACCACTGATGGTGAGCTCTAGACAATTTCCTAAGAGCAACAGCAAACTGATTTAACATCACATCCACTCAGATCTTCAGAGAAGGTCAGACACAGCAAATCCAAGAGACATCTGTGGAGAAGCCTTGAAAAATCAGGAAAAAATTTACATCCTGATATTGGAAGCAGCAAGCGTATGTTGCTTGGTTAACAACAACATTTTGTCAGAGCAAAGTCTTTTGTGGATATATCTTTTCACCACCAAGTCATCATCTTTCCACTGACTGTTAAGGTTTGAAAGTTCCTCCTTCCAATTACTGCAAATATACGCCACAGTATATTTTAATAGTAATCGGATCCCACATTGATATTCCAAAAATATGCTTCCTCTGTTGAATTCTGTTGTTTGACCTCATTCCTGGAAAACTGTGCTAATGAAATTTTCACTGTAAACAGACACCAAGCCAGGGAATTAAGCAAACAATAAATAAGATGGAATATCCTATGTTATTTCTGGTTTAGAGAGATTTATAGAGGTCACAGCACCTGTACTTCCATATATAGTAATTATTTCATACTCCATTTAGGTATGAGTCAGGGTTTTCACTCTTACCCTTACAAAACCTGTATTATTAGCAATTAGCCCTGCAAAGCAGGCAATGAAGTCTATAGATTACAATCAGGAACTGCATTTACTTGGAAGTGAGAGGAGACACTTTTTAGGAGCTTCCCAATGACAGTGCAGCTCTGCATAATGGCAGCAGAAAGTTGTGCCGTCAAGGCAGTAATGATCTTGTAAGTAAGACAGGGAAGAAATTTAAACTCTGCTATGGTGAGAGGGTGTAAAAAAGACTGGAGAGAGAGAGAAAGAGAGAGAGAGGAAGAGAAGCCCTAAAACATAAGAGTTTTGGTCCTTACTTGAGCATAAAAATGTGAAAGTTTTATGCAAAGTATATTTATATAAAGGGTGATATTGCTAGTCTGCAGTGGTAAGCAACAGCTGATGTTTCTTTAAGAGGTTTAGGACTAAAAAACCTGAAGTAACATCAAAACTAAAGCTGTCTAAGTGTGCTACATGTAGTACGTTTAAGAAAAAACAGGAATGGAAGAAGCCTTATTTTTTACTGAACTTTAATGAACCCATTAAATGACTGCTAGATGCAATCTACTGATCCAGAACAAAATGCAGTCTGTGTTGAAGTTTCCTGTCAAGGTAATGGGCTGCAGGTAAGACCCATGGGAGGTATGGCCTGCAGTCTTGACATTTTCTTTCCACTGAATGCCTGAAGTATCTACTGTATTTTTGTTCTTGGAACCTGTTCTCCATGATTAGATTCCTCGTTGCCTCTATAATAAAATGCATTCAGAACATCTTCATACTAAATCTTGTACTGAGAACCATGCACTTTCCCCATAACCTGCCTAAACAACAGATTTACAGTAACACCAGTCACTTACACACAGAGTCACACATCCCATGAGAAACTCCAGAGAGTTACTGAAATTCTGTAGAGATCACTGGGTTTATGCTTCATGACTTAAAATACAGTTTCAAGAGAAAAGAAATGAGTTTGTTTGCAGCAAAATGGACTTCTTCCAAAAGATTAAAGTTAAACTTTGTCTATTAGAGTGCCTCCAGGGATTTTGCAAATAGCTTGCCTTCCAGTTTATCAGCAAAGCTGAAACACTGGATCCACCCAAATATTGGACAGTGGAATCCATCTAGCCTTTAGCTCACAGACTCTGACATAAAGGATGTGCTAAATGAAATTATTTTTAGGTGGATAGTCAAGGTTTCCAAGGATTCCTATGTTTTGGATTGAGGAAGGGAAAGAAAATGTCAGTTTGCAAAATGCCTTTTAACAGGGATCCCATTTTTTTTTCTTGAACACCTTATTAAACCTGCCTTTCCTGCAAATTGCAAAATAATTTCCTGGTGAATTTCTGTAGTGCCTTCCAAGCTTTTTTTCTGTGGAGTAGATCATTTCTAAACACACAAGATATCTCAAAGGACACCAAACCAGGCTGTGAGTGTCTTTGTCATTCAATGAGCGTGGGCGGTGGGAAGAGATCTTTCTTCATATGGATGCTCATGGTTGGCTGATATTTGGGATGTGCCTGTGGGTAGGACAAATTTACCCATGGCATGGCTTAAGAGAGGTTTAAACGAGCCAGTACACTTGGATCTGTAAAAATCTGAACCTCTGTCTTTAGGACAGTCCTTTCTGAATAAAAGCAGGAAAACTTTAAGCATCTTCCTCATCCTTGCAATATGTAGCTGCTTGTGGGGTTTGAGGTGAGGGTTTGGGTTTTTTCTTTTTTGGAGGGCTGTGTTTGGTTTCTCTTTTCTTATTTCAGCAAGTGTCCCAGTCACCCTAACAAAAAAAAAAAAAAAAAACAAAGCAGAAATGCAAAGCAAACAATTACCAATAATTTGCAAAAGGCAGTGCAAAATCCAGAAGCTCAAAAAATTGACACGTCTCATGACCACTGAAGGAGTTTTAGTGGTACCTCTCCTATCACAATGTAATTTTTTCATTATAATGATCACTTCCTTCAAAATCTGCATCATTCTGCTTTCATTCACTCTGTGTGCATGCACACTACCAAAAAGCTGATTACCAAAGCTGACTCCTGTTATAAATCACTGCAACTTAAGGTATTATTTCTATAAATATAGAAAAGACCTAGCTTGTTAAAAGCTTGATTTTCCACAAGCAAGTTTTGACCAAGATTTCAACAAAAGTTAGAATTTCTGGCTAAAATCAAGGCGGAAAATTACTGTTCCCATAGAATCTGTGGGAGTTCCTGCAAATCTAGCTATCTTGCAGGATCTGCTGGTGGTTTTTTCACATTTTTCAAATTTCTATCTTGATGCAGAATAAAAAATTACTAAATTTATATCACGGATATCTAATACAGAGAATGGAGAGCACTGTCTGCATGACCTTAGCAAGGTTATGGAAACTCAAAGCTTTGACAAACTTAAATACCAATATATGAATTTATACTCATGTTCCATTACTCCTAAGTAATACATGAAGAATTTTACTAAGTAGTATTGGAAGGATATTCATATATAGTTTATTCAACTGTTTATGAGGAAAGCCTGATGGTAGAATAATTTTGAATAAATATTTTATGCATTGATTCAGTTAATTTATAAATAAGAAACTTGGCTTGTTAATATTTTATTCAATGAAAAATGCAAAGATTCACTGGATACATTTTATGCAACATAATTCATATGTATGTAATTGCGTATCACTACTGCAGGATTCAAAAGAATATTTTTCTCTGCTGATAATGAATTAGTAATTAATTAATATATTTTGGTTTTCTTTGGTTTTATTTTTAACCTGATTGTCTCTGTTGGATAGAGGCTTTCACCTTTTTAGTCGCCTCTTACAAAGAAGCCTTTTATATAAGTATAAAATCATGATTCCGTAGTCAAAAATAATAGTAACTTTGTCCAGATCTTTGTCTTAACTCAGAGAACAGCAACTGGAAATGAAAAATTATCAAATTCTTAACTAATGGTGAAAATGTACTCAATTGTATGACATATGAGCAATGAAGTGTACAAATTAATTAAAAATTTAAAATATTGAGGAAAAAGGGAAAGGAAAGGGAAGGGAAAGGGAAGGGAAAGAAAGGGATTTAAGTATAGGAAAAGCATGGCAATGATGCAAATTTCCACCAAAATGTGAATAATAAAACTGCCAAAAATAACACAGGGCAAGCAATTCCTAAGGAAATGCTTTCTGTATTTGGATATAGGTCTGATAACACCCTCATTCCACAAGCTCAGAAAATATTTTCAGTTGACGATAGCTATAAAGCTTATGGTATAGATAAAACATTAAAAAAAACCAAATTAAGAATAAATTCAACAGCTGAGGATATCAGATGTTATGAAAACTGTAAAATATGCATTGAGAAACTGTTGAAACCTAAACCACTTAATGAGTGTTAATATTGTGCCAACTTTCACAACAAAGAAATAAGATGATGCAACTAATCTATAGAGGCTGAGATGTTTTAAAAAATACTTCCAGCAAAATAATTTTGATTTTACCCTTCCTTGTTGAGGGAATTATTTCTTAAGGCCTATTATTAAAAATATATATGTGAGCTTCTGCATTTGATGTAGTAATACCCAATGCTCATTAATATAGAAGTATAGAAAGATTCAACATCAATAGAAGACACAAACTACAAACCACTAAATAACTTGCTAATTCTCGAAAGTGATTGAATAGACTGGTGGGACAGCTTCCACACAGAGGTCAAAGAGACTGAGACAAGGTTTCTCACTATTTAACATTTTCATGGATGTCCTGGGCAATCAAACATCGCCTCTACCAAAGATAAATGCCTTCACTTCACTTGGTATATGTTTTTTTGAGATCTGGAATATGTTCATTAATCTATGGCCAAATATTATAAGTGCTTTTTAATATTTTGGGTGCTTTTCAAAACAAGTAGAAATTGTAAAAAATTGTTCTTTTGTTCATTTTGACAAGATGCCTTCGCAAGAAGGTATCATGGCCATTAACACCATAGTATTGAAACTTTTGCACCAATTTTGTCTTTTGAAATCAGATTTTACCAAGCACTAGTCTTCATAATTTATTTTGAGATAGACAGATTTTAACAGTTGCAGATATACCTTGCCTTAAAAGATACCCTTGACCCTTTAATCTATAGCCATAATGTTGGATTACAGTTTAGAATGTGCATTAAAAAAAAATAAAAAAATTCCCCTGTTCTGGGGAGTTGTCATGGTGTGACTTGGGTTTGCCAACCTTAATATATTTAATTTCTTTTAGAGACAGGACCCAGGAATAGAGACAAGGCAGACTAAAAACTTAAAAAGGTACAAGAAGAAATGTATTGATAACACAAAAAAAAAAATTCAGAATAAGATTCCTAGATTGTTCCCTCCTCCCCTTCATTCCACATTTCTTGCCAACAATATACAGAGAACACTTCAGTCAGTTATACACTCAAATAATCAGTTCAGTTTACTTAAGAGAGAAAAGTCCCTTTTTTTAGTTATGGCTTAGGGGGTGTCTTCACCTTCACAATCCACATCCGCCCGGGAAAATATTGCAGATTGTGACTCTCCTCCCATTTATTCACAGTCCTTCCAGAGCTGTGCTATGGGCTATGTTACACACTTGGGGTATCACTATTAAAGGCAGGCTGCCGAAAAAAACCCCAAAATTCTCTTCATCCCCTTCTCTATCCAATGTCTCTGTTCATATTCCAGGCCCAGAACAGAGAGAGCTCCATTTCCCTGAGGCAAAAAGTCTTCTACTCAAGCATCCAAACCTTCCCAAGTATATTTCACAGTTTAAAGGAATTTTAGTGAAGTCACAATCCCCTTAGCCCACAAAAACGGTTTTTAGCTACTTGCATCTTTTCAATCTCTTCCCACCAGGAACTTTATCTTCATTCTGCTGACCTCTGTAGTCTCCACACTTCATTTCTTCTCATTCAGGGAAGCTCAGGAAATCAAGGATCTTATCCAGGCATAAAGAAGTTAAGATTGTATCCAGATCGGGAAGAAACAACATGGGCAACTGGAGGCTTCTTCTGCCGCGTTGAAGCCGGTGCTGGGGCCACGTGGCCAGTGCTGGTGCCATGCGGAGCCGGGGGCCACCAGGCCAGGGCTGGGGCTGCCCGGAGCCATGCGGTCGGGAGGGGCCGGGGGACCGGGACCATGCGGCCGGGCCAGGCCCCCCACCAAGCCGGGGCTGGGGTCCCAAGCCGGGCCCCCCACAGAGCCGGGGCTGGGGCCCCGGGCCGGGCCCAAGGCCGAGCCCGGAGCCAGGCTGGGACCCCAGCCAGGGACCCCGGCACCTCCTGAGGCCGGAAACCGAATGATCCCGCAGTTAACTTGATCCAACTGTGATTTGTGAAAGCGAAGCAACCCTCCACTGGCCTCCTGAGCTGTCCATCACCAAATCAGCTCTCTGATTGGTGCCAGCAGCTCACAAGGGAAGCTCCCAGAGACAGGAGTGTCCCCCCCCAGCCCCATGGAGCCGTCCTTGAGGCGAATCCACCCTCCCTCCACCACGTGAAACCAGCACAGGAGTTAAACCCAGTTTACACCAGACATAGAGGAAACAGAACCTGAGCTTTACTGATGTTCCATCAGTATCATCTCCTTTGCTGTGGCAAATCTGCAGAAATTTTAACTTCAATGTTGGCACAGGAAAAAACTCCAAAATACTGCCAGCGGTTTGAAAATTAAATTGTCCTTCTACATTCATGCATATCTTAAGAGCATTATTCATTTTGTATTCACATTAGAATTAATCCTAATGCATAAACATTAAAGCCTCAGCTGCAGTTTCAGCTCTGCTGTATGCAACTAGGTGCTGAATATAGACCATAGAGAAAGTTTCCTGTCTCAAGCATAAGGCGGTCAAGACCTTCATCCTGCAAAGGCTCATTCAGAAGATTAGTTTCATTAGCTGTGAAAAGTGTGACAAGAACACACTTGCCTGCCCAACTCATCCACCGCTAGTTTTAGTTAAGGAAGTGGTCCTGATGATCTCAGTGGAACTGCTTACAGAATATTATAATTTTAAATGCCACCATATGTATTTGAAAGATCAAGGTCACAAGCATTTTGTTTCTTCCCTTTTCCACTGCACATGATATATGCTTTTTCTAATGGTGAGTTGTCAGACAAGAAGTGCTGCAATATGAATTATTGTCCAAAGTGTTCATCTGATCCCCCAGGTGTGTGGTGTACTGTGAAATGCTGGCTTGGGATCATTAAACAGTCCATCTCTTACTGGCTTGTTTCTAGCCTGAAAAATGAATTTGCATTTCTGTACTCGGATATTGCCACTATCCTTCCTCTGCCTGACTCTCTGACTCATTCTTTTATACATGAATGACCCAAATAGAAGGCAGAACACATGTGAAGAAACTTCTCTTCAGATAACAATTTTAAAAGTTTATTGTTATAGATAGCATGACACCATTTTGAATAATGTTTCTCTGAGTGTTAAGCCAAGGTTTGAGAGTTTTGCATAAAATCTTGTATTCCTGGATTTATTTTGCATCATATTTGCCACATATCATTATACTACTGTGCTTCAATTTTGTTTCTACTGTACTACTTTTTAACCAAGACATTTGGGGAATAAAGTATCTTTAGATTACAAAATTGTTTTTAAAGTTTTATAAAAGCATCTGTTTATTACCCTCATTAATGTTAAATCCTGGAAATTAATGTTTGAATTTTCCCTTAACCTCAAATTATCACCATGTTTCTCACATAAGAAAGTTGACAAGGTTTTGGGGTTTTTTACCTAATTGGTAGCATTTACCTTCACTATGGAATTTTGTAATGGAAGAGAAGTGCATGGGAAAAGTGCAAAAAGTGGAGTGCTACTTCATACCTGAATTTTTACCTGCATTCAAAAGAGAGCATTTCTTGTGTGAAGACAATTTATGCTGTATCAAATAGCTGTATGTGAAGTGGGTAACATCCATTTTGGCTTACAGATGTAAATAGTAAACTGGAGTTTGGGAATTTCTGACCAAAAAATATTTCAGTTTAATATTCCACTTCTGGGATTATGACAGCAGAATCCAAAACCATATGTTCATAATATGTTATTCTAATACAGGTTTCTGAATTGACTTTTACTACACTACTTGTGTTTCATAAGAGATTCAAAAGAATCACTAAGCTGAAGTCTAAGAATCAGTGAGTAAATATCTCCCAATATGTATGCATGAATCTTTGAAGTAATTATTAAAACTTATTTGATATCAGCGAATTGAAACATCTGCCACTATAGGCCATTTGGAGGTAAGAAAAAACAAAAATAATCCAAACTTTTCATCAGTCTCTGAAACCCGTGAAAATTTTGATTAGCAATTATTCACGGAGGTAAATTACTCAAGTACTCCTTAAAATAAGCTGTCAACAGGAAAGAGATAGAAATACTAGGCAGATTCATGAAATAGGGTTAAGACTTAAAATTAGCAGTGCAATTTATATTCAAATTACTAAGGATGAAACAGTGCAAACAAAAACTCACAAAATTTGACAGGGAAAGAAAAGGAACAATATAACTGTAGGAAAAAACCCACAAGAGGTATTCTAACACATTTGGTGATGGTACTTGCCTAATTAAAAAAGAGAAAAATTCAGTCTTCTATGATCCTATGTAAATACAGGATAGAAAATTAGATGTTCTACATTATTGATAAAAAGAGTGTAGCACTGCAGTGATATAATTAAAACCACACATTCCTACATACACATCATCTTTATACACTGATACAGAGTTAGGTGTATTACAGATATATTACCTGGACAATTCTTCAGCACATGTAGAGAAAAATTACCTTTATTACAAGACTTGGGTTTATTTATAGGGCTCTTAATTAGAGTGAAATTGCCAAACTGTCCCTCCAAAAATTGAGCAGTTCCTTCATTTGCAAGAAGATTTTTCTCTCATCAACTTTCTCATGGCAAATATGACCATGGAATGCCATACCTTTTTTCTACAGAACTATTTTTAGAGTAATTTTTGAGTTTCAATAAAAGTATATTCTGTCTGCTTCTCAGACTTTGTTTCTGTTGTCACCACTGTGATCCCTGTCTCCCTGTCATTATTTTGAAAGGATACCAGGGTGGGGAAACCACACCACATCTACCTGTCAGCAGCCCAGGTCCTTTCTCCAGCCTCCAGCTTATCCTGAACTCAAGCAGCTCACCAAGGCAAACAAATCAAATCCATATTCTTTGCACTGCTTTCCACAGCCTATTGCACTCATGGGACCAGCAGTAGGTGGTTTTCAGTAGGAAATTCAATAAAATAGTGACAGAAAGTTCCAGGACCTACATATTCCACACCTTGTTCAGATTTTATACAAAAAGAGATTATTTCTTCATTTCATCTTGAAATTTTATTAATTCTCTAGTAAGCAGATCAAGCTTTTATTTAAAACTAAAATCATATATCAACACAGTAATTTTTCACAGTAACTTCAGAGACAATATTTTCTGTAGTACAGAAAGCATTCACATACAAACACACCATGCTGTTTCATCCTCTTTCTGAAGAAAGGATAGGAAATGGACAACCGTTTCAAAATAAAAGTAAATCTCTCACTTCCAATATCAGCAGCAATGTTTACACACATTGATAATATTGCACAGGATGCACAGGCCAAAATACTGTGCTCTCAAGGAAATAAAACTAGAGATAATCTGAACTTTAATTAAAGCCCGTTACCTCCTGCAAACCTGCTAAATAATATATCTAAAATTACCTCTTGACCACTGTGATCTGCAAAGAAAAAAAATTATAAAGAAATATACCTGATGGTAATAAACTATTGTCATCACTTCACCAGACACGTAGATTCACTTCTGTCTGCCAGGCCACTGAGTCCAAAGTCTGGATGAGATAGACACAAACCACCAGACAACATCACAGCTGAAGATATTTTACCTTACTTTGCAAGAGGTGTTTTTATTAATATTGGTATTTACAGACAACAATGAATTATTTTTATTTATTTATTTTATTTATTATTTTATAATTAATCATATAGTCAGAGTGCTTTGGATTGGAAGGGACCTTAAAGACTGTGTTGTTACAACTTCCCTGCCATGTGCAGAGACACCTTCCACTACACCAGGTTGTGTAGAGCCCCATTCAACCTACCTTGGGCATTTCCAGTGAGGGGGCATCCACAGCTTCTCTAGGCTACTAGTGCCATAATAACAATATTAAGTGTCTTATGAGGCCTTCCAAAGTCAGAATAGCATCTGATTTTAATGGACATTTTCTTTCTGTGTTCAAGAGCTTGTAATTGGATTTCGGGCCCTTCATTTCCTGTAGGGACACATTGCAGATTCTAGTCAGACATTTAATGACATGTTTTCTCATACAAAATTTATTAACTTTCTATTTAATAGTTTATAGCTGGAAGCATCATTGATGAATACTTTTAAGTATGTTGCTATGTTTGTTGACAACCACAGGAATTTTTAACAGACACACTCAATTTCTGCAGTTAAAAAACCCTACATTTATATTTCCCAGACTAGTGTGATTGTATGTACACACATATGGATGTATGAGTCAATGATTCTATAACTTTCTGAAAAAGAGTGCAGGCATAATGCCAACTAATTTTTAACTGGAAAAGTAGAGGCATTACTGAATTCAGTATAGACAGACCAAATGATATGGCTAATGTTAGGATTTTGTAACACTGTCTACCAATGTAAATTATTCATATTAATTCAGATTTTGGCAAGCTTTTAGGAATCAGGATGAAACTTTGCTAAGACAGCTAGTGAATGTGTCATAAAGAAATAAGTGATCTTTCACCAAGCTAAAGAATCACCAAAATCAAGAACTCTGCCTTGAAATTTCAGATGAGGGTTGTGTCACTGGTACCAGTTATTACCAAAGAGACACACAACACAAAGGACCCACATTGACTAAACTGCAGAGCCCATGACAATTTTGGCTTCTTTTTTGTCTCAGCAGACACAAACATCTTCATAAGCTTCTGGACTAAATAATAATAATAATAATAATAATAATAATAATAATAATAATAATAATAATAGTAACAATGCTTGCAAATCCCTCAAAGTTTCACTGTCAGTAAAAATAAACACATAAAAAGTTATCAGATCAATACTTGGACTTAGATGCAATGATGAATGTATCAAACCACAGGAACAAATATTGAAAAACATACCATGCCACACATCTCCCCCTTGTGGAAGGAATCCCAGCTATTATTAGCTTAGATGACTCACTAGAGCAAGTGCTCTTGAAATAAATACCTTTCCAGAACTAGCCTGAAGATTTTTCTTCTCCTCTTTAAAGATCTCTATTTTTGGTTGATTCCATATACTTGGATATTTGTTTTTGCTGGGATAAGCTACTTGCTCACAACACTGAGTACTGAAACAAACACCATATGTTTCTTCTCAACTCCAGTCCTCTGGTGGTCTTTCTGTAAAAGAGAGGGTCTTCCTATGCATTTAAAATAATTCCTCATCTGCCTCACACTGAGGAAACATTTCTTATTTCATTAGGCATAGATACTCAAAGGGAAAAACATGAATAACAATACAGAGAACATTGACTTGGGAGAAATTTCTTTCAGGAAGGAGCTGAAGGACTCAAGTTTCATGCCTATGACATTCTAGTCCAATAACTGAGAACAATGGACACATTTCAGTAGCAAAATCCCAGGGCCAAGTAATCAAATGCAAAGATGTTTCAGCATTGAGCACACTTAAAGTGGTGTCTCTTAAGAATGCCACTTAAGAATGTAATTTGGAAAATCAATTTATACCAGAAATTCAACAACTCACTATAACTTTAAACATTTGTGCCTAATACCCATGAGATCAACTATAACTCCATTCCACTTTAGAAGCTCCCAAGTTGAGGTTTAGCACCCTGAATGACAACTGAGATGACTTGTTTTGGTCAGCCAACTCTTACTGTAGATGGTCCAACAATAAAAACCACTCAAAACATCTTTTCCTGTCCTCGACAAAGTATTTCCCAGATTTGTTTGGATTCAAAACAGTGATGTAGAGGTCAACATCTTTATTTACTCTTGTAAATATAAAATAGAAATTGGGGAGATTTGGACTAAGTAACATCAGACTGAAAACAAAAATATAAACTACATCTCCTGTGTCTGAGCCCATCAAATTGTACTGCCTGGAAAACCACTATAAGTTTTATACTATAAGTTTTATTCTATAATTTTTATTCACATAGGTAAAAGACCATAGGAAGAGAATCCTTTTCTGGAGAAAATGTTTCTGGATGGATGGAAATCCATTATATACCAACAATTTTCAGCTTACAAACAAACACAGAAGAAGGATAATTTCACAAAGTATCTTTGTAAAGTAGTATCCTGAAAAGAGACAATATTGTGACAGTCAGACACAAAATTAATTTCCTTCTGAATGGCCCAGAATGAGGTAGGTCCAAAATGTCTGATAAATCTGATATTTTGGCTTCATGATGCTCAGAATACCAGGCACAAGAATGAGATATTGAGCAATTTCTCATTAATCATTGAAATACCACTTTGGTTCTTTCACACTATCCACCTGTACATAGAACCTGTTAGCTGGAACCTCTGGGAACAAATGTTTCCTGTACCACTTCTTCTGATTACCCTCAGAAAAAAATCCACAATTTCAAAAACAAGCTCTTCTACTTCTGGCTCCCTTTTACAATGGAGGTTTTACAGTCTTCCCAATGACTTTCAAAACTCTTGACTTATGTGGAAGAGTAATTTGATATTCACTATAAACATGCTTCAAAAGTTGTAGACCATGTCTACAAACTGGCATAGGTGGTCATAAACCAATGCACTGTCAAGCCTGCTTAGAAAGCAAACTTCAAAGACTATCCAGTAAGGTTTTGCTGTCTCCAAATTATGTGCAGAAAACAGTAGACTTCCAAATAGATTTATTTATTAGCTGCTTTAATTCTTTCCTCCCATATGTTGTTTCCTTCATAATTAATTGTTTAAGAATATCAGACTAAATAATAAAAGTTCAAAAGTCTTTTTGTAATCTCATTTTATCATATGTTTTGACTATATTACAACAGAACAGAGAAGGAGTTTTTTTATTATTTAATATTCAAGCTGTTTTATCTCTTGCTGACAGACTGAAATATTTTATCTTAATCAGGAAGACTTTGATTTGTGAAAAAGAAACCTCTCTTGAAAAATTACTATCCGGTGTTTTCCTGGATCACCCGTTTCAAACCTTCAGAGGCGAATACCTAAAAGTCAGAAGTTTCTTCCCTATTACTTTTTCTAGGAAAATCCATTTACTAGCAGTAGTCAGCATTTCTTTCATCAGTATAGAATTATACAGCAGCTGACCAACAGTTATGTCATAGATCACCATTTTAAGACAGTGTGTTGGTTTCACGCGGTGGAAATGAATTATTTTCATGTACTGGTTGTTGTGGAGCAATAACACAGAATGCTCCAGAAGGAGGAATATAAACCAAAAGTCAAAGTGACCCCTCAACCTCTACAGACCCAGAGTACCTGGGCAAGATTAGTGAGAACAAGTCCAAACATCCAGGGATCAAAAAGCAAGGTGAGATCCAAAGTCAGTTGCAGAAAATCTGCAGGAGCTCAGGCTCAACAGAGAACAAAACTGAATGCATCTACTACTACAGCATCACCCAAAGAAGGACTTGGTGCCCCAGGCAGAGTTTAAATGCAGCCCTTGGGCATATGGGTGGGGGGAGTTAGGGGAGTCCCTGGTGAGGCGGGTCAGGAGCAGTAAACCCTCTTAGTGCCTCGAGGGCCCTGGCATTGAGCAAACTCTTGTCAAATAAATGTCACCTCAGAGGAGGCAAACAAAAGCTTTGGAACTGAACCTTTGAGAGGAAACTGCTCAGAGTTCATGTAACCTGGATGTCAGCTGATCTAAAGTTATAATAAAACTGAGAATCTGGATGTGGAAGATGCCACTTTTGCACTTCTGCCTTCTTCTAAAGGTATTCCTCCTGTGAACCAGTCAGACAGTGATTCACAAACACACAGAAGACACGATATAGTCTGTCTACAGAGTGTTGACTGTTCTTCCCAGATTTCAGTCAACAAAGAATTATTAATACAAGCATTATCTTACTTCAAGTACAAATGCAGAAAGCTGCATGTGTTATCCAAGGAAAGCTGTTTCAGTGTACAGGCTATGTGAAGTTAATATGCATCTCCTGAACATGCCAGAAGTGAGAGAAATGGCTTGACTGCAGGCCCTGTGGGAGATCCTGGGCAGGCTTGAACTCCTAGAAGGCCATTGCAAATTGAAAGTCCCCTTGGATTTCTATAATTTACAACCCAGACAACCGTCACTGCCTTGAAGCCCTAAGAAAAAGTACACGAAGCTGCTCTGGCCTCTCTCTCCTATGAGGCAAAATCCTGCTGCCCAAGAAGAACACAGAGAGAAGCTAGCTTGTAGGATTGATTTTGTTTCCAAAGAATTAGTGGCATTAGAAATTAAAAATACATTTAAAAAATCTCTCAGCTAACTGCCACTCAAAGTTACAGATTTCCTGAGCTAAGTTGTCATGTTGTAATTTAATTCCTTACACCTTCCTCTGGTGATATCAGAAAAATGAAAATATTTCTTTTTCTTATTCAAATGGAAGCTTGCAGAGAAGATTCATGTAAGTCCCATTTTTTCCCCATTTTATCCTGTCAATTCCACCTAAAAAAAAACAAACCAGCTGGTATTGGAAATCTTTGGCTGAAATCACCAGTACTGCAAGTATCTCTAGTGAAGTATTAGAAAATTGACTGCAGGCAGAGACAAGACTGCTGCTCTAATTTTCAATATTTGAAGACCCTGCAGGATCCATCCTGTGGGTTGGAGTTACCAATAGCCATCAAGAGGGTGGCACTGGGGGTTTCAGGAGCTATTCCCACTTGGGGAAGGTTTACTTCAGGGATGCCAGCCACAGCTCACAGTCCTCCCCCTCACTTCCCAAGATCAACATTAATTTCCCAGGTTGTCTGTCAAAGTGTCAGCATTTCGGTTGCCTGAGGCTGTGAACTGCTGCACACAGTGTAACACAGGACCAGCAGTTGCCTCTATTTAAAATAGAAAAAACAACTCCAAACATCCCTAATGTAATGAAATTGAGGTGTTTGGGCTTAGTGCTGAGTTTCTGGAGTTTATGCTTGCGGGATGGCATCCAGGGGCTCAGAGTCTGTGGATTCCAGCATTAGGAGGGAAGGTCTGGCAGCCAGGGCAGCTCCTGAGCTCTTCTCTGTGATGGGCATGCCCCTGAAGGAGAAAGAAAATTCATATTTTGGAGGAGGGAGAGTAATCAGATTTACCCACACCTGTACAAATAACACAATTAAGCTAACAGACTAACATGGCATGTCTTTGACAGGTAAACACCTCTTTTTTTCCTTCTTTCAACAATTCTTATAACAGCAAAGATACCAACCTATAGATATCTCTGATGGCACCACTTGATGAGAAAGGTTTTTCTGGAAAACTGAGGAATTTGAAGAAGCAGGTCCATGGGATGATAAACAAATGATGACTAATTTTTGCCTTAAGCCATTGTGCCAATTATTGCAAAAAATCCAGAAAAGGCTGTGTTTTAGTAGCTAAAATATTTTATGTGACATAAAGTCCGTTAAACAAATTCCCTGCTACAGCTTAACTGCTTCAGTTCTCACCTTCAAATAAATTGGAGGAAAATTGCATCCAGGTGCTTTCTGGCCTATTCCCCAGTAACATATTTTACCAGGAATCAAAGAAACTGTCAAAATATGCTAAAGGGGAGAGTGGAATACCTAAGTTCTACCAAATTCACAATATTTTGCTGAATGAACCAAGTATGACCCATAACAACTTACTCTGAGTAAGAGTGAGGAACTTCACAAAAATATAACTTAAAATATTTTTTAAAATAAAAATATAAAATATGTTATATAAAATATAAATATAAAAATATAAAATATTAAAAAAAATATAACTGAAAAATATAACAATGCTACATGACATTCACTATTGGTAAACTGAAAGTACTTCACATTCAAGTAAAAGTATGAATGTGCAAAAATTTCTGTTTTCTAAATGATGATATTTTTTCAAGCTGAAGCATTTAAATGAAAACCTCTGCTTGGTAAAATATTTTGGAGAAGTAAACACACTGGAAATATCTGTAGCTGTTCACAGAAAAACATGCTTAATTAATTTGCTTTTAGCTGAGATACCATCGAGTAGACTTCCTTCTATCTAAGGAAAAAAAAAAAAAAGGAAAAAAAAAAAAGAAAAAAAAAAAAAAAAAAAATATTAAAAAAGAATCACTGAAAAAAAAAAAAAACAGCGACTGGCAATAACTATAATTACCAGCCTTGGAAAGTTCCTTTTTGAAAGAATGGTTTAATGGATTTGGATTATTTGCTTCAGAAAGGTGAGGAGTAAGGAGGTTCATGACAAAAGCATATAAAACGATAATTGGTGAAGAGATGATAAGAGAGAAACTCTAGTTCTCTTTTCAACAAAGGAGCAAGGAATCATGTAGTGAGACTGAAAAATGGGAAGTCGAGATGAAAAGAAATACTTTTCAGAGAATACAATTTAAGACTTTAGAAATTTACTGCCACAGCCTGCCTTTGAGGCCAAGAGTTTAACAAAATGTCACAAAAACTTTCTTACTTAATTAGTAGAAAGAGTGCATAGGTCTAAATAATGAAGGATAATACAGTTTTAGAAAAGTTAAATATGTTCTCTAGGGAGACCACTAAACAGTGGATATGTCCTATTCCATATTCTTGTACTGCTACAACAGATATTACAGTTAGTATTTTGCAAGATAATTAAGTTTTAAAAACTTTAAGAAGTTTAAAAGTTATTGAAGTGTTGTATTTTTCAATATTTGCATGAAGATATGATTTTTTTTTTCAGGAGAAATTAGAGATAAAGACATGGTAGAAATGAAAAAGTACTGACTAAACAGCAGTCCCATTACAATTTCAAGTAGCCTAAAAAGGATATTTTTGAAGTGCAAATAATCAAAATGGTTTTTTGTAGGTAGGGAAAATTTTAGGAGTTTTTTCAATGCAATATGCTCATGGAGCTTTATAGGTTCTCATATCTTGCAATTTCGATTAATAGAATTTTTAATTTTTTTTTCCTTTTTTAAAATTATTATTTTAACAAGGTCATGGACTTCACCACTTGTGGTCATTTACCTTATATAACGATGCAACTTGTAGCATATTCTTTTTATATTTCTCTAACACTGCAGTATGCATAAGTCAGTCTGAGGATGCTTTCTGAAATTCTTACAGGTTCTGTGAATTTTCAGATTGATTCATTTGAACTTCAGAGACTTCCATTATTGATTTTTATTGAACATTTTTGCAAGAAAATATTTCACATATACTTTCTAAAATATGTTCCTGAATTCCAACACTGATTTGTGATAAAATGCTGAAATACTGTTCTATGTTCCTACATATCTGCAGTATTGGCATTACTCTTTTTTCTTATATTTATGGGTTTACTTATGCCAGGTTTTGGCTCTCATCAAAGTTCACGGATGTTTTGACTTCTCAGCGTGATTGAAAAACCTCAGGAAACACTATGGAGAATCAGGATCAACATGAGGAATATTTAAGACCTGCAGGTGCCCTGCTTTTCTTGACAACTAACAAAGTAAAATAAGAAGAATATGGTCAAAACAATGCAATCACATATTTTTAAACAAAATAAAATAGTCTAGTGTAATCTCTAATGTGACTGATGCTTTCATGCTCCATTCATACTATTGTATGCCTTATTAATCATTAAATTCTACTTCAACATGGATGCATAAAATATGATTTGATGGAAAAATAAAATCTGACCAAATACCAAAATGAATTTAAATTCCTCCCATCAAGATGCTGAATTAGTCTTAGATTTAATCTACGCATTCAATAAATTGATTAAACCCCAAAATTTTTTTTTGAATGTTGATTCATCTGGTTTAGATTGTAGAGCAATTTAACCCAAACTAGTTGACAGTTATATAAAGAACAGCGGGATCAATCAAAATACCATTGTAGCATTTTCAGTGTATCGTGTATTTAATTTCTTTTTCTTGAAACAGCAAGAATCATAAGAAAAAATGAGAATAGAGATATAGGTGGAATATTTATTATGCTTAAACATTTTTTCCTGACATACATGTATCAGTATCACTCAGTAACAGTATATTTGGAACACCTTTACTGTAGAATTGCACACTGGAATTTTCCAGTGTTATTAAATTTTTTTTTGACAGAAATTCTGCATCATGTACAGGAGCATTTTGTGACAGGTGTGGTACTGGCACTTTGGAAATGCACATATAGGAGCAGAATGGTTTAATGAAGAAGCAACCATTTATTCTCAAAATCTAGCAAGCAAATGGTCGCTAAATCACTGATGATGTGCCTTAGGACATGGTTTTGATGGCAATTTTATACAATATCTGTCCTGGGTTCCATATCTCAGTCCTTGTTTTATGGTTGGTGAGTTATTACTTAAGCAGAGTGCAAGAATAGAAGAAAAATGAAGACAAACCTGTGCATTGAAAGATAAGGTTTGATGGCCAAAATGAATATGAACACTAGAAACAAATGGGTTGAAGTTTATGGTACTATCATTCTGATATGAAGAAAAAATGTTTTCCATGGATCTTTCCCCACTTAGAGTCTACAAGAAATATTGAGCCAACATACACACAAAGTTCAGATGAAGTTAAACCAGGAGCTCCTATACTTCGAGTTGTGTGTCTGTGGTTCTGGATTTGATTCCCAACAAATTTTCTCTGATGGAACTATACAACTGATTTTAGAAAACAGTTATTTAATGATTTAAGCTAGGAAATAGGACTTTAAACATCTGAAATTTTTACATTTTAAGAGGTTTTTTTCCATTCACAGTGCCAATTTTTGACCACTTTTGAACTCAGAGTAAAGATTTTCCTTTGCAACTGGAACTAGTATTTTGATCATAGCTGCACTCAAGCTTAAATTTTACTTTATTAATTGTGAAATTAATATTTTCTGTTTTGTTTTTTTTTTCACCGAGCAGTGAAAAAAGCAGTGTCCATGCTGAATCTCAAAAAAAAAAAAAAGAAGGTTCTAATTGAGTCAGGTAAGGGAAGTGTGAATCACCAGATTTCATGAAAAAAAACCAGCTAAATTTACTGAGTCTTTAAGTCTTGAAGATCTGTCGGAGAGAAACACTATGCAGGCAAGCTCATGTAGAGAGGGATTTTGTCCACTTGAGATAGATGGAGTTGTTCTGTGTGAAAATAGACTTCTAGTACAAGCAAATAATGATTAAACAGCTGATGAGAAATTTGAAGGAGGAGGACTCTCTCTTTAGAATTAAACTGGAAAATATTAGTTAGCCAGGTGCATCATGAACAATTATAATCTACTTGTAATGAGGGGATAGTCAGTTTGGAGGGGGCATTAACAGATACACAGTGGGATTCCTAATCCTGTGGGAAAGAAGTCTATTAACTCATATTTATAATTCAACTCCCATTAAGCTTTATTCATAATACCATAAATTATATGTTAGTATATCCCACTAACTGTGCAAAAACTATACCAAAATTGTAATTTAGTGGGAGATCTTAAACATTTGAATAATCTTACTGAACTTCCTGAATTTTTGAAGATTGTCAAATTTAAGCATATGGGCAATAATGTACAAATCTCTTCCGACAGAAGCACTTTCATTCACCTCTGTGTTTCCAGGTATTAACTCTGGATATTTTTTTCTTTTAGCTCTCTTCCAACAGACATTTTGTGTTCCTTAAAATTTTTTTGATGTCTTCTTGATTTTATTTTTTATTGCAGACAAAGGAAGAAGCTGACTTTTCCTCTTTCTTTCCAGAAGTCTTTTCCAGCTCTTAGAACAGCTGAAAAGAAGCAGGAATACCACATTACCACTGTGCACTCCCAGACAACCACAAAGTGCCCTGTAAGTCTTTACAAAACAACAAAAATAGCAAAACACTGTGAACTATGTAAAATATTTTTGAGTGACCCAGAAGATATGCATCTATTTCAAATGGAAAATGCTACAATGCTGCATGAAAAGCAAACCAAACCAGCCAACCAACCAACCAACCAACCAAGAAACCCCCCAAACCAACAACTCAGCCAAAGCTGTATCTCTTTGTAAAGTAAATAAGCTTTCAGTGTTTTAATTTCTTTTTCAGAGGGATTTGAAAACACAAAGTGGTCAAAGGTCCGTGGCTATTGGCTCTTAAGGTGTAAAAGAAGACAAATCTCCTGTCTTCAAACAATTGTCCAACTCACTAAAATAAGAATTAAAGTCTCACATTTATAATGTTTTACTTTATGTAAAAAAACTCCAAACAAACAAATTATTTACATTTTCATTGGTATAAAATACTAAGAATTAGAATAAAAGTGATGAAAAAAGAAGTACTTGAAAACCAGTAGTAAAAATATGTTCTCATCCATAGTATTAGTTTTGCTAAGCAGAGAAATGGTCCCTTTGAAATTATTCTCTGGCCTGTAATTAATTTTGCTATTCCCATTGATTAGAAGGAAAAAAAAGTTAGCTTCTGTTCAGTAACCAAATTTATCTAGTCAGAGGCTTTTAATTTGCTTTATACACTAAGAAATGCATGCACCAGATTTATATACAAATGAGAGGTTTAAATTAAATCTTGTTTAACAAGACTACATATCAATTTAGAAATTTAGAAATAGAAAATAGATAATAGAAAAAAATAGAAATCTAGAGTGAATCTAGAGTGGAAGAAGGAGGGTCAGAATCACTCCTTGTTCATGGGAAGCAGAAAGCTTCTACTGCTTTGAACTAGGAAATTATTCTGCTTCTGCAGGGTTTCCCAACACGACCCAGAGCTACGGGAATGAGTCAGGGAAAGGAGGCACAGGGTTTGATTTAGCAAGTGTGAATGAGCTATGGACCCTGCTGGGAAATGTAACTACATCTTCAGACGTGTTGTTTTTCCTGCTTGTCTTTTTTCTTCATCTGACAGACATGCCTGAGCCAAGTAGTTCTGTCATTGTGAAAAGGAGCTCCTTGTGCAGTTCCTTGTGTTGACAGTGTTGCCTTGAGCTTAAAATGCTTGTGAAACTCCAGTTTTAGATGAATGTCGCTTATCTCTGTGGTCCATGAATATTCCATAAGACTGATTTTTACAGGTTTTTATGACCTCTCTTTCTTCTAAATAACTGCAGAGAGAGAAAACAGTGATTCATACAGCTCTATGGATTTTGTGTAAAGTCTATAGGAAGAGGCAACATGCTCCAAAGGGGATGATCAAGAGGCTGGGTGAGTCCTGGAGAACAAGACACAGAAAAATCTTTCATGCTGAATTTTACTGGATATCTTTTCTGATCTGCCCTGACAGCTCTGGATTCCATGGGACAGTCTCATGCAATTCCCACTCTCCATTAGCTGGGTATGGAACAGACTATTTCATTAACTGATAATGTTATCAAATCACGATGCAGTCTATTACCTGGGATACCTGGGGTAATACCTGGGACTCCTTTTGGCATTTAGACACTGTGTTCTGCTTTCACAATCCCATGCAACAAAATTTCTCCCATATAATAGTCAGCAAATCAGATTCAGTTTGTCTGGCTGGTCCAGCTCCTTTCATGTGGAAATATGAGAAGGAGATTATTTATATGTTTGTTGTTCTGATCATAAATTGAGGTATTTCTTGCACATATTCTTTACTTTTCTGAAAAACTCTCCACATTCTTAAACATGCAAGCCATTTCAGTGTTCTTAGTAATAGCAGCAATGATATCTTTAGGAAAAAATGCTCTGACATTGCTTTCCTTTTCAGGCCAAAAAAAAGGTGAGGTCACTGAAATATGACTCCAGGTATTTCTTCCCCTGGTCTGAGCAAATACCTGAATGTTACCTCATTTCCAATGATTTTTAAATATGAGGCTGTTGGGCAAGAATTTTTCATATTCAGTTAATGACTTTGTAATTCTCATGCCTTTTCATTTTTCCTTACACAGGTCAACGTGGTCTTTGTGGTTTTTTTGCTTTTTGTTTTGTTTTTTTTGTTTTTTTGGTTTTTTTTTTTTTTTTGGTGCCCAGATATTTTCATTAGAACTGGAAATAGACTAGTCTGCAGTGATAGAACAGACAAAACATTTTTCTGTTAAAGTTCTTAGGCCATCCTGCCCACCTCAGAGGCACCTGCAATCCAAATCTCTTCTGCATTTGATGCATTAAATGGGCATTTTCATGAAGTACCATGGTGGGTGTGTACAAAGGTACCTAAATTACATTTTTTTTCACTTTGAAGTGATTTACTTCAGAACTTCTAAAATTATTTTCTTTAAGATTTCAAAAAGTTCTTCACAATCTTTTTAGTAGCTCAAAAAAATGGATAGGAATAAAAATAAATCTTGTGGTTTTGGAAATATTTCCCCAAAAATCCTACCCAAGTATATTATGCCTTACTCTTTATCATAGCACTGTACAGTGTCTAGCCAACTCTGACTAATGACTTATTTGTCCCTTTCTTTTCCCGTTTGTACCTGCTTTACCAGTTCTTGCCCACATGAACTGTCTGTTGAAAGATTGGGTCTTCCATTTTGATAAGTCTTCTCTACTTGTTTAACTTCTGTGCATTACTCGTTCAGGTTGTATTTATTTAGATCATATTATCAATCAACAGGTGTGGATTTTTTTTTTCCCAAGACTCCATTTGGTTTACCTAATAAAAGCTAAATTATTTTTTAAAGGCAGATTTTTATTAAAACCTCCACTTTTTAAACCCCAGTGAAGTCAGCAGAGGCTATCTGCAACAAATCTGCTGCAGAAAGGGCAAATTCATCTGTCTAGTACAGGGCAAAATGGCCTTTGTAATCCATTTTAGTAAAGTCTTTACTACTAATGCACTAGTTTACTGAGGCGTGCAAAAGTCATTTCCACATTTATCTACACCCAAAAAGGCTTCTCTGATAAGGCTTGGCCTCAGTCAGTAAATCCTTCTCAGCTCATCTTAGTACTACTGCAAGGCTAATTGCACAAGCAACAATCACATATCTAACCAGGGGATTGACTTAATTTTATGCTCTTGCACAATTCACTGCTGATTTTCCATGTCTAGAGCATTAAATATAAACTCCTGTGCTTAGTTTTTGATGACTATATTTCTAATAAAAATGAAGCATTTTCCCCCTTCCGTATCCATACACATGCATCTCCAGTTATTAATGTTAAACCCTTGTCCCTCTGTCTATGTTAGCAAAGTTAAATTCTTTCTAGCAATTCCATTCTAAATCACTTCATAACAATCACTGTGTGCATGAGAAGAGCAGCAGATTAAAATGACTTCTCAAACTGGTGCTAAACACAAATGCAAAATCTTTGACTAAAGTCAATCCACGTTTTTAGCTACAGTTCACTGAAATGAGGATTTCAATGTTTCTGTGGATGACTTTTATTTCTGAGATAGAGTGCTGTAAGTTCTGAGTTACAGAAAGAGACTCAAAATATGAAATGTCTTTTATTATGAAGCTAGAAGTTAGAAGGTAGAAAAGTATTTTTGTGTAATAAAGAGAGTACTGGGTTAAAACCCACAATAATCAAAACGTTGAGACCACTGGATCCAAGACAATGCACCTTTTCTCCTTCATAGAATATTGCAGTCTTCTAGTATCAAAAAATGCAACCATTTAACATGATAGCTCTCCCAAAATATCATGATCAAGAAACACAAACCATTTTTTTCTCTTTTATTTTTTTCAAGATCTAGGTCATACCTTTAATCTTACCTCCACAAACATGAAGACTTTTTTATTTTTTTCTAGGAACACTGGAAATTTACTGATAATCATTCAAGTCAGTATAGGTGATTAAGGAAACATACCAAATATATCAAGATCAAGATAAAATTGCAAAGGCTGGCAACAGTGATCCCTCTCCAGCTTGCCAACTCTGCCAGTTGGTGTGTGGGTGGGATCCAGAGACCCCCACCTTCCTGTTGTAGAGGATGTGACTGCAGGGACTAGCACCACAGTCAGGACAGATCATAACTCTTGCATTCCTTGAGCCCGTGTGCAAATTGAGAGCTGTCATTATGTCCCTAGAGCCTTTTCTAACAAAGGAATAAAAAACCCACAGGTGTCTGCTGTGCATTCAGATGAGAACCCACTCAATCTGTGCCATCACAGTGTTTTCCATCAGAAGGCCTGTCTGATTTTCTTGTTGGACCTGAGCTCCCCCTTTAAAGCTTGCCTGGGAAGAATGATAGCAAGCCAGCATTTTATTACTCCTCTGTACTTTCACAGCACCTGACACAAAAGATTTAGAAAAGAATACCATAACAGAGAGGGTAGTTTGACATATACTGACAGGCTGTTCAAAAATTGGTTGCATTGTCCACTCCTTGAGCACTGGAGAAGTCTCAAATGTTCATGTGGATGTGCAAGAGACTTGCCAGGCGAGGCTGGTTCTACATAACAGTGCCATTGGTATGTAGAACAGAAAATATTCCTCCTTGCTACAGTTTTATGCTAAATGTGTTTACCAAATGATTGATGCTTATGAAATACTACCCAGTTAAATGGGACTTATAACTAACACTGTTATTTTGTTTAATGAATAATAAGAGAGCAAGAAGGAAAGAACACACAAAGCAACTATTGCCTACTGCAGGCATTTCAGAGCAAAAATGTTAGTTTGCCTTTTTTCTTGCAGTTCTACAGTGGGACCACAGCTATAACTAAAATATAGCTTAGAAAAAAATAGATGTACTGAAATCAGAACTGACAGTAAATTAATGTTATTAACATAAGCATAGAAGAAATACTAATAGAAAAAAATGTCAGGGCATAAGATTTCGTGTTATATAGCCTCAGGAGATGAAATATTTAACTGGTTTATTTTCTTCAGCTTAACTAATATTTTCTCATCCACTGCTCAAAAGAGTGCTGAAAATTAATTAATGTCCGCTTTCACCTATAGATTGCTTTCAAATGCCAAGTTTTATGAATAGTTCTGGATTATGGATTTTTCAATAGGGCCTTGCCTTATTGTTTTTCATTCCCGCATGAAAAGTGCATGTTTTTTGCAGGTTTTGCTTTATTTTTCAAAAGTGTGTTTCAAAGATTGCATCTACTATAACTGCTGCAGCATTTTCAGGTACATGAGGCTCACTGATCGTGTCATGGAGAAACTACCTGCACATTTGGATCTCATATCTGGTCATCTCTGCCCCCACCAACTGCAATTAGTTTTGCTTTGCTATGGGATCAAAAGGGAACCCACGGTTATCTTGTCCAACCCCTTAGCTCAAGCAGTGCCATCTAAACCAGGCTGCCCTGGACCATGCTCAGATGGCTTTTGAATGTCTCCAGCATTGAATATCTCCAACTCCACAATCTTTCTGGAAAAGCTGTGCCAGTGCTTCACCATATTCACAGTAAGGAAGTTCACATGAAACTTCCCTGTGTTTCAGTTTGTGCTTTTTGCCCTTGGTCCTGTCTCTGGAGACCACTTAAAAGAGCTTGTCTCTGTCCTCTATGCACCTCTCCTTCAAGTATTTGTATACATTAATAAAAACCTCCCTTAGTCTTCTCTATGACAAGCAATGCCAGCTCTCTCAGTCTTTTGGCAGGTGAGAGATGCCTTAGTCCCTTCATCACTTTTATGACCCTTGATTGGGTTCTTATTGTTATGTCCATGTCTCTCCTGTAATGATGAATTCAGAATTGGATACAGAATCCCAAGTATGACCTCACCAGTCTGAGTAGAGGGGAAGAATCACTTCCTTCATATCTCATATTCTTCTGGGCAAGATTTCTTAAAATAGAACAAGAATAATAGTAAAGGTGCAAAAGAGTACTTCAAATGTGCAGTTGTAAATACAAAGACTTGAGCAGTTTTTTTCTCTTTTGACTGTAGCTGACAAGCTGTGAAAAGCATCTTCCAAGCTAAAATAAGGCTCAATAGAGCAGTTGTAACTGAAAACAGAAATTTAAGGCAAAATAAGAGGAAAATGGCAAGCTCCCAGTAAATATGAGCTGAGATAAAATTTTCTATTTGGTTGTTGACTGCACCTTGCAAATTTAACTGAGTATTAGTTCAGATGAAGTATGCTCTAAGAGTAGAAGAAAGACTTGGCACACAGCACACACTGTTCCAATCCATGAAAAAAAGCCAGGAGCCTGACTAAAACAAGAAAAGTTTCATATCAAGCAACAGACTGGATAAACAAACATTGTAGACTGCTGCATAAATGTGTAAGCATATTAAAATATAATTATACTTCATAAAAAATGTATGATGGAATTCCATTTCCAGGTCCCACAGCTTTGTGCATGAAGTGTCCCTTAGAGAGCACAGCCAGTGGCAACTTAGGGGGACCTGACCCTTTCAAATGGCACTCCTAGGACAGGAGAAGTTTTTTGGGTCTCTAAAAGCAGTAGTAAAAATATTCTCACCTACTACCCTTTTACCCACAGCCTCCCCCTTTTCCCAGGCTTTTGTCTCTGTTCTTATTTGTTTTCTTGGTCTTAATGCTCAGATACTGGAACCAGTCAGGAAGCTGGAAAGTAGAGGAAGCCACATGGACTGGAGGCAATACAGACTGCGGGACCTGGCATGGGTATGAGATCTTAAGTTTGCAGAGACTCTTAGTACTTTCTAAGTATTTATGTATCTCAATAATTTCTGCAGTGCATACCATAATTGCCTGTTTCTGATGCCACACTCTATATATCAGTGATTTTGACTATGCACTTCAAAGCAGCTGTATTTTAAAGGGTTTTTCTTTGTGTTTTAAAGTGGAGCATGTCTTCAGATAAGCAGGTAATCACATGAAAACCCAAAATGTTTTCAGGAGGTCTAAAAAGCCCTATGGAAAACACTTCTATGATTTTGACATTTTTCTTTGTGTTCAATTACATTCCGTTCTTAGGGGTTATATCAAAAAACTTCCTCCTTTGACGTGTTTATCCCCTGGACAAACAGTATCTGATTGTGATGTTTCATGTGTTCTCCTTTCTAGTTATAATAATGTATTTCTGTATTTCTGTGATGATTAATCCCCTGCAGTCTTCTCACTGACCTCAGCAACGCTGGCATTATTTAGCATTATCTTGCCAGCCAAAGTAATTCCGTTTAGGAACCTCAATATAGTTTTAAGACCTTGGCTTCAGACATTCAGTGTTGAGATGTTTTAAAATACAAACTAAAAAAAAAGTTTTGCTCCCATTTCATTGATGCCTGGCAAGTCTTTTCTATTAACCAATGGCTGGATGATGTTTATTTTGAACATGTTTTGTTAACAGAATAGAGAAAAATCCATTCATTTTTGACAAATGTACTTAAGCACAAGAGTTTAGTTTTAGTACAGTCTCACATTTTAAAAATTTACAATCAAAACACCCTATAAAAACAACTATAAACTGATTCCCTCTTATTTCAGCATAGCTGGCTACACAGAAACAGGCTGAGTAGGAATTCTTAGCTGAAATTAGAAGTATGAAAAGTTAATGACGCTTGTACCTGCTTAAGTGTCTCTACTCAGATTGCCAAAAGTATGTCAGAACCCACTCTGAATTACCTGTGCCTGCTAAAGTATATGAACTGTCTAATGATGTCTTTCTGTCAGCTAATTCCAGAACTAAGCCCCGAGATGCCATCACTGATGGCATAAATGCTTTCAGTCCATGGAGGTATCAAATGGAACACATGAGCTTCGAGTGACTACAGTGGATTATGAGCCTTCACACAGTCACCAAATTTTAGCGTAAGACATCTCAGAAACAACATCTGAAATCATGCCTTACACCACTCAGCTGGATTTGCAAGACCATGTCTGTCAAAGTGCTGAGTTTCTTTATATGCAGAAGTGGTGAACAGGGCTTTGGGGCCATGATCAGTACCAAACCCTATTTTAGGAAAAGCTGCCTCTAGAGAAGAAGGATTGTCTGGTAAAGGTAGCTGGATAGTTTTCATAAGCTATATAAACACTGTGAAGACAACCCAGGTATTCTGAAATTATATTTGAAATGAGCTAGAGAGCAGAAGTACTCTGCTTGTTCATATTGGTTCATCTCCTACCATCTCATTTGGTTAAAATTTCTCATTAGAAAAAGCAGGTGAAGTATAGATTTCTAATCCTTACCTCCTGGTTGTATTAAAGGACATGCATATGTTTCTGAATGTGCCAGCTTTACAGACAAAAACTCTTAGGACCAGAAAGAAATTCTTGACTGATACCTATCAACCCCAGTGGAACTATTTGAAAAAAACTTTCTGCCAAGAGCTACAGTCTTATCAGCTGGAAGGGTTTTCCATCCTGTTAATAAAGGCTCAAAATGAGATATGTAGAGATGGCTCTTCTGTAGTTATACTACTTTTGACACTACAGAGGAAAGTACAGATTAAACATATAGACTGCCTCCAAAGGCTAATACAAAGTACATTATTTAATATTTCTCTTCGGCATTGTTTTGCAGCTCTGACCAGAATTGCCTTAAAAATTACTGTTTCCAAAAGTGTGTGTACACACCTGAAGGGAATTTATGTGTTCATTAAGACTACCATCAAAATAGAATACGCAAAAAGAACGGGGAGATAGAAAGAATTCTGCAACATCACATAGAAGATCAGTTTAAAATTTTCAAAACACCACAAAGATATTCAGAGTATTGGCAGAGTTTCAGTTCAGGAGTGAACTTCCCAAAGCTTGAAACATCCATTTGGCATTGCTCTATCAAACGTATTTGATTGGCCCAGAGATACAGATAAAGGAGTTCTGTACCAGCTATTTATTTTTTTGGAGATGATAACAGTAAGTACGTTATCTGCTATATGAGACATCTCACACAGAAGACAATACAGGAATGGGAAAAAATGTATTGATGCTACTCCAGGACTACACATCAATTATGGTATGTCTCCAGATACATGCTTTAGCTTTGTTTTTGGTTTTGGTGTGGTTTGTTTTGTTTTGGGTTTTGGTGGTTTTTTTGGGTTTTTTTTTGGGGGGGGGGGTTGTGGTTTTTTTGTTGTTGTTGTTGTTGTTTGTTTTGTTTGTTTGTTTTGTTTGGTTTTTTTGGTTTATTTTGTAATGAGGCTAGTTAGAACAGGTGCAATCCTTCTCCTCAGATATGACAATGCAGAGTAAATGTCTGCGGACTTTAATTGCTTTGTATGTACAGTACATACAGATTAGTACTTTTCTTTTTCTGTCCTGCCTTTTCTTGGGTAAAGGAGAATGTATGTAGCCAGTGGCTTCTATTTTTGTTTATCTGGCACTGAGGATTAGAACCTCTTAGGATGTGAAGTTATTTCCAGGCCATTGTTGAGTAATACTGTTATACCTAGGGTACATCTGAGAAGGTTCTGTCCCTTTGTACGTGGATGGAAACAATAATTGTAAAATAATGTGGTCAATATCATTAGTCAACATTCCTGTCCCAAACACTGATTGGTCCTCCTGAAAGGCCCCAGATCTTTTAAATATTCTCCAAACATTATTCACAGTCTAAACCAGAGCACAAATATTCATATGAGAGAGGAGGAAGTGGAAAATAGATTTCTTTTCCTCTTGCTTGTCTACTTTGCATAAACCAGTCCTTTTTCATACTAAACCAGAAGGATAAAAACCCCTGTTTCATCAGACTGAAAAATCAATAATAGTCTTTTCTTTTTCCTTATATATTATTTTTATTTTAACTGGGTCACACTCTTAGCTAGCAATATTTTCATTATGTATCTTAATCATTACTGTAAAAGAAAAATGAGGAGATCAATTTTTATGACTAAATTAAAGGAAATTTTATTGAGTTGTGTGTTTTCACAGAATCACATGATGATCTGAGATGGAAGGGACCCACAATGATCATCAAGCCCTAATTGTAAGTGAATGGCCCACAACCTTGGTGGTATTAACACCATGCTCCAACCAACTGAGCTAATTTTGTTTTAATTTTTGTAACATTAGAAAGAATCCGTGGATGTTAACAAAGAATGCCAGACTTCCAATATGGAAATAAAAAATTACTGTGTGAATCATCACCAAATTAATGGTGCATTAATAATAAAATCATAGCTCTGAAGAAAGCAAACTTTACTTGTACTGATCCAAATAAAGAGAGACATATTTGTTGTGTGTTCTTATTTCTTGAAATATCTCATAGTTGTTGTACTATTGTTGTGGTTTTAAGTCTAGCTGGAAATAAGTGCCACACACTTAATTTGCTCAACCCATGCCTCTCTCCCCTCTCACCTTGGTGGAATAGGGAGGAGGGAGAGTCAAAGTAAAACTTTTAAGTTAAGACCAGTTTAATAATTGAAAATTAGGTAAAATAAAATAATAATGGTAAATTAAAATAATAATGAAAATGAAAAGATAAAAACAAGTGATGCTTAATTCAGTTGCTCACCACTGACAGATCAATGCTAGACCTGCCTTCTTGATCTCAAATTGTCTCTCTTCACGGGCAACTCCCCTCAGTTTATATATGGGGCATGATGTTCTATGGTCATGTGGAATATTCCTTTGGTCAGTTCTGGTCATCTGCCTCAGCTAGATTCCCTCTCAGATTTTTTGGGTACGTCCTCATAGGCAGAATGTGGGACAAGCAAAAAATATCCTTGCCTTAGGAGAAAAACTGCTTAGCAAACCCCAAAACATCAGTGTGTTATCAAGACCATTTCCATTCTGAATCCAAACCACAGCCCTGTAACCACTAATGTAAAGTTAACTCTACCCTAGCTGAAACCAGGACAACTATCAGTGTATTTTTTATGTTATTCTGCATCACTGCCTTCTTCATATCTGATTATAGAAGGTTGAGAGGGTTGCTCATGACTGAGCACAGAACATCATTTAATCTGTTTATTCCAAATCTGGTTCTCAAATATGTGAGCCATTCTCACCAGCAGCCTCCATAAAATGATCAAACCCTGTGTGGATAACAGGAAAATCCAACCTTCTATGAATCTAGGGTGGTTCTAGTCAGTCATCCTCTCAGCAAAGTACCAACTATGAACCAGAATCCTATACTTTTAAAAGTGTTTTCGGTGTCCCAGAGTGCTAAGTTAGAGACACAGAGAGTAAAGGTAGGACTGCAATGAGCAGCTGAGATCCTGTACACTTAAGGGGCAACAGCAAGGGTGTCATCACAGGCATCAACATCAAGAGCAAAAGACTTCTCTCAGGTGCAGGTAGATAGCATTTATCTGCCTCAATGACATGAAGAAATATTGTCATTTTACAGCTAGCTCATGTGAAAAGAGCAGCATCAATGAACTGAATAAAAGGGATTACAGGAGTGTAAAAAACCCAAAAGGGTAAGTGCAGAATCCCAGTAATGTTTTTTTAATATAAAGATCCACTTGAGGCCATTGAGATAATTTCAAAGTACAATATTAAGAATCTCTTAATCTATCCTGAAGTTCTTCACAGTGTAAAAGAAAAGGTTGGTTCAATAATCAAATCCCAAGTCAGCTACTGTAATTACTGTGATTCCCTTTCTGCTTTTGATAAAATACACCATTTTCCCTTCGGGGGTTGTACAAGCCCAAGTCAATAAACCAAAATTGGTTCCAACACACTAATTTTGGTTCATTGATTTCCAGGCCAACATTTCTTTTATTTACTAGACAAAATCTCAACAATCTGTCAGTAATATTTGTCAGCCTTTTTGTTTGAACTTATTTCAAATGCTTTGTCTTCTTTTCATTGTTCTTCTACTATCAGCAAGTGTTTCAGAGTACTGTAATATTTTCTAGAAGCTCACTTCTCACAGGTGAACACCTACACAAAGTGTATTTCAGGGTAAACGGAAAATGATACACTATATCAAACCTGAAATTGTGATAGAAGCAAGAGCTTCTACTGCCTAGGCAAAAGTATGAAAATATTCTAAGTAGGTCATCATGGTAGGTTTTTAGCTTTTATGAACAAGAGGGAAGAGTTTTTTGCACAACAAGAGAGACAAAACTTACTATTCCACTTTATTTAATTACTATTGGAAAAGGTACCTTAGTAACTGTGGTGTGTTCCAGATTTGCAGCGCCATACTTACCTCAGTACTGCTGTAGCTGAACGGCTTAGTTGGTGCTAAGTCATACAGTTCACTGTGCATTTTTCTGACTTTACTCCTTTTTAATACATGTCAAGGTAAGTGAAAAATAACACTTTTCTCAGGCAACAAATGGATTTTTTTTTTTGCATTACAATGGCACATATGAAACTTTCACAGTGGTAAAGATGAACAGTCACAATTGTTTGATCTATTTCAATTTTAGTATGATTTTAGTTTTTTCTCTTTAAAAAAAAACCCTAATAGTCTCTTTCACTTTCATGGCAAACACAATATTTATTTGAAAATGGTTTTGTAGCTTGCATATGAAATAGGTAATTGATATCAGAAATACAATTCATTTTTTGGCCTGAATGTTCTTTTCTAAATCCTGAAAGATAGAAAAATCTAAGAAAACAGAAATTATATCAAATTCCATTTTACATCACCACATGTAGCTGAATTTATTTCCTAAATTTTATCTGGTTTGAAACATCCTTGTCTTTTGTAGTTTCAAAAGAATTGCAGCAGATATGCCCATTTTGGTTTAGTTATTCCTTTTAGGGGAATATGGAATTAACAAAAGGCAGGTGATCATACACTGATTAACTTTAAAAAACGTATTTCAAACTGTAAAAGCTATAGGCATTTGATATTTCCAATGTGTTGTTCTTTCAAAAAGAAGCAAAGGCCCCAATTCATTGTACGCTACTCTGACTGGTGAGCCAGGAATGCTGAACAAAATGAAAGAATTATTTTTCTGGTTATTATTCCCATGTGTTTAATGAATATTATTTCACATCCTGACTTTAGTTCTTATCAGTTCTATTGCATATGTACTTTGCATTTTGAAAACCTTCGAGGTTTGAGGTTTTTTTGCACACTTATCAAAATGGATGTTTTAACAGAGATGATTAATGTGAATCTGCAATGTATCTCTTGGACCTATTTTAATTCCATTCCATTCCATTCCATTCCATTCCATTCCATTCCATTCCATTCCATTCCATTCCATTCCATTCCATTCCATTCCTCCTTCTACCTTGCTTTTTCATTTTCCCATCCTGGCCTTATTCAAAGCTAACATTCCATTAAGTGACCTCCAGGATAAGACCCTTAAGTGTTAATGAAGAAACAAATGTCAGTTTTTACTTCATGCACATTGCAGATATGATTTCACTTTAGTGATTCTGACTTTGGATTTTGCTTAGCACCTCTAGCTAAGGCTTTAAACTTTTAAATAGTGCAATAAAATAAATTGTGGAAACAAGTATGATGGAAAAAGTAAGAAAGAAAAGGGAATACAAACAAGGATTATGAAAGGACAGGTGAAATAGAAATAATAATAGGAGAGAAGAGACAACTGTTTGGTTAATGAGATGCTGAGAGTAAATGAGCTTTTAGAACAGATTTGAAAGAGCACATTGATTTAAGAGAGTGAATTGAAACCAGGAACTCATTCCACAACAGGCAAGAAAGGAAAGAGTGTTTGAAATCAGTAAGGATGAGAGAATTATAATTGCCTTTGTGTTCTTGCTTTTTGCATCTCAACAAACAACATTCAGCAATCAAAGGTTAATAGCAAACAACTTGTCATAATTGGATTGCTCTCCTTCCAAAATGGCAGAGCAGCAGCAAGGCAAAACATTCACACTTGCCAGCCATGACATGCCTTGATAATTCCAAAGTATTGCTGAGAAATCTAGAAATGTATTAATAGAGAGCAGAGCATGATAAAGGCATGATAAACAAGCAGACCACAGACTAACCAAAGCTTACTCAGGAAGAGTGATGAAAAAGGGAAGGTTCACTGCTGTTACATGAACTGACGGCATATTTAAAGGCTGTTAATATGTGTGAGGCAGTGGCTATAAACACTGAAATTCTTTAGAGAATTTGTTAACCTACTGCGAAAACTACAGCAGTATATTTCCTGATAAAAGCACTTTTTCTATTGTGGTCACTGTGGCAGGGCAAGAATGAGGGCAGTTCCAGTGTATCGTGCAGCATCAACAGAATTGTCCCACACTTGTTGATTATAAAATAATTATTAATGCCAGTGGTTTCGGAAGCAGAAATAACACTCTGATGTTTCTGATATAGACCTGGCCCTTTTATTAATGATATAACAAATACTATACTATGCACGTCTTTTATATATCTTCACGTGTCTTGTATGAAAATCAACAATGAAGCATAAATGTTATCAGGATGCTTTTGACTTCAGTGTTGCTTTTCTTTTTGTTTTGTCTGTTGATCTTCTCAGCCTGCTTGAAATCTGAGGTGAAAAAAAGTCAAGTAAACATGGGAAGCAAAGACAGATGAACTGATAAAGGCCCACTTTGCAACAAACTGCACCAAATATGAGATGTATAAGATGCAGATCATATGATTTCTGCAGAGGGTGAAAAATAACCTAAGCTTCACTGTGCTTATACTTGGGTTTTTTTCCAAGGTAAATGTAGCCCAAAGATCTCTGGGCAAATGCTGAAGTGTTTAGGGCAAATGTTGAAGTGCGTAAGGCAAGATAAAATCTACATAGTATTCATAAATCGGGCAAAACTGTAATCAAGTCCTTATTTTAACACTGGATCTTGTTAGAAAGATGGATTGCTTCTAAAAGTTGTTAAAGACATGAATTTTTGTAAGTCACTTCTTTTAATATTGTAAATGAATTTCCAAATAGCTGTGTGTTGTATTTCAGTTTCCCCTGACAAGAGTTTTTTTATTTTCTTGATGCAGTGATGAATTATCTGGATTGTTGCCTTACAAATATTAAAAAGAGAACAGAAGAGAGTAAGCAGGTCTTTAGTAAAAGTATTATTTTGTAGGGCAAAAGTATTATTTCTTAGGCCCCATTAAGACATCGGTAGGGGCACAGCAGCTCAAGAATCAAATCCTGACAGTGCAATAAAGCAAACTGATGTGTGTTTTTTTTTTCTTTCTCTATTCTTAAAGCAAGAATGCTATAAGATATCAAATATTGCAGAAATTCCCTAGATCAGTCCTGCCTGGAGAAAGAAGATGTGCAGCATGAGTCATTCTTTGCTAATCCCACTTCATAACATCTTCCCTTTGTGCCCCACCAGAACACATCTATTATTTCTGATCTCTTCTCTCAGATATGACAGCATCGAGAGTTCCTTGCCTGAAGTTGGAGGACGAGCATTAAGAATCCTCTCATAGGAAACTGGTCATATATTTCCAGAAGACTTCATACCCTGAAGACTGATAAGGCCAGGAGTTCAAATTTTCTAAGCAGAGGAAAGAATTTTCTAAACAAAAATCACACGACAAAGTCCTTGCTCTGCTGGTGTCATGGGTAAAAATCCCACTGGCTCAGAGACAATTTCACTCCTTGTCTTACTGTCACAGAAAATCCAGAAAGGACACACCATCAACCACTGTCAATTTTTTTCCACCCATAACAAAGTGTGATTCTCATGTAACCAGCATAGACAAGCAGGTTAAAAGGCACACTGATCCTGCAGAGGTTCAATTTTAATGCAGTTTCATCCAGAGCAAAGAAAACTCAGGCTGCATATGCTTATATATTTTTCATAAGGACCATATTTCATCATGAAATTTTCATCTAGAATGTAAGAGATCACACTAATTCACTCTAGAAAATAATAAATTCTTTAGTGTGTGTGTGTGTGTGTGTGTGTGTGTGTGAGATTCAGTGCACCAATGTCACAGTATCAGCATGGGAATATAGAAAAGTAGTGACATCCTGCAGATTCATTTCAAAATTGTCTAGGAAGTCTCTCTGCTTTTCCTCTTGTTTATTTATAGAGAAGTACAATTAATCATAGTGTTCCACTGATTTAATTGCTGTTCTTTTTATTTAGTTTCTACTGAGATATTTTAGTCTACATATGATTTACATGACTTTTTATAAAAGAGGGATGGGAAAATGGTGACTTTCAGAGTTATTGCTTATCCAAATTGTTGCTTTTTGTTGAAATAAAACATATATAATAGAATAGTGAGTGTACAATAATCTGGTTTGGTGATTAGTTTTCTGGGGTTTGGTGCATTTTTCCTTTCCCCATTTTGTTTTGTTTTCCCCTAAATATATAGAAAAAGGGCTTGAAAATGTTAATTTCAGCACTTAACATTGTGTGTCACAGTTAGGAAACAGTGTTCTGATTCACTGTCACTTCCAGCTGGAAAAGAAAGACTATCAGATATTACATGGTGTAGGACAATGCAGTGTTATTCCACATCATACTGATGTGTTTTTTCCATCAAATGTGTTGAAATAAGTTTTCAAAAAGAAAATATCAAAAGAAAATCCAAAGATAATTTAAAACAACCATATTTTTGTGTGTGAACAAAGTACTATTCAAAAATCCAAATATATTGGTCTCTCTAATGCCTAAGAAAGAGCTCTTGTGCTGCTCAACTCACATTCTCCAAAACACACCTTTAGAAGTTGTGTGAGACTCTATATAATGACATTATATCACTGATTTGAAAAGATGTCCTCTTCTGTCAGTGATGTAAGATCAGGATATAAAGTACAGATGTGTATGTTCAGCACTGGACTTACAGCCAATGTAAATACAGGACAGTAAAATAAGGCCATGAAATGTAGAACATCCTCTGTGTGGTTTCTTGCTAAAGCAAAATTTAGCAAAATTTAGAGCTCAGTAACACAAGGAAAAGCCCTATGGAGGTTCGTCTAGCATTCCTTGCTCCAGGGGATGTGGTGGGGGGTTGAGTGAAGACTGATCCAGGAAAGGATAAGTGCTGCTCAGGCACACAGGACCCTTCTGCACGAAGAAAGCTTCACTGTTTAAGTGAACTGGATTTAAGAGCACTTCATTTTGCAGAGGCAGCTGTAACTGGTCTTGGGCTTTAGTCCAAGATACCCATTTTGTATCAAATACATAGTGAATGAGCAGTGTTTTAAGGAGTTTGTAGTCCCTTAAGGCAGTGTTTTGCCGAGAAGAAATGGAATAAACAGGTTTTCCAGTCCAATTAGAGAGGGCACCTTAGTAATCCCCTTTCCCAATTTTCATATATATATATATTTATATAAATGACTGAAGGTGACTTGCAAGAAAGTGATTCAGACCAAGAAATGGCTCAGAAAGACCTCAGCTGGGAGGCAAGGCAAGAAGGAGTAGTCTGAAGGAGGGGGGGAAGAGAAATTTTGCATGCAATTGATTATTATTGATTATATCTCAATTAATGAAAGGAAACTCTAGACAAATTATAAAATACGCAGACAATGTGCCCAGACCTAGTTAGGGACAATAAACTTCTCACAAACAGTATTGAATAAAAATAATTATTTCTTGACATTTTCTCCCCTTCTTCAAATGTCAACTTAATTTTTTCCAGACTTTTACTTATTAATGTGGCAGATCATATCCATCATGTCATGCTTATTCTTATTTTGTCAGCAATTCAAGCCAGAGATATAACTCAAAGTAATCACATTTAACAGTCAAAGCAAGGTAGATTCTATCATATCTTTGCTCAAAGTTTTTTTAAATAAAACATTTTATTTTATTTTATTTTATTTTATTTTATTTTATTTTATTTTATTTTATTTTATTTTATTTTATTTTATTTTATTTTATTTTATTTTATTTTATTTTATAGCAGTGTTTTTGAGAGACACAACTATTTACCTGATGAGCTTGAGGTTTATTATCATAATAATTTCAAGAGTAATTTTCATATCTGGCATTAAATACACAAATCATCCATGAAAAGTAAATTTCAGTAAGACATTGTCTATTTATTATTCGTGTGGATATCAATTATTTATGATCTTTTTTCATATAATATTTATGTGTGTTAATCACTATTAATCATAAGATTTTACTCCTGACTACAGCTAATGCTTTTGAATACCTCTTTCTTATGCAGACTGTGCATCTTCTCATGAGACTGCTGTATGCTGTGACTACAAGTCACAGTACATGTCCTTTACCAAATATTCGCTTGTTTGCTTTGTTGGATTAAATAGATTAAATAGGAAAGTTAGTAACTAGATTTTCTAATGCTGACTTTCTCGCTTGGATGCATTGGGAGCAAGGGAAAGTCATTACAGCTGTAGATATCCTGTTTCTTCCCTTTCTAAACCAGGTCTGTGCAGAAGATGATTGAGCACTGCAATCGCATTTTAACATGCCAAGTAAAAGGTGTGGAGTGCTGCATTTTCTTAATATATTGGCAAAATTAAAGTGAAAAGTGGTGGAGCTGCTTACTCACCTCTGACACTCCACCTTACAGGTACTTTTCTGGTTTCACAGCAGCCTAAGAGAAGTGCTTAAACCTGTGTATGGAGAAATAGAAAAACACAATTAGCATTTAGAAGTTGGAGAAAGTCCAGGGGATGTTTGAGAGTCTGTTAGACCACTTATTTGACATATGCAGGCAAAAAGAATCCTTGATTAACAACAACAACAACAAAATATGTCTCTCTCCATACAAAAACTGAAGCAGAATAAAAGACAAATTGTCCTCATACTAAACCAATGCAATGCAAAACAGATTTAATCATGGGCTGCAAGCATGTTGCCTTATGTAAATTATATATATAGGACAATGAATGTGCAAGAGATTTATATGGACTAAAAATAGCACTCAGACACCCTAGATTTGCCTGTGTAAAATCCAGCACATTGCAATATAAAATTAAATGTGAGAATAAATACTTCAGACACATAAATCAAAATCTCAACAGAACAGCCAATTCTTATTCATTCCAGCTTGCTACAGCAATTTCTTTATCCCCAGCAAGACAAGGTCTTGTAAGCCACAGCTATCTTAGTCCTCAACCAACTCCTCTAGAGGATGGGAAAATGCCAGGAAAAGATCAGGCGCTGTCAGCAGAAATGCAGGAATGTTGATCTAAGTACACGTAGTATATTTATTTAAGAGAGAGGTTAGAAAAGCCACTTTTGGAATCTGGAAAATTAAAAAAAACAGTTCCTTTTCTTTTTCTGTTGTAACGTACAACAGAATGTGTACACTACACATGTGTTGTAGCTACATTTGGGTTCATTTGCAATGATATTTGTGTTTGGGTAAGGGCATTAATCATAGAAATCTACAGGATGCAGTGCTCTTATCTCTACTATGATGTTCAGAGTCTTTGGAAGAAAACAGTAAATGGAATGTGCAACTATAAGATGTTTGTATATTTTGGAATATACAGCTTTCTGAGAGAAGTGTTTTCAAAATGCATATGGATTTCCCCATGCAGCTCTTTCCAACAGCTAAATGAATAACATTTAACATTCCAGAACCTTTCAAATGCATTTCCTGTTCAGATTTTTTTTATTTCTTCAGCGATTCTTGGTTATCAATAAGCTCATTATCATGTGGTGATCTGTGAATAACAGTAGTTTCTAGTTTGATTTTTGCTAGTCAGTTAAGGAGCGGATATTCAACAATGCAAAGCAAATGATCCTTTTCTTGCATCTTGGTTGGATACTCAATAAGTAAGATTATGTATATAGTGGTTTTATTTTTGTGCTGGTGGTTGATAGGATTCAAATTTCCACACTGAAAGCTCCTCTCTAACAAGGATCCATGTGAAGATGGCTGAAAGTTTTGAATGTTTATAGCAAGAAAGTGTTAATGAATAACAAGCACACAAACTTGTGGCACCAAGCGGATATCTGTTCCCTCTTCTTTTTGCTATTGCCTAGCATTGTTAGTTGCTACCTACTATTTACTGCACATTTAGAAAACAGTAAATTTTATCTTAAATGCATTTGTGCCTCTAAAGAAGAACCAAGCATGCTCAGATTTACAATATCATAAACTTGGTTTATTCAGTGCTTTTGCAATTTATCTGGTTTGTGAAATAGCTCTTCCTCTGAGTTGATGAAGGCCTAGGGCAGCCCGTTTTCCTTCATCTTGCTACTGTGAGGGCACTTTTGTATCAAGAAGCCTTCGTCCCAAGTTGTCATAATTGCTTCAACCAGTTTCTTTTTACGATGCGGCATTTCCCCTCTGTGAATGAATCGCTTCAGTGAATTCACAAACCAGCTCTGTCTGGTTCAAATCCACAAACCTACACTTATGATGAGATAATGAATGCACATTCATCAAGCAGAACCACACTGGAAGTGCTGTGGGCAAGTACACAGTACCATAAATTTTGTTAAATGAGGATGATGCATTTTTAGAGGCATATCACTTCTCAGAGGTTCTTTTTCACCCATCTGGCCCCACTACTCACCACAGTAGGAGGTTTTAGTCACTGTGTTCAGGGAGATAAAGTACAGCAGAAAATGTAAATAAAGGAAGCATTAATAAATATATAGAGAGATATTTTGGCATAGTATTTATTTGCTGTTGGGAAAGACCATAGCAACTTAGAAAAGTGATTAGAGGTGCTTCACATACGATTGTAAAAATTTAATCAGTCATATAATGCCAGGCTAAAATACAGATGATTAAAACAACAGCCCAAAACATTAGTTTTATACATGTAATAAAGACACATATCTGCAAGTTTTAATGTCTTAATCCACATAACTCAGAAGGCCTTATGTCCCTATTAATAAAAAATAAGAGAAAAATAGAACTCCTTCCTTAGACCAGTGGATAAGAAGTGCTTTATGTGCAAAAGTTTTCATATCACTAATATTGAACAGCAGTGAGACCTCCAAGCAGCTTTATTAAATATCCAGTGCTTCATATGCTGGATAGATTGAGATTGGATTTAAATAAGGGAATTTTTTATTATGATTATGGTAAGGCACTTGTACACCCTGTCCAGAGAAGTGGTGGATTGCCCACCATTGGAAATGTTCAATTCAGGTTGGATGCAACTTTGAACAACCTGGTTGAGAAAAAGATGTCCCAGGCCATGTCTGAGAAGTTGGGCCAGGTCATCTTTAATAATCCCTTCAGCTCTAACCATTGGATGATTCTATGTGATTACTACCTTAAACAAATATCAAGGTTTTACAAGGATGAACTGGGGAAAGGAATTGTCTCATGCAAGCTTTCAGGATCATCTTGGGCTCTAGTTTGATCACTCACTACACTGTCAGATATGAAGACTCAGGATCTGGGCAGAATACTTTTAAAATGGGATGGTGAGATAAAAGATTGAAGGTCCATCATTTATCTTTCTGAGAACTTAAGACAGCTCCAAAAATGCATCTTCCCCAGTAGATGTGCAAGATGCTTAGCATCTCTAGGATCTGGCAAAAAACCCCAAATCCCTTGACATTTCTCAATCTCTTGGCATAATTTTTATCCATGGTTTCTATTCCAAAATGCTATTAAGGCTTCCATAACACATGAGTTTTACAATCCAAGATAAATGATGGACATTTGTCATGCAATTTATAAAGGATAAGATTTGCTCTATGATCTGCCATGCCTGGAGAAGTCTGTAGCCAAGATCTCTGCTTTTGCTCTCACTGAAGATTTGTCCTGAGCAGGAGTGTCAGCAAATTGCAGGCACTATTATATATTGTCTAACAGAGGAGAATTCATTTGGGAGCAAACAATACACTGAGTTCAAGACTTCATTGTGCTGCACAAATCAGATCTGTTATATAAGGCTATCTCTCTTAACAGGAACAAGCCTAAACCAGCTACTGAATTGATTCATTTCGACAGACAGAAAATCTACTTGTTTGTTGTTGTTTTTTTTTTTTTTTAATTAATCTTAGTGTTGCTAATGAAGGAGCAAGAACACTTTTTCATATTTATAATGTAGAGACAATGTTAAAGCTACAAATTGAGACAGTACAGAGCTATTTTATTTATAATTTTAAATTTTATTTCACAGAGCTTATCTGCTGCTATTTTAATATTTTTTAATGTTTTTCCTTCTGTGTCAATCTATATTTTTTTTCTTCCAGGTTTCTCCTAACATTTCCTGTCACACAGCTCTCTGACTCACTTAACGCTCTACAGAAATATGAAAGGATCTTTCAGGCAGCTTGGGCAAATGAATAATCTTCAAGGATCACAGTGTCATCTAATGCCAGAGTCACAAGTGTCTGTATATACATAAAATACAGAATATTGAAAGTATTAAAAAAATGCTCCGGTAATATCAAGAGCATATTTTAATTCAACACCCAAGAGGTGATTGATGAATTTAGATCTCCATATATTAAATAATAACATTTGTTCTATAAGAATGAAATGGTAGCCTCTTACAGAAGAAACTCAAAATGCAAAGCAGACTTGCATTTTTGTTCCTTAAAAATCTACAGATGTCTCTAAGCCAGCCTGTTTAACTCAGTTTATGGTTGAAAACCATATTCTACAAAGGTGAGAAATACCAACATGTTCCACCTGGATTCCCAAAAGATTCTTATCAGTCATTAATGCTTTTAGTCAGTCACAATGCTCTACTTAGGAATAATACTCCCTTTTTTCTGTTATAATCGGATCCTGAAGATCCTTCAGAGTTGGAATGACACCTGCAACTATAGGGATGTGAGTTATGAATCTTACTTTATTCTGTTCAGTGTTTCTAAACCTACGCAATTGAGAAGTCAGAGCTTTGACCTGAAAAATGTGATTATAAGTATGCTAAACAGATGAATTAAAAACCCCCATGACTGATAAGAGCATATGACATTAATAACATGGTGCCATTCTTTCCATACCATTTTCTTCCACTCATATGCATAACAAAAGCCAGTTTATATATAAAGAGTGTAAATAACAGGCACAGTCATCATGAAGACCCTTGAGCTCTATATTTTCTACTGCATTCTACTTTCAGGAAAAAGAGCTATATAACTTCAGGTCAAAATGATGAACATCTTTTCCAAAGTGGAAAAGCTCAGGATAATTATTTCTATTTTGAAGCAAACACAACATAAATTCATCATTTATAATAATACAAAATTGTAAGCATTCTTCAATTTTCAGGCTAATGACCTTGAATACTTAAAATTATTACTCATGTTGGATCAAATAACAGCTATTGTTATTGCAGCAAAGAATATGCCGCAGAAGAGACAACATGCAGCTTTTTAGATCAGCAAATCATTTCCACACCACTGTGTAAAAAGCTTTCTCTGCTTACTTGATGCATACTGAGTTGGTTTTCAGGTCAATTGTTCTTAACTTGCGTTAATCAAAAGCAAAGAATGTAATGAGCTACCAAGAGTAGATTTAGGAACTTAGCTAATAGTCATGCTGTATTTTTTCAGAATAATTTTTTCTGGATTTGGGGATGATTTCTCCATTTCGAATATAAAGAAAAAAATAAAACAAGAAAACTATGAACCAACAAAAGCTGGGTTAGATCAGGGGAAAGGAGCTCTTGGTTCTAAAAGCAACTAGGCTTTTTACCAAGTGTTTCTGGAATTGCAGAGGACAGCAGAACTAAATATCTATTCACCTACCTGGCCATTCTGCAATTGCTTGAGACCCTTTGCTGTAATAGCCAACATGGCCTTTAGGAGCACTTTTTTTTTTTGCAAGGCAGGCTATGACATTAACAGCAATGAAGGAAAACACTGGTTATTACAGCTCTTGCTATGCTCTGCATGTGTCATTCCTTGGGAGGACATTTAACGTTCAGCAAACATGAAGTGCCTGTGAAAACTGTAATTCCTCATTCTTTCAAGTATTCACTGAGCAAACCTCCGCTCAGCTCCAGCAGAGGAAATTCCAACTTTCTTATGACCCCCTCCTGCTTTCACATGCTGCCAGTGATTTTGATAAAAACAAAACTGAATCCAGGGATTTACAGTCTTTCATTACTGAAGTTTGCCATCTTGACTATACATTTATTCCTACCCTATATTTATTCCTATTCATAACATTAGACACTTTTCCTTCTTTTCATGGAGAATGGGCTAATTAATTGATTAACGAAACCTGTGCTCCAGTTTCCCCATTTGTGCTACACTTTCTCCAGATGTGGGTTTACACCCCTGTTGCTAATTACAGTGTGATTAGTTAACTCAGAAACTGTATTCAACTGCCCAAAGAAGAAAGGTTATGAAAGGCCAGTTACTCTTGGCTTTCCAAAAGGAAATCTTAACTGCTACCTTTGCTCTAGCCAGTCGAACACAAGCAGACAAGCAAAACTTGTTGCATCTTTATATTATCTTGTGATCTAAGTGTAAGGTGTTCCATGGGATTCGTAGGTCCTGTTTAATTCCATTTTATCCCTGGTAATTTGCATATTCAGGATACTTGAGTGAGGAAAGCAATGCTCTTGAGTCACATGCATTTATAAAGTCAAAAATAAACTCAGTTTGTTCATAGTGATCATGATCAGCTCTTTCTTATTTTAAATTTCCTGCCAGGAATTTTCATAACATAAGAACTACAGAAAGTTCCTACTAGCATTGGATATGTTTATCTGGGAAGAGGGTAGAGGATATCACTTGCTGTAGTCAGTGCTTCAGTATTGATTTCAGTCAGATACTATTTGATTAAAGTTATTTATGCCTAAATTATTTGCCTTCAAAATTGTGCTGAAGAAAAAAGCCTAGTGTATGCAATTTAGATGGCAAAACAGACAAAATAATGCTACTGCACTAATGCAATTCTAAAAAATGTATTCACTTAAATCATTTACCAGTAGAAGAAAGCAATTATGAGTGACACAAAAGCCCAGAAATAATAACTTTTGTAATACCAAACATGTCTTATTACATTAGCAGTAATAATGAAATTAGGCTTCTAACCAATGTTTTTGAAGAAGCCTTTGTCAACCCTCCCCCCCACTTTAATAATATACATATAATGCTATATATGCATGTCAGTGCCCTCTGCTGGATAGAGACAGACCCAAACTAGCGTTTATGATCAGGTCTTCAGCCAACAGCTGTTTTTAAGAAGCTCTAAAATGTTGTTATTCAGTACAAAAGGTGAAGGAAATCATATTTGTATGGCATTTGATGGAAAAAAATTGTTTGGGATCTAATGTTCCTAGATTTTGACCCTAAGGTCCATTGCAAGTGGTTGAGATAAGCAGTTGTTGCAGATAATTGCATTATCTGCAATTTGTAATTCATCTCTTTCTTTGTCCATGACCAAGTATAAGCACTACCCAAAAGGTTTCAGTGTGCAGTACTTCAGTGTGGAATTGTATTTTCCTTTTTTCCTCAGCTGTAGCCTTCTATTTTAACACTGTATATTACAGGAGGCCCCCAAGTGGCCTTCAGAAATGTTTATCAGCTGTTTTACAGAACATGCTTTACTGCATGTAAACTAATTTTTACAGAAATGACATAAATGCTGTCCCTACTTCACCTGCTCTAGGACAAGCAGCATTCTCTATTTTCAGGGCTCTTAACCTAACCAGTTCTAAATAAATTAAAAACTACAGCCCAGTCTCATTCCAGATGAGATGTTGCCTTTAGGGTCATTCACACAGACCACCTGTGAAAAACATTTCACTCTCCTATTCCCAAAATCTTGGACTGGGAAAACTAAATGGGTTATCAAGGAAGAAAGGCATTAAGTAGCCACATGCTTGAGGTAAGATGCTGATTTGGTGTCACTATAAATATTCTTTCCTTCTGAATACTAAGTTACTCCTTTTTTTTCTTAAAGGCAATGTTCTTCACTCTGAGTGCCTTGTCCACTCTCACAGTAGTAATCAGTTTTTCTACTTTGCAAGGATGCAAATAACCATTTATCAGTAACTAGCACAAGGCAGCATCTTTCTCAGAGCTCAAAAATTAATCAAAAGCCAGGAACTGCTGCCTTGTCAGAGTTTTGCTGCATCCATAGGGGCAGCAGTTCAATTTCAAATGCATCCTATGTTCCATTCAGCATTGCTCCATTTCACTCAGTGCTGTGTTTTCTCATGAAGAGCTGCTTGGTCAGTCAGGCTGCTGTCCTGAGGTTGCACAAGAACTGCTCCCTGCATTTCTCTGCATAAACTGATCCTCTGCTTTCACCAAAGCCATTTATTCAAGCAATGCCTTTTTGTCTTCAGTAAGGACATGTTAAAAACCTTAAAAACTGAAGGATGAATTGAGCTGATCATGCACTTTTAAAGTGTCCATAACCAGATGCTAACTAATAATATCAAGCTTTGGACTCCTAATTAATTATAATTCCAAAAGCAACATTGTAAAAAACTGTCTTATCTTGCTGCTTTTTGGGGTTTTTAAAATATTTATTATTCTCATCTTCTTTTTAGCCATAATAGTTAGAAACATTATACTTAATTTTGGGGGATAGCAATATGCATCTCAGTTGTCAAAAGAAGAATGAATGAAACATCTGCCTTTTTGTGTGGACAAAATTGCATTTTTGTCTCTGTTGAAGGTCACCTGGGATAAGTAAATCTTATCAGTCTGGAAATGCTTTTGAGCTAGACAACCTCAACTAGTGATGATCAACCATGAAAGTACTTGCAATTGAGCCTAATTATTCTTTAATCTTATTAAGCATAAGATTTTGCCAATCTTCTGCAACCAAGCCTTCCACTGAAATCAGCAGGAAAATTAAATGGAAAATATTTTGTAGTCTTACCCAAAAGGATTTTGGAATGCTTTTAGTTTTATCAGAATCAAAACCACACCCCTGCACAAGCTCAGCATCACAATTTTTGTAGCACAGTGACACGCATTCTATAAATGACCACACAGAGCTTTCTGTCTATTAACAGCTGCTCAGAAACAAAAGGGGTTGGAAGTGACAGCAAATGATCAGAAATCAGTGAGAAATTTGTGTTGGTCTGTTTCTGATTTCCAGAATGTTCTCAAAAGTAGGGATGCTGAGGTTCTAGAACAAAACTGTGGGAGATATCCTTAGTGTGGGAGGACTGCACCAGTGTAAGCCTGTGTGGGTACTAGACTGAAATTATGGCAAGTGTAGCTAATTTCCTTTCTATGGCATCCTATTTCCAGATTACTTGCAGAATTAATATTTAAATATTCAGTAGAGGAATAATCTGAAAACAGCTCAAACGTAGCAACAAAATGAGGCTCCTATAATCTATATGCAGGACCCTAGTGAGCAGTGAGTAATCACCTCTAAAGTAAATATCTGTTGATAATAAAAAAAAATCTGCATTTTCTCATAAAATTGCAATCTATTTTCTATGTCTTATGAAAAATTAATGAAAATGGAAAGCTTAAGCTTGTTTGTAAATAATCTAAGCATTGCTTTTATTGACCAGTATGTTAATAAAATTAGATTTTTTTAAACATTTAAAATTTGAAACATGTCAACACCTTAATATTTCAATTAATTAATGCAAAGGTTATTAGAAAGGTAGTGTTATTAGAAACTTAACAGGCTACTTTCTGCAACTTTACCACATTAAAAACAGTGTTCCAGTTTATTTCTTTGAATGTCATATGCATACCAATAAAAAGCATCCAAAAGAAGCAATAAGAGATACAAACACTCTGGAAATAAATAGCTTAATCTCCTTCTTTACTACTGTGAGCATATTATTTTTATTAGTCAGCTATTGCATGCAAGTGAAGAGTTTACATGAATATGCAGAAGAAACATAATATGCATGAATAGGTCTCAAACAGTAGTTTTAAAATTGGTGTTGAGAGTTTTAGTCCTAAATTAGCTGTAAATATTTTTTGAAATTTCTAGTTTATCAATAATTATATTTTAAGCCTCAGAATTTTCACAAACTTGAGCCCAATGGGGTTATTCCTTTTTAGAATTAATTTTTTGTTGTTGTTGTTGCTCATCAACACTTATTTGATAATTATCTACCATTTATTCTCTAATTTCCCAGATAAAGATGTTTAATATCCTCTTTTAGAAGCAGACTTGGCAACGTAATACACAGGTAAAATATTTCTTGAGCAAGCAACTCAGTCCAGCACAAGTTTTTTTGTACCCTATATGTGAGTCTTTCACAGAAAAAATAGAAACTGAATGTTAATAAAAGCAGTCTTCCTAATGTTATTAGGCTCAGAAATGGACTGAATCAGAAATGAACAATTAATGAACACAACTCAGTTAGACAGATAGTTGTTCCCAGTGAAAATGGTCTCTGAGCAAATGGCTCAAATAAAGCCCATGGATCTCCTAAATCCCCCACAAATCCCCATCATTGGTAATGTAATGATTACAGAGCCTATGTGGGGTCAGCACACTGCATTTCTGAGTCCAGATCCTGTATCTTGTACATTGGGCTATTGCTTGTCCTCCTCATTTCAAGGCTGCATTTATTTTTTCAGATGAGATCTTTGACAGCAGTGACAAAATGCGGTGAGAACCTGAGAGGTGATAGAGGTGATCAGCAGATCTCATGACACCACTGTCACGTCATTCCACCGTGCTCACAACTGTCCCTGTCACACGGGGAAACTGACCCTGGCACTGTCCCCATGAGAGAGCCCAATGAAATCCTGGTGATCCTTACAAAAACCCACAGCACATGGCTCCTCTTTCCAGAGCTTCTGGAGCTGCCTGCCTGATACATTTCACAAGAACTACATTGATTTTAAAGTAATTTTTAAAAAAAGCCACATTAATTTTGTTCATATAACAGTATTACTTTAATTTCCTGTAGCCATAAATAAAATATTTTAATTCTATAATTTTATACCCCGTGACTACAGAAATAACTGGAAGTTAAGGAATACTTTGTATCATCTGAAAGTGAATTCATTACTATCAACTAAATGCTTGATAAAATTTAAAGTGGGTGGAATCTGCACTTGCTATGCAAAAGTCTGCATTGTGTTAATGAGTCAACATGCATATATCATATATTAATGACCTATTTCTTAACCACAAGAGACGTGCTTGTATTATATGTTTTTAGGAAAATTTCCTAGACTTTTTGCAGACGAAGAATATTAGTGATACACTAAAATTGTATCTAAAAGCATCACTCAGAACTGAAAGCTAATATTGCTAGGTTTTGTATAATCATGCAAGACAGACAAACATATGAATTAATGGCATTTGGTCCAGTGTGACTGTGTGAACAGGTCCAAACTAGAAAAGTAGAACATTTTATACTGTTAAATAGGTTTTCTTCTAGGAAGGAAAATATTTCTTTTTCCTTTTTTAAAGATAAATTATGTATGTGCAACAATGTCTCAGTGAAGCCCTTCAGATTCAGGAAACGCTGTACTGCTCATGTGCTACAGACCCGTGAACAAACAGTAAAGTGGCAGCTTCCAAAGAAAGATGATCTTATGCTAATGCTGTGTGGCAGAGATGATGCAGGCAAAACTGCAAAAACTGCTTACGCTCATCCATCAGGATCATCCTCACAGCTGGGAAGATTTCTACACTAGAGACCACTTAAAGAAAGGGTGAGTGAGGGAACATAAAAGCAGGGCTGCCACTCTTTGCAGTGACCAGACACACCCTTGCCAGAAAGTCATTCATGGAAACCATTTCAGTATGATAATTCTTAGAGCACTGCTGTCACAAGTGTTTCTGGTGAATTATACACAGCAGTAAAAGCTGAGGGAAGATCTGCAGGAAAAAGTAGGGGTCTACTATGCAGGTACACAAAATGCTCATGTACATAATAGTTATACAAAGTGTATGGAAAAGTGGTTTCTTTTGTCTGTTTTTCAGATGGCTCAAGCTGAAAGTCTTTTAATTTTTATTTTTAAATCTTTAAAATGTTTCAACATTCAGCTCAATCCAATATCTGGATTATATTTGTAGTTTATACATTTGACTCTTGGATTCTGGAGGCAATATAAAAGACCCCATTCTTTACCTATCTCAGATCTCATGATTTTACAGCTGCTTTTTCTACTAAACGCTTTATATTTTGTACACACTTCAATTTGACAAAATAACTGCAAAACCATAAACAAATATATAAAATTGGCAAACATTTTTAATAAATATAAGCATTTGTTTTGGAGCAAAAATATATTATTTTTTCTTTTCTTTAATATCTATTCAGAAAATTGCAGTGATCTTAAAAGTCATGAACATTGGCAAAAAGTAAGACAGGCTGTCAGGCATGCAGACTTCAATCTTGACATTTTATCAGGATCCAGACTTACTGTCCAAATACAAGCACACAACGTGTCTTGTAAGGCTACGAAATCTAGTAGTTCTTAATATAAATGAGGATTTTTTTACTATTGGATTAGATGTTCCTCCTTTTTATTACAGAATTTACAACACAAGCAAAAGAAGTCAATACAGTATAGAAAAACAAAGGGACAAAACCCATTATATTTTCAAAATGCTGATACTTCTAGATTTATTTCATTTACACAAAGTCATGTGTTCTTGTTCAAGGTGCTCATCCTGACTTCCTTCCCCTTACCAATACAGAGAGGCACCTGCTGAAGGATTGTTTCATCACATTATTTTTACTAAAGATGAGATGAATGTCAAGCTTTGCTTTCACAGTCCTTTTTCAATTAGTTACAGAATCTTTTTCCCCCCCAGCTGACTTCCTTTTTTGTGTGAAGAATAGTACAGTTGGGTTACCTACAAGTAGTAGTTTTCCCCAAGCTGCCACAAGAGGAGGTTTGGCATTGTAGTCTAATTGACCTCCGTATTTAATTTAACAAAGGAAAAAAAATTGCCATTCTAGATTGACTGATCTTTTGGTCTTCTAAGAGGAACACTTGCAAAGGATAATAACACTAAATCACACCTCCATATACCAAGACTTCCTTTGGCTGCATAGGAATCCTGTATCTAGACACAGGGGTAATTCTAGTAAGGATAACTGGTGTCCTGATCTATTCACACTTTACTCTGGTAGTAGACAATAATATTATAAACAATTTACAGCCAGCTCCCCTCTGCTTTGCTGACACTGACTTGCTTAGGAACACCCTACAAGCAGAGCTTTCTACCACCTTTAGTAGCCTGAGTATCTTTTTTGATAGCTGAGCCTCGAATTTACAGACAAGAGCTCAATCTGTCTTGTCATTGAGAGAACTCACAGCAAATGCTGGCCTCCATAAGTTTTAGTGCATGAAAACTTTCTCCTAGTTCACAACGAGCTGGTGGCTTCCCACAAAACTGTGAAATAAAATCAATATTGCAATATTTCTGTTGGCTGTCCTTAAGGTTTCCTGGAGCCCTGTGGTTCTGGAATGGACAGTGGTGCTGCTGTAGTGCCACAGTGCTGTGCCTGCCACAGGGATAGAGGTCATATATTCAGGAAACTGAACTTTCTCAGGTTCATAGTGCTGTGGTGCTAGCCAGGAAGAAATACAATTGATCCAGGCAGATTGTTACTGAATCACTTGGAAGCACTTGTCATTACTGATAAGAATGTACATTTTCCTTGCATTTTTTAAGTAAAAAATTTATGATTACTGTAAAAGTGCCTGGTGTTCAGCTTTTGCTGCAGTATGTGCAATGTTCAGCTTGCTAAAACGAATGACCCCATGAAAAACCTTAGCATTTGGCAATTTTGGGAATGTAATGAAGCATAATTAAAATGATTAAGAAATAAATTGAAGGAAAATAGTTAAATGGTGTAGGAGTGAACTCCAGCAGTGCCACAGGAAGCCTGTACAAGGTCTCAGTTATCATATTATTCTAGCCATTTCTGCAGCTTCCCAAAGCAGGGAAATAGAGAACACCTATGGCAGAAATGAATGAAGCAAAGATCTCAAGTCAGCAGCATACATCATTAATGATGAAAGGATCTATAATTTGTTTATGAACCTATTTGGTTCAGAAAGGCTCAGATAAAAGTGCAGTTATTTTGACCACCTCACCAAAACACAGAAGCAAGTCCTCAAGTAATTCTCTAAATTTAAAATTGTTCCTGATAAAACCTGTAATGGCTCTCTAAATAATGTTTGGTGAAGGAATATATTGTCATTCAAGCAGAACTGTAGACACCTGTACTCATTTATAGTAAACTACTTTAGTTTAATTTTATTTATAGATGTATTAGGAAAATTCCACCTAGCTGGAAAATGTAGAGAAGTAATAGCCTGACACCAGAGTCAAACCTTTCTGCAGTATCATCAGCTGCAAATGCAAAGGTCATTCTCTTCTGGAATTGAGGCAGGTTTCTTATTGATTGTTTCTATGCTAGAAAAAAAAAATCAGATTAAAATAAAAGGAGTTTCTTAGTCTCAAGCAGAAATGAAAAATAGCTCTTGGGGGGAACAAAAGAAAGGCAATCAAAATTACTGTATTGTGCCAAATGCAGGCAGTTTCAGCTTGTTTTGTATGATCCATTCACATAATCATAAAAGAGGACCTTACAGGAGAGGTACTGCAATAATCAGTGTTTTGTCTAAAAATAGGTCATTAATGTGAGTATTAGATGAGATTAATTTTGCCACATAATTGTTTTGTTTTGCTTTAGATTATTTTGTGCAAATGTATGTTAAAAAAAACCCCAAACAACAAAAATCTATTTTGAATGCACAGAAAATCATCTCTCTCCCCCTGTATTTAGATAACACCTGGTATCTGTACCTGGAGTGCTTCTCTGCCTGTTAACTGATAAAGGGCACTGTAAATGGGAATCTCTGTCAACAATAAGGGCATCATAATTTGCAGGATATCAATATTTCTGGTAAAAACAAACAAACAAACAAACAAACAACTTCTTTCAAGAGTATTATTCTCCTGGAAATAGCACTAGAAACTGTGCCATATGACTGGTTTTTCCCTAACCACAGTCTCCATTTTCAACCTAGTGGTGTGGAAAGAGGTCTGTCCTTAACAGTCATAGGATGTAACCTGTATTCATACCTGTGATTAAGGTCTAAATGATAAAATTACCCTTTTTTCAGCAATGCTTAAAATGCTCTGCTTCTTTCAGCTGACATAAGTTGTACCCATGGTTTGGATATATTTTCAAAGCAAACATGACTTCAATAAATTCTGCCACTTACAGTACAGGATAATTTTTTACCTAAGTCCCATTTCACAATGAACAAGGGATACCCAGTGTGTGTGAGTTCACCCCTATTCAGAGGACACCCACAAAGCCTATGAAGTGCTATCTATAATTCTGAAAGCAGAGTATAAGTGAGAATTAAGTGCTCCACTGATTTAGGGCTGCCTCTCTAGTCAGAGATAAATAAAAAACACATTTGCACTGAAATTTATGTTTTCAGGCACGTACCAAAATCCAGCTCAGAATGGATACAGCAATATTTCCTCTTTATTTGCTCGCATTGTAATGAGTAGTATCCAAACTGTGTGTAAAATGCTGTCATTTTAAGTTCATTTAAATCCTTTTTTTGTTGCAGGCTAAGATTTTTCAGGTATAATTAGACCTTGAAAATTAGTTCATTAACAACATCACATCCTGAGGATTTCAAATCATAACTACAATGAAGGTCCTGAATTTTAAATTGTCTGAAATTCAAATTGGAAGCTAGTGGGTTTTTCAAAATCTGAATTACCTCACCCAACTCATATGTGAATTAGGTAGCCTGGACTTTTCAGTGTCACCCAATTTTTGGTGTCACAGGTTAAATTAATGTATATTTACTCAGTGAAAAATATTCTTATTTCCCCCCCCAAGTCTACAAAAAGGTCTTGCTTCACAAGTTTACATTAATTTCATAATTTAAGAATTTGATATATATAAGCATGTCAGCAACTAGCATTCATACATTGCAGAAGAATACTTAATTGGATAAAACAGTCTGCTTCTCCACTCCCCCAGATATCCTAAATATATTCATTTTTCAATATTTAAATTGCATTCACACAAGTTTTATGTGCATGTCCATGTTTGGTTATCTGAGTTATTGCAAAATGACAGCATATTAAAAGAAAAATTGAACTGTACTATTCATATGCAGATTTTAAGATCTTGGTTTTGTTTTGGTTATAAATTTTTTTAAAATATATATCATTTAATTAGTTGAAAGCAGTTAATAAACTGGTGACAATCAAGGATACATATGACTATTTCTCCAATGAATTTCGAAAGAATTGCACTTATTTATTGATAAGTGTTGAAGTGTGGCCTTGCAGGTTGTCTTTTATTGACTTGTTAACCATAGCTTATTAATACCCCTCAACTTTTGCTGTGGTTTCTTGTGTTCAGAGTGAGGTAACACAAAAACTATTTTGTAATAAAAGTATTAATTCTTGCAGCACTGCAAACCTTTTTCTGGCAAGCTGATGACAGGTGGGAGACTGCAATCCCTTACACCAAGAATTGTAATCAAAGCTTGTCACTGGGAACTGGAGAGAGGAGGATAAAAATAAGATGGATGGGGCACTGTTCCTGGACAGCCAAAGTCAATAGTTAGACATTTTCTCCTTCTATCCTGTTAACAAACTACAAGAGTGTTCAAGTCTTAGAAGAGGAGGAACTGACTGGCTTACCTATATTTATAAAGTACAGCTGTATTCTCTTTGAGGAAAACATTTAGCAGCTCTTTTGAAGGGTGCTGACAATATGCAGCTCAGTCCAAAAATGAAAGGGAGGCTTCTACCATGTCATAACTCCATAGCAAAGTCACTGCTCAAATAGACCTCTTCCTTGGCTTTTAATAATAATATAATAATCAATAATATCTTATTAAATGCAACAATATATTGAACTTCATGAAGCATCTAGAAACTTTGGAACTTGCTTTATTTGCAATTTGATTTTGTTCTGAATTCTCTGAAACAAGAAGGCTGTGAGCTTACAAACTCTTAGCTTCTTTCCTTCGAAGAATTTGCCAAGGCAGAGCAAAGCAGAAACCACATGGGTTCCACCAGTCTTGCATAGGTCCCATAATAAACTGGCCATAATCCAGCCACCAGAATGAAACCTACCACTTACCTGTGAAAAATATTTTTTTTCTAACTGTGTTTTAATTTTTTTAAAATTATGCACATAGTTTTAGAGGGCTGAGTTGTTGCTTATTGTACTTCAGCCTGACGTTTGTTCACATTATAAACACCTGATAAACCATCTTCTGTGATACTTGTGGACATCACTACTGTAATTAAACACATATCTGCCAAAGCTGGGTAACAAGCTGGAACGGTAGCTGAACAGATTAGTGTTCTGGTTTGTTTATCCTGCTGCATTCAAATGACTGCAGGTTTTTATCCCTGACAGCACCAGCTGGGTTGGGAATCATAACAATTGTTTATATTGCGACTTAGAATTTCTAAGCTTCAATGTGCCTGATAAAATGATCACTCTTTTGAGAGGAGCAGAGAGACTGCCTTCCCTCAGTGAGCTGACAAAAACTCCTGTGCTATTACAGGCTGTGCTGCCTTGGCATTTGGTGTGGAAGCTGTATGGGATTAAAGATGTTAGGATAAGCAAACACAGAGTCCGGGGGAAATTGTATCTTCTCCTTTATGGGTTGTTCTTACCTCATGAATCAAGATGTTACAATGCAATGAATCTTTTCTAGTGCGCTGTCTGTACATTTAACCCTATCAGGCCTGCTCTCCACAATATATATTGTTATTACACCTTAGAAAAAATGTGAAAAGCTGACATCCCTTGTTCAATTACCTCTGATTCTGTGTGGGTTTATTCACTGTAGAGAGCTCAATGAAAAATGAGCCTCTCTTCTATGGAAATGTCAGTTACCATTATGTACTATGTATTCTCTACGAGCTGATCTATGTAGTCCTTTGAAGATGCTAGTTTGTTTGTTTGTTTTACGAAAGACTGTAATTCTAAGGGAAAAAAATGAAAGTCTCTCTTGTGAGCACACTGATGCTAAGAAAGGCTGACTGTGAAGCTGGCATCTGTTTCAGAACAAGGAGCAACAAAATGAAGGCTTGTATTTTTCATGCTTGAAGATTAAAGGACAGCAACTAGAGCCTTTTATACCATCAGAAGCAAAACCTGGCCAGGGAGCAGAGGAAGTTGTCATTATAGGGACTTTGTTTTTTACCAGATGAGAAGCACCCCAGAAGATGCACTGAAGCTGCCCTCTGTCTCATCAAACTCCAATGCTTTTCTTGTGTGCCTTCCATCTGCCCCTCGGCATGGTAACCGAGGAGTCATAACACAGCAATAAACCCTGATGGCTGGCCTCATCAAGAGGAGGTACCCATACTATACTAGTATGGTATATTTATGTACCATAATATATTTATGGTATATATTTATATGACTATAAAACTGCATTGTGAAGCCCAAGTAAATCTACTGAAATTAATAAGGTCATGAAAAAACAATAACACAAATACGACGTCAGGGTTAAGCCTTGAACCCAGAGTAAGATATTAAATTTGAGTATTTCCAAATGAGTTCTTAGACAGACTCCTTTTGCACTCTATAGTATTTTTTTTGCAAACAGAGAGAAAGAGTAAGTATCAGTCCAGTTTTATAAGTGAGGTGTGGATGAGCTTTCTTATGGAAATAGTCCCTTTCTTTCAAATGAACAAATGTAAGAACTGTATTTAAAATTTAATATTCATGTGCATATTGGAGTCGAAATAGGCAAAGTTCAAATAAATCAGGGGCATAACAAACTAATTTTCTTGACTGACTAGACATTTAGGCTGCTGAGGCAAGAGACAGTCATTCTTAGTATTGCTGTAGCCATCTGTTACCATGTGTCTCGGGACAACAATGATTTCTGACTAATGCACTTTGTGCAAAAGCACAGACTTTACAAGAAGTGACCTGTAATTATTTATGAGTAGTCAGATGAAGAAATTAGTCAGTCTACTAATGTGGCAAAAGTATCACTAACAGCACTGGTCAGATCAAAAGCGAAGGCTGGGTCTATTTTTTTCTAACCCTTAGGACAGCATGGAAGGTCCATGCTCCAGTGAACTTAATATTGTACGATGATCTTGGAGGGTACTTTCCAGACCTGTGGTCATAGGCAGTGTTACGTAAATAGTGAACATTTATTTTTTGTGGACAGCACTACTTTGAAGCATTTAATTTTCCAGTGCAAACTGATACACAGGCCCCTGCAGAGAGAGCAGTGCTGATGCAGAGATGAGGAGTGAAAAGCAGCCCCTACCTTCCTACAGCACAAGCAGCAGTCATTGCCCATATAATCCTGTGTTAGGCATAGCCTTGGAATTATTCCTGTTTTGTACTTCCAGTGAAACAGTGTAACAATGGACATATGGAGAAGTAAGGAAAGAGAACAGGGCATATCCATATTGCTGTTAGCTTTCATCTTCGGAGTTAGCCACGTGCATGCTCAAGGAGATGGACAACAAATGCAGGGTCAGCAACGAGGTGGGAGTTGAAAATAGAATAAAATGAAAGGGAATGTGATGCAGTGATCCCACAGTAATTTCAATGGCTGGTAAAAAACTTTCTAAATCAAGCCAATATCTGCAGCTACTGTGATAAATTGTCAGTATTTGTGGCATTACCAAATTAAATGTTCTCAAGTTATCAATGTAGCTGATCAATGGTAGTTCATTTTGCATATTCCTGAGACTGTTATGTGTCACAGTTTCTTACATTAATTCTCTTGCACTCTACATGGGCCTTCCTAGCTGTGGCAGCCAAGAACTTCCTCACCTGTCCAACGATTGTCAAAGGGCAGCAGAAAGAATTATGTATTCACCAATGTGCAGACCAACCTGGAATATTCCATAAATTTTTGAAGCTGAAACTGTCATGCGTCCTTACTGGTACCTGTTAGGAGTCTCCTTAGAGATTCTATTTGAAGGGAAAAGTCAGGGATGGCCTACAGGAGAAGTTGTACTGAGCAGTAGGAGCAAAACGAGCTATCAGACAGCAGACATGCTATTGTTTCTTGAGGGGCAGTAGCAGACAGAAAAAGAAACATGGGAAAATAAATGAGAAGGATGGTGTCTTTACAGATGGAAACTGATTCCTTTCATGGGAGATCTTCAGTATGGTACAGATATTCAGAGCTGATGGTGCTTGTAGAGAGAGCCTGGATCCCAACTGAAACCATGGTACTATGAGAACAAAAGCTAACAGAATTTTTACCATAATCCAAGTATACTCAAGGTAACAAAACAATAGTATTTTTTTTTAATCCTTATTTTCCCACCAGCAATGTGCCAATAGGCAGCAACTAGGCTTTTCCAGTCGCTAGGTTTAAGGGATAGCTCGTTTTCTTCACAACTTTGGCCAGCCTGTCAAAACTTCCAATTAATTCCAAATATAGCTTTCTCTGCTGTAGCATGAAAACATTTGAAATAGTGGTTGGAGTGTATTAAGTTGCTGTACAAAAGTCAAAGAGTCCACAGACAGCAATATCTTTCCACTGCAATCAAGCTGGGTGAGAATTGAATCAGCAAACTGGAAACCAGGTGGTTCTAATCCCCCCATCTCTAACCAACTGAGCCATCATTTTTTCTACCAACTGTTCCTGGAAGTCAGAACTTCTGAAAAGTTTTGCCGTTGCTGTCTAAAAGTGCTGCAAAGTGGTATGAAGCAAAAAATCAGCAAAAAGCAGTACAGTCAGTAAGAGTTAAGCAGAACTCTATAAAAATAATGCAGGCACACAGAATTGAACTGATAGCATTCACCTGTTTGAACACTGGCATAGGATTCTTCACACAAGATGAGCTAGAAAATGCTCATAAATTATTGGCTAGGATGAAAAATGAACTCCCCCAAACACCTCACACTCTGGTGACAGACCATCCAGAGAATTTTGACAGGGATCACAAGTAATACATTATCATCCAGACATTCCAAGGCATGTACTTCTTTACAGCACTTTCAGCATTTGTCACAATTTTTTACAACTATGGTCCTTTTTTTTTTAACTCTTTCTCCACAATTCATATGAGTAAATCATTGTTTTATCAGAGTGTAAAAGTGACAATGTTGCTTTTACTGTCAGATACAAAAAAAATTATATACAAAATAATGCTTTTCCAATTCACTCATATTTTTCCCACTGTATTATCTCAATTCTTCTGCTTTTATGCTTTATGAAAATTGCAAAAAGAAATCAACATACACTGCAAGCTTGTATGGTGCTCGGTTGCTTTAGTGAGTTTCAGCAAGCAGACATTAAAGTTTTTCTGTCAAGAGCTGGTCCTTATGTTTAATTTCAAGTTGATCACAAGGCTAGTAGGGTTGAAAAGGTGTTTTAAACCTTTCCCTGTAAAAACTAGAGAGGAACAGGTCTTCCATAACTAATGGCAGAGCAAAAATATTATCCAACAATCACATAAAACTCAGAGGATTAATTTACTTTTAGACATCATAAGCCCTGAAGGACTCACTTGCTAACTAGCTCATGGAAATAATTAATCCTAGTGGTCATGTGGTCTTTACATTAAAATGTCAAGAAAGTAATTTCCTGGGAATCTCATTAGCACAAAGCAAAAGAGTACACAGTGTAAACACCCACGTTTTCCAGTCCAGACTTTCATTATTTTTTCACTTACTTGTTTAAATTGGATAGTTTTAGTACATATAAAAATGCATATTAATATTTAGTTTTATAAGGGATTTTATTACATACTTGCAGACTATTTAATATAAAAACTAGTAGATAATTCAAATGCCTGAAATCTGCTAAGTCTTGCTGACCCACTCCAAAGATGGGTAAGAAAACATGACAGGCTCTCTTGTTTTATTTGGAATTGTGCCAATTTATTTCAGGCTCACAAGACTTTTGAAACTATTTCCATGCACTTCTTTAAGCTCATGCATTTTTTCAAGGAGAAGCCATAGGGATCTGCAACCATGCCAGGCATCCAGGTGCTTCAGTGTGCAGTGTCCACTGTTATAAATGGCCATTTTTAGAGCTGTACAGTCAAGAACTCCAAAGTTATGAAACACCAGAGTGAAGTCTGGAGTGTGAGTTTTGTCTGAACCCTTTGTTTGGGTGTATTATGAGATCCTCTTTAATTACATGAGCACACACTGCTTTTCCAACAGAATGCCTGCCTTAGGGCACAATATGGATGTGGCTCCCTTACTGTGCAAGTAGTCAATATTTTGTGCTCGCCTTGTTTGAAGTGCTTTATTTACTATGTGAAATCCAGCCCTGAAAACTGACATTACTTTTCTCACAGTTATTTCTGTGGTGCTTTTCAGTACAACATTCCAGAATCACAAAACTCAGACTCACAGAATATTCTGATTGCTTCATAAATATTAATGATATCATTTTCACAATGCATGTGAAAAATGAGCGAATAATATTTACAGAACACATATCTGAACTGAGGAGGAACCTCATAATTGGCAAATCGTATCATTACAGTTTTGATAAATTAGGGGAAGCAAGATTTGCAGGAGGAAATACTACTATCCCTGGACCAGACACCTACTGATTTCCTGTTCATGCTTGTTCCTCTAGAGTGACCATTATGAAACCTCCTTCTGACCCGTGTTGTCATCAGCTGTGTCCAATTCCCTCCTACTGTCTTGAGTTCCTTTTTCCAGTTTAGCTTTCTTTCTCATCTTTAATGCTGCTTCTATCTCTTCCTTCAGTTCATGGATTGCAAGGTCTTGTCCTTATTCTTCCACTCTGCCTGGACTTTGAACTTTCCTCCCACCTTTACCTATATTTTTCCTATATTTACTTTCTCAACTAATCATTTTTTGATGAGCATCATGCCTACACTCAGCCTCACCAGCAGTTTCACCCCAGCTGCCACACTGCTCCTATGAATGCAGCAGTTATGGAAATCAGTTGTTTTCTCACAGAAATGCACCCAGTGAAGCATACAATCAATGCTCATTGCTAAAAAAAATCTGTTTAAGAGCTAGATCCACTGTAAGACTCAGGGAGAAATGATCAGAATTTGAGTCTTCTCTTGTTCAATTAAAGAGAGATACAATCTACTAAATAGGTATTAATTGTGCAGAAATCAAACTAACAAAAGAAATATCCCCAGGTAAGGACCACCAGTGTGGTGGGTGTCTGTATAGCCCTGATTGTGTATCATGAGCAAATATCTAGGTTCCACCTTAAGCAGAAAAAACACTGAGCTCATGGTATTGCTGTTATCCCTAAAAAATTTACATTTTCTATGACATAGTGAGACAAAGAAAGAGTAAAGCAAATCTGCTCAGGAGAAAAGTAAGCAGTGATTACATTATAAGAAAGATTAAGTGGTTCTGGAAAATATTAAAGAAATACCAGAACTGACTTCTAAATCCTTTCTCTTCATTACATCTGAAAAATAAAACACAGTTATGTTATCTCAATCAGCTTATATTATACAGCTTGAAAATCAAGCCCATGTCAATTCTGTGTACAGCAATTTTTAAACCTTCAGAAGATTTATAAGTTCTCTCTTGCATCAGTTCTTTCTAAATCTAAAAAAAGCACAACAAAAAATCCATATCTTCTCCTTGAATTTTTTTTCACACAAATAACCCTATTAAGAAACTATGAACATTTCACATAATGAAAAATCCACATGACTGGGCTTTCCCCTATTGTGGAATTGTCTCTTCTTTTCCACCCTACCAAAACCACCACTTTGTAGGGACTTGTATTTCAAAATAATTTTTCTTCTCTTTGTGCTGTTTGTTTTTGTTTTCTGTTGTTGTCTGGCATAGATTCTCCCATGCTTAGAGTATCAATTAATAGCCCTAAACTTGAGCATATTGGCATTAGTAGGGTTTCTGATGCTCTCACACATTGACAAAAATAATGAAGACGCAAGTGCAAAGTGTATTTCAGAAGTTGTTGATTCCACTGGCTATTTAGAGGTGTGATAACAAAAATTGTTCGCCTTTTGTATTTTTATACACTAGGATCCTGATGAAAGTTACCCCTGTTCTGCTGGAACTTTTCATGGTCCTAAATAGTTGCTAATTGCTGAAGTTAAAAGTGACAACTTTCCTCAGGCAGCCTCCAAATTAATAAAGGCACCTTGAACATAAGAAGCGACTCACAAATTACAGACAGTCTCATGGGTGCATAGATCTAATTATCAGTAAACACTCAGAAATTTTGCTTTTTTTACAAGAATGCCTCCAAAAAATCAAGTACTTGTGGCATTTATGTCAGTTTATCTCCAGATGACAACTTTAAGTGTACATATTTTTGTTAGCATGATAAACATCTCTCCACTAACATGTGGACATACACACAAATATCTCACAAATGCCTTTACACAGAATTTACTGGAATTCAAAAGGAAAACGGTGGCTTGAGTACAACATTGAAAAAAATGCAAGCATTAAGAAAATACATGTTCATTGCTAGTTATTTTGCTTGTTTTACATGGCATAACTCAATAACAAATCACTACAGAATACTGATCACATCTATTTACCATATTCATGTACACTCATCAAATTATATTTAAATTTGATCTAATTAAAATGTTTCACATTATTATGCCTTTTAAAAATGGTGTCAAGATGAAAACTACCAGAAATTAATGTCAAACCTAGTCTCTAGGTCACAGTGCAATTTCCAAGTTTTTTTCTGAACCATTTTCTGTGGACTGTCAGTAAATTTTTTTACTTTGATCCACACAAAAATAATTCTTTACACTCCAAATGGGAAACTTGTTGTACTAGGATTTTAAGAGTGTAATCCTCAGCAGCCTTCAGAGCAACACTAGTAATGATAGAAGCATCAAATATTAAATATGTGCTAGTGTCATAAAAAGATTGCATGCATAGGGAAATTCACAGTTCCAGGTAATATCAGAAATAAATGTAAAAGAAGATGGAAAGCTGCTGGATAATAGTAATGTCCTGAAAACTTTGGAAATAACTTGAACATACTATGATGGAATATTAGAGATTAAAGCTCTATGGGCTTCCCACCCACAACTTTGGGCCTTCCAAGTATTTGAAGCAAAACTGTATTCTTGATATGAAAAGCACTATTTCTGCATTCAGTCTCCCTGAAATTGGTCTGTAATCTGGCGGGCTGAGACAGAGATACAGCAAAGACTGTGGGTAGCCAGTGTCTTCCCAAAAGACAAAAAATAAATTAATGAGTTACTCTAGTGCATTAATTTTGAAGAACTCACTATATAGATTGTGTTGTTAGAAAGGAATTCTCTTGCTCCTTTGGAAAAAGCTCATGATGATCAGCAAGGACAACTCAGCACAGAAGACTCACAGTAGAAGGCGAAAATGTTTAAACAAGCTGGGAAAAGAAGGAAATGTCATAATAATGTTCAGCTGAGAGAAATTTATTGTCAGAGAAATTAAGTGAATCAAAAGTTTGTTAGTTTACATATTCTAAGAGGATGATGTATGTATTAGAAAACCACATAAAATTTAAACAAGAAATGCATTATATTTGTTTTATATATACTGGAAATAAATGGAGCCATTTCTACAAAGTGACCACATTCATTTCACTTCACAGTGTCTTTAATTGAAAAAAAAAAACAATAGCTCTCTACTGACAGAGTTATCACTTACAGAGTTCTGTGAGATGGAAGGGAGATTTTATGGTCACCTACTGAGCTTCATATGAAGGAATGGGACAAGCCGAATGGCTGTAACAGCTTCTTATCATCCTATAAAAAGTGTGATCTGACTGTGAAAAGGTTTGAAAAAACTTTCACACAGAGCTCTTCTGGGTGCTGCCAATCTCAAGAAGTAACAGTGACAGATCATTGATGGTAATACCCAATAAACTCCTTGCAGCCAGAGAAGGAGAAAGTGATATACAGGAACACCAGCAATGAAAGGGAATTTTATTTTTTAACCACAGTCATTTAAAAAAAACATACTTCTGCTTGCAGTACTTTAGCCAGCCTCACCCTTCCCATTGCATTTATCTCCCCGGAACCTCTATGCAGGGTCATTAAAAAATATGTGTGCTTCCCTCTAGGAAGGCAGATCTGTCTGCCTTGAAACCAGACCATTGATTTCATAACATGCAGCTTTCAAAGTGTAAAAGCAACTAACAGCTTAGGACAGCAGTGTTGTGGGCTCCAGATTGCTCCCTGCCACCTTGGCCTCTCCGCATGTCTGTCCCCACGGAAGGCACGGTCTCCTGGAGGCTCTCAGACATAAGCCAGCCTAATCAAGAGAAGTGTGAAATCACAACAAAGCCTGCTCTTCCCGTTTTGCAGATGGTGAGCTGCCAGGAGGGATCAGCCCAGACTTTAATTGCAAGGCTGATGAGAGAGGCAGGCAAGATGGGAAGGTACATGTTGTGGTGTGGGCAGATGATTACATAACAGTGAGGCTGTCACACACATGGTGCCCAATGAACCAACACACGGTTGAAAAAATGGCACCATCATGGTTTTCCTCACTGCAGAAACAGAAGGATTAAGTACCCTGGCTGTTAGCAAACTTCTTTGCATCTGACCAAGAATCTGGCAAGATTATTATAATTAAAACTTAAAAGGATCTTCTGTTTTAAACTTGTCCCAGGAAGGTACAGAGTTAGCCAGATGCATGTATATGTGTAAATTCACATGCATACCTTCCTGTGTTGCATACGTTCCATGTGCTAGATGCTCCTGTACATATGTTCATGTAGGAACTTTTTTTTTTAGTAATAGATTTTGCCCTAAGGCAGGGAAATGTTCTCTGTTACTCTACGAAAACGTCAAAGAATTTACAACTTGTGGATCTGCATACTCCTTATAATTGTCTTGCTTTTCTACATTACCCAATAGTGGCAAAGTTGTGCTTATGCCTCCTCAGAGTGAGGAGATATCCCTGAGCTTCTGTGTTTCTGTAATGATGAAAGAATTACAGAAATATGGTACCAGCTGTCTGTCATTGGAACAGACAGAAAGGAAGTCAATAATCACCAAGACAGTTGAGTGAAGTTTAAAATCCATACTTGACTGAAGACGTGTCCAAAAACATCTTAAGTACCATCACCTTTTTGTCTGCATTATAAAAATCAGTTTCTCAATCTACGTGCCAGGAAATCAAAGTTTTCATAATCTAATGAAAGGATGCCAACATGTGAAACAAAATGTGTAAGGAAGAGGCAGCAGGCACCAGGCATTGAGCTGTTTCCATATGGGTTCTATTACATGGGTTTTCTATTTCTATAACATAGAAGGAAGGAACTCATGCACAGCTATTTATAATTGTCACTAACTTAAGTGATTGTTTTTATATCCTAGCTTCATAATTAAATGCAAAAAAAAGAAAAAAAGAAAAAAATCCATAAAATAAGTAACATAGATTATGCAAATATTTTGTACTGAAACACATTACATGAAAAACAGCAGTGGAAGTGAAATATTCAAAATCTGTGCAACATAAAGGAGATTAATTCCAAATAGAATGAATGTCATACATTTCCAAGGAGAATTTTTGTTTCAAAGAGGAGAGACTTAAAGCTTATAACAACTGAAAAATTACATATTTATTCAAGGATATTGACCTACTCATATGAGGTCTGGGAAATCTTAACCAATACCACTTTTAAAAATTTTATCTATTATAATATTTTTTTTGGTGTATGACAAGGAAAGGATCATTTTTTTCTGGGAAGAACTGTGAAATGAGAAATCAGTAACCTGCCCTTAAAAACTTTAGACATGAATTTTTCTGTAAGTAGTTTACAAGTTCAACCTGAGTCCAAGGTAGCAGAATTAACTAGAAAGCAGTAGAAGTATTGGAATACATCTTTGTCTTTTTTGCTCTTTAGAAACTTGAATATAGGACAGGTCATCATCATCTCCATGCTTCTAGAGGCACCTGAGAAAAAAAACTCCTGTTTTCTTTTTTTTGTTCTTTTTTTGGTTTTTTTTTGTCCAGAGTTCATTCTGTGCTTGAGGTAAACCATGAGCTCTCATTGTCATACGTTTATCATTGTCATAAACTGCAATATTTTTTGAAGCTGAAACGTGCCTCAAAGCCTGCTTAATATCAGAAAATAATATTCTCTTCCCTGGAACAAAAATATTCTTTAAATATTTCAATAAAAAATATATGTCTCTTCGGACAAAGATGTGCAATGCATTTCAAAATTTGCCTTGTATTTGACAAATCTGTAATTCTAGAGGGTAGTATAAGGGGTTTTGTGGTAACTGAAAGAGAGAGTCTCTTTGGACTGTCCATTTGCAAGCTCTGACTACAATTCTACCATAGAAGTAAAGACTAGAAAATACCTATTCATATGGTTTTAGCTGTGTGAATTGCCCAAACTTTTTTTTTCCCCCCCTCCTGGAATGCACAGATAGACTAATGGATAATTATCCAGATTTCATTAGGAAGATTCTTACACCTTAGTTTCTTTTCATGCTGGACAATGAGGAAAAAAGTTTCTGCACTAGTATTTATGTCTCTCAGATATATTTTATGGTTGTCTATTTGATTTGAACTATTAGCAAATCATGGATTAACAAAAAGAAAAAACATGTAGTTTGGCAAATTGTCAATGGAAAAACTCAAAAAATATTTTAATTGTTTTGAAAAACAGGTGAAAGTATAAAAGTTTCATCTAAATGTTTTTACTGTATGCAGACACTCATAAAAGGCAGTTGCTTCTCTTTTTCCAGCTAATGCAGACACAAAATTCACAAGGACAGTGACGCCACCCTTTGCACACTGCACGGTAAATCTCGAAAAGAACCTGCTCCCATTAGGGATGCAAACACCAGTACTCAAGACAGGTACATTTATACTGGATTGCAGACTTAATGCACTGAGCTTGGTGTCTGCTGGATAAAGCAGTAGCAAGTAGGCAGGATCTACAGAGAAGAGGTGATGGAATAAAGATTTCCCTGCTTCATTGCTGTTAATTCCTGGGTAAAAGAAGTTGAAGCTATACAAAATAGTAATAGCAGTTGGGACATGTTTGTGAGTACGGTTGAAATGCAAGCTGTAAAAGCAGCCTCTCAATGTGATTCAGTCCAATTTGTCCATAAATTTCCCCCTAAATTTAGGAATAACCACTTATTAGATGAAGTAGACAAATAACCATATAATGAGAATGACAGCACTGAAAGAAAAAGCTGTCAGTCAGCAGTCTACATTGATCAGAAGGACAGCTCAATCAGAGATTTCGCAGATGAGACTATGATTTGTTTTGTCCTCATTTTTCGCCCTCAATTCTTTTCCACAGTGTATCATTGAAAATAACTAAGATACATAATAAGCTTTTGATTACATTACCAGATAGGATAATTAAAATACCAGGATGCATCCCTCTATTAAGAGTTTTTCAAATCATGCTGTGACATTCTCTGGCAATTCAGAAATTTGCTTTGCTTTCTCAGTATCAGTCAGTCCTTGTTGATTGCCACAAATTTGACCAGGGAAGAAATCACCTGCTTTTTGTAAAGAAAGTCAAATATAACCTAAACTACACACATTTCTGCAGGGTGCTATTCGGAAGATCCTAAGTTCAAACCTAGGGTGAGTTATTTAGGGTGTATTATTCTCTAGAGACACAGGAAATATTGAGTTGCCAAACAATTCACCTGCAAGCAGGTGAGTGGTCAGCCATCCCCGAACACCACTTGCACCTGAACAAGCACGTGTGAATCACCTCTAACCTTTTTAGGGTGATAAAAGATTAACAACACAAATTGTGAGCAAAGCTTGGTGTATGTACTGCTAGAGGAAAGCATGCTGGAAAACATTAACTGCCATCTTCTCCCTTCTTTCCCTCTCTTTAACTGATCATGGTTTTGCTCTAAAACCAGAAAGTGCATGAGCAATGAAAGATGATGAAGCAAATGTTCAGCCAAGTATGTAAAGAACATGTTACCTGCAATAGAATTGAATGACCAAATTAAAGAAGCTTAAAAACAAAAATAATCCGGAGTATTTTACAGTCAAGAAAAACCTCACCGTCCCCTGCTACAGCTGCAGAATGTGTGACCTCCCTGAATATCATACTTCAACAGGCTATGCAACATTTTTAAAGAGACCTGACTGTCTAACTTCTTTTATGTTCCTAGAGACACCACTTAAAATATTGGAGCTCTAGAAAAGTAATAATAAATATAGTGTGAAACAGGTTTCTGAAATTCCTATGACCAGCCTGTTTCAGGGACTGAAATGACAACAAATGAAAATGAAAACTACACTTCCTCCTATCTTCATGCAGAGCACTGGTAATACAGTGGTTATCACATCTGGTCACATCTGGTTATTGTTCCAGGAATGTATCTACAGTATCTAAACCAGTGCACAGGAACTGGGCTGTAGGAAAAAATATCACTGAAAGATTAAAGCATTTAAAAGGGTAAATGATTTTATTTTAATTTTAGTTGTTTGTTTGCTCTCATGCAAAACTGCTTTACTGACAATAAGGGCTTCCTTGTCACTGAACTATTTATTTCCCAGTTAACAAGAGCTAAGCTCACATAAGTTTTAGGAGTCATTGCTTGTATATATCAAGGGAAAACCAGACTTCACAGGATGGATTTACATTCTTTGTTTAGCATTAGCATACACTAGGACCACTGAGAGTGACCAACCATGCAGTGCATACCATGCATTGCATGCAATTAATTAATCTGAGAACAGATGTTTATTTTCACAGAACTTAGGTACCAGCCCATTAATTTATTGCCACTGATGTTATGTATGATATTACATATTTGCAACCATTATAAAAACCGCCTAAAAACTACAACAGATAAGCATTTTCAAAGTTACAAGTGTGACAAATCACATTTAAAAGTAAAATAAATAAAATAAAAGGCATAATTTCTCATTCAGAAAATGTTTGATCTCTAAGGCTCTTTCATTCAGGGGAATCCTTGTTTTATTATATATATATACACACATATATATAGATATACACGCATCTATATATATATATACACACATATATATATAATACATCTGTGATTTGGTTAGATAGCTCTTCAGAACAATTCAGAACAGTCATTCAGATTAATTCAATCTTTCTTTGATTATCACCTTCATGCATGACTAAAAGCACCTAGCCTATAGATTAAATTAAATATTTCTTGGTTGTATAAGCTATTCAGCCATCTTCATCTGACCTCCCACATCACTATAAGGACACTGACATCAGTGGACCTGTATTTGAAAGAAACGAGGAAGAGAATAAGAGACCAAAAAGACACTACTGGAAGAATAGGTTTTTTCCTTATAATAAGACTTCTTTGAGCACCTATATGATCATTTCACTTCCCTTCACATGGTTAATAATAAATAGTTCACAGCATCATAGAGATGTGCTGGGTAAACACTGCAAGTTATGAGGCAAATTTACTGCTTTATAAACTCACAGCCAAGTAAAGCTGTCATTTGCAAGAACAATTAAGCCATTATTCTGTTCCATGGAGAATGTAGGATATTCCTGAAACCTGTAAATTCACAGGAAAGGGAAGCTGGCCATATGTTCAGAATAAATATTAGCATTTTATTAATACTGAATTTGTTTGCAAGCTTCGAGCCAGAATATATTTTCATTATTTACCAGGATTTACAATTTTTCCGCTGCTCCTTGCCATCTTGTACATTGTTAAAAGGCAAAAAGAAATACAGGAGTACCCTGTGATGTTTTGGTTTTATTTTCTGGGAATAAAGTACTTGAAGTCCTGCTAGTGAGATGTTGTGAAAAGAAAGAAAAGAAGATAAAAAAAAGACTTTTATCTCTGAGCCATGAAAAGATCTGACATCTGGGGCTACCATAAAAATTGCTAGTGTGGCCTGAAGATTGTCCAAATATAGATAGAGGATGATAATATAAAATGTTTCTGTTGTATAGCATGTTTTTACTACTCAGTCATATAACATCACAATAGGATCTTTAATCTTTAGGGAATCACAAGATAAAACTTCACAAAGTATCTTTCTGAAACACTATAATAATTCTCAGATCTACTGTAGATGCAAGCAGTATAGGATTATCACCTCGATTGTGTAGTTTCCAAAGAATGAATCATCCACAAAAGGTATGTATGTGGTGTGTGGTGACAGCAGAAGTTATAATTTCCCTGAGGACCTAAGTGCCATATAACCTTCACATTTGACCACAAGATTCATCTATCTGTATCTCTTGCACACAAAACTAGACATGCAGTGTAGCTATTATGTTAGGCTAAAATAATATGTGTGTAAAAGTTTAAAGAATGAGGCTGAATTCAGCCACTGAATAGGAAAGAAACCCTGATTTGTAATTAAAGCAATGCTGGTTCTGTCATTTCAACTCAGAACAAGAACACAAGCCTAAACTTCTTCATTGTCCTCACAGTCACAAAGCTGACCCACATTTCACATTTAATTAGAAGTGAGCTAACTGGACAGGCAGACTGAAGCTGCAGAGACAGCTCATATCTGAGTGCTCTGCTTTTAAACATAAATTCTTCATACATTTTTCAACAGCAACTGAAGTTTTTTGAGCCACTGGGGTCTTGAAGTTGAGGCCAAACTCAGACAGAACTCCTAAGGGTTGGGTGGATAAAGCCCTCCTTTCCCCTGGTGCCATTGCAGAGATGTATTGGGGTGAAATGGAGTTCCATAGAGTCAGCAGGTTCTGGGAGCCCAGGATCCAGCTCTGCCAGCTCCACAGGGAAAAACACTGGAAAATTTCAGAGAGAAAAAGCTGGTGCAGCCCATCCTCTTGAGATCATAGTTTCTATCTGAGGAAAAGGATTACAAACCCCAAAACACACACCGCACAAATGTAAAGCTAATGTGGAAAATTCCTATCTAAACTTCTACGGACAATGCCACAAGAGTCATGTTATGACCACAGATAAAAGGGAATGCTTTATGTTTTAAACTCTCATTACTGCCATGGGACTCATACAGATGTACTAAAAGCCAGAATAAGCCCCTTTAAATTATTAATTGCAGTTACCTAAGAATAACTTGGTGAATAAGAAGAAAAATGGTAAAAATGTACCATTAAAAACATATTAAAACAATAAAACATGTCAAGTGCACTGTACATTGCCAAGCACTTTTCTGTATAATTTAAACCTTTGTACAAGTATCTTTAAGTAAAATTACACTTTTTTGCCCAATTTAGTATTTATGATATTAATTTCCAGAGGGTGTGTATGCTTTGCTGAATGCTTATTTCTGAGCCCCACAGCGACTCTCACAGTGGAAGCAAAAAGGTCCCAGATGTTAGATTTACCCATTGTTGACATTTCTGAGTTTAAAGAGCAGAAAAGCTCTTAAGTCTGTAAATGAGCTGAGCCACTGGAAACTCTCATTCCATGAGACAAGCCATGGCAGCAATGGGATGCCACCAGGTTTTTTGATCCCAGCGGACACAGAATGTACAAAGTGTGTCAATATCTTGACTGAATGTGGGCTAAAAGGCTGTGTGCAACTGTACAGTAATAAATGACTTAACCTGGTCTGAGAGTATGGAACAAATTCCTAAGAGAAAGACACGAAAAGCCTGCTATTTTTTTGTGCATTTGAGAGCATATTTTTTTCAATGTATACCATTATAAGGTCATAACTCATGGGTCTGTTATAAAATTGAAGTATTTTAGGGCTTTTTCAGATCATACTGAAACTTTTCTATGAAAAATTGCTACAACTTTCTGCAAACAAAAAAAAAATAGAGAAAAATAGAGAAAATGGCTTTAAGTGTAACCTCTAAAATACGGTGCTGTAATCCACAGCTGCAAAGGTTACTGGCTAGCTCTTAAAATATTTTCTGAGCATTTAATTTCTGTGCAGCTCACTAAATTCCCACTAATTAACATGCAGTTAAAAAGTGAGCAAATTGTTAATGTTATTACACTCTGATCTTTGCTCTGAAAGAAATGACACCATTTATCATTTTATGCAGTTAAAATTTCTCTAACTGGAAAGAAAACTTTTAAACTTATGTAACAAATACTCTCCAGCACTAAGATGCTTCCTCTTTAAATATAAATATTTTTATTTTTACATTTTTTTCTTAAAAATTGCTCTTTAAATTTTCTTATTCTAAATGCTCTGTACTAATAAGGCAACTGCTTTTCTTAGACATCTGTCCTTAGTGTTTGTTAAACTTTAAATTGTGTAGAAAATGAAGAATTTTTAAAAAGCAATTTCTGAGAGGGAGCAGAAGACCCAGCACTTTCTATTTGTCTTGTCTCAGGTTATGGGAGTGGTATCTGCACTGCAGGGATACGCAGAACCTGGACTGTATGAAAATGGCACCTCCAAAGAAATAGCTTTGGGATCCCCAGCTCCAAAGACCAGCATGAATGAAAACCAGTAGGATGCTGCAGGAATCCAGGTGTGGTGATATCTTTCTACTTAAACTCTCAATAGTACAGGCATTAGAAATGTCTTTGAACAAGGTTTCAGTGAAAAGAAATTCCTCAGAAATCAAGGAAATTCCTATGGTCAGCCAGGAGATGGCTGTCAGCAAGGAGGACAAAAGAATATAAGGAATATAGGAGGAAGAATGTGATGAAAGGAGGAAAATTATATACTGAAACAAAAACAAACAAACAAACAAACAAACAAACAAACAAAACCAAATAGAAATTGGTGTCCAGATGAGATTCTAAAAATCTGGCCTCAACAGAGGAGAACTGAGAATTTCTAGCTCATTGCAAAACAAAAGTTCTTAGTTCTTAAAATCTAAATTCCATATTTTAAACTCAAGTGAATAAAAGAGTAAGGCAGTTTAGGAACTCATAGCCTTCAGTGGCAAAATTTTGGAGTTATATGCACTCTATAGTCAGATCTATTTTCTTGTAGGACAAAACCTCTCTTTAGAATTCTTTTTAATCCTTATAACTGTGTTGCTCCATCTTTTCAGCTATGCTGGCTAAACTCATTAACATATAATTAAAGAAAGAAAATTAAAAGTATGATTGCAATATTAGACTGCAATTTCTTATCATCCTAATCCAAAAACACATTGTTTGATACAGTGTTTTTAATTTATTCAAAGTGTACCTTAAACTGATCAATTCTGCTGTCCTTGGTTAAGAATACATATGTGTAATATAGGTGCATATAGTATACACAAGGCATCATTTTATTGTTATTCTATTTTATAGTTATTTTACTTCTACACATAAATCAGTAGAGAATCTTTCAATAAATGACTACAACAAAGCTAACAAGGTTTGTATTTACCTCATAACACCTGTCAGGAGTGTATATTATCATCAGTATTTTCTGTAGTGGAATTTTATTTCTCAGACTTTTGTTTTTTCCTGTATTAAATTTATTGGTTGTTTGAGTGTTGCATATCTGGGAACTTCGCTATCTCATGCAACTTAATGATTCCAACAAGAAATATAGATTACTATATATAATAGATCTGGATGGCTGAGTGAATGAACCATGAAGCAAATACAAATTAAAATCAAGGTTTCTTTTACATTCAAAGCGATCACAGTATCAGGAGGAAAAGGACATAAAGTACTTGGATGATGTATTTTACTCGTGGAAAGCAAAGCCAAACAAATTTCTGAAGCTACATATGCAGTGTTTGGGGAATACAGAACTACTCTGCATGGGTTGGCTCTCTTTACCCAAGATATAGCATACATCTTTGGGGGGAAAAAAGGTTTGATGATTTCAGTTGGCTTTTATTTTTTATGATGTCACCAAACTAAAGCATGATTTGGATGCTGAAATGTTTGGTTAGAACCCTGGGTTACAACTTGTATTAAAACACAAAAATAGTGTGAGTAATTAGTACAAAGCCTTAAACACACACCCACAGCTGATGTATAAACAAACCAAGGCTGGATAGAAAATTTAGCAAAGATATGGATATTAAGTAACCATTAGGCCACCTACCCTTTGTGACAAGGTTCAGGACTCATCAGTCTACAACACAGAAAATGTTTCTGAATGTACTTTGTCCATCTGAAAGGTAAATAGCCAACTGTGTCACAAGCACTGAATTATTCTACTTGAAATTGTGCTGCCTCTCCACCTTTCCTGTGCTTCCCTTCTTCCTAGAGTTTGGGCCAGATAGTCAATGAATTAAACTGCAAAACACACTAATCCCTGACCCCAGGGTTAGAGCTATCATAAGCAGTGACTGGAAATGGCTGCAAATAGTTCTTGTCATGCCCTCTTTCCATTGGCAATCGAGTAATGACACAGGCAGCCAGTCGGAGGTCACGGATTCACACCAGCCGAATCAATTTCTTCTATCAGCATTGCAGAAGCTGTGAACGAGTTTTTTCCTGAGACTTTTGTTAGTTTTAACGTATTTTGTAGATTTTTTTTTCTCCTCTAGGAAAACAAACAAATTAAAGGATATTAAACTAAAATTTGTGCCGTTGAAAAGCTGTAAATCCAGGGTTCCTTCTTGGGGCATCCACTGCCCAATATATAAAATCAAATTTAAATTCAAGCCCTCAGTGAAACAAGAAGTTACTGCTTCAGTTCTTTAAGAACAGAGATTGAGCTCACAATGACAAAAAGAAATTAACAGTAAAAGAGTGTAATTTCTATGGGAAACAGCAAATTTCAAGCAAGTGAGCATCCTCACTCTGCATCAGAAGGCTGTTAATTTTTATCTGGGCCACCACAACATTTCCAAATATGCAAACGGGCAGCCCTTTCAGCTGGGGGGCACAACATTCTTCCATTTGCAAACGTCTGAAATTTATAGGAGAGCCAAGAGTTTGATTCATCTGGGTCCTACTTAGCTTTAACCTGTCTCTGTCTTGTACTATTCAAAAACTTGAATAAAATTCGTAACTTGAGTACACTATCAATTAAATAAAAATCTACGTGCAGTAAAGAGAGAAGCACACTGGGCTAAAAAATATATATGTCTTATCACCACAATGAAACCAAATTACATACATTTTGGGGTCAACAGAAAATATTTTTCTTTCAGAAATTCAGATACTCCATATAGAAATTACCTATGTCAACAGAGATTTTTGAAAACTCATGGAAAACATACCTTGTTGACATTTTTTACATGCAGATTACAGTGACAAATTGAAAGAGATTATTTTCTTTCAAAAGCTTTTGTTGGTGTTTTCCCTCTCCTGTTGTCCAGGTTGCTTTTCCAACTGAAAGGCTCCAGGAAAGGACTGCTCCTATTAAGGAACACACTTAAGTACACATTTAATTTTCATTAAAGTTTTAATGGGATTCAAGCATGTATTAAAGTGCTTTTCTGAACTGCAGCCAAAATTTGAAAGTGAAGTGTGAAGTACCTGGTTTTCAGCAGGTGCATGTGTTCAGGCCTCAGTTTCACAGCCATATAATCCTAATTTCCAGAGGACAGCTGAATTGCAATACTCTTCTGGAGACTGAGAATCTGGATGGGCAGAATTTCCAAGTAAGTTTTTAAAGAATTTTAGACACTTAAGAACAAAAACCAGCAGCCAGTATGGTTTTCACTCACAATGAAATATGAACTGAGGAACTTACTTGCCTCTTGAAGTGCCTGAATACTTGGGAAAATCTACCCAGTGGACATAGGACAAAACCTTTCAATTACAATATAATCAAAAAGAACAATGAAGGTTGTTGTCACCAAACCACATAAGAATCTTTCCTTTTTGGGGGAATTTTCCTAGCTGTTTCTTCTCCAAACTCTCAAGACAATTTTGCGACACTGTCCCTTCTGGATCCTAGGCAAGTCTTCTTTATATTGTATTATTTCTTGATGCTATGACAGATTCCATGATTCAGAGAGAAGTACTACAGTGTTTTTTTTTATAGAAATCAGTTAAAATTTGTTCTATTACAATTCCTAGTAAATACTTTCCTGAGTATGTTTGGGGCAGAATTTATCTCCATAATAACTTCCATAGCAGGGTTGGAAATCTCCAAATGGAAGGAAATAGCTATGCTCGAAAAATATCAGAACAGTGCCTCAAAAATTAATTTAATTTTAGGATGCCACTCATCTGTTTCTCTGAATACTCCAATAATATCCTCCCTAATTGTGGATCCAGTCATTGCAATTACTGATGTCCTGGGTTTAATACATCTCACCCTGAAATACATCTAAAATACGGTAGATCAGCTTTGACACCATGTTGCCCATGGATATTACTTTGATTCAAACATGCAGGGACAAATTTTCCTTTACTTTTCAAGGCTGCTGCTTCTATTCTATATTTGAGGATATACATTTTCCCCTGGAAGTTAGGTGTACTTCTTGTAAGACTTTTAATTTCCTTAAATTTATTGCCTAAACCTACAAACCTTGCTTTGCATATGTTCTTTGACTGCCATGCCTGGAGCAATGTTACCAATGTTTCACTCTCAATTTATTGTAAAGGGAATTTAAGGTGATTAATTGAAGGTGATTGTGGATGTCTAAAGATAAAATGAGATGAAGTTCATCTTTGGTCACTACAAAATACCCTGAAACTACAGCAGAAATTATGATATAAAATACATTTCTGTGTACAGGTGCCATGATCCCGGTCCTTCACAGGGACCCTCTGTGACTTCATGCTGTCCCTTAGTGCACATCTGTGTCACTCCTGCAAAAAGACAATTAAACAAGACTTCAAAGTAGCTTCTTCCTTTTCCACTTTCACAGTCAGAGAATTCTGTGTTTGATTCTCAGCCTTGCACTGAGTGACTGAAAGAATTCAAGACAAGTTTCAGGAAAACATGAGTATTTTTTTTCTTTTCCACATTATCAGCATTGTGTAAAAATAGCAAACACATTTTATATGAACATTTAAAGATACACTTATTTCACAGAAAAATAGTAATATAAAGCCCTTTGTGACTTTTCAAAACATTTATTCTCTCATCCTGAAGAAAATGGAGGATTTTCTTGAGACTACTGTACTCTTAGCACACACCTTATTTGGTAATCTACCCTCAATTTTCTTTAAACCATCAGAGGAGATGAATGTTTCAGAGTTTTGAATTAACTATTTCAAGAGCAATATGAGAGACAGCACCTCAGATGGTCATCTACCTGGATGAAGATGTAACTTATGCATCACCTTGAGTAATCAGTTCCTGAACCAAGGCACCCTGCTGAGCAACTCTCCTTCACCCTGCTATGTTATTTTCCACCAATGAAGCTCCCACAGCACCTCACATAGTCAAATAAATTCATCAGTCTTGATTAAAGCAGAGTTCATGAGCTACCAGTGCTTTCTGAAGAGGGCAGCTGGTCTTTCTGCACTTGTGTGGGCCTAAACCAAGCCTGTTCTTGCTTTTTCTCATAAATACTTATGTAACAATGAAAATTTACAGGGAACATTACAAATGGACCAAGCACATGCTTTGTTACAAAAAACCCAAACAAAAACAACAACGAAAAAACCCAAACCAAACCAAACCAAAGCAGAAAAAAAAAGGCATTTCTATTTTAAAAATAATTATTAACCAATTACAAGAATCAGGAGAATATGCAAACAGCTCGATTTTTAATGAAAAATTGGTAATTAAAGATTCATAAATTTACAAAAGAACAGATATGATATTTGTTTAGGGATGCATGCCTCCTGCTTAGATGTCTAACCTGCCTGCTTTGACATCAAGCTGCACATTTAAATGGAAACAGCATCCTTCTCTCACCAAAGTGGGCTCTGAAAACCCAGTAAGCAAGACTGGAGCCAGCACTCTTCATAACTCTGAGGAGACCCAGCTTTGCAAGTACTAAGAAACTATTTGTAATCACAGAACAGTAACAACAGTTCTATTACAGTGCAGGCATATATTCCTTTTTTCTTATGTTTTTCCTGACAGAAGATGTTCACAGAAACTCTGAGCATCTTGAAACTGAAAACTTTCCTTGCAGAAAACAACATCAAACTATTCAGAAACATAGAAACACTCTGGTCGTGAAACTCTGAGGCAGTTGCTGGTAAAAGCATTAATAGCACAGCTTACCACGAGAGAATAATTACGAATTTGCTCAGAACTATCAACTTGGTTTTCAAATGAGTTCTTGTTGCTGAAGAAAACTGGACAGGTTCTTTATTTCCTTCCTACCCCTTGGGAATTCATCTTAGAGAAAGTCACTTGTCTGAACTATTCAGGTGCCTGCCTTTAAAACAAGTCAGCAAGAGAAGCAAAAGACACAAACTTGGAGTTCCTTTGAAATCAGTTGGTGGTTTTCACTTTTTTCCAGCCCTTTTTAAAGAACTCTAACTGTAATTCCAGGCAAAATTCATATTAGTAGAAATGCATGAAGACAATGGATGTTTCTGATACCAAGTGCTGTTACTCAGAAATATCATACTTTCTGGACAGCAAACATATAATAATACATTTCTTTTTCTTCTGTGGACCTCAACTCCATTCTCCAGGTAAACTACATTAGGGCTGGACTATGAAGTGAGTCAAAACTGCTGTTTGCAGCATAAAGTGATGAGGAATAAACACAGCCTGATTCCTTCCCACCCCCAACCATAACACCACTGATGAATACATGCATGAATACGCAAGAAAAGGGTGTCCTGCTGCTACCAGCTCCCAAGGTTGATTTATCCCATGTGTAAAGGAAGATGCAGGAAATGAATTATGAATACAAAAAATGCAGTTGTTACCTTTGATCTCCCTTGGGAAACTCTCATTTCTCATAGTCTCCAGTAATTGCAGTAAACAGATTTTTTTTCCCCCGCATAAACAATTTGTGTTCTTATTCTTATCTCCATGAATGGAACAATAGAAACAAAAAAACCGAGGTCTCTAAAAATTACCTGGTAAAGTTCTGCAACAGGACCAGGGAGCTTGTTATCCCACCATCTGTTTGTGAGCTTCTGCAAAAGGCTGATTCTGTAAAAGAGCAATTTTATCCCGACTTCTGGTGACAGCCAGGCCAGTGTCTTCATTAGACTGAGACGGACTAAAGGCTTAGAATGCTCCTTAAATTTCCTCAGAAGAAGCTTAGTAGATTATACCTTTTTTGGTATCCTTTAATAATTTTTGTCCACGTCCCTAGAAGTTTTATGGCCATTTTTCTCCAAAGGAATTCACATTTCTCTGAAATTTTTGACCTTGGAGGTGTGCTGATATGATGTAAAAAGCAAAAGTAAAAAAGCAGATGACACCTGAAAAACTCCAATGTTGGAGAGCAGCCATAGCCTGCCTGCCCTGGGACTGGTGGTGCTGCCTTGCAAATTCTGTGGTGAGTGTGCAGAAATTTAATCTTTCCCAAACACAATTTATTAGGATTATAAACCATTTATCTGTTTCATGTATTAGAAATACTTAGACAATACACAAAGTAAGAATTTAAAAAAAAAAAAAGAAAAAGAACAAACCTGAAACGAGAAAGAAATTTGTGCATGGTTCAACGGATTTTAATATTGATTAACCTAGACTATGGATAGTTTGAAGGGAAATAAAAACTAGGAAAAAAAGCTACTTCATATTTCAAAAATATGCTTGAGTATCCAGGGAGCTGGAGGTGGTAAAAATTCATCTATGAGGGTAAAATGTAATTATATAAATAAATATGAAAATGTTTTTGTTTATTTGTGGTACACTGGATTTCACATCAAATTAAAGATTTATACAGTAAATCATACAGCAGAAGTAAAATCATTATGCAAATGTCATTTCTGTCTTCATGGCAAGGGTTTTCTTTAAATATGCATGCTCATTTGAGTGTTCATTTGAGCAGAACATATACTTACCTATAGAGTCGTTCCACTTTATTTCCCAGATGCTTGTCTGGCTGCTGTTAGGTGGCTTGTTTGGTTTGTTTAGGGAAAGAAGGCACCTTAGAATAGAAGCAAACATGTGAATTCTTCAGAACTCCTTGGCAAAAACTTAGCAATGATGGTTTTTCAAAATACAAATAATGTACTCAAATTGCCAAGGCCCTGAGGACACTCACCAACCCTCACAAGTCCCAGGGCTCCCTAACACTAATAAAAAAGAAAGTATTATCACTTAGTAGGGCCATACATTTAAATGTGCTGTTAGATTTTACTAATAAAGTAAGATTTGCATGTTCTTCAATTTTTCTTTGAAGTAGCTGTGAGCTTCTCTGTTGCGCTCCAGGAATGTAGATACCATAGCACGTTAGGAGTCCGCAGTTAAAATTATTGCAAAAACAACTCAAAAACCATCAAAGCAAATTCACATGCTCTGCAGGGTAAAGTGGGAAAATCTTCCAATATTAAAAATACCTAATTTTTTTTCAGAAACACTTTTACACTACTTCTCTAATTATTTTTAATTTCTGTGTAGTGATGAACAAAACTATTCATCTCGACTGGTCTATTTGACAAGAAGTCTACTGAAGCTCATATTTTTTGTTAGGAATGATCAGGATGGAAATATACCAATGTACAGAAGCCTTCCCAACTGCTTTTGTGCTCTGCATTTGCAGTTCACACTGTCCATGGTGTGTGACAGGCTGGCTCTGGAGACAGCTTGGCCAAGCTACCACCATGGCAAAGTCACACAAGGGCTGCTCTCAGCCTCTCCTGAATAAGATTATGTTTCTTCAATATCTGGACAGAGAGTCCAGGCTCTCCATTTAAGCAGAAAATTCTGGGTTTAGAATAAATCACTGCTAAAACTCCCAACTGCATTTTTGTCTGAAAATAAATACCCAGCACTTTCTTAGGTAAAATTAATCTTTATGCCTAGGCATAACACTTTGCCTTAACAATGTGCATCTTTCACCTCCTCCCTATTTCACAGTCTTAAATAAGGTTTAAATATTGCATAACTCTTCTGTTTAACTCTCTGAATGATGAAGAATTTCATGTTATATGAAAATCCTGATAAAAAAATGCCCTGAAAAATACCGAGAGTGAAAGAATATAAAAAGAAAGCTGACATTTCATATTTCACATAAACTCCCAAGTGTGCAGTATTTATTTTCATTTTGCACTGAAACAAAATGGAATGCTTTTAATACTTTCATAAAGCATGTCCAAGTTAAAATGTCATAATTACAATAAAAACATCAGGTTTTAAAATTCCCTCTCTGTTGGGTCACAGATAATCAGAGACTTTACCATCAAACAAGTCATTTTCACCTAAAACCTTTCTAGAATGAATAAATTTCTACATTATTTCAAACTAAAAAATTAGCATATTTCCAGTGTATTTTATCAGAAAATTTTCAGTCTACTTCACATAGAAATATTAGTGAAGTATGTTGTCAAATCATGCTCAAACAGATGTTAGAGAACATTTATTTTCATTATTCTCTTATCTCTGCTAGAGAGACGTATTGATTACTACTAGTTCAATGTCAAGGTCCTAAAAATAGAAAGCATTATTTAATAAAAAATAGAAAGGAAATTGTTTCTATCCTGGATTACCTTGCAACACTCAGTGGCACAATAGATGAGTGAAAGGGGCAAGAGGAGAGGAGATTAAGGGTTAGTATCAGCTCTTATGACGATAGTCTATGACTTTCTAAATTTACATGGCCTGGAAGGCTCAAAAGATATGATATATACAGGATGCAAATTAATCTTTCAAAATGTAGAAAGTCTCAGCAAGCTATTCCATTATAAGGTGTGGCTTGACCCCAAGAGCTGAATTTAGCCTCCCATCCATCACAGACTAATTACATTTCCAGACAAAAAAAAAAGGGTAATAATTCAATGTGATGTGTAAGGAAGTGACCATGTAACTGCTGTTAACCTATGCATCATGCTAAGTAATTGTCCTAAAGTCTGGCTTTTAAGTTTTTCTCACCTATTTCAACAAAACATGCCAATGGAGAATATTTTCCTCTCCTACGAAAGGGCATTTGTGTTCGCCCCACAACCATCACATAACATGAGGTTTACTATGTAACACAGCCTTTGAGCAAATCATGTAAGTGGGGAAAAATGTCAGGATTTATGCAAGAGAAGTTCCTTGACACAGCTTCACTTACATTCCACAGGGACCTTGTGTTGTATAATTTAAGCCATAAAGAATATTTGTTAGACTGATTTACCTTGTTACTGGTGCTGTACTATTAAATTGTTATATGCCTTAGTGATGGCAAAGCATTGAGAATAATTTTTTGAGGAAAATGAAAGGGTGCATAATAAACCCAACGCAGAAAAATTGTTCAAGGGAACTTGTCATGTGTTCACTGACTACTGTAAAGCAATGGAAATGCCCCTGAAATAGCTTTGGGACTTTTGGTTCACACTCTTGAGGATGCTGTCAGTACATCCTGTGCTAACAGAGGTCCAATATCTAAACTCCAGTAAAAGTTATTTATGTTAACTACTCAACTTGCAGCATGAACTATATGGGGTCACAGTAAAGAGAGCATGGAAAAAATTCATTACTCTCTTGGGAGGGACAATGAGACTCCCCAGCCACAGCCTTGGCAGGTGTGCACAGGACTTGTACTGCCCAGGATCATAACTTCAACTCCTATGCTTAAGGACTCTGCTTTTAAAGAAAACCCTTGTTATTTTTCTATGCTCCTAAAACACCCAAATTATTTTCTATTCACTGGCTTCCTGGCAGCAACTAAGAGAGTTGGCAGGGGTTTCCCTGTGAGTGCACAAAGGACCAAGACATAATCCTGTCTTTGACAATGTACTAATGAGTGATAAATTCTTTTAAATGCAAAGAAGGGAGAATGGATGTATTAATAATCTTTAAGCTCTGCTACTGCAAACAGTAGCTGCCTGTTCCTAATTATGTAAGTAAAAACATGCCACATCAGAAGTCTTTTCCCCAGATCCCTAAATCAGCTGTCTACTATGAGCTGAGCAGGATGAATACCACAGGCAATATTTGCAGCTATGAATGTATCCTTTTAAAACATCATTCCTGAAGAAGTCTTACTGATGCTCGCACCTTTCACCTGTTGAATAGTAACATCTTTGTGAAAATATTCATGCAATCAGAAGGAGAGATAAAAATACTGTAGGCTTGAAAATAATGGCAAGTAATGAAAATGCTATACTCCTTGCAGACCCCTGATTGAACCAGTAAAATAACAAAATTAAGATGTTCAAATCTACTTCTGCTTGTGGACACTATAAACTTAGGTAGGCTGTACTTGGTTACTGGGCAGGTCACTAAAGGTCTGCATAAGGGCTGCACTACAACCACATGAGGAGAAAGCACAGAGAATGATGTCATACATCACTAAGTGGACAACCTGCTGCTGATTAAGAACCATTGGAACACTAATCAAGAAAAAAAACCAAGACAGTAAGGCTCATAAACTCACACATAGTGCTATGCTAACAGCTGGCACATAGCTGCCTAACTTTGGCATGGGCAGAACAGATGTACCTCTAGCTACAAAATGGTGCAGCAACATAACTACACTGGAATGGAAGAAAACCTGTGGAAGGAAGAAGGCACAATCTCACATCTAGTTTTGGGTGGAAAAGATCTTTCTGAGCTCCCTACTGGAAGAGAATTAGGGTTCTTTTAATTTGGCAGGCTGCCTCTCACAACGGTCATTTTGAGATGCACCAAAGGAAGACAGAAGGATTGCATATTACAACTATGGCATCCCAATAAAATTCCTAAGAATATAATGCTGAGTCTTGAAATTACCAATCCTCAAAAATGTGTTGGCAACCATCAACACGAACATTTCAAAAAGTCAAATCTTTGTGAGATTTTGCTTAGTCTTTGACCTCAGTAGCAACCTGCACAAATGTATTTCATAGTTCATTTATGTTCTGTATGAAAGAATTTTCCAACACAGATTTGAATCATCTTATTTTCAGTTTCAGAGTACCTTTCTCATTATATGTGAGAAGAAGCACTAACTTCTGATCTATTATCTTTTTGACTAATCTGCAGGTTTGATGTTCATTGACAGAGGTGGTTTTTTGCCCATGTGTTGAAGTACTTGTTTATATGACCCTTCCTCATAAAGGAAATCTTGGTCTTCTCAGTTTTTAACAAGAAATCTTGTGGTGTCTCAGCATTGTCATTGATTCTCCTCTCCCAGTCCTGAAACTGTCCTGAAAAGTGACAATATACTTTGAGACAAATACTTCAGCAAGCATCTTACATGAGGTCATATAGTATTATAATATTGGTATTATGTTATTTCCCAGTATTGCACTCCATTAAATCCTCTGCCCATCCTCTTAAAAAGTGGTGGCATTTCTGAGTAGTGGGTTGAGAAGGTAACTAACTTCAGATTTGTGTCAATAACTGTTCTGAGGTTTGTTATCTAACTAACCCTTCAACAGTAAAGGAGGGAAATACTGACACAGCTTCATGCCACACTCCGTTATGTGCTTAATGTGGTTATATCTTGTGCCTATATCTGAATTTTGAAATATTTTAACAATGTATTTGTGTATATTCAAAAGATTGAAAAGTTCTGCTGTTACTCAGAAGTACCTATCCCATCTGCATGGATACTTGTGGACTGAGAGAAATGCTCAGCACAGCATATTGTATAAAATTTACCATATAAAATAACTCATAAAAGTGCAAAATTCTTTAATTAAACATGAATGAAACAAAAATAAAGCTATACAAGAACAGGAGGAGGACAACTCAGGCAACAAAAAAGACATTCTCAATAAAAAGTGAGCATTTTTAGTGATTAACAGGAAACAAAAACTAAGCTGTCTTGAAGGGTTATTACTCATATACACTTAAAGGGCAACTAAAATACAGATTTCAAAACAAGATTTTTCAAAAGTGTAACAGGGAACTGCAAAACTTTCAATCTTGTTTGATTCAACCATATGAGAAAAATTTGGATAACCCCATAGTTTTTATTCCTTACATCAGTGATTAACTCTTTGTGGAGACTTGTCCAACACATTGTCCAACAACAAATCAATCATACACCAAGAGACCCTCATACACAGGTGGGATTTTGCATTCCCTTCCATCATACTGCACCATGTCACAGTGATGTCCACTTCTGAGGGGTTCAGATCATGTTCTTCCCAGGCCTTTTTCATCCCTGTCTTCCTTTCCAAAAGGCAGCCTCAGGTGGTCTGAACAGGTGCTCTATGGTTCTGCATCCCAGATAGGAAGGATCTGCTTCCAAACCTGCAGTGTTGAAAAGCCAGGCAGCTCAGTTCTGGGAGTGGCATTTCTTTTTAGGCCTCCCAGAATAAGGATGCCAAAAGTTTTATACCCTGAGCAGAGTCATTCCCTCTGTAAAAGAATCATTATCCTGGCTTCTCAATACTTTTCATAAAATTTATATTTATTTTTGCTGAACGTGTTTTATGGACAGCTGTAAAATGTCTGTGGGTAACAGCTACAGAGCTTGCAACAGCAAAGAATTAAGTCACTGCTACCCCTGGAGTGCTAATGAGGTAAAAATGTGCTGAATGTTCATACTTTCGTGGGGATACACATATTATGCTTGCTACAGGTGCACAATGCTAATTTGCTTTTTGGGCAAACTGCTCCATTTGCATAATTTTATCATCCTGAAACCTGCAAACATCAGGAAAATCTCTGTGTTTCTCTGCCTGTAGCATTAAGTCATTGAATATATAAGAATCAATATAATCTCTCAGAACCAGAGGGAAGCCCTGCTGGAGTCCTGTGTTTGCTAAATTATAGGATCAAAGCCTTGAGGTACTCCAATCCAGGTCCCTTGTCTATAACCAACATAACTATGGAAATATCACTGTCTGCAGGGCCAGAACTACTTTTTCTGACCCAGCAATACTTTGGAATTGTCAAATACTGATGATCCATCCACTTGGAGATATTGCTATAAACTTAGCTCATAAATAAAGAAATGAAGCTAGATATTATCTTTTGTAAAATGGTTGGGGAGCAATTGATACCTTCCAATTTGTTCAGCCATAATTGAACGTGATTCAGCCTGTACCTACACTTCAAAAATAGGTGCAATATTTGTATTACTTTTCATCATTTTTCATGTTAAATCCTTCTACGTGAGTTGAAATAACTTGAGATAAACACAATCAGTAGAAGACAAAGCCAACTTTCCAATGGTCATTACAGTCGAAGAAGTTTTTTGGTGAGAGGATGTATAAAGAATGAAATATAAAATAATTTGGAGAAAATATGAACAAGCATCATTGAAACAGCACACTGAATCGATAAAAATAAAGGAATATTAATAGGGAATAACTATTAAATAGTACTCACAGTTCAATTTGGATCTTTAAAACCATTTTCAGAATATTTTGGGTTGATCAGTATGGGGTTATCTGGCTAGAAAAAAAAAATCTATCCTGCAATGCATCCAGCAAAAAAAGAGCTTATCAAATACATGAGAGAGGACTTGAGTCTGTTAAAAAAATGCAGTATCTTGACCTTTTCTCCTGCCACTATGTAAGTTTCTGTAAAATCTGTTTTTTCGACTGCTTTGGTAGCTATGGTATTTTTTTTCACAAACATACAGTTAAATCAAAAGCAGTAGTCAGCAGAGGCTGCAGTCACAAAATGGTTGGAGAGAATCATGAGAAAGAACAAGAGTAAACACATATTGAACACATCAGAAGGAGGCAAAAAGTTGAAACAGGAAAACCAGAAAGATTACACAAAGCAAACAGTAATTTGGCAGTTTAAGAACACAAATGCAATACATGCTCTGACATCAGAGAAGTATTTCTTAGAAAGAGACACAAACCTTCCAGATATTACAAAAAAAGTTTGAATAAATTTATTTTGAGTAGAAAAAGTAGTTTCTTGGGTTGAAAGAATAGGCTGCCCTGGATTCTGAAGGGCGTTTTTCGTTTGTTGGAATCTTAAAGTGAATAGGTTTGGGGCTGAACAGGAGGGAAATTATATTATAAAATCTTTTGTGACTTTTCCCCTCTGACAGAACCTCAAGAACTACATTACTTCATGGCAAGGGAAAGTCAAATTTGCCCTGGAAGAACCACGGGTGCTTCTATCAGTCCTGAAAATTCTGCTGTGCCACAGATCATGTGTGTCAGGCAGGCAAAGGAGCCGCAGAGAGTTCTCCCAATAGCTCTGATCTACTCTCACAGCATTTCTGACCGTGGCATGATCCTACCACCACTTAACAAAACTTGCTCTGGTTTTGGATAGGGTTTGCTTCTGTCTCCACCACACACTTTCAGTACTCAAATTTTGGTATTTTTCTTTAGGTGTTTCTTATTTTCATTCATTCCTCTATTTATCACAAAAATTCTTGCTTTTTTATTTTTGGTTACTTTTTTTTTTTTTTTAGTACTTAATGTACAGTGTCCTTGAACCCCCACCTGTCTCCTTTTCTGCCTTCCAATCTGTCTTTCATTTAAATGTCCTTTCCTACATGCCTCCTCTAGTAATTCTGCAATATGTTACAAACTCCTTAACTATTAAGAAGCGATGACAACACTAAGGACTCTCAAGACAGATTGTGGGGACTAAATAAAAATAAAATGAATCAAGCGTTTAAACTAATAGCAATTAATACTACAATTCCTGGGAAGAGCAATTCTCACTGAAAGGTTTTTTGAACTCAGGAGCCCAACAATAAAGCTGCCCTGACGTGTAAAAATACCATCAATCTGGCACACTGAAGTATTCCCTCAATGAGTCTCTCCAGCAGGTGCATCATTTATGGTTTAAACACTGATGATCTCAACTACCTATCCAGCTTCACACCACAAATATTCCTCTGCTTTGATGCCTTAGGAATTCTCGCCAACATTAACAATTACAGCAATTTTTGAATCAGAGTATATCTTCTGATTACTAGGAAATTATATCCTTGAGGAAAGTAATATATTTTTAGTATACTTGGCATACTTTTAGTACAGCTAAGTATTTGTAGAATACTTGAATTACAGCAAGTATACTCATTTTTCATAACTGTAGAGTGACACAGTATAAAACAAATTATTATAATCAGAGATTTTCTGGAGGTTCTCAAAGAGCTTGTTTCAGAATGGGACAAGCTTTTTCCAGTACCCTCCGCCTACATTAGCAGATAGTAGGAGCTGAGGGGATTCAGCACCTTCGAGGGAAGTTCCCAGCTAAAACCTAACTCTGCAGCTGTGGCAAAGTGAAATTTCTTTGATTGCTTCTGCTCATTTGCATACTACAGTGATGATTCGGGTATACAGATAAATGTCACTAGAACATCATGTTGTTCTGCCAGCCTTGCTATTCATAGTTTTGCAAATTTTGGGGGCTTTGGAAAGGAGTTTGTTTTTCACTCGAAGCCTACACTACAGAGATTACCCAGAAACTCTCCTAACACTTGGGGTCATGAACACACTGATGTATCCACGCAGCTCTGTGATCCCAGCAAAGAGAATGAGGAACATGGTGACTGATGATGATGAATGGGTTTCATGGAAATTTATACAAATTACACATAAATGATATTCACATAAATTCCATATAAATTACATCAATTACTTTGGAGTATGAATTTAGTAAGATTTTTAAAAGGAATTATGGGAAATTTTATGAGAAACATTTATAAAAGTCTGTTAAACGTTAAGAATCTTGAAAGAAATATGAACCAAAATATGTTAGAGTTTAAAATAAACTCTTTTGAGGACTGCTAAAATATATTCATCCCATGTCTGCGTATGGTGGGTCTTTCATACATATTTCTTTCAAGGAAGTAATTTCACAGACAGTTCTGGAATGAAATGAACTTCCAAGTTCCTTTGGTGACTGTTATTCACTAAATGACAACACACAACAGTTTGTTGTTCTCTTCAATTCTTCTTATCTAAGATTGCCTGTACTTTCCTGCTTAAAAACTGCTGTAAAACATTAAAAAGTGAACATTTGAACTAAGGAAAACCTATGTATTCTTAGTTCATTATTTTCTTATATTTTTGCAGCCAAAGGCATTACTTGCAGTGTTTACGTGTATTATTCTTAAATGCAAATCTACAAGGATGGCTTTGAGATGTATCTTCTGCTTATATAAATATTTTATATATGTTATGCCATATTACTGCATAGAGAGCCAGAAAAAAATAACCATTTTTTGAGATAAGAACATGGGGGCTTCTTTTGCAATTAATAAGATTATTAATATGAAATTTACATTTTATTTAAAATCACAGTAGTAAGGTCCATATTAATCCTTACAAACTCTTCTAGAAAGAAAATTCTGCAATCGCCTTCTTGTTAAGAGTTAATATCAAACCAAGTGTGTTTTGGAAGCCAGTTGATTTATAAATTCTCTGTTTTGCCATGCTTTGTTCAGCTAATCAATACCATTTGTCAAATCCAAACATATATATTGAGAAGAACATTTTGCATCACTTTGACTTTCTTCATGGAACTTCAGCAAGAAAATCATTGCAATGTGTGTCATACCATATCCATTCTGAAGGCTACTAAAGATTCATCAAGAGGGCTGGTTGATAAATAAGTTTTTGTACACTCAGAAGACCTAACATGGAGTATTTCACTACAGATTTCTCCTGGCAATGTGTACTGCTGTGAAAGTGCATCTTCTCTCTGAGAAGTTAGAGCCAGGGGTTTGTCATGAATAATGTCTTTTCAAATGCACTTTAAGGATATTTGAGGTCTTGGTAGCCCCTGTATTCTTCACACTACAATTTATGATCATTATGCTACAGGAATATATCTTCACACTCATCAAGTTTCTCATTTAATAAAAAGAAACCAAAACCATCAAACCCACAGGCTGAATATGCAATTCTGGATCAGTAATAGAAATTTAATTCAAAGTCACATAGGTTTTTCATATACATGTAAATACCATTTTTATACTTTGAACTGTTAAACTGGTCTGTTTTTTTAGTGTTGTAAGAAATTTCCTGCAATGAAACTCCAAAGCCAAGGAAAAAAAAAAGAAAGGCATCCAAATTAATCTCTGAGTCATCACAAGATTTTCATCTTGGGGATCAAATTGAGATTACTATTAATTTTCTTGAACATGTTTCATGTTAAGTTGTCACTATTACAGTAAATACAAGAAAGCAGTTATTTCTGGGGAGAAATGTGTAAGCCTTGAAATGGTTTGTGGTCAGCTGAGATTTTTTATTGACCAAGAGTCCACAAATATCTTCTGATCTTCAGAGGTGTTTATGCATTGTCTTATTATGTTTGCTTTCCTTGGATAAAACTACTTTTGGACCCACAAAGCTGTCTATAACTGCATAAGTTTCCAATCTTCCCTTCATGACAAGAACATTACATTGCTAAATAAAGCTGATACCTTCTGCAATAGCAGAAGACTGGGAAATATGATTAAATTCCATTACTGAGTATAAGGCAAATAAATATTTTAAATCATCGTAAGTATGCTCCTGTACTTTATTATTTATCCATTCAGAATTGGTATTAAGCAAGTTTTGAACACCTTAATCCTCCAAAGTTAGGTATAAGCTAGCTCCAAAAACTCATTACCTAGAGAAACTATGAAATCCAGAGTTGCCTCTTAGTTCCATTTTCTGATTTCAAACATGTCTCAGTCAAATACCTCCTGTACTGTACTTCATTATTGCTGAAATTAATTTTGTTGAAGTATACAGATTTGGTTCTCTCCTTTACATCAAGTTCTTAAAGTACTTCAAAATTTTCTTTAACTAGTTTGAATTGAGCAACCAAGATAACCTGTAACATGTTGCATGTTACCTATGTAAAACACTGACTTTTTCCAAGGCAGGTATCTTCTAATATCTTCCTATTTTAGATTTGCTCATACTTGATTCATCCACAGTTGAGTAATATGGCAGTTAACAGGCAGAAATTATACCTTTTTTCCTCCACATCTCTTTACACCTCACTGCCTATATGCAGATACAGACAATTGTATACAGCTTCCTCAGTTCTGCTGCATCTACTTTGTCCCATTTATCCCTCACTCTGGACCAAGTTGAAAAGATGCAAATGAATTGTTCAAATAAATGTTACTGACTGTCCTCCAAAAAACCACTTTCATTCACACATGCAAAGGGTCAAAATTCTAGTGGGTCTGAAGCTCTTCTCAAAGATTTTATTTGTTATAGAAGGATTACTGATGATAGTTTCAAGCAGAGAAATATGTCAGGTATACATCGCATGATTATAACCAGAACAGTGCTTTGATATGTCCCCAAAATCCAACCACTCCACTCCCTGGACCACTTCACCAAAGAAACAGGTTTTCTCTCTTCCAAATCTTTAAAACAATTCCTGCTGTCTTCAGTCTCAGAAATAACTTTCTCCATTTTCATATTCTTCTGTTGCCTGCCCAGATAGCCAGTGTTCTCTGGAAGCACCTTTACTTTGATTTTAATTGTGAGTTTTGCTGATTTTAGGGGGTTTTGTTGTTTTGTTGGTTTTTTGTGTTTTATTTCTCAGCAGAATAATTCTTATTTGCTCTGCAGTGTCTTAACTGGTTCCTTCCTTTCTTATTAGCTCTGACAGCCATGGCAATTGCATGAGCATGCCTCAGAGAGAGCTCCAGCAGTCAGTGCAGCTTGCCAGAAGATGTCTTATTTAAAATTACAACTGTTGGACAATTTCACATATGTACTTCAAAGGCACTTTGTGCTGACAATACACATCCCTCCAAAAGGTCTCGAACTTGCAAGTTGGATAATGCACTGCGTTCTCCCTGACAGAAAATATGATTGGTTTGTTTTCAAGAAGATCATTGCTGCTTTTATCTCTTTACTTTTCCAAATCTATAAATATTTCGGTATAACACAGAATGTTAATTTATGCAGAAGACAGTCAGGTTTCTGTAAGGCCATGTGCTTCTTACAAGATATATCATATATTTGTCAAGCTGACAAACCTACAGAAATGGTATGGAAATCACATTTTTTTTTTGTTTTCTTCCTTTTTCCTTGCTTTTTTTTTCTGTGCTGCTTCAAAATGAATCAACTATGACACCATATGCTGCAACAATTGCTGAGAATGAAAAAAGTAATATATTTTTCTAAAAATCAACAAAAAACCCCATTAAATTAAGGAAATTGTATTTTTCCTTAGATCTTCCTGTATTTCCTGGTTCACTTAACATCTGGTTGTTCTATTTCTTGCCAGCCGTTCTCTCACTGTGGCAGGCTTCTTTCTAGAGAAACATGAGCATCCTCTGGCTACTGCTGGAATAACTGAGATGTCCTTCACTTCAAAGGTGGAAGAATCCTCCATCTGTGCCAGGACCTCCACCGTGCCAGCACATTTAGGGTGGATTGGCCTTGGGCTTAGACATTCCCCATCTAAGAGCATAAGAAGTTTTACCTTGTGCTCACTGTGACCCTAATAAAAAATGCCAGAGTTTAAAAATTATTATATATATGTGTATATATACATATATATATATATATATGTATGTATATATATATGCACACATATATATATATATTTTTATATATATATACTAAATACTAGTATCAAGTTAAATTTTGCTTCTTTAATAATGTGTATCACTTATCACATTGCAGCCTACAATTTATCTGCTTTTCATACCAGAAGAGATATTTGCTCCTTGCTCTTCTTGAAGAGGTCAAGTTTGCTAGAATTGTCAAGAGAAATCGTCAGTCTGTTTGAAATTAACTGAATGTGGATATCAGTTGGCTGAACCAAAGAGATGTCTGATTATGCTGTAAGCACTGAAGACACATTGCATATCTAGGAAACATTTTTTTCTCATTACTTGACATGTTGCTTGGTTACCTCATCAAGCCTGTCATCTGTGAGGAAATCCATTTCTTAAAAAAAAAAAATCACAAAGCTAACTCCTCTAGGATTGAAATGGGAGAAAAGCTTTTTATTTACACTTGTTTCTGAAGTTTCAGTTCAAAAGTTGCTATATTCTGGGCTATGTTCACACCCCAGATATGAAAAAATATAATTGCACCGACCATTCTTCCCATAGTGGAGTGCTCTCTGATCCTTGGTGTAACAAACATCACTGTGTTCAAAATTTGCCAGGACCTTAGCCGAGACTTCATGCAAGTGCCTTACAATCAATTCATCCCCTTTCTGTAGTCCACGGGTAGTAAGTTAGAAGGCCAACTGACAGAGAAAAGGTTTGGCACAAGCCAACACTTTCCATGCCACTAAACTCAATGACCTTGAGAAACCTGGAATTTCTCTAATAGTTGGCCACCATTAGGAGACAACACAGAATCAGGCAGGTTTGACACTGGAAAATGGCTTTTCCAAGCATTTCTCCTGTGGTTGTGGCTGACCTGGTCATTGGGTGTGCTCTGCTCATGAGATTATACCTCCGTTTTCAGGCTCTGCAGAATTCAGCAAATCTCAGCTCCAGAGCGTAAAAAAAAAAAAAAAAAAAAAAAAAAAGACATAATGATAATGAAAATAAAGATGATGATGATGATAATTAGTAGTAGTAGCAGTAGTACCATTAAAACACCCACATCACCAACAAAAAACCAACCAACCAACCAACCAACCAACCAACCAACCAACATAACCCTCCCCAAACCAAAACAAACGACCAACAAAAGAATCCCCCAAACCCATGCAAAGAAAGAAGAGGTCTGCCCGAGAAGGAGGCAGCTCCCTCTGCGCCCTCTGCGCCCTCGCCGTATTGCAGCACCTCTCCCTCTGCCCATCCGACTCCGCCGTCCCTCCCCAGCCGTCAGACGGCAGCAGCGTGCGCACCCCTCTCCCCGGCCTCGGTTCTCCCCGGTCCCGCCCGGTGTCGGTGTCGGTGTCGGTGTCGGTGCCGGTGCCGGTGCCGGGGCCGGTCCGGGCTGGGCCGGGGCGGGTCCGCAGCGCGCACGGCACCGCCCCCGGCGGGCAGACGGGCGCGGCGGCGTCACGCGGCGGTGCCGCCCCCCGCTCCCGGCGGCCGCCCCCGCCCGCCGCCGCCGCCGCCGCCGCCGCCGCCACCGCCGCGCACCCGCAGCAGCGCCCGCTCCTCTCCGCTCCGCTCCGCTCGGCCGGCGAGCGGCAGAGGCAGCCCCGGCAGCCGCGCCCGCCCGGCCCGGCCCGGCCCCGCGGCCCCCGCGCAGGTAAGGCGCGCCCGCAGCGCGGGCGGAGCGGCGCCGCGGAGGACCAGCCCCGCTCCGCCGCGGCGGAGCCGGTGGCGGCGGCGGCGGCGCGAGAGGCTGGTGGGTTTGCGTGCGGCGTTGTGGAGAGGTGGATGGCGAGGAGAGGAGATGGTGGAGCGGAGGTGTAAGTTAAAGGTTGGATGCGGTGATTTATTGCCCCCTTGCCAGGCGGGGGGGAGGAGGCGAGAGGGGGGTCTGCGAGACTTAAGCGATAAAATCAATCTGCTGCATATTCTCCCTGGCGTGAGCTGCCGTGATGAAAGGCGAAGCTTGGGAAGGGATGGTATATCGCAATATTATTGTTATTTATCGGCGGCGGTCTGAAAGAGACGAGGGGCTTGTGCGGGAAGTGCATTGATAATTTGGGACATTTTTCTATTGTGTGCCAGAAGAAAGAGGGCACTCGGCTTCTTCGATATGTGTTTGAAACTGTTAAGGTTCCTGCTGATGGTGTGCATTTTTGAAGGGGTAGAACTAATATCATAAGCATATTAAAATAAAGACATCTGCAGACTGGAAGAGGAGCAAAATTGATCATTCCAGCCGCTTTGGAAAGAATTTGATTCTAGAAATTACGTAGAAATGAAAGGAAAAGATTAATGGTGCTGCTAAGTCTGCTTTTGAATTAGAGCGCTTCTCCCTTTGGCTGCAGCAAGGTTGTTTTTCAGGTCCTTTTATTTCATCCGGTAATTTGTGAACTCTGGTCTTCCCCGCACCCCGAGACAATAATGCTCTGTATTTCATACAATAAGGATTCTGCCAAGGATTGTGCATGCCAACCAACCTGGCATTTATTAAGGATTTATTGACCTATGGGTGTCTCTCTCTCTCTTTTTCTAATTTGAAAAGGCTCAATCGGGGCACCTGTGACTAAATCATAATTTTTGAAGTATAAAAAATGGTTGTAAACGGGGTGGGGGAAGCATACGAATTCGTTGGCGAGGCGCTGAATGCAATAGCTACATTTATCTTTTTTGTGCATATTTCTCGCTACATATGTGTGTTCATGGATACATTGCTGGGAGGGACGCCTGGTATTTAAGAGCCATTTGAGATCGGTAGATAGATAGATACATAGATAGATATGCGTTAATAAATTGTCCTCTTCCGAGAATGAAAGTGTCTCTCTGCTTTGGAAATGACTAGACAGGACTGTGCTGTTTATTGGCAATGTATGAATTATATCGGCAGTAATAAATAAGCAATTGTTTGTTAGGTTATTTTTTCCTTGGGTCTTTCTCCTTTCTTTTACAGTCTTTCCATATCTCCGTCTTTTTGCATTTCCTTTCTTTTCTTCTTTCCTTTTTTTTCCCCTTTCTTCTTCTTTTTCATTTCTCTTCCCTCCTCTTGCCGCCGCCGCTGCTCTATGTGTGTGTGAGTGAGGGGGCAGGCAGGCGCTGCAGCAGCGGCAGGCAGCGGGCAGGGATGCTCTCGAGGTGGGATCCCCGCGCGGCGGCTCTCCGCGGACACCTGTAGGGATCGCTCTGGCACGCACGGCGGCCGCGCACACACTCACACACACTCACACCGCGTCCTTGCCTCCCCCACCCTCCTCCCCACCCCTGGTAGGCACCATGGGCTCCTGGCAACCTCCCGCTCCTGCGCCCCGCGCACAGAGGCGCAAATCCCTTCCCCTCCCTTTCCCCGCTCCGCCCGCAGCCGCGGCGCCCGCCCCGCGCACCTTGCGCCCCCTCCCCCCTGCGCCTCCCGCATTCCCTGCACACCACTCCTTCCCCCGAGGGCCAGCCCAGCCCCAGCCCGAAACCCCCGTGAGCACACATACACACACACACAAACCGGCGACCCTTCCCCTTCCCCCACTCATCACCCCAGGCCCCCCTCACACACAACCCCCTCCTTCTGTGTCATTGTCCCCGGGCACGCTCGCCGTCTCTCAAACCGCCAGCCAGCACCCGGCTCCCCGCACCCCCCACGCACCCCAAACCCGCTCCATCACCACCTCCTTCCCGCGGCCGCCCGCCCGTCCCCTCCCGGCCCTCGGCGCACCCCGGGGCTCCCATGGAGCGCAGGGGCAGCGGCGGGGCCGCCCTGGCTCTGGCTCGGGAGGGCGCGGGCAGCGGGCGCCGCCGCCCCGTCGGGCCGCGCAGGGCGGAGCTGTTCCGGGTGCTGAAGCGGGAGCAGCCGCCGCAAGCCAGCGGCGCCCCAGCCCGTGGCCATCGCCGCGCCCAGGAAGGCCCATTGCGGAGCGAGGTTGCGGGGGCTCCCGCTGCGGGCGCTCCCGGGAGCTGCTGGAAAATCCCTCGGCTGGTAGCGGCTTTGCCAGAGGTGGCTCCTGCCGGGGGGCAGGGAGGGCGTGTGGGAAACCTGGAGTCTGCCGGCTGCTGGTGGGCATGCCTGGCCTCTGCCCGCGGAGTTTGGGGGTTCTCCTCCACTCGCTTTTGCTGCTCTTGCCCACCTCATGGGTGGCAAATAATAAAAATAATCGTGTTGACATTTAGAGGAATTAAATTAAATATAGAGAGAGTAGGAGGTGACTTAGCAGCTCTGAACGTGTCAGGTGCAGGCAGCTGAGGTGTGTGCCTGTTTTTAAAACGTTTCTCCTGGGCAGGGTCATCTCTGCCCCCTCTCCCCACACACGCATGCACATGCTCAGACACACACACACACACACACACACACACACCCCGGCCCAGAAGAGGGCTTGGCAGCAGCTCTGGCCGAGCTATTGTGTCTGCCTAAGTGCTGCTGGCCAAGAAATGTAAGGGAGGGGAAGGGGAAGCGATGAGAGAGGGAGGTGTTGGAGATCCTCTCCTCCATCAGGAGACGGCTGCTAACATACAGCTTCCAGAAAAGATACAGCAGCTCTGGGGGAGAAAAACAGTGTATCTGCTGAAACGTTTTGGATGTAGAGACCTCTTCAGAGGATAAGGGTGGACTGTGGCATATATATAATTTTGTAAACAGAGGAGTTGTTCTCTCCTTGTTCTCTTAAGTAACGACAGCTGAGTAAATATATATAAAATACTGCAACCCGTTTCAGAGGACTAGCACCTGGGGCTAGCTGATCTGCCTTGTGAATAATGTCAACATCAGAGCTGTCTTGAATTGGATTTTCCCTGCCATAGCAGAAAATACCAGCTCCAGAATAAACCAGGTGGCAGAGAAAAAAATGTGGTTTGAAGTCTTCAAAAAGCCTTCTAAGAAACTATTGCAATTCTCCCTCACCCCAGGAAAAATAAACCAGTAGGTGTGCCATGCATGTTGAAGCTTGTCAGCTCCTGCTGGGAGCTCTGGCCACTTTATTTTTTTGACCTGTATTAGAAATAACCACAACTGGGCTTGGTAGCATCGTCTGTATGACTAGGACCCTGTAGCTTCCCAGGTGACGACGTTTTCACAAATAAAATAAAATAAATTGCAGAATAAACGCCATCTTTTCTGTTAACATTGTTCTTGCAATAATAAAATGTACTACTGAAATATTTGAAAGTTTTGGAAAGGTAAGTAGTTTACATTTAGATTACACCATAAAAGTGTAATCTAGCATAAATATATATGTTAAGATTTGTGTTTAGCACTGTAACCTATTACAATTTCTCAGCAACTCCAAAATTACAGCAGCATTTTCCTAATGTCCAACACTATCAAAATGAAAACATAATCATGAATGTTCGCTATTGATCAAATTTGTGATTCAACATGGTATTAGTTGTCATTTCTTATTATTCTGTTTCAATTATTTACAGATTAGAAACAAAAACAATAGAGGAAAATCACCTCCCTGGATCTTAGCCTTGGCCTTTTTCAAGCAAAGAGAAGAGGAGCTGACAGGCTTTGCATGTCAAGTGGCCACTCAGCTGTTTCACAGCTTCTGGGTTTCAACCCCATTGGGATTGAGGCAGCTCAAGAACCACGAGCAATGAGTCCTGTCATCTGCTGATGCTGCTATAGCACCATGGCGAACAGGCTGTGATATGACAAGAGGATCCATCCTAGGGAGGCAGCATTGGGATCCATAATTGGCTTCCTGGCAAACTACAGCTGGTGGAGAGGATGTAAAAAGAGGTGTGCATGTGCCAGGATATTGCTACAGACTTGCCGAGCTGGTGGATCCACTTGGAGGAGAGTTTTGCCACTGATCTTGGGTTTTTTCCCAGTTTGGTAATGTTGGCTTTGGGGAAAATTTCTGCTGACTCACCCAACGCTGGACACCTTTTGCAGAGTGTGGCCGGCCAGTGAAGAGATCCAACGGCACCTTACCTGCACTGCGAGTCACCTCCGGTGGCCCCCAGCACCATCTTGTGCCCAACCCCATCCCGTGGGGCAGCCTCAGCCCCCCGCCCCGGGGAGTCTCCCACAGTGACCCCCGCACCCGGGGCGGGGGTGAGCGTGCCCAGAGCTTCCAGCGTGGCCAGGGCCCGGCAAGATTTTACCCTGTCTGCCGCCGGGGCCCCGGTGCCGCCCCCCGCCAGCCCTGCCGCCCCGCTCGCCCGCCCCAGGCCGCGCAGGATGGGGGCGGTGCTGGTGCGGCGCGGGGGCTGCCTGCTGCTCTGGCTGGCCCTGCTGCTGGGCTGCTGGGCTGAGCTGGGCAGCGGGCTGGAGTTCCCGGGTGCGGAGGGCCAGTGGACCCGCTTCCCCAAGTGGAACGCCTGCTGCGAGAGCGAAATGAGCTTCAACATGAAGACGCGCAGCTCCAGCGGGCTGGTGCTCTACTTTGATGACGAGGGTTTCTGTGACTTCCTGGAGCTCATCCTCACCCAGGGAGGGCGGTTACAGCTCAGCTTCTCCATCTTCTGCGCCGAGCCCGCCACCCTGCTCTCGGACACGGCGGTCAACGACAACCTCTGGCACACTGTTGTCATCCGCCGCCACTTCAAGAACACGACGCTGATCATCGACCGAGCCGAGGCCAAGTGGGTGGAGGTGAAGTCCAAACGGCGGGACATGACTGTCTTCAGCGGCCTCTTCCTAGGAGGACTCCCGCCGGAGCTGCGGTCGGCGACACTAAAGCTGACGCTCTCCTCCGTCAAGGACCGGGAGCCCTTCAAGGGCTGGATAACAGACGTGCGGGTGAACTACACGCAGGCCTCGCCGCTGGAGAGCCAGGAGGTGCGACTGGACGACGAGCAGAGCCGGCTGTGCGCCAGGGACGACGTCTGCCTCAACGGGGGCGTCTGCTCGGTGCTCAACGACCAGGCCGTCTGCGACTGCTCCCAAACGGGCTTCCGAGGGAAGGACTGCAGCGAAGGTAAGGGGCCATTTCAGCTCGCCCCATTGCCCCCTCCCCATTGCTCTGTGGAGGGGATGGATCAGAGGCCAGGCCTGCATGAAGTTTCATCTGTATGAGTGGATCTTCCTCCCTTCCCTCCCTTCCCTCCATGTCCCCAGCGTCCCTCTTCCCCACCTTCTCCTCCATGTCTTCCATGTGTCTCTGTGGCCAACCATCACTCTTCAGTTCTCTGCGAGGCTGGGTGAGAGGAGGAAGAGGGTGTTATCTGAGCATCATCTGGGGTGGGATTTTGGGTTGTTCTGGGTAAAGGAGAGATGCTGAGTACCAGGTGTCACTCAAATGGCAGGGGGTGGCTGGAACCATGCTCAGTGGGAGCTGAGGGAGGGGATGTACATGCTTATCATAAGCAGCTGGTGGTAATTAATTTGGGGAGCAGGGAAAGTGATGCTGGGAATAATTTAACTGGATTAAAGTGCAAAGATGACCTGAGTTTGGTTTTGTAGGGTAGAGGAGACCCAGAGTCCATTTTGTATTTGCCTCTGCTGTGTCATTGAAATAAAATCGGTGATTTATTTGTGAATTCCTTAAATTGTGGTCAGTGAGGAAGGGGATTAAACAGAGGATTATGTTTTTACATGAATGTGAATGGTACTGCTTTGCAACATGTTTAGCAATTCATCATGCCAGTTAGACAGGAAGAACACAAAAGGACGGGGGGAAGTACATGCTTCAAGACCACAAAATGACTGAGTAGTTTTACCAAGGAAGGGGAAACCTAGAAAAACAGCAGTTTCCTTAATCTCATCTACAAATAAATCACTGGGTAAAATATGATTCGTATTCAATGCCCATTGTTTCTAGCAAATGGAAAGAATGTGAATTCTTACTTTGCAGATGCATGCAGGACTCTTGTTTTTATTTTTTTTTAGTAAATGTACCATTGCTTTCAGCTCCTTAGGCATAGAAATTATGTATGTTGTGTACCTAGAACAGGATGTGAAGGTGTATAAATGAAATAAGAACAAATGTATCAAGAGAAAATATGATTATCATGTCACAATTGGAGACCAAAGACCTAAGTTTAAAATGTAAAAGGTAAATAAGAATAAGATATTATCAAGGTCAAATTAAGATCTTTACTTAGTGGCTGCATGGCATTTATGGCTGAATAATTTGCCTTTAGCATTTCTATCAGATTTCTCTCATTATAAGAAAAAAAAATCATTTGTGACTGTGTTTTATTATGTAACACCTTCTGTCCTTAGTGTCAATACTCAAAACACTACAGTCATTCTGCATCCTGTTTACTTTATCAGCTGTTTATCTCTCATCTGTCATTCGTGAAAAATTCAAATCTTATTAATAGCTTAAATAATTTTTATAGGAGCAAATAATAGTTTCAGAAAATTAGTCATTTGTACTTTCAATTGCACCCATTCCCAGAAACTGTAAAATGAAATATATTTTATTAATATAATGGTAAACCATCTCAATTGATTTAGTATTTGGGTATCAATTTTTTATATGTTATACTACATAATATATAAGTGTATGTACATTACTGAGTTGTCTTAGCATCTCTAAGTTAGGCCCTCTTATAAAGAAAAAGAAAATTATGAGGTGTAGCAGCCTTGTTAAAGCAATAATGTAATTTAAATACTATTAATACTATTATACATTTATATGCCCTTTACACTAAAAACACAGTTTATTTATCTGAAGTTATTTTGCAGATACTTACTTTCACATAATTGCATATAATATCAGTCAGATAAATTATTGCCTTTACTTAATAATAGGTTCAGTGGCTATTTTTAAGTAACATTTTTATGTTTAGATTAAATGTTAGTGAAATACATATATATATTTATTTTTAGTGACAACTGTAGGCAACTTTTAAGAAGATGACACTCAAAATAACATTTAGAATACCCCTCAAATTAAGGTAAAATGCTGACTTAAGTGCTAGTGGTTTTGCAGTTGACATCAGTAGGGTCAAGATTCTCCTCACATGTCCCTTGACTACTGAGAAGCCTTATAAAATATTAGCAAGGCTTATAATTTTAACAGAAAATATTCAGCTTCTGATTTCATTTGAAACAGGAGGCAACATTTGCCCTGACAGCAACATAAATGGAACTACATTGCAATTTATACCTGTTAATTGAGAAAAGGTAGCAACTGACATTTCCATCAGTAAAGTTTTGATGAAGGGATTAGAAGTTACTCATATGTGCCAGCAAAGATATTGAGCTATTATAAACTATTTAACATTCTAAGAAAAAGAAAAGGCAGAAGGACAAGTAAAGCCTTTATATCTGCCAAGAAAGAAAACTTGGCTTCTGCTCTTTAGAGTTGGTAGCCAACATATACATTAAGCTGTTGAACTTTGATATTTGTTTCCAGAATGTGTAAATTTCCCATAAGCTTTAGAAAGACATTGCTAGAGGATCATCTCAGGCTGCAATTATCTGAAGGGCTCTTTTGAGTTTTCACTCCTACCCTTGTTTTGGTTTTTGTTTAAAAATTTTAGATAGGAAAATTCCCCAACTTTCCATTTTTATCTGAAATTGGAGCCACGTGTCCTAGTTGATACCTTTTCTTTAAAGGTGAAAGATGGTAATCAAATTCTATTTTTCTTCGATTTTTAAAATATATATAATTGGTTGCTTTTTTTTTCTTGGATTTGTTGTTCTATATCTCTGCAATCTGGTAAAACAGAGTTCCTCAGTGTAATGAGGAGTGTAGGAATTAGTAACAACAACGAAGAAAACCTTTCCAAAATTTTCGACCCTGACTTGCACATTTAGGAATTCAATGCATAGATTTAGAGTCAAAATTTCAAGTTTTAAGATGCCATTTTTAATACAAGTTCAGTTATTTTCAGGAGAAAATCTGGTGGGTTTTTTCCCAGATTTTCATCTTTGAAAATCTTATTAGTGATCCTTGAAGTAATTTTTTCTTGTAAGAAGGAAGCTCAACCAGGTTGGGTTTTTTGTTTTCTTTTGTTTTGTTTTTTTTGGTTACTTTTTAAAACTCATAGTAATATAAATTATTTCCAGTAGGCTTGACTGGTTTTATACCTCTTTATCTCAGGAGTAGCTTAATTTATATTTTCTGAACTTCACCACTGTGAGAAGAGTGCAAGCTAGGAAAGAACCACTCAGTCATTCCTTTTGCTCCAGTAGGATCTAAGTTCTCTTAAATGGGAGCATTGGCATAAATCACAGAAAAAGGACTGGAATTTTGCTTAAGTGTCAAGGATGTGCAGTCCATAGCAAAGAAAAAAAAGATCTCCAGCCATTCTCTGGTTGATAGGCCCATGAGTAAAAGCAGTACAAGAGCCTTCTAAAAAAGAAAATAAAGACTCTACTTTCTACTGAAGAAGGCAAGGCTATAATATTCCACACAATAATAATGATTCAGTAGAAGGGAAAATACGCGAAATTATAATGAATTTTATTAGGAGTAAGACTTGCATTGAAAGAAATCCTGACTGCCATATCAATTTTCTGATAAGTTTTTGACATGCATTTCAATTTTCTATTCAGTGAAAATTACAATATTTCCTGAAATTACTCAAATTTGTATGGCTTGATTTTATGATAAGAAGAGATTTTTGTTGAACAGACCAACTTTAAGTCAGATTTTCAGTTCATTAAGTCAAGGTCCTAGAACATAAGGAGAATACATGATTCATATCAGTGAACCTCCATATTCTTCTTGTAATTTTGCTTGTTAAATTAAAATTTCAAAACAAACAAACAAAAAACCTCCAAAAAACTATTTTGCCTATTTAATTACTAAAATTTAATTGTGACCTTTTGACTTTAGAAAAAAAGCCCCCCCCAAAAAAAAAGAATAATTTTCTTTTCATCCTTATTTATGTAAAATAGCCTTATCCAGTATCCTGTCTGAGAAAGCAAGCAGGTAGCTCTAAAAGAGGTAGTAAAATATATGTGATGCTTTGAGTTGGGGGAAGTTTCTCACTGATGCTAACTTCTTGTCACTCCATGCCCTTCTGTTTTTCTATATCTCTAAGATCCTTTATCTTCTTGAAATATAGCTTCCCTGCTTACTTTGTTATTAGCATCTATATAGACAATTGCTCCTGCTCATAACATGTTGTATTTTAGCTGTTCCACCGAGTTTCTGGTTTGTGAGAAAAATGAGGACTGTTCAGGCAGCTGTTCACTGTAAGAGATGCTCTTCCTTGTCAGATATCCAGAGGTTGATGCCAACTATGATTTGAACTGTGAAAATGATTTTTGAGGAAGTCAGTTCTAGATGTCTCAGCCTAGCCAATACTTAGATTTGTTTGTTTGGGTTCTGAATATACATCAGTCTTTGTTGTATTTCCTTTTGCATGTTAACTTTTTTGAAAGCCATCCAATATTTATACCTCTTTGAAATTTTTGATATTTTAATCCATTTCATTCTCTTTATGCCTTAGATGAAACATTTTAACTTCTTTTGGCATTAATTATCTATTGCAAGTTGTGTGTTTGAGTGAGATGTTTTTGAACGCATTGTCTGTAATCAGTCTTAACAGAGTAGTCACCATGGTCTTTATCCCTCTTGAATCCTAGATGAATGTACTTTGTAGTAGTAAATACTGTGAAAAAAACTTGCCTTTTTGATTTTGATGAAATTTGATTAATTTAATTTTGATTAAATTTTGAATTTAATAAAGATTTCAGAATCTTTATTACATTATCTGTATTTCTTCTGCATGCTGAATTTCTTGTCAATGCCAGTAGCCACTGGGGTGATGTTGGTTTAGAAGGAGGGCTAGAAATGCACCAGAGATTGTTCCGAGATTCTGTGTCTATACAAGTTATGTCAATAATTTAACAATCATTATTTCACTTTATTTAATATTTATTTAATATTTTTATATGGTGACTTTGTTGTCAGAGTAGAATCTTCAGAGCAGATAGTTAAGTAATCAAAAAGTCATTCAGAAATTTTAAATCTGTTACATTCAGATTTAGTCATATGAAAACCCATTCCTTATGTCAGTTTAAAGCACAATTTTGCATCATTTTCCTAGTGAATCTGATATAGTATTTTGTCTGCCAGGATTCAGCATGATAGAATATTGATTTCAATATGCACCTCATAAAAAATCACAGGAATTTAAATACTGTTTCACTGATAATTAGGAGTTGGCAGTCTGTTTTATCTTATTTTCCAAGGAAATGTCTTGTTGAGTATTGCTAATGCTTTCAAAATACTGATATTCACATACTTGTAGCCTAGATCTTGGTACTGCAGGTAATCAATATTTTAAATAGGGAGGTTGTTGTTTCCCTTTGGGCCTAGCGGAAGGTTAGGATTCTTGTTAAAGTCTATATCGTGAATTATAGACACCTAATATGGTAGAAGAATTTATATTTAGCACCATAGGACCTTGTGTCAGATTGGTCATATTCATTCAGAATTTCAAAATAATATATATTGAAACTGTCTATGTTATGATGTAATTGCACTTCAAGGCTTGCAGGCATTTTGGACCAAATGTACTTGATCTTTTGTCTCAGCTGAAGACTGGCTCCCTGGGAATCTTTTAACAGTAGTTGCTAGCTATGGATTTGTGGGATTTTTACCCCATCATTGTTACTGACCTGATGAACAGGAATGGGGGGAAACAGGCTGGAAATTAAAAATGAGTTCCTGATAGAAATAGCTTTATGTATAGGCCAGCATTAACATAGGCAGCTTGGGGGGGGTCAGATGTCTTTTAATAAACATATTAAAATTGCTTGGTTACTTAAAAGAGAAAGCTTCATCCATCTGTCTTGGTGAATTTAATATGATGTTTTATCTACCAGAAAGCTTGACATTCCTTTTAGAAAACATGAAACCATGTTTCCAAGTTTCTGAAAAAATGCTCTGTGCAGTTTGTTGTCTGTTGTTGAAACTTATGTACCTTCATAAACACATGATTTTCCAGAATACTGAAGGGCATTCTGAGGTGTTAAATACCTTTGTGAACCTGAGGACTAAATTGTAGAGACCAAATATACTTTTGGGAATGATTGGCTAGAGTGTTACTGACATCCCTTTAGGGAATGATTGGTTAGGGCGTAACTGGCATACCTTTAATAGTGCTGTTCTATATAGACTTGGCTAGCAAAGTCAGGACAAATAATACTTTGCTGCTTTTATTTAGTTATACGGTGAGCTGAGATCATAATTTAATCTTTTGCAAAAGATGTGCACTTTCTTGAATGGCAGTTTCTCTTTCTGTACTATGGTGGTGGTATTTGAGTATATCATAAGCACTTCACCAGCCTGAATTATACTGTCATGTATACAGAACTCAATTTTTCAGCTCAGGTGCTCTTCTGCTGAGCTAAAAAGTAGTTGCCTGTGGTGAATTCATGCAAATGTATTCTGGATCTTGGAATAAAATCAGTGGGATCAATGAGTGCTTCAATGAACAAAATATCTGCAGTAACTTTTTAGTAATGAAGTAGGAAAACCCCCATGGTTTTGATAGGACAGTGCTTTCTCAATGACCCTGGTCAGTTCACACCAAGTTTTCAGTTTGCCTTCTAATCTGTAAGGTTTGGTAGGATCTTTTTCCTGGTCATCAAATACTTGAAAGATCAGAATTTCTATTAGGTATGTAGGAGAGGAAGTCGAGACCTGAAGTTCCCTTTAGTATTGTGCAACTACTTTAGTCTGCAGAACTAATAATTGTTGGCTTTGAAGTTGCAGGCCTTCCTACTGCCTGTTCATAGGTAAGCGTTCAGAATAGGGTGTTTTTTCTTGCTTTTTTATCTGCCACTGTCTGCCGTTGTTCTGACTAGACACTGGATATGATGTAGCTTGTCACCCGCCAGCCACTTCTCCTTTGACAATTCAGCTCTTCTCATAGTCACAACAGTTCTCATCCTTTGCAATGTAACACGTGTATAAAAGTCATCCTTATTACTATAAAAGTAGAAGGATCTAGGATTTAATGTCTAAGAAGAGTGAAGGACTCTTAGTTCTAGTCATTTCTTTAGCTCCTAGTTAACAACCACATAAATTTTTAGTTTCATTCTCTTCCATTTTCAATGAAAAATCTGAGGGTCAAAGTGAGAGGTGGTCTCAGTTATGCCTTGTTAGCTTGTCAAGAAATGAGACAGAGGTAGCTGGCAGTTGTCTGCAAGAACAAGATTTTGTGATGAGATCTTAGATTTCTTTAAGCTATGGAGTGTATTAGGAGCCTATAGTTTTCATTTTCCACTGGAGTCAATTTGAAGTCCCATTGACTCAAGTTCGTAATTAGGGCAAACCAAATAACCTGCCGATTCTGAACTTATTATTCAAGTAGGAATATGAAAACAGAGAGAACTAGGGCAAATTAAATAACCTGCTGATTCTGCCTGTAGTATTCATCTGGGAATGTCTATAGAGAAAATGCTTTTCATAAATTCTGATATTTATTACCATGATCATCATCACTATAATTATTCATTAATTTAATATGTGCCGTATGAACCACTCTGGAAGAGTGAAGTTATAGGACTAATTTTGTCTTACATTTAAGACTATCTCTGATTTGAGGGAAAACTGTGTTTCCCAAACAAATGGATGGTTCACTGGAATCACGTGCAGTTGCTGCCACTGCAAACTGTGAAACAGTGGATTTTGTCTGTGGAAGTGTTACATCCCAAGAATGCTACGCAAGCGTGCGAGTTACAGGTTCCTTTCAGACTGTGCCACATTGCACAAGGTCTTGAAATGAGAACACTTGACTTTCTGATTTTGTCTGGAGAAAGGCTTTTGCATTGCTTAAAGGCAGAGAAACTTGATTGATTCTTCCTATAGTGCTGTCTCTTTGTAATGAAGTGAATGTGTACAGCCATTAAGGAGGTCACTGGCATTACTCTAAGCCTGGAGATGTATATCACAGTTCCAAAGTTTCTGAATTACATCTTAATTTCTGATGCAGAATTACCTTCTTGTTCACCTTCTTTCTCTTTTGTGCTTTTTAGCTTTAACAAAAAAACATTTCAAAATGACATTTTTGTCAAAGGAAGTATTTCCATTAAGAAAAGATTCCTTGAGAAAGATTGCATGTATGTAATATAAATTATACGTACTTTCTTTTGAATAAGTGTATAGAAAATTACAGAATTAGTGACTTTAGATGGAGTGAAGATCTGTATCGTAATGCTGTCATTTTCTTTAGAAGCTTAGCCTGATTCTTCTTTGTTTCCAAAGGTGACAACAGGAATCTTCACACACATATCAGCATTTGTACAATGGATTTCTAGGGCACAGTCACAATGAACAGCTGTAGAATGAATTACAGTCTTGTGATGTAAAGATTATATTCATTGTTAATAAAAATGGGAGAATAGGGCCCTAATGCTAGGGAAAAAAGTGCTCTTCAGCCTTAAAGATGTTATCTTTCCTGATTCTGAATCTTGCAAGTGTGATAGAAGTGATATAAAAAAAAATTGGATTCCACTGGTTGTTGCGCAGCAACAGGCTTACATTTTACATTTGAAAAATTATTTGTACATTTTACATTTGTAAAACCACATTCTTGACTTGGAAGGTCCAGGAACAGGAGTTAGAGAGGCAGGTGAGACACAGCAGCTCCTCCCAGATTGCACTGCTGTGTTTAAGCACAGAGATCTTCAGGTGATCCTTAGTGATCTCAGTCTCCTGGGATGGACATCCTCCCTTAGAAAAGCAGTGGAATTTCTGCAGGAGTTTTCCGGGAATGTTGGTTCTGACAGAGAGATTATTAGGGTTGTGCATTTTGAATTTGCTTTTTATCCCATTTTTCCTTTTCAGAGGAGAGACAGGTGAAAATGGAGTTTAGAAACCCATAGCTGTAAGTCACTTAATTCTTAAGACCCTTGTGGGGTGCTATAGGAAAGATTTGTAAACAATTTTTTTAAAAACAGATCAAAGCCCTTATTCCATGTCCTCCTCAGATGAATGTTGCTGAGCTTCTCAGGAGCTGATTCTCTGTGATTTTTTTTTTTCTGTGATATTGCAGAAAAATAATTTCTGAAACATTATCACAATGAAAAGAGCTTGGAAGGAGATTTTTTAGAACCTATAGTTTCTCAGAGATAAATTATAGAATGTCATTCAACATTAACAAAATATTTGTGTGGTTTAGTTAAACATTTACTGAAGAATTCTGAATATAGATCTCACATTCTTACATAAAACATTCCTGACTTAAGTGTATGCAGAAAACATCAGCATTTTCCCAGTAGTTCACCCGAAGAAAATATATTCAAATCATGTTTTCTTTGTTGGCTCAAATCTCCACTACTTTTCTGTGAACAATGAATCTGTTGTGGTAGTTTCCAGGAGTTTCTTTGGGGGTTTTTTCGTCACTATTCTTGGTCCAAAGTACTTGAAGGAGTAGCTAGGATTGAAGTTAGCCTTGAGCTTGTTTTTGTTTTTTTCCCTATGCAGCAGTTAAACAAATGAGTCTGGAATTACAGGAAGTTGTGCACTAATGATAAGTAGTACAGCACAGGTTTTGTTTTTGTTTTCCACATCACAAATTTCAAAACTCAAAATGTTACAAATAATGCATCAGGCTTGAAGTTCTGAGAGAAATATTTTCACACTGTTTCCTATTCAAGTTTTTATAACAAAGAAAATTCTTATGACAGAAAAAAATTCAAGTTTTGACCTGCTATTCTTGCAGATCCACTGACAACCAGAATTCATGTTGGTATCCAGAGGTTTTACCTATGGTCTTAGCATTGGCTGAATCCCATTCTCTTTTTTTAAGTATAATTTAGGTCTTTAAATAAGTAAAATCTTTCTTGCACATTACATACCTACATCATCCAAGTTTGCTATTCAGGCTCATATTACCCATTGTGATAACATGAGTCATGCTGGTGGATTTTGTAAATCTTAAACCATGAAAGCATCCACAATGATGCAAGGAAAAAAAAATTTCCTTCCTATTTCTTCCCTATTGAAAAAAAGAAAAATAAAAATAATACAAACAGAAACATTAATTGCAGTGTAAGTTAATTGCACCACGGGAATTCAGAAGTAAAGCTGCCTTCAGTGAGCGGTGGCTTTCATCTTTTTTCTTTCTTGTGTTTAAGCATGGAATTTCTCTCTCCATTTTATTCACATTTGCATTAAAAATAATAAAACCAGTTAGAGATGCTGTATCTATTGCGATAGAGGTACATCAAATTTAAAAACGTGCCTCTAAGATCTCAGAAATACTTAGTTATTCTGATTTTGCACTTTAATCTGGGCTCATTGCTGCTTGCATAGCCTAACTATATAAAGTGTGGTGGGTACAGGTTTGGCTGTGACTCAGCTTTGCTCTTGCATAGCTTCCTCATCAGAAATCTGAAAAACAGTACATGAGCATGTCTTGGAAACTTGTCTTTGCCCAGTCTGAGGTCTTAGTGACTTAACCTAAGATTTCAGTCATTAGAGAATGCAGCAAGAGATACTAAGGAGGTTGATTACCCAAAGGATTTGGAAGAGAAAATATTCTTAGAAATCATATATATTGTTCTGTACAATATTTCTAAAATATTTTGCTTTGTAATTTTTCACCTTCAGTAGTAGCTCTGTCAATTGATGAAATAAAATAATTTGTTGCAGTACTCCTTTTTTGTCTGTGTTGATCAGGATTGATGTCTCTTGAAGCTGATATGTTAAGCTATTGTAAAATAAAAGTAAAGTCAGAATCAGGTCCTCTGACTAGGGGGGAAAAAAATCCTTCGACTGTATTGATATTAAAACATCCCAAAATGTCAAGAAATAAACACACTTAATCTTGCTCACTACTATGTAGTGCTACTTCGCCATCTTTATAGAAGTTCCCTTTTCCATTCAGATGTGTTAAACATCCCGCCAGCACAAAAATGACTGGTGCAAAGCTTTGCTTGCTTGTCTCTCACATCTGTATGTTGCAACAACCACTTTTTCCACTCTTCAGTTTCTTTCTTTCATAGAGACATAGTAAGAACTTGCAATGCCATTTTCCCTTACAAAATTATGAATTAATGGCTAAAAATGTTTAATATTTTAACCCCACTCTGACCCCATTCAGATGACCTATTATGTATTAAAATACTTGCCCTTTGAAAATAGGCTGTCTAGTGGTTTTGTCATCTAGGTGTTTGAATCAATCTTCGCACTCCTTTGGTTACTTTTAGACACACATTGAGTGCACAGGCTGCTCAATATGGGCAGTTTGCATCTTCTCCCATCAGCCTAAGTCCTTTAGTGTCAGTCTAACAGGTGTGAACCTACTGCACTCAAAATTTATACTCAGAGAATTTTATAAAATAAAGCAGTAAAGCACTTAGAGGCTGTGAACTGTCAGTACAAAATATACTGTGCACTTTTAATTTCATCTGTTTCTGGGTATCCATTATGAAATAGTCTTTAATTACACGACCATATACCACTTTATCCTTGAGTTTTCTGCCTCCTTCAGTGCATGGCCTGGATGATAAGTTCTTCAATATTTTGTTTTCTACTTGCAGTCCAGTTTGTAGCCCTGAGATTTATTCATAATCCATATTAAAATAATTTCTCTGAATAGAAATCAGTAATATTTCCCGGACTTCTCTAAGGTTTTCATAGCTACAACACCTTTGCAGATATTGACAATTGCGCAATGCCCATGTAAGATGGCAAATGCTCTCATTCATAGTGGAGAGCTGAGGCAAGAGAGATTGCAGGTAAAAACATTCCCTGAGTGCCCTCCTGAAGTTTTTCTGAGTACTTCACAGATAACACCACACACTCTAAGCCTCCACTAACACTTCAAAGTGCAGCTCCCTGTGTGTTCTGGGATATCCATCACCGTACTCTCTCCAAACAAATATTTGGAGCAGCATTAGGAATGACCACCCAGAAAGAACCTGTCTTTTAAAACTTGACCAAAATCACGTTGGATTTTTAAGAGAGAAGAAGATAGAGTATATTTCTTCATTCAGCTCTCCTTGTTCTGAGGTACACCCCACTCCTTTTCAGTGAGGGCAGATGCACTGCTCACTGGCACAGCAGCTTTCTGTGGTACTCAGTCATTACTTCTGGCTAAGAATAGTCCTCCTCTGTGTGCAGATCAAGTGAGGGAAGCTCTGGAGAAGATTGCATTAAACTGTGTAATTAAAGGCTGTATCTTACCCTATATGAATAAAGTAGATGGATCTCAGTTACGTAAGAAGCCTTATGTTTCAGAACTGCTATTTTTGACTTTGCAACCTAAAGAATGCTCTTTTAAGATAGTAAAATAGGCAGTATGTATGATTTTTTTTTAAAAGTTTTTGAGACTTATCCCACGCAGACATCCCAGCCATTGTGTTTTCTGCACTTGAATGAGGAAGCTGCCTTTCTTCAGGGCCCATTCCAGCAGGGAATTTGCTGCGGATCTGACAGTTTCTCTGCTCCCAAACTGAGTGACTGGACCTAGCACAGGTTACAGAGTTTTGAATGACAAGGAAGACCTGCTGAGGCTGAAGTTGAAGGTCTTTCAGGAGTTTACTGGTAAAACCCAGGACATCTCCATTAATGCTGTGCATACGCATTTAGGAAACATTTGCAATTTGAGCAAATTCGGGTTGGTTTTCAAGAAGTTGGCAAAAGGCTTAACCCAAAAATCAAGGAATGGTTTTTATATATCTGCTTCAAAATAAGACTGAAGTCAAAAGGAATCAGAATGAAAATGAAACTTACTCAGAGTTCCCTTGGGGATATACTACTGCTAACATAAATGTTTTCAGCTGATTTCTTTTTTTTTTTTTTTTAACTCAATCAAATACAATTTTTTAAGACTGAAAAGGAAGACTTCCTTACTATACTGGGTCAGTCTATTTTCATTAATTACTGTTATCAATGTTTCTCTGTAGTAAGCGTGTCTTTTAAAGAAAAAAAATTTAAAAAACACATGAAAATCTTACACGACATTGTTTTAATACATTTCAGAACTATTTTTCCAAGGAAATGAGGTTTTTTTAAATTAAAATACAGACATAATATTTGCATGTCTGCCTATCAGTGTTGCCATTATAAAAATGGCCTAAAAATATTTCTTAAACTCTCTCTATAAGAATTTTATATTAGGAGTAGTATAGCTATAATAAAATATTTTGTACACAAAAGCCAAAAATAACCATGTTAATCTTCGATGTGACCAGTCAATATTTTATAAGCACCGCATTTATTAGTGTTCCAGGACCTTTGAACACACCTCCTTGTTTAGAGATTGTTACTTTCACTACTTGCAGAACTAGATGCTCTTTCTTTCCCTATATCTTAAAAAACTATAAAGATTAGAAATATTTCTTTTCCTTTTTCCTTTCCATGATTTATCTTGTATCCTCTACGTAACATAGTGTAGTATTTCCCTGGAAAGAATACAAATAAGAAGCTTTTAGTGGAGGAGGTGAAGACAGAATAAAGTCACAGTCAAATTCCCACTACATTTCTTCCTTATCACTTAATTCACAGATTGTCCCAATGTATTTGGTTGGATTATTTATATGAATAATTTTATCCCCTTGATCCCCAGTATAATTTTATGTACGTATTATTATGCTGTGGATAACCAGACTTATTTTAATAATACAATATGGCTGTTTAAAAGCATATGATTATCTTATATGTTACCTCATGGTATTTTAATCATCCTGTGACATTTTCAGGAATGTTAAATGTTATTACTCCCACTGATTTAAATGGGACTGTGTGTGCTAGAATGAACAGAGAAGTTTCTAAAAAAAAAAAATAAATAGTCAAAAAAGAATTAAAATTGTGGTTTAAGCAGAATCAGATACAAGCTAAACTGCAGAATCATAGATGAACAATGAAAGTATTTAAAGTTTTGGAGGAAACTATCCATGTGTTTACATATCATAAAAATCGTGATTAGTATGTAGTTTAATTAGATTCCTCTTTAGAATTGCCTTTTTAAATGAATAATAATGATCTTAAGTTCGGATGTCTGTATGCATATAAATTTGCTTCAAGCTCGCTGTGTCATTTACCACCTTTTTGTGGCATTTTGTGAAAGAATTCCAGTGCTGTTTCTTTAGGAAAGCTTAAATTCTACAGCACAATAGTACCAGTCAAAAATCCAAGTCCGATGTAACATCCCTAAAGGCTGTTTTTTGCTAAGCAATGAAGGGAGTATAATTTAATGCACTGTAATTTTACTGTCATTTAAAATATGTCCCCAGCTCAGCAGTACTGCTCTGCAAACTTCATTTTTTCCATTTGAAACACAGAAGATATGTGCCAAGAGTGAAAGAAAAGTTTAGCAAACTAAGATACCAACAAAAATGTATTGATACATCATCATTAAATCTATTGCCTACAATTCTCAGACTTCTCAGACTTAAGTGATTGTTTATTGCATTCATGCACTTCATAAACTGGCTAAAATATCTGCCCAATTTAATAAATTTGTAGAAAGCAAATTGTCCTAAATGTGACTTTACGAAGACTCCTAAATCAACAACAAAACAAATAAAAAAATTGAAATTAAATAAAAAATTAATTAATTAATTAAAAAATTAATTAAATAAAAATTTCTTTGCCCTCTTAGCTAAAGGAGAAGTGGCTCTTGCTTGCATCTCTTTGCGGTTCTGTCTATATAGATGTAATTTGCTCCTGCAAGTATTAATTGTTATCAATGTTCTGGCCAGAACAAAAGTTATATAAGGAATTTATTAGACATATTAGGAAAGCTTTCAGTGATTTGGAAAATATTTTCTGTCTTTTAAATGAGTTTTCAAAGTATTTAATGTAAAATTTGTCTCTAAATAAGCCTGGTAGCCTCATTGTACTGTTTCTTAATGAAAATCATGACATTTTCCAGCTGAGGTTGGGAACTGGACTTCCATTTACTGTGAGTCTGTAGCATCATTTTTAAATCAAGCTTTGGAAAATGTCTTTGTAACTAATTTTTTGTAGCTGTCAAAAATATTTCTGAGAGTTGCTTTCCTTTTCCTTTTTTTCAAGAGAGGTTCCTGAATGTATTAAATTTTCTAAGTTTCTAAGCTAAATATCAATATGACTTGATTTTTTTTTGACTTTATGAAAAAGACAACCTGGAAAACTGTTGACAAAATAAAAGACTGACAATATTGCCGAAGCAAACCTTTGATAATCAAGCAAATTATATCAGGAAAAGAATCTAACAAAAATACCTGAAGTTTTATTAGACACTATAGCAGTATATCAAGTTTCAGCATTATCGGTCCCTGATTTTGTTGTGCACTGCCTGTCTCTAAAGAGAGAGCAAAAGTCTCGCCATGAGTCTCATCCTGCTCTTCTTATGGGTTTTTTGGGGTTTTTTGTCTTGATAAGAACTGTCTTAATATATAACCAGCTGCAAGTTCTCTTCCAAAATGTTGGGTTCCTTCAGAAAATCATATAAATTGTGATAGTGACCTTTGCTCCCAGGATTTGCAGTTGGGTTTTGTTTTTGCAGAACTGGCTAGAATTGAGAAAAACTTTTTATGAATAAAGACTTTTCAGCTTTGGACCCAGATATTATTTTTTCTTTAGAAACTGGATCTTCGTAAATGATTACATCAGATGAAGGGTAGTCATCTGGATGCATAAAATGGAGAAAAAAAAGGAGAGATGGAGAACTGAGAAGTAATTAAGTACTGGAAATGGGATTTGGAATTGCTATTTTATTTTCATTATTCTATTACAATTTCTTTATAGATCTCAAGTATTTAATCTTCTTCAGTTTTTCATCCCTAAAATAAGGTTAATAATATTCACTGTCTCCTCTACCATTCCCTGTCTTTTTTGTTTAGTGATGTCTGAGGTTTAAGAACAAATTTCATTACATTTTTACTAATACCTGCTGCAAGAGAAGTGGATGCTATTTATAGTTTTAGATGTGACATCTTATGCACACTATTGAGCTGTAGTTGAGAAATGAAAAGTTATAAATAAATTATTGTAATGCAGGGTATTCCAGATTGCTTTAGGGGCAACTAAATTCCTAATGTATTCATACATATTCTTTATAAACAAATGTTCTTCTTTGGAATAACCATTTTGGGCCTGGTTTGTGGCTTATTTCTCATAGCATGACATGGCAACAAGATCTGTTGAGTGCAAACTATTTATAAAGAGATCCTTAAAAAATGTACCATCAAAAGAGTTTTAGTTTTATCTACTTTGCAAGTATAAGCAAAGATGCTTTTTGGAAATTAATTTAAGACCTCCTAGAATACATGTAAAATTGCATTTTATTAGGATAAATGTGAACAGATAAGAATTTTCTTGGGTGTACTGCATTCTAGTGGTACTTGCTGATGGCGTTGTATGAAGGATTTCAGAGCTTTCCAGCAGAAATTATTTACAAAATGTCACAGAATGTAAAGCTTTGTGATGGCAAAAAGATGTAAGGGAGAAACAGTGATTTTCCTTAATACCTGGTCAGGTATAGGCTATTCTGAGCAATACAGACTGATTAGTTAGCAAAGAGGGGAAAAAAGCACTTTCATAGCTTCCAGATTTTGGTTCTTCTGCTACTAAGAATTTGCCTACAAGCATAAGATGAATTAGTTCATCTGTATTTGAATTGAAATGAAGATCTGATTTTCATCAATGTAATAGTTGAATGAGTCTCCTCAGGCAGTCTTGGAAAGCAAAGATTTCAGAAATTTTTGGATCAAGGGGTTTGGTTCAACCTTAGACTGCTTTAGCTCTCTGTCATTGAGTTTAGTTTGTTTTTCTTGAAAAATGTATCCAAATGTGTTGCTTTGACTAAAAATTTATAAAACAGGTTATGCATAAATAATTCCAATCTGATTTTCCATGATTAAATAATATTATGAGAGTTTCAGGGTTATGTAGCTTAAATGACTTTAGCTATAACATTTGATTTCATGGAGGTCTCTGAGGATATCTTGAGGTAGCAGCTGGACAGTAGATTAACAAGTCATTCACTTGTTTTTCATGCACATTGAGTAGTTATTTTTAAAGGGACTGCTAGACTGTTCAAATGGCTATGTGAAAATATGTAAGTGTGACTGACCAGACAGTCCAGCTCCACACTGTTTCCCATTTGGATGAAATGACCAGAGAGTGAATGACACCTGTGTCATAGCAGATGACCTACTGAAGAACACAAAATCTATGGAAAGAAAACCAAACAAAACTGGTTAACCATATTGGAAAGTGAATCCCAGGTTGCGTTCCAGTTCCTGTGTTGCTAGATATCAAGTATTAGAGAGCCATAAAGAGCCACTGATGTGCCAGCTCCTTTCCATGGAGACATCTGCATGATACGTTCAGCTGAACTGAGCAGCCAAGCAAGGCTCGTAAATGGGATCACAAGGAAAAAAGTGATAGGCAGAAGCTCTATCTAGTGACACAAACAGAATCCCAGAATGAGCAATCCACAGTGCTGACCCAATGTTCTCAGTTTCAGTTTGATTTTAAGCAGAATGACAAGGGGGTTGGAGAAAGCAAAGCATTTTGGCTGAATGCAATGTCAGCAAGTCTGTGATTGCAGGAGGGAGCACGAAACTCCTAGTCAAAGGAGAACTAAAGCATTATCTAAGTCTTACATGTTTAATCATTAATGGAGTACAAAATGAAAATAGTAAAAGAACTGGTTACTCTGTACTGTTGAACAGATTAGTGGGGTTTGGAATAATATATTATTGAGTAAAATAATATTGATATGTTTATTTTATCTTCAAAATCTTTTTAGTCTGATTTTAATTTCACTAAGTAGTGAGGAAATATAGAAGCTTTGAAAACCATAATATTGCTCTGTTCCCTCCTCTGGGAAAAAAAAAAAAAGTCTTTCTTATTATTTACAGATGTACTCAAACATGCTTTTAAATGGAAGTAGCCATAACCATAGCAAGATTTTATGAGCTTTTCTAGGCATAGAGTGTACTTACTCACCTCCCAAGATGTCTGTAGGAATTTGCTGACAAATTAATGTGTGCATCCCATTCCTTTCTCTTTCATTGTCATAGGTGTGGATGCTGACACTATGGGATTGCCAAAGGTAGCATACACACTTTGTGGAATAGTTTATACTGTATCTAGTACACCATTCCTAGGAAAAAAAAATTAAGTACTCTTTGAAACATCTACTAATCTCTGGCAAAATGTTGCATTCCCAAACTCTGAATAATGTATTTTTAAAATTGCTGGTAAGATTTGCATGTGTCTAAAATCTGTTGCTACTTTTGATGAGCTGTTTACACTGATGGTTTTGAACAGGAAGCTGCATGTTCAATTTCTTTAATATAAAATATATCTTTTAGTGGAAACATATGAAAATAATTTTTCCTCTCTGTTTAATCTGTTCATCAAGGTACACTGTAGTGCAATTCTATTTCAGGTAATAATGACATTGCACTTTTTTATTTGGTAGAGGACAGGAAAAGACATACATTCTTATCCTACTGAAATTGTTTACTCGTAAAGAAAATGTCCAGGAGTCTGGAGGAATGTGTCAAGTTGTTTCTGTACCGTTTTCATAAACCAGATTTTAGCAGACAGTATTCATCAACAGAAATTTGGGGATATTAAGTAAAACATGACAGTGAGAGAGACAAGATTATATGTTTATTTTGGATTTCCATGTACCTCCTTCAAAAGCCTCAAAATATACCTATATTTCAAGCTGTGAAAAAAGAGAGTTTAATGATAATTAGATTTGAGACTTGAAATTCTGATAGAGAGATTTTTTATAGAATTTGTTTAAAGATAATACTAAATTGTCGAGTGGTTTAAATCATATGTGTCAGCAATGAACGACATAAACCTCTGATTGGCTTTTTTTGACAAAAACTCTGTGTCCCCTACTCATATCCACTGAGTAATAAATTGCACTCTGCAATTTCATTCAAGAACCAACCAGAGAGAGAATAAAATCCTAAAGGTTGTATACTCGCCCGTTAATTGATAATAATGTGCTAACTTTTAGATATATCGGGCCTGTAGTTCTTATATTTAGGAACTGTATTTGATTTTTAAAATTCAGCCTTCTTTAAATGTCAGTGGACATGAGTGTGATACGCAATTTCTGCCTGGAACTACTTTCTTTTATAAAAATGTTAACATATTTTATTTTATTTCCTCTAATCCCTTTGCAAAGATGTTAAGGAGGATTTGGTTATTCTTGGGTGCCATATAATTTTATTGTATTTTTAGAAATGTTATTATATAAAAATCCTTTATGAGCTACCTGACTTAAACAGCATGACTGTTAAAACTTTCTAAGAATGCTCAGGAACAGGTTTTTTTCTTATAAGTCCCCTTGAGAGGTGACATTCTCTTTGTGCCTCAAGTGAACCTGAAGGACTTTTAGCTTGTGGTCTATATTGTGTTTGCAGTGCTTTCAAAATATAAGACTTAATGGGTTAGTGAGTTCTGTGCTAAATGCCTTTTTAGTGTAAAATTTTCATTGCACTTAAATCCATGAGGGTTTTGCCATTCCTGTAGTTTGTTTGTGGAATTAATGGTATGGTTGCACCCGTTCTGACGCATGAGAGTCCTCTAGGGTCCAAAAATGACAAAAACAATTTGGCAACATTTGTGCCCCTTGTGATCTGAAATGCTTGAAAATTGTCTTAGTTGTTCTTTGCATTTGCATTGCTCCTTCTGGTATGTGCCTGTGAAAGAAAGATACAACAAAAAGAAGTACCTAGTTTGCTGAGGGAATGTAGACACATATTTTGTATTTAATATGCCACTTAGAGATAAGATCAAATGTTTGGGGTTTTTTAGATTATTTCTACAAGGACCTTGTTGATTTGACTCTTTCATGAAGAATCATTGTTTTCCTGCACTTCCCTTTTGACAAGACAGATTATTTTTATTTGAATTTACGTTCCACTTACAGAGAAAAGGGTGTATTCAGAAGTATAATTACATATAAAAGAATTAAAAGTTATAGATAATAAAGATACACTAAAAGGAGAATTTTTACACAACGATATATGTGAAATTTAAACAGGAAGTTTAATTGGGAACATTTTTTAATGAATGTTTATATGTCTGTGCTGTGAAAAGATGGAAACGGATATAATCAGTTGTATTAAAAAAAAAAAAAAAAGAAAGAAGTACCTACTTCTTTTTGTGGAGATAGACCAGACTTCTGAGTGACAAAGTGAAGGAGGTATTTTGAGCTCATTGATTAAAGGCCAATGTAGAAGCCAAGAAAAATGAAGATCTACCACTTGGGTGTACCCTTGAAAGCAGCAAAATAGAATTCTTGCTTTTGTAAGAAATGAGATTGCTGTAAATGCAAGAGTACAAGAGCTCTCCAAGGTGTAAGACCTTCACACTGGCCATTTCAAAGAGTAGTCATTCCTGAGGAAATTATCCCAGAAACTAACCATATGGCCAGTCTGGGAAAAAATAGAAAAGCAGCAGGATGCAGTTGGACTATATATTGTTTGACTGAGAACAGGTGCTTTCACGTTATATTTAGGACCTGTCCAAGAACTAATAAATGAACAGCAATGCTAAGGTCAGAATTTAATAGCAGCACTGAATGTGTCATATCTTGGAAAGGCAAGCCCATAGGGTAGCATTTTCCTGGAGGATATCCTAGAGCCTAATCTCTGAAACGGGGAAGATTGTTCTGCTTTGTATTTGGCTTTCTATCAACTAAAATAGCCCCTCCCCCAATTTACGTTTCTCTTTTTGCTCCTCTATTACCGCTACAATTTTGTTTTACTTTCTCATTCCTCTTTTTTTTTTTTTTTTTTTTTTTTTGCTTAGTCTTGAAGTCTTTTTGGCTTTAGGTATTAAATAAATCAACCAAACATGGACAAGTCCAGTAACATTCCATGTTTTCATGCCTTGCTTTTCCAACCAGGCTGATTCAGATTTCTGAATTTGTTGATAAGAATAGCTAACCTTCTGTCAGAATACAAGTCCATCATAAGAGAATGCATTTGTCTTAATTTCCATCTAAACTTCTGCCAAATAGTTGTTTTGACTGTGCACTGTGTGAAGCTTGTAAAGATGATTATTTAGTCTGAATTGACCAACTACATTTTCTAAGCCACATACTACAAGATCAGCATTTCTAAGCATTCCAGCTTGTGTTAATCTAATGCTATAACTTGGATTTTATCTGCCACAAATCTCCTGCTCTAGGAAGTTACCAGTTGAATTGGCCCAGGTTCCTTTAGAATATCACCAAGAGCCTTCAGGTCAGTGTAAACATCTGTTGGAATTTCATGCTAACTTTGCTACTTGAGTGTGACTGGGTGCTTCCTATTGATTCTGCTCACAGCTGTGTGCCAAAAAATGCCATATAATCTTCGGTTCAGCACTCCTGCAATATGCTGTTGGCATCTCTGTCAGCTGCACTCATTTCATTGCAGTGATCCTCTTTTTCTTCACATGCCATTTCAATTTAAGAAGATACACCTGTTACTATCCATTCTTTCATTTTTTTTTAATGAATGTAATACTTATCTTGTGTTGATCTCATTTTCCAGAAATGACAGGATGTCTCAGATTCCCATGAACTTTCCTTTTAGTATTCCCCAGTTTTCATATGCCTGATTTACATTGCTGATTCTTTCTTGGTGTTGAACCACATTCCACTAAAATTTCCTTCCTCACATATTTGATTCTTATACCAAGTCGTAATTACTCATATTCCTTATTGAATGATATTAAACACAGTAATAAATGTAAGGAAATTTATGTATGAATCATAATTGGTTTTAGATATCCTGTGTTACTGCAGATGGCCTCTACAGGTTTGAAGGGTTTACAGGAAATATTTAATTTCTTTACAATCTCCTTGAGTGCCCTACCTTCCCTTTTACTGCTATGTGTTACCATTTCTTTTCCTTAAAATCTTTTTCTTTTCCATTTCTCCATTTCCTGTGTGATGATCTTTTCCAATTTTCAGTGATGTTGTCCTCTTTATTTCAACCTACCCAGTTTGAACCCCAGCCCACGCTTTCTAGAAAGACCTGGCTAAGGGTTAACTGTTTTCAAGGGCTCACATTTCTTTATGCAGTATATTTATTCTTTTGTGTATTTTTCTCCTTTGAACCACTCTCTCTAGCATTTGGTCATTCCCTGTAATGACTTTTTTCTCACCCACAGTGAAACCTTTGAAGTTGTGTGTGGAAAAGTAAACTCTTTCTACCTTGAGGTGTAATTTAATTCAACTTCTTTTTACTGCTGTCTCCAAAGGTGGGATTTAGAGAGCTTTAACACAGCAGTGTGTTGTAATGCTGCCTATTGTAATACATAATACACTTTATTAAATATATATGATACAGTTGCTTATAAATGTACCTAGAAAGTTACACAAATGGAACAGCAGAGCACCAGGACCTCCTGTCAAAGTTGTTAATGCCGTTCATAAAAGAAATCCATATGCAGTACTACAGAGCTCTCATGCCTTTAAAATCATGCTGTAAACGAAATGGAACACTTGTTATACTGGAAAAGTTAAATCAAACTGCCTACAGAAGCTCCTTTGGGTGCCCATGTTTGAGTTTGATACAGCTGGAGCAGCACTTGGGTGTTCTTCAGTGCAGGCTCTGTAATGCAGCTGTTGTTGTTTCTTCCTCCCTGGGTTCCAATGTGCAGGCAGAGAGGCTTCACCAGCCTTGCAGAGGACAGAAAATGCTCCAAGAAAGGCAGCTGCTCAGGACTTCCATGAAATGCAGTTGTCTGAGAAGATCAGCAGATAAAGGAAATGCAATTTCATTCCTGCTGATTCTGAAGGGCAGTCACATCAGACCTGTGGTCAAAAAGATAATGTTGCTTTTGTCTTACCACTCTATCACTGCAGTCATAGAGAGGTCCAAGTAAGCTATTAATAAAAAATAAAATACATTAAATAAATAAGAGCTAAGGCTTGGTCTAGGATGATTTTTTCCTTCTTTAGAATCAAAATAGCTGAGGAAGTTAAACAAAATTACTCAAAAACCCAAAGGCCAAAAGTAAGGAATTAATAAATTTTCTTGACTAGCAACACATTATGCATCACCAAGAACAAAATAGAAGCAATGAGAAAAGGTCTAATGATACAGCTTATAAATTGCAGATGGCTTGTTTGTGAGACATAAAAATTGATTATAGTCTATAAAGATTATAATAGTCTCACTGAAGGTTTGGAAACACTGTCTGTCATTAGAATTCATGAGGGGATATATTAGCCTTTCCCTCAGTAAAGATTTTATGTTCCACATTTGACAATGTGGAGGCCAGGTAGCCTAGCTCATCCTATAAGCAATTTCAACATGAGGTGGAGCTCAAGGGAGCTGAGGAGCTTCTTCTGACAGAACTTCCATTGCATGTAACAGCACTTCACCCAACATCTCCAATGGAAGCAGAGTGGTTTTTTTGTTTTCACTTTTATCAGTGCCAAAGAGAGAATGAAGGGAATGGTCCGTCCCCTAGCACTGTAAACATCATAAAAACTCGGGCTAAACTCTGTTTCTAGTCTGAGGTAATTACAGAGGGAGATAGTCAAGGTCTCCCAGCATCAGCCAAAGAAGAGATGAAGCATGGAATGTATTGCATGCCTGAGCTTGGGAGAGAGGGAACACGTTTATCCTTTTAACATTTGATCTCCTTTATTTTAACCTTTAATTACATCAGTGACTTTCTATATGAGAAGGGAATTGGAGTCTATTCTGAGCTGAGAATTATAAAGCCTGTTTCTCTATAGGGATAAATAATTTATACTTTCTTGCAATCCAGCAATTTAATGAGCTCTTATGCATGAAAACAAATTTGTAGCTCTTCTTAGCTATTGCAGAGCTATTCAGTAAAAATATGCAAGGTGAAAACAGGCAGAAGTTGTGTGCAGCTTCTGGGATGTCATTTGAATTTTTAGAAAAGGGTGATGCTGTGACAGTTGTCTTCAGAGTAGTTAAATTACTGTCTGACTGCTTTGAAGGTCTGGAGCCACTAACTATGTGTTTAGTCGGTGCTTATCTAATGCTGGATCCTATATAATGCAGGCCAAAAAATTATGTATATTAATTTATTAAGGAAAAAAAATTAAAAGGAAATTAACTAGCATATAAGTCCAAAAGTTTAAAAGTGAAACAGGAATCAGCCTACGGGAAAATGTGATCTGGAGACACAGAAAACCATATTTACCATTCATATATTTTACACTATCTCTAGATGGGCCCTACTACTGTACTGTACTAATAAAAAATCCACTTCAAATAGCATTATGTTTTCTTTAATTTTGAAGCATAAAATTGTTAAAATACACCTGCTGATTAAAATATGCTTACACATAGCTAAGCTGAATTTTTTTTAAATTAAGTGATTCATCATTAGAATATTATTAAGAATTTTAATGAAATACTCCCACAGAAACATGTCTGTTGCAAGAAATATGTCATCAGAGATAATCCTCATCTTAGTTTAGAAATGGAGATCTGTATCTCTGCAGCATCAATAGTTTAGTGGCTAGGGCATTTATCTCCAGTGCTGTTTTTTTTAATAAATTAAATATATATGTGTGTATATATATATATATATATATATATATATATATATATATATATATATATATGTATACATACATATATAAAATTCTTTTTAGAATAAATTTTATCTAAGTGGGCAAGTTTGTCTCCTGTCAGCACATTAAAATATGAACATACACAAAGATGAAAGGGATCTATTTTTCTTCTGGGTGAAAGCAAGCTGTAAAAGCCTCTATATTTTTTGCTTGAAGTCAAGTTGCAGCCTTAGCTCCATTTACAGAATATTGGAGACAAGATCCTTTAAAACTTAGTGTATTATTGGACATGTTCTTCTGACAAAGTCATATTCAAGGCATTTGGACTTCATTTTGGTATTTGTGAGGATGTCGTTTTCCAGAACTAGATTTATCAAGGTGCCTGAGGTGACCTGTCTCTCCCAAAGATGATGATTTTTCAATGAACAGACAGCACTAGGTCATGTTTGTGCTGGCTGCAAAGCCTTCTCTCCATTCCTCAGAGTCCGTACAGATTAATTCACAGTAATGCTTTAATTCCGTATTTCCATGTAGTCATAAAGCAAGAAAAGAAAAGAAAAAAAAAAAACCAAAAACCAAAAAACAAACAAAACAAAACAAAAAAAAACAGAGGAAAAAACCAAAAATCGAAATCCAGGAGAAAACAATAGAAAGGATCAAAGAGTTGGTAGTCTCCTGTATAAGTTTGTTTTGAAAATAATTTATATATGTCTTAGCCTTATGCAATAGGTATGTTTAAGCCAGTGTCTTTATAAATTAATGTCAAGATGGTTTAGGAATCACTTGTGTTGATGGGAAAACTCCACAAGGGATATAGCTTAAGTCCTGTTAGCTATCAAATATGTATGTCACATTTTCACATCAAATTACTGAAGTTTCAAAATCAGTTGACCCTAAATAGATCTTTATGCCATTTTATTTTTAAATTTTATTACAGCTAACGTTTATTCAAATCCTGGCTGCGTGATTTTTAATTTAGATGTATGAAAGCTTCTGGCAAGTATAAAGGTAACCTTCTCATGTATCTGCCAGAAAGCAGAAAAGGAACTTCCTTCCCTTCTTCAGGACTTCTGATATTAAGATATTAAATGGCTGCCTTGTTTTGGTTAAGTTACTTGGGTGAGGGATATAGTGCCCAAATGGTTTGATCTTTCACAGTCTCTCTGGGAGCCAGCAGGTATTAAAGAAAGAAGAACCTTATTGACCATTTAAGATAAGCCTGGTGCTCTAACTTATCTTACCTAAAGATGACACAGCCATTAGTATATAATTGCATTCATTAGTTTTTCTGACCACTTTGGGACTGCTGCTTACTCACCTACAGAGGAGAATAGATTATTCCCTGCTTTTAAAAGTATTACATTGGTAGGTTTTCAGTTTTGATTTATGTAGTATAGTTAAAGGGACACTCAGATGTCTGCAGTACGTGAATGAGTTAGTGGCTAATCTGCAGTACCTGAATGAGTTAGTGGCTAATCTTGATATGCTAGAAAGAATTTAGTATATTTAGGGCGTTTTAAAATATTTCTTTTAGATTGGCTTGAGCTCTAACAATTTGTGTTCCATAACATTTTCCAACTGAAGAACTTGGGACAGAAATCTCAAAAAGGACACATAATATACTCGGTTATTTTTCCTTTAAATTAACATAGAATTCTTTCTCTCATAGCAGAACATTTATTGAGCTAAATCTTATTTAGACAAATATCTGAAAGATGCCAAAGTAGCAAAATGAAGAGTGGTAGTGAATGATCACTGCTATTGTTACGTTACAGAAATATTAATGCATGCCTCTATCATTGAATGAAGATGCCACTTAAGAAAATAACAATGTCTTAGGGCTCTACTGAAAGAGCTGATATTTGTTTCTTGATGAAAAAGCATCAACAATATATCAATAAACATGTGAAATCTCCATATTCTAGTGATAATAGTTATCTTTAGTTCTCTGTCTAGACCTTCTAAATGGTGCTAAGTGAATTAACAAATGCAAGGATGAGAAATGACTTGAGCACTCTCTCCTCAATATTAATTTTTCTAGATGCCAGCAGAAGTTGTATAACCAATAAAGGGAGAAGTGCCAAGGCATATTCTCACACCTTTATACTTTGACAGCTCAGAAGTGTTAGGAGGAGAGGGGCAAGTGGCTACACTGCCTTAAACAGAGAGGAAGGCAAACAAAATGGCATTTCTTTCTAACACGGCTGCTAATTTCAATGTCTCCTTTTTATTACTGATAATATCCTTTGAAAATGGAAAAAAATTAATGAATTATTTATGGTGAGATTAGGGATGTCATTCTCATGGAGAACTATTTTAGGAGAAAATTAATTCAATTTCAGACATCCATATGGGGGAAAAAAAAGTTCACTTAATAAATTTTTTTTTTCAGTGATGTTAAATGGTGCCCAAAGAAAGAGAATAGCTTCACTATTTGAGTGAAAATTCCATAGCCTTCATTTTGAGCACAAGCATATTTGTGTTTATCTTGTTTCATTGTAGTTTCATACTGTATGTGGAAAAAGAGGCATAAGGATAGAGATGTAGCTGAGAACAAAAGTGGGAGAAGAACAGAATGAGTTTAAGAACACGGCAGAAATATTTGAAAAAGTAGTACCAAGAAAGAGGGAAAAAAGAAATTCCATATGCTCAGAGAGCGAGTATGAAAAGAGAATTTTAAGATGATGAAAGAAAAGGTATGGACTTGTGTGAAGAAACTACAAAAATAATGTAATAGAAGAGTACTAAAGCAAAGCTATGTAAAATAGAGGAAAAATAATAAATAATATTACAAATACAAGATTCTCTCCTGGATAAATGAACTTGGTCCATTAAGTTCAATTTCAGCTACACTTATTACTGACAGTCTGGTCTACAGTAGCAATTTCCCCGTGGTAATTAAAACAAAAATTATTGACCTGAAGTAGTTACAGCTGAGCTCTTTGCATCTCTGCAGTATCTAGGCTGGGCCTGGCTTTGTGCTGTATGTCTCCCTACAAGATGCATTAATATTACCCTTAAATTAAAGTAGTCCCACAAGCCTGTGCTTCCATGAGCACAGACTTCCCTAGGAAGCAGCATGCTTAGCAACACTGGTATCCATGGCAGTATCTACCACGTATGAGTCTAAATGTGGAAGCTCTTTCCGCTTTCACAGTTTTTTATGTCACTACAATCATGCTGCCTGCCACCAGCCCTCATTCATGAGCTGGAGTCGGAGCATGCACAGGAGACTCGGTCTGACAGCTGCACTACACCTCTGCAGAGCCCCTGCTGCCTGGGATGCTCTGTCCGGGGGCTCAGGGCAGCTCTGGCAGCTTGGTGGCAGGCACAGAGGCCACTGCCCCAAACTGAAGTTTCCAGGCACCAAATGGCAAGGCCACATTATAGCCTGAACATGGATGAACCTGGGTGCAGTTCTGTCAAGGGGCGAGCCCTTCGAAGCCCTTGCCAGAAAAAAAAAAAAAAAAAAAAGAAAAAAAAAGAAAAAAAAAGAAAAAAAAAGCCAAACAAACACCCTTTCCAAACCCTGTGCCGGAAAGCTTTGCACTATTTTTACCACGGCCAATAGTGGTGTTTTGATGGTGTAACTGCATCCCATCTGGATATAATCTCCAGATGCATTTTGGCCAGTCCTGCTCCAGACGATGGCTGACTAAAGCTGCTGTCATTGCAGACCCTTTGTATGAGCGTGGGGAAGTCTTTTCATCTGCCAGGAGGCTAAGTGCTGCAGCCGCTCCCTATCCCGGAGTTCTCCAGCACCGCAGCCTGTCTGTGAGGCTGGCTTTGCTTTATACAAAGAAAAAATAATTTATTCTTAAAATGGGCATGTTCTCAAGTCTTTGTGTCTCAGTCCTTTCTCTCTTCCACTGGGATGATGTCATGGGTTGCAATACAGGATGTGGCCAGAAATGTGTATTCTATCACCATCTGTTGAAGCTGGGTGGAGCAGTGACCCTTATCTCTGTGGCACATATTATCTGCTAATGGGCCATCTTTAAGACCAGCTGGGGCAATCATCTTTATCGTTTCCACAACCCATTCTCCCTCCAGGAAGATATCATCTATTGATGGGCCATTAAGTCCCACTGTATGACTGATAAAATTACATCATCCGGTTGGGAGATGCTCCAGCCAGGGGGAGGAGCCAAGCCTTTCCTACCTAGATAAAAAAACTGAGATTTTGGACCGCAAGACAGCGTCTTTCAGCTGGATTCCAGAGGAAAACCGGACCTTTCCACATCATCCCTGGACCTTCAGAGGAAAACTGCACCTTTCTACAGGAGCACTGCTTCAGCTGAACCACATCTGCCACTGCAGGAGGACTATAGCTACCATTTAATGGGTGTCAGGTTGGATTCTGACTCTGTCAGGGTTGGGATTGTTCTTTGTAATACTGCATTTCTATTTTAATTTTCCTAGTAAAGAACTGTTATTCCTAATTCCCATAACTTTGTCTGAGAGCCCCTTAATTTCAAAATTATAATAATAATTTGGAGAAAGGAATTTACATTTTCCATTTCAAAGAGAAGCTTCTGCCTTTATTGGCAGACCCCTGTCCTTCAAACCAGGACTGATGAGTTCTTGCTCTTTTCCCCTTGGTTATAGCTTTTGATTCTTCTCCTGCTCCTTTCCCTGTCTGTCCCTCAGCAGCTGGGGCCTCCTTCATCCACCAAAGCCTCTTTGCAGCTTTGCCACCCCACTGCAGCTGTTTGCCGTGTTCCCAGGCCCTGTTTTGGCTCTCGGTGCCTCTCCTTCAGCCGCAGCCCCTGCTGGCTCCTCATCCCCCTTCCCAGACCCCAGCAGCTCTTCCAGGCAGCTTCCAGCAGCTGTTCCCAGCACCTGCCCCGCTCTGCTCCAAGCCCCGTTCCAGGGCCTCAGCAGCTGTTGTTGTTCCCTTCCTCCACCTCCAGTTCCTGGCCCCCTTCCCCACCTTTCCCTTCTGGTACTGCCAGCCGGAGTGCCGGAGCTGGGACATGGTATCTGTGGAATTCCTCACGCCACACTTCATCACGGTGGACTCGCGTCACTGTGGTGCCAGGATGGCGAGCAAGGGGGACAACATGGGCCACGGCAGAAATGCTGCTAAAGGAGGGAGCTGTGGGACCCGCAGGAAAATCACTAATCTGCCATGGGCAGCCTGGCCCTTGGGACTAGTGAAAATAGAGGCACAGTGCCCGCGTGGTGAACAGAGCAGCCAGGACAGCTGTGGGATAAGTCAGGGCACCCTGGCACTACTCCTCAGCAGCAGGACCTTCTCACGATGTATCAATGAAAAACTGGGAAACAGAAATTGCTGTCCCAGTTTTGGGCAGGAAGGAGGTTGGCAGCAGCTGCCTGTGCTGATGGGATGCCTGTGGTGTGTGGAGAGTGGAGTGGCTGTCTGCACAGGTGTGTATGCTGCAGTGTGCTTTAACATTCTGTCTCACTCTAAGCAAACTGCTCATTACAGCCGAGGGACTGGACTGTGAGAGAGTTGCCATGCAAAAGGGACTTCCAGCAGCTCCAGTGACCAAGATGACATTTAGAGATAGCTTCAGTCTCCTTTTCTGACTCACTTATTTACCTAGAGAGCCATGTCCTGTTACTGTAAGCTGTAAAAAGGATGGTGTGATCAGGGTGCTGGTTAGGGGACAGAACTGTAGCCCAGTGTTCAGGAGTGTCCTGACTAAAGCTCTGATGATGGCAGCGGCCGTGCACAGTTTCTGTCCCTCCCTCTGCTGCCACAGGCACTCCCAGCTCACCCTGGCTGGCAGCTCACTCAGGTCCCCACTTCCAAAAGTGACATCAAAATGCAAAAAGGAGTCTGGACTGGTCTAGCAGTTATTATTTCAGACCTTCATCCTACTTTTTTTTTAATGTTGAAGAAGCACCACTCCACTTTCCTCTCTTGTCTAACAGCAGCAAATCACCTGGACATCCCTTGGTACTGCCTCAGTGTAGTCCATCTGCTACTGAAAACCAAAACCCTTCCCTCCACAGCCAGATAAGTATAGGTTATTTATTTTGGAGTCACAGGTCAAACTACCATGGAAATATTGCTGGCAAGAGAGATACCTATTTTGAATATAAAGAAAGAAAAAAAAGAAGAAGATAAAAGAGGAAAATAAATTTATGGGAGGAGCAGTGGAGGAGCATGAGTGGATGCAGGCCATGACTCGGTCTAGATTGCAAAGGGGAAGGTGAGGCACCCTGGAGATCAGGAAGAGCTCAGATGCTTGTTGTGGGGCAGTCTGGAAGTCCAGGAATGGTAGGGTTGTTTCCATTGCTGTGTTTTTGAAGAACATTAACTGAGGGGGGGATCTATAATATTGCTGAGGAAAGTTGCTGAAGTTGGTTGAAGTTCCTGCTTTCCAGTGAGGTGGGATATGAACTAATGTGAGGCTTCTGCTTCAACTTCCATAAACGAAACAGTTTGTCACATCATGATGCATTTGAGAGCTAAGCCAGCACATAATGAGTGGTTACCTGTGGGGAACTCCCTGCAAATACTCAAGCTAGTTCTGATTTAAAATGCTAATTTAAGTGTCAGTGCTGCCTGATTTAAATCAGTGAAAGATCTGATCCTATCTCCAAAAGGAATGAAAAGTTAAAATGCATGATAGAGCATTCAGCTGTTTATCTATACTTATCTGTATTGGTGGGGGAGGGTGTAATGGTTCATGTTTGTTTTCCTTGTGTGTGCATCTGCCTTTAATAATTACTTAGTGGCTTCATTATCTGCTACTAGATGTACCCTTTAGGTGAGCAAAAAAGCCCTGCCCTTATATGCAGTCCCATGTTTTCCATTCTGAAAAGCCAAATACTTCAGAGAATGCCATCAGATTCTGCTCCAGTGCAGTGACTGGCTGGGGTTAAAAGCCTTGCACACAGTTCCTTCTAGCTGGTCATTAATCTCCATGAAAAGTCCCATGTCTTAATTGCTGTTGTATAATTAGTAACCTCTTCCATCTAACCAATGTTAAGCTGAAATAGTTATGTGCCAAGTCACCATCATTCTCTCTGAATGAGGATCTGGAAGTACTGCTCCAGAAATAGCATGTGACAGTAAAATTCTTACTTTTTTTCTTATTCCTTTGAGAAATACCAAGACCAGCACCATCAATGCTCTTTGGCCAACTCTTAAAATCCACAAAGCTGCCACAGATCACTGAAGATCACAAAATAATCCCCAAAATTGAAAATGTAAGGATGAGCAAAGTCTGTCAGGCTTCTTATATAACTTATTTTGTAAAGGAGCCTAAAATACCAGCCAGAAACTACCTCTTGATTTAGAGAATATGGAGCTGAAAGTAAGGAAGAAAAACTTCAATACAGCTGTGAACCTGAGGGCAGCCAAATATAATTAAGCTTGAAGAAATTGATGTAGTTTCCTTAATACCTATGGCTTGGGTATTTGAATGTTTGATATTGGATTAATTGATAGCTCAGCATCAATGGCAAGTTTATTTAAGTTTCCCTGTGGTATTTAGTATATGTGTCTGGAAAAGGTTTTTGTCCTGGGGAAAATACTCTGTAGAAATACAATTCAGTCGTAAAAACATTGAAATATTTAATTTTGATAGTAGCAAATTGATTTCTATCAATAATTTAAAAATAATATTCTACAAAATCTAAATTACATGCAAAGCAATATAAACTAAAGGAAAACCAAGTTCAAATGAAGACATTGTTTTAAAACTACTTTGATTTTCTTAGAAATTTTCATCTAGGTGAACCTGTATTTTCTGAGAAAAAAAAAAATTCTCAACCTTTTTTTCCCCCAAAGTAATTAGCATCCAGCTAGTTAGATTCTTGTCTTTAGTGTGATTGTGAAAAATTTTAGAAAACTGACAGAGCTAGGTTGAATAATCAGCCACAAATAACAGTGAAATTGTACACAGGAAATACAGTGACTGTTTTCTTCTCACCAACACAACTATAATTGGCAAAACAAAATTAATGCAAAAGAGATGAGCATCTGTTTTGCCTTAAGATAGTCTCTTTCCTGGTTCAGTTTTTGAGGATTTTTGCTGGTGCATAAGACTATAAGATCAGGCCTAAATAATTGGTGTGTAGTGTAGTTTTGTGTTTGTGCAGTGGTGAATATCTAGTTTGAGACTGCTCTTCAAGCAGGGCTTCATCTTTTCTATTCCTTCTTTTCCTTCTTTCTTTTCCTGCTTTTTGTCTGTGTTACATCGTTAAAATTACAGAGGCGTTTAATCAATAAAAAAAAGGTCCTCAACTGTCTCTTTCTGAGAAGAGCTTGAAAAATTCAGGTGAATCAGCAAGAGATATTTAAATAGTTCCTCATTTTATTGAACTAGAATATCATATGGCATACTTAATGTGCTATCAGTGGATTTTCATAAATGTTCGTGCCCAAAATAGAGAGGTCAGAAGCTCTACCACCCTTGTCAGAAACTTTTTTCTAGTTATTTCATTTTCTTCTTACTTAATCCTCTAGACAGAAGCATTTGAATATTTAGCAGTCAGTAATAACTCAAAAATATTTTTCCTTTCATGCTTTGCAGTAGCTTCTGGGAGCTTAATACAGGTTTTCCCTATTCTTACAGTAATTTCTAATATTCCACAGTATCATTTTTTTAAAATTATTATTTTATTTTAAATTTTGCTTATTCCCCATTGCCTTAAAAAATTAAGATTTTACGCATTCTTTAGGTTCAGAAATATTTATTTCTTTCTTCTGAACCTTTAGGTTCAGAAATTTCTAACTAATTCTACCAAGCATGATAAAGCCCTTGTCTCTGTGGAAACCAGTTGCTGTTTTATAGTACTTAAAAGTGGACTCGGGAATTTCTACTTGCTTTCTCTATTCTCATTACCTTGAAAAGCCCATTTGATGAACAACAGTGATAAAGACAAGTCCTAGGACAGCAGACAAATATGATATTAGAGAGAAAATGTGATCTGCCTTTAAGTTCAAAATGTTGAGTTTAAATATTGTTCCCATAATTTTAAATGACCCAAAAGACTACTGGAAACTTATGAGAAAAGAAGAGACATTACAAAGAGAAAATAAGAAAGAATAAAAAGGAGGGCTCTGGGTGCTGGTTCTTTCTGATGAAATTCCTTGAAATTATGTAACATTTATTTGTTATTGCTCTGATTGCTCTTAGTCATTTCAGATGAGCCAAAACATCTGTTATGTAATAATTTAGGCAGTACAAATATAATGCAGATGTGGATACAAAACCAAAATTTGAGGTTTTGCCTTACATCCATGTTACGGGGTTTCATGTTGGCATTGGGAGTGTTTTACTTCTACAAGCAAATTTAGAAGCTGTAGAATAATTGTAGGAATTTCCCTACATGTTATGAAAGCAAAATGACAAAAAATATGGATCATCAGAAATAAAGAAAGCATTTCCAGACATTTTTCCAATAAATATAGTATGTTTCTTCATGTATTGTAGCTAATTAATATCTTAAATTCTTTTTTCCAAAGTTTTTATGTATGGCCCTTTACTGTGAGTAAAACATAGGTGATCATCAGGTTTTTGAGCCATTCGGGGAAATGTAATAGAGAAAGAGTCTTGAACAGTCATAAAAGTTTCAGAAAGGGATTCTGCAGTCATATTCCTTTTCCTTAGAAAAATGTGTTTTGTTTAAAATAGTCTTAATACAGCTGCTTTTTTCACCTTGGAGACAGGAACTTTCAATGGTTGCTTCGTAGCTAGCCCACTTCTTTGAATCAATGTATTTAAAGAGGTGAAAACCACCAGTGGATGAGGGAAGCAGGGTTGAGAAAAAGGTGGCTGTGGATGAGAACTTTATCAATAAGTTTTTTGTGGAAGGGAAAAAGTAATTGATGATTTGCACCTATCTGCTTAGCTTGTTTCCTCTGTGTCTTCTGGGTTTCTCCCTCTTTTATTTTACTGAATGTTATTTGTGGATAAAATTTAAATTAGGAGATGTTAGTGACTGTTGAAGAGAAGAGTTGGCTGTGTGGAAGAAAGCAAAGGATCTCTTGCAGGGATAATAAAAAGGCAAACTCTTATAATTTGAGAAAACAATAATTGGCAAGCAGGCTGGTGTTTGGTAGCACTGTTTTCAGAAAGACCCTATCAGAAATATTTTACTGCATTTCATAAATGTTACGGAAAAAGGGTGAAGAGCCACATAGTCCAGGCCTGAACCCTCTTCTGTATCTGTGGAAAGAAGTGCTATCTGATCTCAGAGAGCTTCACAGATCGGCCCATCAAGGACTATAGAGTACAAAGAAAGCAGTGTGTCCTTGTATTCTCTTGAGTGTTGACCTTTTACCAAGAGCCCTGGTAGGTACCTGCTTTTACTAAATTATCAGAATTTGTGATAATAGCCAATGTTACAAATTGTCATCAGAAGCAAAAACATACAAGGAGGCAGATGTGAAGAGAGCAGTTCAGAGAAACTTGAGATCTTAATGGCATTTAATATTCTTTGATGTACCATTTTCTTGCTATCCATTTTCTTCTCTTACCCAGAATACAGAAGAGGCCTGGAATTCACCATGCAAACCATGATAATGTACTTGATTTGAGTCATTCCTGTTTACATTTATATTATGTCCATAATAGCCCTTGTTATTTTCAAACATTAATATTCTTCAAAGAAATCTGTCCCATCACAGCGAGTGACTGGCTGGGGTTAATGGCCCTTAGCATAGCTCCTCCTAGCTGGTCATTAGTCTGCAGGAAATGTCCAGTGCCTTAATTGTTATTGCTTAATTAGCAGCCTCTTCTATTGAAGCAAGTGCCATATGACCTGAAATGGCAATGTACACAGCAACAGTCATTTCCTCTGAACGTTTGAGCTATGCCATAGGCAGATCTTTTACAAGTGAAGCAAAGCATGGAAAGATCATATATACTCAAATAACATGGATTATGCCACTAAAATAGCATTCTGCTGATACAATGATTAACAAATGTGTTTTCTTAGATTTCTGGGATGCCACTAAGTTTAAATCTGTGACTAACCAGAAGCCTAAAATTTAAAATGGAAAAGTCTGTGTTTGCCTCATTCCTCACACAATTAAGTGTTCCACATTTCTAATCAATGCTGCCATTATATTTTCGGTCTGTCAGTGGTTAGCCATGGCTTTAATCACTGCAGAGTCTGTGTGAAAGCACAAAAACAAACCCAGAGCACATTCCTACACCATTAACATGCATTTTTTCTAAATTCCTGGGTCATGAGATCCTGTTCTCTGCACCCTTGGCCATTCACTTTTCTTCTCTGTTGTGCTTTGTTTTCTTTTCCCATCCTTTGCCTACTTTCAAATTGCATAATTTGATTGTGATGCCTTGTAACAGTAATTAACTCTTCACAGTGCATGTATGGTACTTACCCTGCACTGGGGTGTTACATATTCCTGCAGTTACACACCCCTGGAATATCGTGTAGAGAGACAATGCAGCGTGCTGATAAAGGAACTTCTAAAACTTGAAAGTAGACTTGCATCCTTGCAATAGACTTTATAAAAAAATAGAGAAATTATTTATTTATTGAATGTAGAAGACAGATATGAATGGTTTGCTAATGTATTAGTTTTCGTTTTCTAAAATTACATATTCCTTGCAGATAAAATCTCAACTCATCTGATACTTTTCCATGTGAATGAGTAGGGAACATTATATAAGTATAACCTTGACTATTTTGGTTTTTGTCTAAAAATATTTATAGTAAGTGTTCACCATTAGTATATCTCAGACTGTTGAAGTCAATGGAAATAGGTCCAGTGACATACAAGGGCTCAGATTTATAGAGATAATTTTGCAATTATAATAGTTATAGACACTCTTTTCAAAAGGAAAACTAGATTACTTGGGCTACAAGCTGGAGAAACTCCATAAATGTGGATAGTTCAGCATATGTAGAGTTTGAGTCCTGTTTCTGTAATAATTTTTCACATATTTTTTGACTCATCAAATGGCAGCCCAGCTGTTCTACTTTGCTCTGTAATAGTACTGAAAGTCCAACTGTCCTAATCTACAGACACCAGTGCCAATGTCCATCTGCTTGTAGCAGCTGAAAAAAATGGGACAGAACAAATAGAAATCTTAACAAGCTCATTTTAGCTGCACTACTGGATTTTGTGAGGTTCTGAAAATTTTAAATACATAGAGACATTATATATTTGTCCAGCTTTAGTCCAGCATGCTAGTAACAGAAAAACTGTGTCTCCTGAAGTGGGAGCAAGTGTTGCCCTAAGCATGTATGGAGACATTTAGTAGCTGTGCATAATTTGTTTTAATTCAAACTGTGGACAAGATATTCAGCTAAGTTGAACTTGGGGGCTTTTTTGCTAATTGGCCTTCAAAATCTGTTTTGCTTTGACTTATCTACTTATTTATAGGTTAAAAAAAGTTCTGTTTACTTGAACTAAAGAACTACCAAAAAATACTCAGCATAAATGTTACTGAAAACTGAGCCTGTCTGAGCCAGTTCTTAAGAGTGCATAAAACTTGTGCTAATTTAAAAAGAAAGCTAGCAAAAACAAATTCATCTCAGAGCTGAGAAGACAGATAGCTAGGTTTGGTCCAGACCAACAAATATTAGAGAAACTTATAAAAAAATAAAACCCTCCAGAATTTGTAAGAGAATATGTGACAAAAATTCTGTCATAATTTACCATGCTCTGTGAATATCATGAGAGTATTTGTTTACTTTAAGTACTTGGCAAACAGTGCTAATATCCATTCAAGAGAGTAATTTTCTCAGAGAATTTAGTCTTGTAAGCACTCATGGAAAGAACAGCCAGCAATACAATGCCCTCTCTGCTATTCTCCTTGACTACATTCATGTAGTCAAGACAGGAGCTTGAAATGCAGAAGAAATGAACAGCTGGTATTAAAACAACAGTTTCATGCAAAAATATCATCTTGTTAGTAGAAAAGAAATTTATGGTTACCATGTACTTGTACTTGTTAGTTTTCTGGTTTGTTTCTCTAAGCAGAACTCTTTCGCAGTCTGAGGCAAAGTTCTACGGTCTAAAATAGATTTGCAACCTTAAATGGGATTCACATGATAGAAAAAAATCACCTCTTTTCCAATCTCTGTGTGAACTGCTGTGCTATCTTTTCTGCAACTGAATAAATATATAGAGACTGGACAAACTTTGCTAGTTAGATAGGTACCCTGGCCTCAGTGACACAACCTGCAGGATTTCAAGTCTTAAAAAGAAAATAAATACATTACCCATAAGATGATGTATATGTGCATAAATATCCACCTAAATACTAAGTAATATGGATCTATTTAGTAAGGAAATATAGATGCAGCTGAGCAAATAGATAATGCTTTACTCGTCTGTTTGCAGCTGTGGTGAATTGTCTCCTAATCGTGTTGTTTCAGCTTGTTGCTTGCCTGCACAGTGTATTGAAGAGAATCATATTTCTGCTCTAGCAATCGCTAAACTTTCAGAGCCATACTGTTAGATTCTTTGCTCTGGCAGATATCAAAAATTTAAATTCACAGAGTGTGAATGTCTTTAAAATGTTTATTTGTAAATCTTAGTCTTGGTATTGCAATGGAATTTAGATGTCACCTTGATGCTATCTTGGTTTGGGGCTTGTAGAAGCCAAAAGTGAAAGATTATCCTAGCAGCATTTCTCTTGCACATGGCTTTGGTATTTAGCTTATATCTCTATATTTACAATATATCTGAAGTTCAGTGAAATGGCATTTAAGGAGCTCTGCATGATTTTGCAGAGCAATTTAAACTTTTTCATCAGAACATAGATACTTTACTCTCTGAAGATGCACAAACTGCAACAAGGTTCTACATAATTTTTTGATATTTGCAATATATTATATAAATGAATTGGTGGAAATGGGGTTGTCATCATGATACATAGAAAAAATCTTCCATATCCAGTTATACTATTTCTGTGCCTGAGGCTTTTTTTGTGGTCAGAAATGTGTATACTTCTTACTTTTAAACATACTAAACATACTTTTAAACATACATTTCACAGCAGAGTTCAGCGGGTGAAAAAAGCTACTTTCCAATGTGTTAAAATTACCAATATCAACTCATTATAAGTAAGCAAATATTTGTATATTTGCACAAGCATAGAGTGCAGCTGATCAATACAATATTTCATCAATACTTTTGTCTGTAGCTACATAGCTTACATTTTACAGAAAAATGGTTTAAAATTCATTTTTAGTTGCAGTTGCCCTTTTTTTTTTTTTTTTTTTTGCCAAAAAAGAAAAAAAGCACAGAAATTATTCTTTATTTCTGATCAGGCAACCATTCTTTATGTATCCATCCTTCAGGGAGAATATTAAGGATGAATGGTGTATTTTCTGCTTTGCATTTGTTGCTTCTGTCAGATCAGTCTCACTTCTCATTCAGATTAACTTCACACAAAGCACCTGTCAGTTATTCTCTTTCACTTCATCAGTGTTGTGATATTTCTTCAAGTTATAACAATTTCTGCAATTTAGTCTGCTTTTTAGGAAACCGTATACTTGAGTGGCATTTTTCTTTTCCTAAATTCTTCTTGTTCAGTTGCAGCATTGCATACTAGGGCAATACTGTGTAGTTGTAACATGGATGGAGAAAATAAGTAGTTTCCTATGTAAAAATTGTTTCTATAATCATAAAATAATATTAAATGTACAAAAGTTCTTATGCAAAATTCTTAAAGGTCGTCTGCCTATAACACCGGGGAAGAACTGAGACAGAATTTTTTCCCCTGTATTTTCCTAGAAATCAAATGCAAACAAATTTGCCAGGAAACAAAGACAAAAATAACAAATTAAGATAAAAACCATGGCTTAACCTCAGACACATAAAATATAGAAATGGCACAAGCCTTTTTTCCATCCATTGGTTAGGTTTTTGGAAGTGGATCCAAAGAGTGCAGGCATTCATTTTGCTGCCTGATGCAGATGAATTGTCAAAATGCAATGTGACAGTTTAACTGATTAGAGATCTAACAAATTTTTCTACGAACACAGGCACAAGACATTCTTGAAAACACTTTTTAAAAAATGCATAAGTGATATTCAAAGATTAAGTAACTACTAGAATATCAAGTAAAAATATTTAAAATTATTATTTTAATTTTTTTTCATCAGTGGGACTTAATTTTCAAGATAACAGATGGATCAGACTAATTCCTTATGTACCAGATATAGTGGGAACTAACCCTATAACTTTGTAGATATTAAGTAGTGTGTATATTTAGATCATAAATTTGTGGTTACCTTATTTGGTAAAAATAGAAAAGCTATAATTACTTACAAAAATGTGAGCAGCTCTTATGTATAAACTAAAAAAAGATATATATTATATGTAGTACTTCACTGCACACTTTATATTATTGAATAGATCCTTGGCATTACTTTCTATGACAAATAATAAAGCAGAACTTCAGTGTTGTAAATACACTACACTTGCACCTCTTGCTATTTTCTTAGTCTCTATTTAAAGTTTGGAGTGCATCAGAAATAGTTTCTACCATGTCACAAATTCTAAAAATTTTCAGTATATGGTTTTTGCAATTGCATATCTAATTGTATATCTTAGACCTCTGTGGATGTTCTACTGCATAATTTGAATTTTTTTCTTCCCTGTAGATCATAAGCTATGTTTAAGTTCTGATTAATTGCCCTATGATTCCTTGTCAGAACAGAGATAAGCATTGCAACTGCAAGTCCACCTCTCTTATTCAGTTTTTATTGCTAAATTTTGAAGCTTATTCTTCTTTTATTTGCAGTGATGCTATAAAAACAACCATAGAAAGAATGAAAAAAAACCAAACCCCAGCTGTACTTCTTAATGGTTGAGATAAAGCAATGTCCAAAGACTTTTACGAACTTACCCAAACCATGTCGAAATCAGGAAACTGTTGAAAGTTTGCATTTTTGATTTTCTGGTTTCTCACTGAGTACTGCTTTCACCTAGAGTGAAGAACAAGGTATAGTTATTTTAATTGGTTTTTAATTCTTTAAAACTGATGAATGCCACCATCAGATATTGGTGAATGGATCAAAGGCTTAAGGGAAAAAAATCTTAATGATGCATCCATCTTTCCTGCTGTGTTTTACCAAGCTTTAGCCAATTGATTTCTGTGCACAAGCTGCTCTTGGAAACAGAGCAGTGGGAATGGTGCAGTTGTCAGATGATGTGGGGTGAGATGAAGTGGATGTCATTTCTGCATTTTATGTCATAGTGTTTTATCAGACCTTCAGTGGCTTTCTACAATCATTAAATTGGTCAGAAGGTTCTTCTGCTGTAGAATAAGAAAGTTTTGAAAGAAATTAATTTGTGAATGTCATGCTGACTGGTATTACTGCATGTAATAAAATAGACTATTTTAATTGCATCCTGGGATGATGTAGACTATTAAATAAAAATGTTAACATCTTCCTAGCAACGAGAGCTGAAACATGTACAAATAAATGTTAGATCTTGATCATGGAGACTCTTGACTATTAAGGTTGTCTATAACTTTATGTCTAAATCACTGAGGATTATAAGGTCTGTTAATCATTGCTTCTAAGACACTCTCAATTGTCGGGTATGGATTAAATCACAAAAGGCTTAACTTCTGAGATGAAAGTTCAAGAATTGTATGGATTATTCTTGAAGACAATATAGTTTTGCTAGCTAATATTAAAAATGAAAAAGCACAATTGGGAAGCTAACACATAATATTATCATATAATGATGAATCTAACTATTTCAGTTTTGCAGCTCATGATATTATCTGTTGAAAGCCTCATAAAATTGAGATAATTAAATTTTACGAAACAATATTCATTATTTAGCAATGGCATGCATAAGACCAAAGTCTGTCTGATATTAACCCAATAATAAATCTGATGTAAATAATGAAATTTTTTTCACAACTAATCAAATTAGGAACATTTTTAACCAAATAATGGGAATGAATTACTAATAGAACTAAACTTTTGTACTTGGTATAGATTTAAAAAAAATATCCCAGAGTAACACAGAAATATAAGAGCCTGATTCCAATCTCAAAATAATTTTGAAATACCTTGTATGCTTAAAAAGCAATAAATCTTATATCTCCCCCCCAGTATAATATAAATTAAAATGAATGCATCCTTAGCTCATGTCAGTTGGCATGGACCTATTGATTTTAGTGAAGCAAGACAATATTAAATCAGATGTGGCCTTTGAATACAAGAAAATTCAACTGTTTATACAGTTATTGTGCTAAATTAGCAACAAAATACTGTTCTTAACAGATGGTGATACAATTTCTTTTAAATGAGTTCTGATAAATGCCATATCTATAGGAACATGGAATTTTTCCCAGATGCATCATGCTAGTTGTAATATATATTATAGAATCATGGAATATCCTAAGCTGGAAGAGATGCACGAGGATTATTGAGTCCAACTCCTGAACTTGCACAGAACATCCCAAGGGTCACACCATGTGCCTGAGAGCATTGTCCAAACAGTTCTTGGACTCTGTCAGGCTTGTGACCACTGCCCTGGGGAGCCTGTTCAGTGCCCAACTACCCTCTGGGTGAAAAATCTTCTCCTGATATCCAACATAAACTTCCCCTGACAGAACTCCAGGCCATTCCCTCGGGTCCTGTCACTGGTCACCACAGAGAAGAGATCAGTGCCTGCCCCTCTGCTTCCTCTTATGAGAAAGCTTTAGGACCATGATAAGGTTTTCCCTCAGTTTCCTCCAGGCTGAACAGACCAAGTGATCTCATCTGCTCCTCATGCTGTTCCCCAAGAAGAAAACCTTTTCCTTAAAGATCATCCAAGTCAAATCCCCCTGCTGTGGGCAGAGACACCTTCCACTCAACTGGCTTGGACAGAGCCCCATTCAGCCTGGCCTAGAACACCTCCAGGGATGAGGCAGCCATGATTTACCTGGGAAACTAGTTCCATTGCCTCACCACCCTCATGGTAAAGGATTTCTCCCTAATATCTAATCTAAACCTACTCTATCAGTTTAAATCCTTTCCCTCTTGTAGAAAGTCCCTCTCCAGCCCTCTTGTAGTACCCCTTTAGGTACTGGAAAGCCTCAGTCGGATCACACTAGAACCTTCTCTTCTCCAGGCTGAAAAATCCCACTTCTCTCAGCCTTTCCATTGTCTTCAAAAAGTTCTTTATCTGGCTTGACTATCTGGTTATATTATTTTGTGAATTGCAGATGTGCCTTCAACTGTACACAAATATTTCCCTGAGCCAGTATATCCATGCTGGCAGAAACCTGGCATGAGAAGCAGCCAAAACCACAGAAAGGTCCAAGCCTGTAATTTTTACAGCCATATAACACATGTAACAGGTTGATCATTCCCATTTCTTCTTCCTTTTTGTTCCATATTTACCATGTCTTCACTATAGCAGGTGTAATCAATATTACTTCATGCACTATCAATTTAATAATAAAATCAAGCCCCAAGTAAACACACAGAACAGATTGAAGTGCTTAAAAATGCTAAACAAACATCATAGATTTGTTGTTATAGGCAAAATGGGCTGAATATTGAAGCAGATTATGAAATGTGGTAATTTCTTCTGTGTATGTAAAGATATACCTAAAATAGAATAATTTATTGTATAATTAAGAATTGTAAATGAAATTGTGGTAGAACTTGTACTTTTAGAGGGACACTGTGAAGAGTGAAATAGCCTTTTTATGGCTTTAGCAGAACCTTGAAAATCTCAACACCTGCTGCAGGGGTGCAATGTGTTTGAGGAGGCAAAGTTCAGAGAAAGACTCAGTATTATAAGTGAGATACAGTGTTTGAATAGCTGGAATAACATTTTTCCTTTGTTGAAGATGTATGGAAAGTCTTATGTTTTGGAGGCTGGAAGGTTAAAGAATAACTGGCAAGGTAAAATGTTCTCTGGCATACAGAAACTCAAGAATGGTATATAAGAAGTTTTGTTTAGGGTATTTGCAACTGTTTGGTGATGGTAAGACCTGGGGAAAAAAGTTAAATTAGAGCATTACCAGATTGTTTCTCTGATATGTTAGTGAAGTAACTAAAAGAGGTCTGATTTTTGTTTATCTTACTAGCCAGGCTCGAGCATTCACAGAAAAAACAGAATACAGAGTGGTAAATTACCTAAGGCAGATCTGTAATCACTTGGCTAAGAAAAGCTATAAATGAGCTTTATCAGATTATAGCCACTATAGATAATTCCTTCTCAGATGCTACCATGGAATATTTCAGATCTAGAAATATATGAAAGAAGATTTAAATTAAGGCTGTGATATACCTCACTAGAAAATGAGATGTTACCAAATATTGGTAATAACTGGTAATTTGGAAAACCAAATTTATGCATTTCAATTATATTTCTTCATTGGTATGAAACCTGGGAAAGCAGAAATGGCAATAGAAGCAGAAATAAATGCAGTCCTACTGAGCTTGAAATTATTCAAGGGTGGCAAGTTTGTCAGTTTTACAGCACACCTTCCAGAAGTGTTTACAATGCTAATAGAGTTATATAAAGAGAAACTTGTGATTTTAGAGGCCCCTGAGTCGCATTTTGCCCTCAGTGATGTGGAGCAATCAGTTGCCAATACAGACACATTTCACAGTGTAGCATGAAATCAAAAATCAGGTGGACACATCCACCAGTGTCCAAGCAGAAAGGTTGTTGGTCCACATGTGGAATAGCTGTTAGGAAGAGAATGCTCTGTGTTTCAGAGAAGTCTGGCAGTTTTTTCTCGTGGTAAACTTGCTTTTCACAAAAGAGTGTGATGAGAGTTGCATTAGAATCTATGAGTGTGGGTTTTTAGAAAATCATGAGATGGAATAAAAATAAACCCCTAAACTTTTGCTGCATACTAGCAGTGTTTCAAAATGACACAGTGATCAAATAAGAGATCCTCTGTAAACCAGGGAAAGCTGCAAGCATGACAATTAATAGACATATGACATGATCAGAGTTACTCAGCAGAAACAATTGAAAGTTTTTTTAGTTTTTTTCCCCTGCTAAATTGAGAGACTTCTGTTCATTCTTCAAGAAAAGAAAAGAAAAAATGAATTAAATATCTAATTTTTTAATCTGATCTGTTTAGGAAATTCACTGAAATTACTTAAGCACTGGTTCAGAAATAGAAGCCTTAATCTATTGGAAATGTTCTCTCTGAAGGAACTTTTCAAAAACACCCCACCCATTCATAATTAGTGTTAGAAATAAAAGCATTTTGTGATTTTTTAAAATTTTTTTAAAAATTTTTTTTGGTGAGAAAATAGTGCAACACATTTCCTTGTGGTATATAAATGTATATATTATGCTATAACTGGGCTGAGACATTTTTACACTTGTCATAAAAATGGCCTGGTGTCTTGGAGAGTAGTTGAAATATTTATATGAAGCAAACCTGAAATTTATAAAAGTCAGAACTGTTGGTATTCAAATAGGAATTTAATTATGAACTGTGAAATTAACTCAACAATTAAATCAGGAGGACAAAGCAGAAAACAAAGCCCACCATAGATGTTGAACTAGGAAGATGATGTCTTGTTAGGCAATTATAGGCCAGTTGAAGGCATAAGGTCCTTTTCAGTACTAATGCCCAGTATCATCATATAAATAATATAGTAAAAAATCAACAGATATTTTTTATTATATAAGCATTAAACCTAAAAAAGTAATATTTCCTGTTCTGTTTTATTGCTACAGAAGAGGCTATTAGGTTTTTAAAAAGAGTAAAAATAGCAATGCTGACACCTGTCAGTGCAGTCTGGCAAATTTTCTGATGTTATCTAGACTGCTCTCAACTGCACTCTTCAGCAGCACAGGCAGCAATCTGAGTTATGCAGGCAAACCTTCTTGCATTAGTCTTTGATTTCTGTGTTATATTTGTGTATTTCCTGTGGGGGCACAGTTGTATTGTGGTGATTTAAGCAAAAATAATGTATTCGGTGTATGTTGAATATAAATCCAGAAGAAATGTAGGCAGATGAATATCTAGATCTTAGTTACTTCTTCAGCTAAATGTCTCCATTTCTTTTATCAAGCACAAAGTGCACTAATTTTTAATTCTCATTTTCAGGTGAGAATGTTAATATGTGAATGACTCAGGATTTCCAAACTGTGGAAACCTGAACAGAAAAAGAAAAAAGTCTTGTATTTTTAGTTGCCAATCTTTTTGGGGGGGGGCGGGGGAGGATTTTATAGTAACTGGCTAAGGAATATTTCTTTGTACCCTTATATTTTATTTTCTTTCTCCCGTTCTTTTACAAGTCAAAATATCTATGGTGTATGTTATCTATTAAATAAAAAAAATATTTAGCTCATTTTTGAGAGCACTTTCGTGGGCAAAAAAACACAAACAAGAAAGAATTTTATCTTCAGATAACATTAGAATATAGCAGCAGTTACTTGGCCAAGTTTTTAATTTTAAAAGATCACTTTATGTAATGGTAATATAAGAGGTAAACAGGATATAGTGAGTAACCTGAAAAATGAAAAACTGTATTTAAGAAGATATATGAAAGTATACATCAGTTCATCAGCTTTCTTTTTTGATCTCAGTTCTCTCCTCAAACCTTTGGATAACATTAAAGCATAGAAGCCTGGAAAAAGATAATTTTTCCTCATAAGTAAATGGAAGAGGCTACACTTGACGATTCTGTCATACAGACTTCACAGTCTCTCAAGTAAGAAGGAAATTTAGAAAATACTGTATAAGAATATTTTCAATAGGCCTTTAGGGAAGCAAGTGCTATTTGTTTGGAAAATGTTTGTACTAATTGGATTGATGAATAGCCATGACCAAAAAGTAAACTCTTGTACAGATAATATAGCATTTGTAGAAGACCTGATCCTTTTGGTGTAGTTTCATTGCCTGAAAAGGAGCGCCGCTTGTTAGATACTTTTTAACAAGGCAGTTTTTAATGAAAAAGGTCACTGGGTTAAGTGGAGGTAGATATTACAAATGTATCTGAAAATTCAAGGATCCATTTTCCAGAAACGGTGCTAGAAAAGTTTGATTTTTTTGTGCAAGTAAAAATGAAATATTTAAATTACCTTTCTGTATTGTGGGGATCACTTTCACTTTTTTTACCCCCCTTATTTTTTAGAAAAGTATAAAAAGCCTTTCAAGGGTGATGGTCTGAGTAAGTATATTTTGTTAGATAATCATGAAATCTGATAACCTTTAGCCATTTACTAAACATTTTGTCCACACTTTACTATGTTTCCTTTGTATTCACTAATATTTTCTTTATTTGTTTTGTTTGTTTGTTTGTGTTTCTTTGTTTTTTTGTTTTTGGGGTTTTTAAAAATATTTTATGCTGGGATTCTTAAAATAAGCACTACTGAACAACAGTTCAGGAATTAACATAATGGCCTTCACATGATTCCTGTCTGTGTGATGCATCTCAATAGGGAGCTGTGAACTCTCTCTGCATCATAGGAAGCTCTGTCTGGCATCATTTTTTTTCATTATTGGCTTTAACTTTTCCTTGTCGTATGCAGTGGCACACTTTAAGGAGTCATTTCCATTGCTTTTAGTGCTTCTAGTTTTATCTTCAAAGCCATGTGCAACCCCCACTAAGGTAAATGAAAAATACCTTTTGAATTTAGTGGTCCTTATATGAGTTTATTTATGTCTTGAAATGCATTTTTGTAAAATAATACCTAAAGTTTATTTGTTTTTAAGTATTTTCAGTTATCTCTATTCCCCATAGTAATATCAGTAAGTGGTAAATATTTTGAGTTTAAGCCAGCAGGAGAGATATGGATTTTGTACTGCTATATAACCAGAAGTAAAAATCATGTTGGAAGTAATCAGAGAAGACAGTGATAGTCCATAGTTCATTCATAAATTTGTACAGATGAAATAAAAACGTTTATTTTTTTAAATATACATATTTAAAAATAAAAGATAGAAAAATATAGGAAAACCCCCTTTGTTCTAGCTTTTGATGTATAAGCTTAAGTAGACATCTAAATGCTAAGTGATCCCGCTACAGTTTATAAAATTTCTATATTCAGTGTACTGTGAGCACTAGATAATTCTAGTCATATTTCAAAATAAGTATTTGTTTTTAAAAAACTTATTATTAAGCACAAAAATATTAATAGATTAGTAAGTTCAAAAATAAAAACAATTTTTTTCTTTGTTTTATTATTCTTAGGTGTTTCATACTACCTTATGTAATAAGAGGGGTGTCATAGATAGATAGATAGATAGATAGATAGAAATATTTAAAGAGACACTATGCAGTGTGAGCTTCATTGGTAATACAATGCTGTATTTTCTTTCACCTGGCATAAAATGCCATCACCTCATTTAAGCTTTGTTTATCTTCTGTGTATTCCTGGAACTTTAGCTACAACTGTAGCTAGATCAGATTTGAATGGAAGCAGAAGTGAAACTTCTGTGCTTTGTGAGGAACTCCAGGTTTCATCACTCATAATTAAAAGCTGATGGGAAGAAGCAGTAGAGCTTTATAAAACAGCAAATGCTTCTGAGACTCAGCAGGTTTTGTGTCTGTGGAAAACAGTTTAATGGGAACAATGATTACCTGAGACTCACTTTCAATTCAACCTCCTCTCTGAATTAATTGGTCCCCAAATTCAGTCATCTGAGAGACACAGGAAAGGCAAGAGCTACTTTTTTTCACTGTTCACCAGTATGATCATAGACTGAAGCTCTTTTTAGTGTCATCATTCATATTGTTAAAGTTATTCAAAATCTCTTCTCATTTCTCAGTATGTTTTTATGGTGGGAAAGATTCTGTGATATCTTTTTTGCAATACTAGTGAACAAAGTCACAAAAAAACCAAAAAAAAGGGAGATTTAAAGAAAACAATCCAGGAGCGGCTTGCACTGTCAAAATTGTCTATTTTTTGGATAGGGTTAGGTATTTTTAGGAAATATTAAAATTTCACTTAATTTCGATTATATGATAGCTTTGTGTCAATCCATATCCTCTGAAATTAGGTTTAGCCATCTATAATACTATTCAAATAAGTATATAAAACTAACCCTACAGTTCATATTCACATAAATCAGTTTAAAATTTGGTAAGAAACTAGTTGAAACTACAGATTTTCCTTGTTTTCTTTTCATTATGGGGAAATGATCTTACCCTTTTGGTCTTACTTGCTTTATTTGTTAAGTGGGCCAGATAAGTGGATGGATTCCTGCTTGGTATTGCTCCTGAAAGATATTTTAATGCCCAACTCATAACCCTAAGCAAAAGTTGTTTTCTCTCATGGAAAATTATAAAGGTCTTTCTGTTGTGATGAAAAAGACAGCAAAGCAACTGTTCTAGTTAAAAGTTGTGAACAATCAGAAAAATATTTGCCTGCAAATCTTTTAAACTCCAGCTTTGACCTGATGAGAAAAAGCAAATTTGCCTTTGTACTTCTTCTAAAGGATAGTTGCTTTTATTTTGCAGAAACTGTGTCTCAAGATAGAGGCCAGAAACCTTATTTATTTCTCTACCATTTTTGTTCTGAAACTATAAATATGTTGAAAAGAGCGTAAAAACTTTTGCTAATACTTTTCAGATGTTCACAGAACAAAATCAGCCTTTGACATTTTACTTAATCTAAGAAATGAAAGGCATTTGATCTTTGTTGTTTAGAGTGCAGATGGTTAAAAAATTGTATTAATAACAAATAGAAGTATTTGACTGTTTGTTCTTCTGCCAGTGTGTATATGACAAATAAAACTTAGAGAATTCAGATTTAGAGAAACAATATGTGACTTGAAGTGTTAGGTAATCCATGGCTGAATACACTGAGTGGTTTTAGAAGACTGTGAAATTTACTATACTTGCTCAAGTCATAAATCCTGTTGTCTTCCAAATGTCTTATGTGTCTACATTTAATATTTTAAATTTAAAAATGCTCCCATAAAGCAAGAAGGCCACTTTTGAAAGATGTGGATGGTGGTGAAAAAATCCTCTCATCCTCCCCTCCTTTACACCATAGACCATTTCATTCCTTAATGACTATACCAGGTTTTTTTTTTTTGTTTTCTAATATATCCATTTAAAAATTATATTAAATTTGTGGTAGGGCTGGAATTACTCCAGTTATTCTGTCCCCTCCAATGATTGCTGTTTCTCTGGATGCACATCGAGAGAACATCTGCAGACATTGTTAGAATGAAGGCTGTCACTTTTTTGCCTTGCTCCGGGTTATGTTCCTGGGTTTTTTGATGCTTTTTTTTTTTTTTTTTGAGGCATACAACCACAGGCATTATGTATGAATTGCTGAACTCCGGACATGTGAGTCTCCACTACTTCAGCTAATGGAGGAATTGCCTTTTGCAAACAGAAAATTCACATCTGCAGTGGCAGATGAATAACACACACAACAGAGCACTCCTTTAGATCAGATAAGAAAAACACACGATGTCCTGAAATGGTGTAAATTCACATAGCTTCATCCACTACAGAGGAACTGACCTGACTAATACTGGGTCTTCCATGGTTGTAATCCATAAATGATTAGTGGCTAATAGGGTAGAATGAGATGCCTGATTCATGGGGAGAAATATGATAATACAGATAAGGAGAATGTGGGAGGTAAATGTAGTAAACAGATTACTTTTTAAAAAGTGTAATTTTCAAACCACAACTTTAGGACTTGTACTAAATTTATGGGTGTTTGAGCTGACTTAAATTTACAATAAAACAGAAAAGCAAAAACTAGGATAATTGAGAAAAAAAAAGATAGCAACTAATGAGTTTGATTCTACTGAGGGACTAAAAGATTTATTTTTCTTGTTACTGATAGACAATACAGAAGATACCATCTCAGAGACATGTACATTTTCCTGAGGGAAAGAAAAATGTTAAACACCTTACTGTTATGCTGGTAAAGACAATAAAGAAGCTACTCCAGTGAAACCCTGCAGAGCATTACTCCCAGGTGAATTTGATTGCTGAGCTCTGAAGAGCATAGCAAGAAAAACAGTCAAAATTACAAGTTGCTTTTTTTTAATTCCTAAACTCAGAAAAACAAAAGAATTTATGGAGATCATCAACTTAACTGTTCAACATTACACCCAGGATAACGTCATTAAAATGGATGTCAAAGGAAATAAACAATGACAATTTAAACAACAACGAATTAAAAAATTTCACCAGTAACAACAGCTGGCTAACTTGATTCTCTATAGAGTCCCAAAGTATAATGTCCACTTAGGATGGCTGAGAAGCTGAGATCTGTCATTTTTCTCCTCCTACACTGCTTTTGCAGTGTAATGCATGCTTGTCAGTACCAGATTCAGTACACCACAAAAGTTATTAAAGCGTCAGCAGTAGTCTAGTACCTATTTAAAGTGATATAAAATTTCAAAATCTAAACACCCTAGGTGTGTAACTATTTTCACACATCATTTAGCAAAGTGCTGATCTATACATTCATGCAAACCTAAGCATTGCAACCTAAGTACTGAAAATCTTAGTACTTAATACAAGTAGGAAATCTTTTTTGTTAGATACAGAATTCAGACCTAACTTTGGAAAAATATGTATAGCTTTGACTGTAGATGATGAATTCTTTTTGTCTGAACTTTTAGTTAGGAGTAAAATTTCTGGTTTAAAGCCTGTAAAACTGCCATAAGACACAAATATTGCCAGCACTGAATATAGAGTAAGAACTTTCAATATTTACGTCTTTATTTGAAAAATAAGTATATTTTTTTATATAGAATATATATGAATACATGTCACTGCCATGCACAGAACCTGTGGCTTCTTGAAGTGCAATCTTCAGGGGAAGTATGAGCCCTTCAATGTAAAGTTTGGATTGTGCAAACAACAATAACTCCAACAACATTTGCTAGTTCTATAACTTGTACAATGAACATTAATAAAGACTGAGTTTGCCTATTTGGTGAGCTTCCATTTTTTCCATGGAAAGCTAGAAAATAGTTTTTACAGGATAAAGTAAAGAACTAAAATATGGATATGAAAGCTAAATAGGTGATTCAGTCACACCTGTAATTTTAATTAAAACTATGTATTTTAGAAAATCTATAGAAATCTGTAGACAAAGTGAAATCCATACTGTGCTTCTTATGCATTGTTAAATTATTTTAATGGTCCTAAATCAATCCAAAATTACAATATAATTACTCTGTGCAAAAATAATTATTCTTACTGCATAGAGTACAGTGATTATTGTCTGAACAGGATTCAGTATACTTTTAACTAGACAATCTTTTCCAGCTGGCTAAACTGCATGTGTTACTAACTTTGCTGGAGATATTTCTTGGAATGCTTTTACATGTAATAAAAGCATGACCTGAGTTTTTGGGATTATTGTGTTCCATCTAACACACCTGTTGTCAGTTCACCTCATTCAGAAGCTACACACTCATCCAGCCACTCCCTCACTTTCCATCAGCAGGGAAGGGACAGAATAGGAAAAGCAAAATAAGAAAGATAAAGTCTTATGGGTCAAGATAAGTACAGTTTAATAAGTCAAAAAAAAAAGACAGGGAAAAAACCCAAGTAATGGAGAGGCAGCCACTTTCTCATTAAGGAGACTGATGCCCAGCCAGACTCCAATAATGGATACATTTGAAGGAAAAACCTCCCAGTTTATTGCTGAGTATGGTATTATGTGTTATAGAGCATCATTTTGTCCAGCTCAGGTCAGCTGTTCTGATTGTGTCTGGTCCCAGCTTCTTGTCCACTACCAGCCTTCTCACTGGGGGTCAGAATAAGGACCAAACAAAGATTTGGTGTTTTTTTTAGTCACAAATTTAAACCACAGCACCACATAGGCTGCTGCTAAGGAAATTAATTCCATCTCAGCCAAACCCAACACATAACTGTAGTTATTCTTTGGTAGGTCAGGTACATGTTTATTTTTGCAGGTATTCAGTACAATATTTACTAATATGTACTTTGACTGCTACAAACTTAAATATCTCAGTGCAGATTAAAATACTTCTGAAATAAATAGCAAAATACACACTCTTTATCACTACTTTGTTCTTGGCTTCTTTATCAGGTTCATGACCATCCTGCATAAATATTTGAAGCAATCCATCGTGAAAATGGTCTATACATTTCAGCTTGTTCAGGACCTTGATGCCCATGCAGGATGTAAATGAGAATGGTGTGATGAAATGCACCTTGATATTTAGCAGAATAGTGGCCAGAAGCAACCTAGCTTCTGTTGGGGGTTTCCTATAAGAACATTCCTAAAGGTATATGATGTTTTCAAAGACTGCAAGAGGGGTACATTAGTGCTAGATTTTAAATTTGCAATAAAAAAGAGCCAAGTCTAGCTTGCCAGGCTAATTTCAGTTCCTGGAAGACTTTGGAACAAATAATCAAGCAAATGAATTTTTTAGCAGTAGCAAGGCAAGAAAGAGATGGTCAGCAACAAATTGCAATAAACAAATTCTTCAACAATTGCTAGAGATTGTCAAGAAGCGGCAGATGCTATGTAATCCTAAACAGATTTTTAGGCACTGTCTAGCAAGCTAGAGAATCTTGGGCTAGATTAAGTTTCTAAATTAGTAGTAAATTGCATGCAAAGTTGTCTGGATAACTGTGCAAGTTGCCAGTAATTGCCTGTCAAAGTGAAAGGACAAACCAACCACAAGGCATTCCTCCTGGAATCAATTCTTTGCTATTTTCATTTAATCAGCCTGGATGTAGAGCACAGACTAAGTTTATTAAATGTGATAATGCAGAGCTAGGGAAGAGAAACCACATATTCAAGAGCAAGCTTTGAATTCAAAATCATCTTTGACAAATTAGAGAAAAGGACCAAAAGATATGTTAAAACTCTGTGGAAGCAAGTGGAAGGTGCTAGGCATAGGAAGAAATTATGGACAGCAAAAATATGGTGTAGAAAAAACTTAGTGAAATACTGTTTCTTTCGAAAAGAATCTGTGACTCTGCATGTATCACATTCTGCACAGGGGTTAGCAAAGTCATGAAGTTGTAAGAAAATGTAGGGAACATTTTATCTCTTGTAAATGGAAATATAGCTTGTAAGACATGGTGAAGTAATTATCCAATTCTGCTCAGGGCAGTACTCAAGGCTGGAATTTTGCTTTCAGTTTTAACCATTCCATGTCAGAGACAAAGCAGAACTATGAAATAAAAAAACTAAACAGTTTGGGTTATGTACTGTACAGAAGAAATGACTGAGGGAGGACCTGATGGCAAAGATCAGGTTTGTAAAGGATGGTATAAAAAGAAAATAAATAATGTGGCGTTTTTATCAGTGGTGAATAGGAGAAGGAGTAGTGGGATAAATTGCAGCAATTAATTATAATTTTAAAAAGTAGGAAGATCTTTTTTAATGATGCAAATAGTGAAACACTGAAATAGATGTAATGGGGGATGAGAAGATTTCAGATAAATATTATAAGGACTGACATAGATAGAGTTTATCCTACATTAAGACAGAAAACATGCTGTATGGTTCTGGTTTTTATCATAGTTAATTACATTGATACATCCCTGGTAAAATATTCTGCTTATCAGCTGGTGGACACAGAATTAGATATTCCACTACACTAAAGGCCAAAGACAAAAGCTGCTAGGGGCTGTAACAATTCAGTATGTGATTATTTGATTTTAATATTAAATATTTTTGCCCTTGACTTTTTATTTTTCCCCTTCCTAACTCCCGTAGCCAGATTGTGGAAAAATCCTATTTGTTTCTATGTTGACTAACCACAGGGAATGAGAGTTTCAGCAGGAGTTTGTTGCTGGAAAAAGGGAGGGGACAAGACAGAGGATGGTGGTGGTAGAAAAAATGGAGCCATGTCACTAGAATAATTAGAAAATAGGAAAAGAATTTAGCAACACAAACATTATTTCAGTTTGCTTGGTTTGAAATTTACAGGGTCATGAGTAGCCCAAGAAATGACAGAATTAAGTCTGGAACAACATAAACCTTGGGTGAACCTTGGCTGCTTCTTGTGTCTGTGTGTTTTAGATCCTGTAATCTAGAGGTGGATGAGGAAATCTAAGGGAATTGTTTGTATTTACCTCTTTCCTGAAGTGGCTTGATGTTTTGGCACGTAATGTTATTGCAATGAATAATGTATGGTGCTTTTGTTGTTCTGGTTGCTTTTTGAAGACCCTGTAGTTTTGGACCCAACTGAACTGAATATTTCTCTTCTATATTTCTCTCCTGAGAAAGTTTTTCTGCATATATAACAACATTTCTTCTCTATTACGCTTGATAAGAAGAGATTTTTTAACTTTCCTCTTGGTGGAAAAAAAAAAGTAAGTCTTCTTTATTTTCTTCTGTTTTGTTCTTCATATTAAATCTACAATTCTTTCTACAGGAGACATAAAGCTAAAGGGAAGAGGGAAAGTCTGCAAGAAATTAAATTTGCACTTGGGAGATATTTCCTAAAAAGAAAGTATACGTATTTGGGGTGCAGAGGATTCTGATCTGTTTCTTGCCCACTTTCTAATAGTAGGAGAACTGCTTTTTGTTATGATGAGAATTTCAAAAATAGTAGTTCAAATAGTACAATTGCTAAAAATAAAATGTAGTCTAAATGGAGGAACAACCAGGATCCTCAGAACAAACAAACATTTAGAGCATGATGCTAGTAAAGTCAAGGTTCAATCCCCATATGGGCCATTCATTTAAGAGTTAGACTCAACGATCTTTGTGAGTCCCTTTCAACTCAGAATATTCTGTGATTTTGTGATTTTTGACCATAAACAACCTCCATGGGAACTTTCCCTCCTTATTTTCCTAGCTGAATAAAATAAAGAGGTCACAAATTCTCATCACATTCTGAACTGCATATTTTCACCTACTTAACAGAATAGAATTTTAGACTTAAATCCACCATGTAAAAGATAGCAACAACTTTCACAGATATTATAGTCTGAAGAAGCAGCATTAAACAATTCTCCTGTTTCAATGAAATACTGTATGTCTTGTACGGTTCCTACCCGATCCTTCTAGATCTGGACATCACCTGTGTGAACTATATGTCTAAGCCAACCCTCCTCTACCATGGTTTTTATTCTTCATTTTTCCTGAATCAATTTAAAATTCCCCTATTTCTCCTGCTCAGCTGTGAGAGGAAGAAGTCCCAGATGCATACATTCACCTCAATTGAATGCCTCTCACACAAGTCTCAAGCACCTCTTCTGCTTGCATAGAAATATTAACTTCCAAATTTTCTATCTTCTGCATGGAGGCATTTAAAAGCATAAACTGCTGAGGTCCTTTCATTAAACACATTGTAGAACCATGGAGAGGTTTTCGTGCTTAATGAAGTGTGAATACTTCATCAGTGCCCTAAAAAGATTTCTCCCTTCAAAGTTATGAGCTCAGTGCTCAAAGCCCAAGTGTATAGAATCACCTGAAAATGGAAAGATATTTTTAGGGATCAAAGTTCAAAAACTAAAAAACAAAAACAAACAAACAAAACAAAAAACTTTTAAAAAAACCTACCAATATTTTTTTTTAAAAAAAGTTGAATGGATGAGAATTAACCCTAAGAAAAACCAATTTAGGAGAGTTTTTTTTCCCAAAAAAAAGTAGTATAATATAAATATAGCCTTAGGACAAAGTCAAATGCTTTGGTTTATTTCACACTGGAGTCACAGTATATCTGTAGCTGCCTGTAGAGACAAGATCCATTTATTCTCTTGATATTTGTTTACTAGTAGTCTTGTGAACTGTCATTTCCATCTTTTTCATAACATCAGCACTATGTGATTATTTTCTCTGAGGAGTGATGCTCATGTCCTACGGGATGAAAATGCTTTCTCAGAATCTGGTTTTTCAACGTACTGTGTAACTCCTGCATGCGTTTTATGACGGGCTGTAGGGGGAGGGGTTTTCCATACGTATGAAGACTGAGTGTGCTAGAGTTCCAGAGTCTACTGAAGTTATATTTTGGATCTCTGTAGCATAATACATGATACTGCATATTATGTTTAAGTTGATATTCACATAACCCTTTCTAGAGAGGGTTTTATTCAGCAAGGTAATGTGTCCTATTTTGTCCCATAGCTCACCTATTTCTATTTGGTTTCTTTACAAATATTGTGCCTTCCATTCGAGTCACCCTTATATTAGCTCTGTAATTTTTTGTTCACAAACCAATATGTAACAGATTTGCTGATAGTGCACTGGAAATTAAATCTGGGAATATAAGTTTGCAAATTTATTAGTGAAAAACTGTGTTCTTGCCTAAATTGCTGTTCTTACATCAGCCTTGATTCACATGAACAACATCTCTCAAAGTCTGTGGGAGATGCTGGTAGAGACTGAGGACAGTGATGCACACTTACTACCTTGCTTTCCATGGCAGAGAAGGCTGCCAGAAAATCCATTGCCTAGGAATTCTTTTGTTTGAGGTATTGTTAGTGAAACTCTCCATAATTTAAGACTGTTCAGCCAAATGCTTTCTGAACAATAGCATATGGGGTGCTATTTCACACTGATAAATGAGTGTAATTTTGGGATTTTTTTTTATCCCTGGGTAGCAAGCTCAACTAATCTTAGTCTAGCCTTGATCTCCAGCTTCCTCTTATAGCTATCAATAATTCCCCATGACTTGCACAATGGGCAAAGACTTCAAATGGTGTAGTGAATCACAACTATGTTCATAGTTTGCCCTGAATGTATTTATACTATTCTTTGAAGGTGGAAAAAGGCAGTTACCTGTATATTTTTTTTCCTACCTAAGCCTGGAGTTACAGCTCATTTTTAAAATAAAATGTGTAAAAATAACCCCAAGCACAAAACAAACTGAATGTAGTTTATTTCATATGACCATGAGAATTGCTCAGAGAGATATACAGAAACAAATCTGAAATATCAATACTGTTTCCTTCAATTGGCCCCAATAAATATATTTGTTAATGAAAAATTTATACAAAAAGAAAAAAATCATCACTGCTTATGAGGAGGAAAAAGAAACAAGGTGTCTTCAATACTTAATAATTGTTCAGAAAATATTTGTGTAAGAACTGACTCCTGAAAAACCTCCCAAGGACAGTGAGATTCATGGGACTATGCTGTATAAATTACACTAACTCTTACACATAGTTTTCCCAAAAGAAACTGCTATTCTTTACCCTATTTCCCCCTCTTTTTATTTTAATTCTCGTCCCATTGTTGTTGTTGATCTTCTTCATCTTCTTCTTTAATATGCATGTTTTCCTTCTATTTGCTAAGAAAGCTATCAAATTCCAGGAGGGTATACCAAATTTACTTAGCAAGTGAGATCAGTTTTATATGCAAATGATGCCAAATGAGCATCACTGCTGCACAGTGACTAAACTTTATGTGCCAGCTTCAGCCTTTTCAGCCCAATCCCATAATCCCATTGCAATGTTTCTCTTGATCTGAAGTTTCCAGTGGGGCATTTATCTCACTTCAGAGAAGCATGATTGCTGTTAGTGCTACAGAGTGAATTTTCATTTTGCTTTGTACCACTGTTTTCTTCCAGCACATGTGAAACACTATTCTTCAGCCATGGAGAAACTGGGACTTAGAAGACGTGTGTTGCTCCTACACAAATCTAATCTGTACTCCACTCTTCACTGGATTTGGCTTACACTGTTTATTGTTTGTTACTATAGATATTTTTTTACAAAAGTTTGATGAATAAGAAAAAAATAGTCAACACTTGTATGAGATTTTTTTTTAAAATGCAATTTAAATGAGGTTAGTGAGGTTTCAACCAGAGATTTGAACTTCTGTTTTAAGGGGCCAGTCCACATATATTTGAAGTAGCTTTCTTGTCTCAGTGGAGATTTACATAACCATATCTTCCATCAGAATCTTCATTTTCCCATTGCATACTCACTCAAATCAATGTAGATGAAAAATTTATTTGACCTATTTTTACTGTCTCCGATCACCTCTAAATATGTATCTGAATATGTGTGTATGTAGGCATCCACAAATAAAACATACGAAGACTATTTCCCTGTGATAGTATCAACATCTTCTGTGTTGCTTTTGTTTCATCTTCTAAAATACTAGTTTGCACAAACAGCCTTGACCTAATTTATAATGTGCAGCTTGGTGAAGTAACTACACACTAGAGATGGCACTAAGCTCATTTTAACTACAACATAAACCCAGATCTTGAAAGCTTTGTGGTAACTTCCATTGCACTAAAAGCTATTGATTAGAAATGCTTCCCTGGCAGAGAAGGGACTGGTGAACTCATTGTGTTCCAGTGATTCACCATGAGGTCTCAGTGGGAGTTGCAGATGATGAGTAGGAGCACAGCAGGTAAACTATGAAATTAATGGAGCAATTCAGGCCTTAGCCCAGTTGTGTAAATTAATGAAAACATTTCTGAAGTAATGGATTCTAAAGAGGATCCCATTGTAGATCATAAGAATGATTCCTACCCAGTTTTTCTATTCCACCTATTTTTTACTAGTTCTTTAAATGTTTCGAGTATTTCAATTTTACACTTCTCATTGGAGTACTTGTTACTGAGGACAGGAAAATACATCATGTAGGACATCATATAAATGATGTGTCCTTTTTATGTCATTTAATTGTAGTATTTAGGATACGTCTTTTCAGGTCTTTTAAATCCATGCCAATGTAATTTGATACAGGATGTAAGAGTGCAATTACATCAGTGCTGTTTGAGGGTTGTGCCAATGCCCTAACCACAAGGTGGTGTGTTTTAAGGATTTGGCCCACTACAGAAAACAGTGGGAATGCACTAAAATGCGAACTGAATAAAAATCTGTAGCTATCAATACTGAATATTGAAGCGCATTCAAAATGATAAAAAAGAAACACCTGAGACCTTTATATTTTAAAGTATTTTGGAGACAAATGGGGTGTTGGGGAGGGTGACTTGGTTTGTTTTAATGAAAGTAAAATGAGATGGAAGCTCTCCATGTATTATAAGCATGTTTTGGGAAATGTGCTTTGATTTTTTTTCTTGAATTCTTAGAAGCAAATTATTTACAAGCATTAGATGTTCTCCACAATCGACACTTTCAGAATGGATCGAGCACTTTTTAACCTGCTATATAAAGAGGCTTTGCAATTGAGAATAATTTAAATTGTGTTGTTAGGGGCTTTTGTACAGTTTTTGTGGTTTTATTTTGTAACAAACGATAATTATAGAATCACAGTTCCTTGAACTATTTCCTTTTAACAAAAGAACATACAAAAAAATCAAAATCCTAATAATTGATACTCCTTTCTCAAATTGCCTTCCTATGCATTAGTTTTTTGTTTTATTGAATTTTGAAGAGACCTATCCTGCAGTTCAGTGTGATTTATTTCTGTTCCTTGGCTTGATGTGACATTCTGGAGTTTTGTATTAGTGAAGTAAAATATTTTTCCTGTGTTCAATGTGAAGATTGTTACTGTTTTGATATGACTAGTTGGACCATAGTACATCATTTATTGTTCACTCTGTTGGCTGCATTCATTGCATCTATATACCCTTTACATTGTATAAGGCATTATTAATACATGAATGTTCATATTCTGATGTGGTATATGTATTCAGAATATACTCATAAAAATTCCACCTTCTTCAAATATGAGTTTCTCTCTTAGTATATGGAAAGATTATTTGTTCTGAAAATATGAATTTAAAAAAGAATATGCAAGAAATGTTTGTGCTTTGTTTGGGACATTTGTTAACCTGATTAAGTACATAAGTTATATGATACAGGATACTTGATTTCATCATTATAATTCTGTAAATTGCCTAATGGCATAAATACTCTGCCGGAAAGAAATTTTAATTATGGTTTAGATGTGGGAGTTTTTCCACTTTGGGAATCTCAGAATTATTCCTCCTCTTCATGAATTAAAACTAGGAAGCAGATGATTTGTGTGTTCATTTCAATAATAGGCTAACAATCAAACAAGATTTCTGTTATTTGCCAGCATTTACTTTACGGAGCAGGATATTTCTTGCTGGAAAGTTTGCTTAATACCCTTATTATTAAATTTTTTTCTTTAAAATTTTGTATCATGCTTAAGACGCAACCTCAAAAGAATGCAATCTAAGAAATACATTCAGAACACATTATAATAGATATATTTATTCATATTACTGAACCAGTAATATTTATGTCTCCTCTGTAGCTTCTTCTATAGCTGTACATTTAGATGTTCTCATTAATTTCCTTCTAAGATCCCATTTGATTCAGTCCTATGAAAGGTCATTACAGTTTTCTCTACTGTCCCACTCATTTCTGCTACAGGGCAACACAGAGACAGCTTTTTGTGCGGAAGAGTTTTTGTGAGAAGGTATTAGAATTGCTTCTCATAAAGTTTTATACTAGAAATAGTTCTTTACTAAAGAATCCGATATTTATTTTTATTTTCCTAACCAATTTTCCAGCTGAGAAGGAGCTAAAATGGAAAGACGCTTTCCCACATTTTCATTGGCAGTGTGCTATCATGCTGATATATTATGATACATGAATTACATTACAACATCACTAAACAAAAAATAACTTCATGTTGGCTATACTGAAAGGAATGTGGGCTTAGGAAAAAATGTGAAGTGATTGAAGATGAGCATCAGGATACAGATTCGAGCAATTTAATTCAGAAAGGAACAAAGGTATTAAGGAAGACTTCAAGAGCTGGTAAAAATGCCATTATAGAAGATGTCTGTTATAATCCACTGGACCAGGAAGAACAAGCTAATGAGGCCTACGGACAGATAGGAGGAACTTCATACTCACAGGCCCTGGTCCTCACAGGGAATGTCAGCCACCATGGTGTCTGCTGGGTGGACAACGTGGCAGGGTATATGCAGTCAGGGAGGCTCCTGGAGGGTATTCATAACTTCCACCTCCAAATAAGAGTGGAGCCAATAAGAGCCTGGACCAGATGCACTGAAAGGAGGGGCTCATTCGGAGTGTGAAGATCAGTCAGCTTTGTCTGCAGTGGCCATGGTGGAGTTGAGGACTCTGAAGACAGAGAGAAGAGTGAGAAAGCTCACAACTGTTGCCTTCAGAAGAGCTGACCTTGGCTTCTTCAAAGATCTGCTCAGAAGAGTCCCATGGGATAAAAAGTGCAGGGAAAGAAAAGGGTCCAAGAAAGCAGGTTAATGTTTATGGATCACCTCCACACGAGGAAGAAAAAAAAAAAAAGCCTACAAAGGGTGGAAGCAAGGACAAGTAGGGATGGGAGGAATACAAAAGCACTGTCTGAGTACTCAAGAGTGAAATGAAGAAAGCCAAAGCCCAAATGGAATTTCAGCTGTTCAGGGATGTCAAACAACAAGAAGGGCTACTATAAGTACACTACTGACAAAAAGGCCAGGGAAAATGTGGATCCATTGGCCACAAGGCAGGGGACTTGGTGACACAGGACACAAAAAAAAAGAATGAGGTCTTAAATGCTTTTTTTGCCTCAGCCTTTACTAGCAGAATCAACCTTCAGGAATCCCAGATCCCTGAGAAAAAGGAGGAAGGGTAGACATAGGACAATGTACCCTTGGTTGAAGAGGATCATGTCAGAGAATACTTATGCAAACTGCCCAAATGTAAGTCCATGGCATCTGATGGGATACAACCATATATGCTGAGGGAACTGTCACCTGTCATTGTGAGGCCATTCTAGATAGTCTTTGATTAATCATGGCAGCTGAGAGAAGTTCCCAAAGAGGGAAGAGGGTAAATCTCCTTTCCATTTCAGGAAGGGAAAGAAAAAGGACCAGGAAGCTGGTAAGAATCACTGTCTGAGTCTTAAGTCTCTTAAGAGTCTGAGAAAAAGATGGAGCAGCTAATCCTGGAAACCATTTCCAGAGACACTAAGGATGAGGAATCATCAGGAGTAGTTAGCATGGCTTCACCAAGGGCAAGTCATGCTTGACTGACTTGATAAACTTCTGTGATGGTTTGACTGATGTGGTAGATGAGAGCAGAACACTGAGTGTTGTCTACCTGGACTTCAGTAAAGACTTTGGCACTGTCAGCCATAAGATTCCCTTAGGTACAGCGCAGCTTACCCAGAGAGATGATGGAGTTTCCAACACAGGATATATTCCAGAGCCATCTGAGCACCACCCTGGGCCATCAGCTCTAGGTGATCTGGTATGCACAGGGAGATTGGACCACATGAGGTCTTTTCTACCTTCATCATTGTGTGATTCTGTGATTCTATGATTCTATGCTACTGATTAACTCTTAGGAAGAAAATGTTTTGGGTTAATTTCTATAAACCCCAAACATGGGACTATTTTGAAATATTTATTACTATGTACTACCACTATAAATTTTATTTATGCAGTTTTGAGATAGGAACAGTCATAGATGATAAATCAGTGTAGCTCACCCTAACACCATGGGTTTGCAAAAGCACATCAGGTACAGTTTCTCCTTCTCAGAGCCACCTTTTTCATCTATACTAAACTAATGCCTGAAAATTTGTTATATCAGTTAGGAATGTTATAAAAGTTACAATATATAACCTCATGCCAAAAAAAAAAAAAGAGTTTAACCAATTTATATTAAAGTGATTAATGAAAATCAAGAATAGCTCTAAAGCACCTCACTGGTTGCAATGTGTGTAAGTACTCTGGACACATGGAAGCTCAATCCAGGCACTCACATGGCCACAAAAAAATAATAATTTTTAAAAAATTCAATTTCTGTAAAATCTGTAGAAGAAAGATGAAATGTATCAGTTCTTACTTTAGGTGAGAATGACCAGATTTTAACTGAAGAAATGTTGATTTTTTTTTTTTAATTGTAAAATTTCTTGTAATTAGATTGTCATTTTCTATAACTAATTAATCAGAATGACATTCAGCATTAGGATTGAAATGATTGTAGACTAGTAAAGGAGAAAATTAACTTCATTTAAAAAAAAATAAAGATATCTATTTTGTTCACTTGCAGTCACAGATAGCTATGATTAAATTTTAATTTGATGTCAAATTAAGGACTCGGTTACAGTATGCTGACTTCCAGAGTACAGCTCTACTCACTTCAGAGGAAACTCCCATATAAATGAGAAGCCTTTTTCTGTATCATTCTAATGTCTTCCAAAGGCAGCTTCAGCTCAGTTCACATTCACAAAATGAATCTCAGTAGTAGCCAAGAAAATTTCATGGTGGCGAGCTAAAGAACTATACAACAAAGTGATTTTGAATATTGGCACTCTATTTTTTATTGTATACAGTGTATCTTCTACATTTTTAGCTGCTAACTCTCAAGAACACTTCATATCAAATTGTCTTCAGATGCCTGTGTTAGTCATTGCATCCAGATAGCACATAAACCTTTCTCTCTTTTTTTAAGATAAAGACAGTGAATACAAAAATATGGCTGGCTTTGCAGGCTATCCTGCTAATTTTGATGTTATACCAGTCTGGGAAGGCACAAATATCCAGCTACAAAGTCAGGGCCTGAGTGAATGTCTCAAAGATAGGCAAAATGCACAGTCACATGTCTTCACTCTTTAGTAAGTTCTATAAAGGGGAAATGAATGCTGTATTTGCACAGCTGAGATTGTGTGAGTGTAGATAGCTGCCAGAACACCATAAAATAAAAAACAGTAGAAAAGTTTTAGCAAGTATTGTGTAAAAATAATATCCCTCTCATGACAAAACCCACTCTCCTCCTTTGAGTGTCCTGTTCATGTTATCCACTGGATCATTGCTTTCGTAAAGCTGCCATCCAGTTGGAAAATTGCTTCTGCCATTCAATCACTGCACAGCATTTTTACTCTCTGTCAGCTCAGCTAATCCTATTCTATTAATGGGTCTATGAGACCAGTTTTGCTGAAAGGATGATTGGAGAGGGATTTGATTTCTTCTGATAGCAACTGTATCTGAATTTGCAGTCTCTTGGATATCCATAATTGACTATCTAAGAGGACAAATTGACAAAAGCACAGTACAACAAGGAAATGTTGGGCATATTTCTACTCTCACATACATCAAAACAGGCATAAGTAATCCCAAAATATCTTTATTCCTTGTGTCACAGCTATTTATTAAAGACTGTGTTGAAATAAGTTTCATTATGAATGTCTCAAATTAATGCCAAAGTGGGTATTCTTGAAATAGAAATATCTGTGTCACTCCACATCACTTTCATAGAACATAATCTGTACTTGACATTACTCTCTGCTAACCAGAAGAGTTAATTCTGTATGGAAGGTTTTGATAGGAATAGCCTGAAAATATATTTTCATGCCATGTACCCAGCAGGGCAAAACTGAGGAAAATCCAAAGGAATAAATATAATGCCAAGAAGAAAAGAGAAGTAGTAAAGTGAACCATATACAGTCAGTTCTAATCAGTCTATCCATGCTCCATGATAGGAAATTAAACCTATAGTGACTACAGGGAAGAAGTCCTAATGCACAAAGCGAGGTAAAGTGTGTAAATCCCAGAGATTTTCAGTGGAAATTGAATATTTCATATCCACAGAATAGTTCCAGAGGATAAATGGGAAAAGAGCAGCAGTTCTTAAAGAATATCTGATTACTGAGTAAAATTCATAGATTTACGTTGTGTTTAATTTCCTACTTATACATGGAAAGTAAGATACTAAGAAGGGAATGTGGTTATTTGATTCACCCTCACATATACAAATGATTTATTCCTCTTTTCATTACCTCTATTAATATTACTAAATTCAATTATCAAAAGAAAAAAAAGCTTCCTGACAGAAGCCATGACAGAAATTCAGGAATGCTTGTCCCAGTGACTGATTAAAATTTCTTTAAAGAATTGATGTATTATAGGCAGATCATAAGTATAGTAAATATGAGAGTAGCAAGACCCATTTTGGAGAAAAAAAATTAAATTTAATGGGTTAGGAAAATATGGCCAAAGTAAAATTGCTTGGGATTGTAATACAATTAAAAAGCAGTCATTTTTATATATACATGATCTCTCCACTGAGACTGTAGAAATTAGTATGGTAAAAACTACTAACAGAAGAGAACAAGTAACTTTCCAAAATTGTCAGTTTTAGGAAGCAGTTGAGAAAAAGGAGATAAAAGTGTCAAAGATGTGCTTATTTGTCAACTCCTGTGGATCCAAGTACACAAAATCCCATTCAGATGTGCAGTAATTAAAAATATGTAGCAATAAAATTATCATAGATTAACAGTATTAAACTAAAGCAATGTTGAATGTCTTCATGCTTGATCCACGTGTGATAAGAAGTTTTAGAAAAATGATAAATCTGTCCAGGAATGAAATAGCACCAAAAAAGTGTTGCCTCAGAAAGAGTAGTGATTTAATAATGTCTTGATTTTGATAATGTTTCTCATCTGTTTCTCAGATACCTGGAGAAGGTATTAAAAAATGTAGCAGGTGTTGGAAGTAAATTGTGACTGTAGATATTGTCCTGTTGTGAACCATAGGGAAAACAGGTATTTGTCTGAATTGGTTTTTCCACCCATTATATTTGAATTCTTCATAGGAAATATTTGTCAGTGAAATATTTTTGTAAAAGATGCAGAGTTTGGTTCTGAGAAAACAATTTATTTGAAAACACTTTTCTGTTTAACAGGATGTCAAAGTATTTTCTGCTGTTTATGCTTGATTTCTGTTCTCATTTAACTAGAGAAAATTTGTAGATTCATAGGGGTTCTGTCCAGAATGTTCCATTATGAAAATATTTATCTGACCTCCTAAATGTTAAAAGGCAGAATGTCTTCCAGTGATTCCTAAAATGCAGCCCAAAAAACAATGGTTGATATACAGTCTCTGTTAGAGAAAGGCTCTGAAGACTTCAGGGAAGAATTTCCTATAATTGCCAATGCTTACTTTATCTTTATTGAATATTTTTGTCTTTTCAGTCTGATCTTTTCTGACTCTTGATCACAGTCTGTCTGGTTGAAAGGACTTCTATCCTAAGCTATCAGGAACTTTTGACAGTTGTATATTAAACAGATTGAGCATCTTAGGGCTTTCTTTGTAAGACAAGGTTGCTGAGTTTTCTTAGGGTTTTAATAGCGTGAATAACTGTGGAGAACTTTTTCTCCTGAAACCTCTCTTATTTTTTACTTCATTTTAAATATATGACCACTGGAGCTAAACATGGTAATGGTTTTAGTTATGCTACAAAAATAATGCTGTTTTCTATTTCATTATTTCTTTGCTTGGGCACTCAAAACTTGCCTTGTCACAGTGAGGGTGGCTGTGACAGACCTCTAGGGTTCACCTCCCTCTAGGGTGAGGGTGGTGAAAATAAAGGAGTGGGAATGTTGGAGTTGCCTGGAATAGAAACACTTTAATTGAAAAAAAAACCAGGGACAGTGCCCAGAAGCTGTGTGCAGTACAGGGTCAAGACCAACAAATGGGGCAGGCCTAGCAATATATAAGGTAGGTCTGGGGGAAGGTCTGAGAGTAAGGGTCCAATCACAAACTGGGATTAGGAATATGCAAAAAAATGTGGTAAATAACAACCAAATGGGAGGAGAGGGGAGAGAACTGGGACTATTAAGCATAACAACCTCAAAAGACTTCTGGGAGGAAATCTCAGGCTCACCCTGACTTAGATAAATGCTTCCCAGGGCTTGAAGTTAATGCCTGGTTTGTTAGGGGTGAAGTCTGGCTGACTCTGAGTCCCAGTCAGGCTGACTCCCACACTGCCCTCCTTGCTGCTTCACACTTGGAGTTCACCTGTAGTGGCTTAATTTAAATGATCTTGTCATTATTTCATTTTCAAAGCACTTGGGGTACTGTCCAGAAAAGATGGCCTCACTTAGAATAAATTAAGGGATGCTACTAGTGTTTGCAGAAGCATACTGAATGTGTGCTGATGGCTTTGTCTTGTAAAAAGCTGGTAAAAAATATCTAATTGTGACCTAATGATCTTTATTTGGCAGAAAGCCTTATCTTTTTTTCAGTCAAGGCAGTCCATTAGTTCTCCTGACAGGATCTCGCCTTTCTCCCAAGTCCTGATCAGGGCAATCCAGAAAAGAAAGAATCCTCAAAGAGATGTAGGTAGAGGATGAAACTAAAATGGGCCCAAACTCCTGTTATTATGAAATTTCTCCTTCCCACCCAAAAAATATCAATAAAGTCCCTGTAATATTTCTATCAACTGCACAGGAAAGTCCTCTGAATGGGTCTAGCCAAAGCTGTGGTGACTAAGAGGGGCTGTACATTGATTTCAGACCTAATGGAGCCATGTGGAAATATAGGAACTCCTGAGCCCTCTTGCCTAGATTTTGGTGGATTTCTAGATTTAGTTTAAGAATCCCAACAGGATTGGGAAATTCTGTTTCCCTGTTTACTCAGTACTCAAGAAGGCTACAACAGAATTAGAGTACTGTACTAGGTATCTTTACAATTCATTTCTGATTATTCATAATTGCTGTCAATAATGGCAATCAATACGTGCAGTACATTAAAAGTGCATTTTAGAAAAAATGCAAATAACTCGAATGGAATTTTTCAGATACACAGCACTTGAGAGGATCAATGCTCATGACCATGGCTATTCAATTTATTGCTTTAGTTCATCATTATTGACTACATGACTGTTCATGCTTTATAGCATGCTTCATAGCATACTTAATATTTTCACATTCTTTCTAAATATTTTGTTTTGAACCCAATGTCAATAAAACCTATTTCTCTCTCAATTTGAGAAATGGATGGGACAGGCTAAATTACACTATCCAAGAAATGGTGGGAGCAGTTCCACAGATAAAGCTGCCTCCTGAAATTATATTTCCAAATACAGGGTTTTTTGGTAGATAAATTTAGAGAAGTATAATTATGCATTATTCTTTGAGAAAAACAGAATATTGTATCTTAAACTTTTAGCCATCAATTTTGTTGCAAGACACCTTCATAATACCACTTTATTTCATGCTATTTCACCACTTGCCATACTTCTGAACCCCTTTTGAAATTCCGTAAAATATGTCTATAGTATGTTATATCCTTCCTTGCTGGAATGTGATTGTGAGCTAAATTGTCATAAAGAAAAGAAAAAGCACCATAAAAATCCCTCTGCTAATATGCTATTTCTTATAGTGTTGTTTCTGTTTTAGTAATTTCTTCTGTTTGTCATGAAAATACAATTCTTACATAATTATGTGGCTAAGGTGTAAATTCTCTAACAGATGAACAAAATGTAATAGCAGAAATAACCACTAAATATAGGAAGAGTCGGGTTTTGATTTTTTTTTCAAGTCAAGGTTTCCATGAAGAATCACTGAATATTAAAACAATTCTTTAATTAGTAAAAATGTATTTAAAATATGATTCCCATTTTCATATCATTAAATCACAGTGATATGCTAAAATAATTAGAATTAGTTGTGCTTTTGCTGAAAAAAAAAAAAAAAGTGATGCAGAATCTGTTCTCAGTTCAGTAGGGACAGCCTGAAACAATTCATCTGAGGATAATAAGCCAGATTCACAGCCTGTGTAAGTTGTACAGTTCCTCTGATTTCGACTGTGTCACACCAGATTTAAATCAATTCAGTATTTGGCTCAATATGCACAGTCAACAGATTACACACATAGCACTGAAAGCAGACTTTGGCTGGAGGAATTAGGTTGCAAACACAGAAAGCAGCAGGGCAATTAATTTTTCAGGGGGTGGGCATGGGAGAAGATCTTGGAAATAGGCATTTTCCGTGGATAAGAACTCTCTAGTCCTTCAAGTGAGGAGCTTGGTGCAATGTGAAAAACAGAAAAATCCCCACATCTCTTTGAAGTCAGAATGCTGAAGAGAAGCCCTTGGTGCTATCAGCTAGTGCAGAAAACAAAAGAGCTGCTCTGTGCTACTGCCTGCAGCATTTGGAGTTGGCATTTTGGATCCTGAAAACCTTGGGTTCCACTGATGTCAATAGAGCTACTCAGCAGATCATAAGATCACTCAGAGTGGATGGATAGAAATGTGGGTAAATTCTGTGCGTGGCTGTATTATCAGCACTCACAGAAATGTGTAGTATGGATCTGCTCTCCTCCAGGTACAGAAATTTTACACCAATGCAAATCTAATGACATAAATGTAGTTACTCCTGATTTAAATAAGGAAAATTTTGTTCCGCCTGAGCTGCAACTTTATAGTGTATATGGCTTTCAATGATATTTAGTTTTTCTTTGGGTTTTTTTTGTTTGTTTTTTTTTTATTTTGGGGTGGTTTTTTTTGGTGGTTTTTTTTGGTTTTGTTTTAGGAGTGGCTAGAGTAAGCAAAATTTTAAAAATGCAAGGCTAGAATTTGGTTCTTCTGGCTTCTTAGATTCTGCTTAGAAGAATAGGCCATACCTAGAAAATGGGAATGAAGAAAGCCAAGTGAAGTGTTGGTGATATGTCAACCATCACAAACAAACTACCTTAATTAAAGTGCTCAATGCTAATCTAATATAAAAGCCTTGTAAAGTACCATAAAGAAGTGGACCTAATTTTTTTCTTAGATTGCAAAACTGGTTAAGATGGTTTAACTTACCATGACTAAAACCTGGAGAAGAATGAATTTTCATTGTTTTTTACTAGTGCATAAGGGTTTGGTTATATGCACTGTTTAATTCACAGAGTTTAATTCACATTCAAAATGTTCTGATAGATTAACTTGCTATCACTAAAAGTTTAATCAATCAGATATTTAGGGGAAGCTGTTCATCTAATATAAATCTTTCTGGTGAAAGTCATCCAAACAGGCATACTGATTATGCTAAGAGGAGGACTCATGATATAAAGCAGGATATACTAAACCCTGTAGCCTGACGAGTTTAACCATCTAATCCTACCTATGATTTTTAGAACCTTTTTCCTTGACTCTGACATCATGAGGAACTGAACTTAATTGTGTTAAGCTAAACATGCCACCAAAAAGAACGCCATGGCAGTGTTGGTATTGCAATACACCAACACTTATAACCAGAAAGATGAAAGAGCCTGAAGTTATATGATAATTGAAATAACTAATTTATTTTTCATTGAGTTTGGGTGGGTTTTTTTTTATTTAAAGAAAGGAAATTAATGTATGCAGTTAACAGTAGAAGTCTCTTCCAGAAAAGTTTTGCTAAGAGGTGCTCCAAATATCATTCTATTTACATTGTGTATAGAACATATCTTTATTTTGTGAAACTGGGCATTCTTCATCATCTCAGTGAATTTTATTCTATATCTTGATTTAGAGCATGTGAATGGAAAATGCAAATTATAGTACCTAACTGTATAACTACACCCTTAAATCCTTATTATTCATCGTATATCACAGTTACTATTCTTAAAATGATAAGCTTTTCAAATTATTTGTTGGAATACTGTCGAGTTTTGATGACATTTGTCATTGTTTTCTGGCATTAACTTATAAAGGATTTTTACTATGATAAGTGGCACATTCTGTGAGGAAATGACTGTGCTTAAAAAAATATCATTAAGGCCCATTCTGTGTAACTTGTTTTCTTATTTTTTTATTGGGTTACAATATATCAAAATTAGTTTAGCTTCATGGTCACATGAAAAGGCACTATTCCTGTGTGATGACTCCATGAGAAGTGACCAATAATGGCAGAATGGGCCTTCAATTTGCACTGGCTTCTGTGTGCTCCCTCCCCAGGAGGAGCTGGTGGAGATGACATAAACTGCACGAGAGATCTCCCAGGCAGCCAGACTGCTGTGTTATCACCTTCCCCTCTCTTTGTTGGCTCCACACCGTCCATCTCCTTGACTTCTCTGATGCTTTTCCTTTGTTATTTTACCTTTCCCATTTTCTCTCTCCTATTCCCCTCAGTCATGATCAGAATGGGTAGCAGAGAAATACTTCCTCAAAGTCACCTTCCGAGTGGAGTAGCTGAGAACTATAAACACTAACATGAGTTTTATGGCACTGAGCCTGTTTCTCAGCTTTAAATTCTGTCCACTTAACTGAAGCTCAATTCTTAGTCCCCTGTTGCTTTGTAAGCTTTGAGGGAGCATTCTTTCCTCTGTCCCATATTGATGTTGGATTGGGTATAAACAATGGAAAACACTGTTTCTTGTTGGTAGCAGCCTTTCCTTAGGCAAAATGCCCTTTGATCTAATTGAGGGGCAGAACCTATCCTTGGCACTGCTGTGGCCTTTGCTGGCTGAGAATGGATTGATTTTTTTACAATGTACAAGTTACTGATGCTGACCAATTCTGTAGGACATGATCCAACAATTCTGAGTTATTCCACCCAGTTTAAGTTCCACTTTTTCCCTGCTGGATTTGGAGATTTGACTCAATGACCAGAGTGCCTCTCTAATGAGTGCAAAATCAGCCATGCTGCTTGTGGTAACACCTTCACAGCATATTCAAGCATTTAAATTATCTGAAGTCTAAGATCCTCTACTTTATCATCCAGGAAAATTCAGAATGGGAAAGTAGAACCAAATGAGTTTAGAATCTCTGTAACAAATGACTGGTGGTTTTAAAATATATAGTTACAAAAGTCTTAAAAGAAACCCTCTGATTAATAACTAGCAATAATGATAGTTGCATGTACAAACAGCCGCACTAAATCCTGTGCAATATTTGCACTTTGGCAAGAGTAATTTGTTTCATATCACATACATTTTGTTAAGTAGAAGAAACACTGCTTCCCTGGTGCTTTTGTTTTTCCCTCTGGATTATAGCAATGGAGCACTTGCATGTTGTATTTGATGCCTTGCATGATAAAGACATGCAATGGCAAGTTCCAGTCTGCATGCTGCTTAATGAATGTTTTCCTTTTCTCTCCTTCCCTGTTATGTGCTTACAGAAGACAACTATGTGGAAGGTGGGTGCTTTCTACCTTATTTTCCTAAGCTCTTGTTTTCCCCCTCTGTTCAATGGGTTTTTTTTCCTTCTGCTTAATGTTATAAAAGTACACATATCATTCAGTACGGTAAGTTGTATTTTTTCCTCCATGTAGGCATACAAATTTATTAAATAGATGTGATTTATTTTTTCATACAGAACACAGTCAAGGCTCCTTGGCCTTTTGCTGTAATTCCAGAATATTCCCACTGAAACAACAGAATTTGTACTCATGGGACCAATACCATATCCAAAATCTTTCTGGAGATTTGCAGGACTGATTTCTTCTCGTGTTCTGTATGAAAAGCACTTCAAGAAACTATTTGTCTCATCAGTGTGGAGCCTAAATCTCCCAATAAGATAGTAATGCATGTTAAATTCCCAACTTTTAATTGCTTAGGAAAATGGAAAGCGCTTTTCTCTTTAATATCACAAACTTTGCTTACTCTAATATCCTTTACAGCACAAAGCTTTAGGAAATCAGGTTTTCTGTCTAAATTTCCAGCATAATGCACTTGCCTTTTGGACACTCTGAAAGAAGCAGAATGTGATTTTAATAATTATGTTGGTATGTAATTAAGTCCCTTAAAAGAAAGTATGGCATAGGGCAGTGGAAACTAAGGCACAATGCCATCTATCCTGAATATTGGTAAGTAAGTCTATTAGCTGGTAAAACATGCAAAAAATAAGATAGCTTTAAAGTCTTTTTGCTTACAAGCCAAAAACTGCTGGTGCTTTTCTATGTAAAAATGTCTTTAAAAGTCTCTCTAGGGTGAATCTTTGCATACTGGGTAAAAAAATAATTTATTTGAAAATATTAGTTTACCTATCTAAACTGAAAAATTGCTTTCATTTTATTTCATTCCAATATTTTAAAAGTTATTTTAAAAGCAAGGACTTTGTAAACTAACTCGTGTGCATAGTGACTGTCCTGGAATGACTCTGACCCGGGTGTTCATGTGAGCCACTCCGGGGGCTGAGTTCATTCAGGTTTCAACTCACCATGGGCCACTGCCTGCTTGTTCAGAGGTGATTTTCTCAAGAAGACTTGAAGTGCTAGTGCTTCATTTCTCTATGCTGCTGTATTCAAGGGTGAAGACAGGTGCTCAGATTTAGCACATAGATGATGCTCTGCAAATTTATCAATATATATGTTTTCCCAAGGAGAAGGAAAATTCAGACAATTCTGGTGCTTTACTTGTGGGCACATGTCAATAAAATTTCATTTTCATTGTGAGATAAAAATGTATTCAGCAACACTGGGATAGAAATTCTATCTGAAAAACATAAAAGCCTAGAAATAACTACCTAATCTTGTATTTGATCTGTGCATGAAACTCTTGCTGATGTCAGCAAAATTTGAATAAGGTGCAGTTTAACTAGATAAGGAGGTTCAATTGCATTTCACATATTCATTTATGCACAGCAGTACAAGATAAACCTGAATAACAGTTAATCCAGACTTTACCTGAACCTAATTCTTAAAACTGCAACCTTAAATTTATTCCAACACAGGTCTGGATACTTAGGCATACATTAAAGTTACAAAGCATGAATATTTTAAAAATTGAATCATAAAATTGTGTATCCAAAGCACAACTTGAAATCTGAGCTAAAATTTTTTATCTTTCATCTCTGTGATACCTGAGCATCTCAGTAAATTAGATGACATAAGCAAAAAGAAATATGCAATATTCAATTTTGTATATACTGCTGGTAAAAAAGGCTACTGTTTTTTCATTTTAATGAAGTTGTACGACATTTTAATACCTTCACTGCAGGTTTATCATGTTTAAATTTTTGTTTGGCCTGTGCTCTGCATGAAACTCACACACTAAATTACGAAAATATCCTATCTTCATATCCCCTTTCATATCCCACCCTATGCTCCTTAACTGTCTCCTCTCAGAAGCAAGTTCAGGAGAAAGTTGAAGTGAATCACAAATGAGGGCTTCCTTCTAAATCTTGAATTCCTAATTCATAAAGAGATTGAAGAAATGGTGCACAAATGATTATTTTCAATGTATGGGATGTCTATACATGGCTACTTAAGTATAAAATTTCCCAGGTCTATTATAAGCAGACTTTCATTTTGAAAATCTAGCAGTGATTGCTGTCATGGCAGATTTAGCTGCATCATTTTAAATCATTCTGTGGAATGAACAGGTAAAGTACTAGTAATTCTTCACTCTTCAATAGCCTTCATCCATAGATTGCAAAAATATAAAAAAGGTAAGTATCATCATGTGCCTTTGACAAGGAAGTATAGGTGACCTTACTGCTTGCAAATAAAGTAACACAGAGAGAGAAACAAAATGCGAGGAGCACTACGGAATTTTTTAATTGGTAGATGTTTTGTTTGAGCAGTGTATGTCTTTTACAATCAGTTGACTGCTTTTTTTCATCAAACACTGTAAGTGACTTAAAATTCAAAGAGTTTTTATAATGTTTTTGAGAGTCACTTCTTCTGTTTACTTTTTTTTTCCAAATTATGTAAAGGTCATCTATTTGGAATTTACGTATCATTTTAACAAAAATAGTAGCTATCAAGCAGAGATAATCTGAATCTGACTTTTGTTTAGGTTTGAATAGCTATGAAGTTCATATGTAAATGTGAGATCACATTCCTTGCATTCCCCTGGGAGACAGGACAGTGATTTGTTTCATACCTTCTCTAGGGCTGAATGATCTCACATAAGGTAGTGGTTGAAAAGTGACTGTTTGATTAAAGAAAGGGATGTTGCAATGTCCGACTGGTTTAAATTTCCAAATATCCGATACAGTTAGGGTCAAGTCAAAAGTTTGAGATTTCTTGCTATAGTTGCCAACACCAAAAGTTAAGATCCAAAAGACAAGTTAATCAATCACAAGAAGAAACTGATAGTTCCAAATGGTCATGTGGCAGTGGATCCGAGCAAGGACACCCAGGACTAGAAGAATGAATTAAAAATACCACCTGGTCTTTATACTCTGTCTATTCAGTCAGCCTCTCTTGCAGCAACACTTACAGAGAAGGAACAATCCTGAAAATATTTCTATTCTCTTTCACAAGCTGCAAACTGCCAGTACAACTGTGTGAGGCTTCCCAAGCAATGCTGATGTAGGCATCCCTTCAGGATCACAGTCAGCTTTCATTTACATTGCTGTGAGCCTCAGGTAATCCCACCAGCTGCAGAGCTCTGTATTTGGAAACAGAATGTATTGCACAAGAGATGAGACACATCAGGCCCTTCAGTTTAACTACACATCTAAAACTGGGGACGTTTAAAAGCAATAATTCAACAAAACCGTTGTTAGTCTACTTGGAGCATCACTTGAGATTTGTAAATGACAGGAGACGAATCATTTAGACTGATTGGAGTCAGGAGTATGTTCTTTGAACTACCCCCAAGTATCGTGAGTCATTTGTGCACCTAATTTTCTTTGTGAATTAGGAATCACAGAAACTCTCTCTCTAGGAAGTCTGCTTTCCAATAAAGGGAAGGATATTTTATTGCTCACCTTCTTTGTGTGAATTAATTTCAATTAATTGCAATTAAGAAAATAATGTATGGCTTTTGGAGAAGGGGCGCACATTTAATACATGAAAAACCAGTAACTTCTGAAATGGATCCTAAAACAGCTAAATTCAACAAGAATCAGCCTGTTTTTTAATCAGATATAAAAAATTAAAAACATTCATATATCTAAGAAAAATATTCTCCCAACATCACATTATAGTTAATGAGATTTAAGTATTATTTTATTATCATGAATTTTAGAAGTTGCATTTTTTTTCTTGAAAAATAACAAATTTTAGCTCTGGATGAGCAATTATCATTATGGACATCTGCTTTGAAATGTCACTCGACCTATTCTGGTGTGATGAGATTTCATCTCACAATATAAGTATAAAGTAAAATCTATTTCTCACAAATTTATGAAGTAGTTGCAGAAGCTGACACTTCAATTTTCTTTATTTCTGTGTATTTTATATTGCATATGTAATGATTTGACTTCTCTGAAACAAATTCATTCTACTGTCATGTTTCACACAAATAAGGAGACATTCTTTGCATTATTTCAGTGTGATGAAGAAATTTTATTTAATTACCTGAAATGCTCATTTTTATGAGGGGAAAAAGACCAGACCCAGCCCATTTTTCAACTTTAAACTTCTCCAGGGTTTAAACATTATTTCACATGTAGAGGACAGGAAGTCCTCTCAGCAAAGTGTTCAAAGCAATAATAATAATAACAACAATAAAAATACGATAAAGACAGACTGATTATTAAAGGAATTGGTTGGATTTGAAAGCATTATATTATTTTCTGTCATTGCAAGTACTGCACAGAAAAAAAAAAAACCCACAATAAAACAACACCCAGTGTTTGAATTACAGTTCTGTTACTCGTAGCCCAAAGCATTCCAACCAGTGGTTGAAAAATGCTCTTTGATTTCTCTCTGTGATACAGACATCTTATAGGAAACAGATGTCTGTCACAAAACATTTTTGTCAGTGTGACAACACCACCTTCCCGTGCTCCCTTGTTCATTGCTGACTGTGCTCTTGTTTCCCTTCAAGGTCTGGCGCACCTGATGATGGGCGACCAAGGTATGGGCTCTGTTCCTTTTCCACTCTGCTTTCATTGTTTCTTCTTGTTCTGTAGCTGCTTTGAATCCATCATTGCAACCGATGGGCAAATGCTTGAAAGCTGTCTTTGGCTGCAAAGAAGCACATGGTTTTAGTCACATCTTTTTCTTATCTAATTTTTTGTGGTTTTTTTGTTTGCTCTGTAAGCTTTTGTCCTTCCTGCCCCCTCAACTCCCCCTCTTGCAATACAATAACTCAAAAGAGGTGAGAGAAATAAGAAAGTGATTAAGAAAATTTCATGTATTTATCAGAAAATACAATTATGGGCGATCCTATAAAAGATAAACAAAGTGCAAGACCACTCTTTAGATAGCTCCTTAAAGAAGATGCTGCTCTTGTAACATTGTACACATTGAAGAGTCCATTTGCATTTATGCATGGCTGATTGGATATGTGCAGAAAGCACCTGCTCCTGGCTTCTGGAATGCTGAGAGTACAATTTTGCTACCTAACAAAACCAGCGATTTTTTTCCTCCTAACCTTTGTCCATGTTACATTTGTGGCAGTTTTTCTTATCTAAGCATGGGTTATTTCTGTGTTTCTCTGCATGTACATGATTGAGAAGAAATAAATAAATCCCTAATATGACACTGATTGCATCTCCATTTGTCTTCAGACACTTAGCTTACTTTGTCTCTTCATGTTCAGATACTATTGCATTTACATTGTTCAGATACTATTGCATTTACATGTACTCATGACTCTTACTGTTTCTCTCCTCTTCTTTATTCTCTTTTTGTCTGGAAATGCTTTCTTCATGGAACCATTTCACCAAATCCATAGGTAAAAGTAAAGGTATTACATGATTTTTCTTTATTTTTAATACCATCAGTATACTTTAACGTATGTATAAATAAGGCAAGTAAATGTAAAAAATTTGCACTGTTAACATGAGGTAGGTATATTCTTACAGTAAATATTTCATGGATATCAAGGTAAGGAGAATTATACTAAAGTACAGGCAGACCATTTTCTAAGTTTGTTTCCTGGTTTTGTGAGAGATATAAAGCTTTGGCAGAGATAAAAGAGGCTGCAGCTATATGAAGTGTTCAGGATGAAATAACAGCCACATTTTGAGGTATGCCTTTTTCTGTTCTCAAAGAATTGTAGTCTAAACCACCAGACACAGAAAAAAAGTGTGACGTTGTTCAGTAGAGACTCTCTGGAGATAATGTGTGCAGGGTCATTCCACAGCTTGATGTATGTTCTACTTGGGAATAGCACTAACTTTAGTTAGTCTTTGCCCTGACAGTTTCCTATTAAATTAATCACTTGGAGCATATCTGAGATAAGAATTGGACAAAGGAATGAGGAAGAATAAAAGCCAAAGAGAAGTGTGGGGTTTCTTTCAGATTTTTTTTTTTAATTATTTTTGTTTCTTTATGTGAAGAATGCCGGCTGTGTTTACTTCCTTTCTCCCAGAGGAAACAGTGCAATAGGGACAAGATTTTTTCCTGTGTAAATAAACATCAGATTTTGCTACAAGGACACTTGTTCACAGGCATTGTGTAAATATATTTTTATGATAATAAGCTGGTCATGAAAAGCCATTTAATCTCTGTTACAAATTTGAATACAGTTCTATTAATCTTAAGCATTTGTCAGGGGGTGCCTATTCTTTGTATAAATAAGAAATCCAGTCTGCATGGTTGTACTTTCCTAAGTAGTTAAATTAGAAACAAACTTACAAGCTTGTTGGTATCTTGGCTGATTTAGTGTTTCCATACCTAGAAAGTTCACGTGATAAAAAGACTGTAAATACAAATCTTTAGTGTCCCATTCCTCTTCATATCAGACCACCTGGAAAGACTATATAGGTGGGATACCATTTAAAGGGTTGTGTGTGTTCTGGAGCTTTAAGTCTTCTTAGTTAGGAAAAGTTTTAAGCAGGTATGAAAAACAAGTTGATTTCTTTGTTTTATCAGATCATTTTGTTTTGCTTGCTGTATGACTGATCCTTTTGTTTCTCAACAGTACCGAGTATGCATGATTTCCTTATTATTAATCATGTTCTTATTCCTAATCAGTAGATACCCTGGCTGCAGTTACCTTAAAATAATATTTTTTTATTAACTGAACCTTGTCATTATAGATAATTTTTATTAATAAAGCAGAATTATTTTTCTAGATTGTTCTGGACACAGAATAAATTATGTAGTGTGTACAACACCAAAGGGATTTTTTTTGTATGAAAGGATTAAGATTTAAATATTATGAATATTTATTACTAATAGTAGCTGATAGGGAGAGCAGATTTTTAGCAAAACAGAATTTTTCAAGTATTTTGCAAGACTTAGACTTTTATATTTTTATTTTTAAATGTTTAGCAACTCAATTTAAAAAAAAAATACCTGTATAAATTAGCTACATTTAATGTTCAATAATGTGCCATGTAACATAATTTAAACACCAATCATTTAATCATTTGGCTACATTTTTCCTTTCATATTTTGATTTTCATTAGATCCTGTAATATAGAAATCATCATTACTCTGTTTTGAGAATCACAATACTTCTTCACTTTTAATGGTGTACATTTGGTCAAATTGATGGGAAGGATTTATATATGTACCAACTCCAGTTCCTTGTAATAGAAAATATCCCTCAATGTTGACCCATATCCTCAACCAGCAAAAAACAACCTCATTTTGTTGACTGTCCAAAAACTTTACTATTGATATATGAGGCCTTGAAACAGTCGTGATAACACACATTTGTAATTCATGACAATATGATAAAATTAAGAGAGTGATGGAAAGGAGGGTGATGGAAATGAATTAAGGGAAAAAAGAGGAAACACCTTTGTTATAAATTCTATTCCTTGAGATACCGGTATGCAAGGGCAGTAATTGTAAAATTCTGGGTGATTCTATAATAAATGAATCTTACTTTGGAAATTTAAGCAATAAAATGTTTCTCTTAAGCTTAACAATGTAATTTGTCCTGAAGAGTGTAAATGGCTGAAGTATCACCATCTTTAATTGTGTAGATATTCTCTGGAAAAGGGGAAAAAAAATCCGAGTATCTTCAAAATTAGGGCAGGGTGTTATTAACAAGGAAGGGACCTGGTATTTACTGAGGAAGAAGAGATGAGGCAGCGTCTCCAACTGGGCAAGCAATACTGAGTTCAGTACCATCTCACAATGCCTTTGATGTTTGTCATTTAGTAGTAAATCTAAATTAGGATACTCTGGATAATCTCCCCACAAACTACTCCTTATAGATGCTGTGCCTAATTCTAGGAAGATCTGCAGTTTTTAGTTATACTGGCAATTGTTTATTTCCTGACAATCACCATATATTCAGAAATATTAAGGAATTCCCTTTTCATCCCCTGGAAATAACCTACCTGTATAGAACTTTAGCAGCAGAGGCTGTCGCAGCTCTGATGGTGGAAATACATAGGCAAGGTAAGGTTTGTAAATGGTGTTGATGTTTTTATTAGACCTCTTGAAAATGCTACACAGAGCAATTGTTTGAATTCAAAGCAAACCTAAAATCTGCTGTTCATAACAGGCAGATTTGTTTGCCCCAAGCAACTTTGTGCCCAAACAATTTTTTTATACTGCAGTTCTCTTAAGCCTATCCATATTTTTACCTATAGTTTATTTACATGTAATTATCATACTTTTGACTATATATATTACTCATTCTCTACCTACATACTGTGTTCATACTCCTATTATTTTAGAGATTATATGCAGCTTTAAATTATACATGAGTAACTCAGGTTGGTAAAAAGCTATTAAATGTTAGCTAGCTGAGCAATAAGTGTTTCTACCAAAAGATTGATAGTACAACTTCAATTTATTGTATTAGATTGCAAGCTTTTGGTGTGCTGGTATTTGCTATACTGCGTGTAAATGCTGAAGAAACACTTCAGAATGGCAATTTATGTATGTGTCAACATCCTTGACAAAGGAGGGGGCAAGTTTTTTATTGCCCATGCTATCTTGCAATATCTGTAACACCAAAGTGACACCACAAGTTTTTAAATTATCAATCATACAATTCATTTTACAGCTGGAAAAATAGAGCAGTGAAAAAGAAAAGCAATTTAAATAAATCCTTAAACAATCGTGAGCATGAAAGTGGTATGTTATAGCTAAGTAATTGTGTAGTGCTTGTGTCATGCAACACAAATCCCACCTTGTGTCAGTAATCTCCCCTAACATCAAACTGTGTAGAATTTGGTCTTTAACTTTCCTGAAAACACGAGTTCATCTCACTGTAATGACTTTTTTGCTCTGCTTTCAAAGAACTAAAATGGTTTGGGTTCTTGCACTCTCTGATCTTTCGCGGTCTGTTGAAACGCCTGTTCTCTCCTCACCTGCTTTTGTGTGTGCTGCTTCAGAGTGGGCCTTAGAGACATCTGTAGCCCAGCCTTCCCTGACCCAAGCCCCCAACAGTCCAGAAACCCAGTAGATACTTTGGTACAGCTCTGGGCTCAAGCTCAACTCCTTATGTTTGGCTCAGTGCCCTGTTGACATTGATGCAGTTTCACCCCTTCTCAACGTCAGTTGGCTTTTGCCTGGCAAAACACTGATGGAAGGCATTCCTGACTCTCTGGACTTGTTCACATAGTTATATATCCTAGGAGATAGCAGCTGGTTGGAGACTCCCTGCTAGAACAGAAGTGAGGTAATTTAGGGGTTTGTTGTACAATGAGGTTGCCAGGGTTGGGTAATTGAAATTGTTTCTAGGTGATGCTGCAGAAGAAGAATGGATAACTTTAGCTTCCCCACTCAATCTTGTAGTTGCTTCTGCTGATAAAAATGAACAAATCAAGAAGGTTTAAAAATTTAACCTCCATTTAAAAAGTTCCAAACATTTTGAAATTCTTGGAAAATTTACAAAATAACGAGCATAAGAATTTAGAAAATATTCTCTGTAATATTGCCATTCTTTTTAATGAGCATTATATTTTTTTAATAAATTAATGAACTTTAAATTTAAGTTCCTCAAATTACTCCAAAGAGCAGTAGCTGCACATCATATCTTCTCTATTATGACATTTTTTTTCTAAAGAATCTCATAAGTATAGTTAAATAGAGGCTTCTGTTCACCAAAACTATTATAAGTAAGTTTTTGTGTGTAATGCATACCCACATACCTATAAATATATATTCCAATAAATATTTGTACTTATCCTTATATTTGTATTGTCAATATGTTCAAATTTTTGTTGAATATCATAATGAACTATACACCACATGGTTATAGTGATGCATTGAAGCAAATAATTTCCTTGCACTTCAGTGGGTGATACCCTGCAGCCCGAGAATATTGATATTTAAAGGTGTGGATTCAAATTTATGTTGAAATATGATCAATTGATGGTCCCCAAGGAGAAAAAAAATTGCAGCAGGACATAGCTGCTAAAGAAGTTTTCTGTCTGAAGTAAGTGGCTCAAAAGAAACCAACCAACATCAGGAACAGAAATGCAAATTCTTCCTTGAGGCACACATACTCAGAATTCTGTCTAAGATGGCTAATTCCTCATCAGCAGTATGAAAAGAAATTGCAAGGACCTGCCACAAATATAAAAAACACTTTCTGACAAAATGGGAACACACTTATTTTTAAAATAAAATCACCACATGGTAATGTCCAATTCACATCGAGAGTTCTAGTGCCTTACCACCATGAAAATGAAAAATTTAGCTTGTTCTGAATCATTCTGATGTCACTCAAAATTATCATGCAACATGTGTGTTTTTCATAGACTTCCTATGGATTCAGAGTAAAGAAAAAAAAAGTGTAACTCAGGTAACTCTGAAGGATTTAATGTAAAAAAATGTTATATTTGCAAATGTGTAGATTTCTGCTGCGTCCAGTAAACATGGCGGTGGAGATAATACGTATGTAAGATTCTGGCTTCCTCAGCATAAGGCACCACTTTGAGCATGGGTTTATCCAAAAGATGGGTATGCTGATAGAGAACCTTTCAAAATAATATTAAAGCTCTTTCAAAATGAAAGATCTGTATTTCAGGACAAAAAGTATGAGGGGATTTATTGAGGATGGAAAACAGTTAAGCTGTCACTCTGAAGGGATTAAAAAAAACCCAACAAAACAGCAGGTAAGCAATAAAGAAGTAGGAAAACTTAGCATTTCTTCATTAGAGCAAACTTTTCTTTTGATGTATGTGTAAATGTACATAGAAAATGAGAATTTAAAGTTGCCTGTATCTTTTTTGCACAGTGAAATTCCATGAGAGTTTTATACATAGACATTTCCAATGAAACAGGTATTTGAAAGAGTTGTATTCCTTGGATATTGGAATATCCTTGAACTTCTTTGTGAGCCAAATACATCAGCAGAGTGGCACTAAAAATTTCAATTTCACCCTAAGATTGCACTGTATCTTCCTAGGGTAAAATTCAGTCTGAGCAACTAAACAAATGAGCCCAACAGAATCTAATTTCTATTATTTCAGTGAAAATCAAAAGTAATTGGAAATTATTGTACAACTCACTCATAACAGAAGTCTTAGCTGATTTTAACATTAATCCAATCAATCACGCTCAGTGGAGTTCCATGAGCTAAGTGGAAGGAAATTAGAGCCCCAAAGAAGAGTATTTTCAAACATCTCTAAGATTTGTCTGTATGCAGGATTATAAAATTCTGGACTAAACTCTTTATCACAGTTTCTAAAGAAACTAAATCTAATGAAAGTGAAGAATGCTTAAGAAGACCACTCTAAAATTGTACTAGTATAACTGAAAATTGAGATTACGCTCTTGAAATGCACATTATAATGTTATTTTTTTACCAAGAAGAGTTCCCTGTAAAGGAATCAGAAAATATTTAGTCAGGTCAGAATCAATCATTCTTGTAGGAATAAGAGTGCTGCATACCAATTTTTTAACTTACTCTTTACAGGAATTTTCTTTGGTGGTAATAACATGCTAAGATACTTAGAAACTACAGAAATTTGAGTTATCAAGTTGTCTCTAAACTCTTAATTAAACAATATAGTATGCACTAATACTACTAATATACCTCTTTCCTGATTTTCAAAGACTTCTATAACCCTGATGTTCTTAATTGCTCGAAGATAGCTTTCTATACTTACTTCAGGGTCCACCTAGAGCAATTAAACAGAACAGTGAAATCACGCAAGGAACTGAGAAGTTCAGGACCATAAGGGAGGACTCTCATAGGAAGTAAGTGTTTAGCATAGATTATGGACTTTGCTATGAAATTCTGCCCTCATCATTCTTTTAACGGTTTTCATAAATACCAACCTGTTGTCCAGATACGGCTTTTTTCAGACTTGGAAGGAACCAAAGTCTTTTTATTGAATGAATTTTGTCTAGTGAAAGGAGTCCTTTCTTCCTCATTAAATCTATATTCAGGGTGAGGGTTTTCTTCTGTTGGCACCCACTTAGAACAATCTACTGATAAGCACTGCATTTCATTTAAAGAAAATTTTTGTAATTTGCTGCTACGACTTAGAGGTTCTGGTACTTTTTTTTTTCCATGCTCAAAGTAGACATTTATTCTTTAAAGAAAGAATAATCTGGATTGATTCACTGATTCACTGGCCACTAATAAAGCTGTATAGAAGCAACCTTGGATAACAAGAGGCTGCCATAGAACACCTGGTACTGCTGGCATCATGGCATTGACTTCAGTAGCTTCTCTGTATTGGAGTGGGAGGAAATAAAGCAGATGGGTCTAATTCCTTTCATTTGCCTTTGCATATTCTTCAGAGGGAAGTCTGCCTGGAAAGCAAAATTCAGCATTAAGTGAGTATAAATCTTGAAAATTTTCACTAGGGTTACCCTTAGCTAACAGGTCTGTGCTTAATTCCATATCATGAGCCATGATTATTCCACTTTCAGTGGTATCCACCCAAAGGAAAGGAAGCTAAATATCTTTCTGTGACCATTAATACTCTGCTTCTGAAGCACCTTTAGCTGACAAAAACCTGAGAGGTTCCTGAAGACTGCTGTATTGGTACTTGCATGACCCAACCAACAGCAACATCTCTCTACAGGACTAGAAGTCAGGAAGAATTTACTTGGTTTCCTACTTCATTGAACCTGAGTGTGTCTGTTAGGAAGAACATGAGTTGTATCAAAAGGTGCCAGATAAGTGCTTTTGATCTCAGAAAAAGGGCATTGAAGGTCTTTTGCTAGTAGTACAAGCTGGTCTTTTGATTTTCTCAGTTAATGGCTCTGCTTAACCACTTGGTCTTACAAGGTACTTACAAGATACATTTAGTAATTCCACAAGTCTATAAGAAATATTTTTAAAAACCCCACCAAAGTCACTTACACGCAAATCACCATTGAAAACTACGTTTGCAAGTTGTGATTTTACAGTTGAAGCTGTGAAAAATAAAGCATAATTTAGTTTTAAAGCCAAATGCCTGTTTGACAATGCTATTTGCACTATCAATGGATATTTATTTAAATGGATATTTGATATTATTTTTATTAACTGCAACTACTGAATAATTTTTATGTAATTTTCAATTTTAGAAGAGTCATTTGGCCTTAGTTATTCTGAACTGTAACACTATTTGATGATTACATCATCACAAAAGCGATGGGACATTTCAAAGAGTTCTATTTTAATTTAATCTTCCTTTACCCAAACACCCCTACACTGGGGTGCATGTAGTGAACTGGTGCTTTCATTTCATCCAAATGTTTCTGAAAACCATGAATTGTGTAGTTATCCCTCTAAGTTCTTATATCATTATGCATCTTTAAACACAAAAAATACAGCTGTGAGTGTCAGGCATGCACTGATATTTTTTAATGTCCTTAGCAGATTTTTTTGTCGCTGTACTTCTCTGCAGTGAATTTCAAATAAGAATACTGTCTATGATTGTGACTGTGTTGTAATACTGAAAGAAAATTTGTATTTCAGAAAATAATAATGTAAAAGTGTCTAAGTGCAATATTGGATCAACAAAGCTAGACTTGGAAATTAGTAATTCTATACGATTCTCATGCAACAGATTTATTTGTATAGAACTTTTTATACATCCTTTATGAGACACAAAAATATCTATGACAAATCTATATTCCAAGATTACACAAAGCTACCTGGATCCCACTGTCAGTCTACTTCTACATACTTCTCCAGAGCAAAGGCTCTGTACAGGCTGCTAAGAGGATAAATTCCTGTATTTTTTTTTTTAAATATTGGGAATCACTGAATACATGGACTAAAACACAGTAAGTCATTCACAACTCTAAAGGACAAATTCCTCAACAATTTGTATTAACAATACACATTTACCGTACATACATGGAGCCGTATTCAGGATGTTAGTCACATTAGCAAATTAATAGAACCTGCTATATTTCATCACTTTACCTCCAGAAATGGCTCTATCTCAGATTTTATAATGCTTTCCATAATGACAAATATGTAATAAAAATTACTCATGTGTCATTATGTATCATTTATCCTGTCTTCCAGGAAAACACATGTATCTGATATTTATCCAGTGTTCTAAAATAGCTGATAGAGTTACACCTTGCTAACAAGACTATTCATTTTGGTTGTCCCTGAAATGAAAAGGTTTGTTAAAGAAACAGGTTTTTGAGAATTCTGCATTTATCAAGATGTTATAAAAGCAAAATTAAAGTTTAATTAATATTTTCCTTTTTGAAACACCTAAAAGATCTGTATACCAGCCCTATAGCTTTTAATAAGTACATATAACTCTTAGTAATGTACATATATGTAGGCCATGCTAATTATCCACCTTGGGAGGCAAGAATGTGCCTATATTCCGCTACCTAGTTGGCATACTCTTGAGACTCAAGTCAGAAGAGCAAGCTTCAGAAAGTCTAAAAATACATTTACTAGGTTCTTAGCCATTAACTGCTTTAACAGGAGGTCTCACATGTACTAGCTGAGAGTCTGTAATTTGTATTATGCAGGAAATGAGACTAGATAATCAAAAACAGCCTTTCTGGCCTTGAAGCCTATGAATCATACAGAGCAGAAAAATTACTGTGGTAACATGTAAGAAAATTGTCAGACATTAAAAGAGCCACACCAGTTTTGCTTTATTATTGACACTTTTATCATGTTTCTTGTGTAGATGGAATTACATGTCCATGAGCTCCCTCAAGTCAAGCCCTTATGGCCTAACTGGAAAAACCAAAGCATTCTCTTAAGGCAGGATGTAACATGAAAACTGAAACACCTTAATGGGAAAACCTCAAGCATAGATGGAAGTGTGAATCAAAGGAAGATTAATCTCCCTCAAACTTCAATATTTTGCTGTGGTTATTTATTTTGAATACTTTGAATTTAATACAGCAGTGAAGGTCATATTCAGGAGCATTATACTATTCAGTCTTTTTATTTATACAAGTTCTCATAACACAGGTTTTGGAGGTCTTCAAGTTATACTGTAAGAAATGAACTTACCTTGTCGTACAAACACATCGATGTGGATTATTTGTGCAGCAAAGCTGGAGCTGTTCATATCTGCCCTTTTATACAGGGAAAAAAATGCTTATACAAAGCTGTCAAATTAAATGAGGAATAGAAATTGTGATCTAATCTAGGAAATGCTATAAACTAGAGGGTGATAGTCCCCTAAGAGTGCTCTGAATTAGAAGATTCAAACTTATAAGACCCAGAGTCTTTTAATTTTAAGACTGAAATCAGTGTTCTAATATTTAGTTTCTCTTTGAACCTCACCATTCAAATTTATATTCACTGAGAATCAAGTAGTCTTCTTTATTTGCAATATTCTCACACAAAAGGAGAAGATGGAATCATAGGCTACTTTATTGAAGGACTTATTATTCTACATCAGAATTATTTTTATTCATGAAGACTTCAAACACTTCTGTAATATTCAGTTTCACTGTATCCAGGAGAAGCTCCTGTTATTTGCTAAAATTCATGAAGACGTGGGACTATATAATTTCTTCCAGAACATATGAAAAAATTAAGGAGTTATTTAATTCAATGGAGTTAGAATTTTTCTCATTTTAAAGAATTCCAAACCTTTCCCTGGTAATACATGTTTACTATCACAGAGGAGGAGGAAAGCAAATTTTTGAGGTGTATCTTCTGTGCTTCATTAGTGGTGTTCAATTACACACCTTGCAGACTTAACAGTGTCTGGTTTATTAACATTTTATTCTTTGATAATTTATTAATACTGTGGGTCAAATATTTGTACAAGCAGCTGAATATGGGTCACTGGGAAAAATGAAAAATCATATTCACTTGGATGGAGAAAAATGTCTCTCCAACAATTTTTCCTTTATTCTTTTATGCACTAATTAATAGATATTATGGAAGCATCTCTGTGTGTAGCTAAGAGGAGACCTCTCTTTTGGTACATCTGTCCTTGTTTTCTAGTTTAATCTGTCCATAATGAAACTGGTATTTACACAATCATCACTGAATTTAGTCTATGGGGAAAAGCCATAGGGAAGTGGGATTAGCAATTCTGATTCAGATTGAGACATGGGATTCAGATAAGGAAAAGATGAGTGCTATTTTTCCACATCTTTGGATTGTATTCAAGCCACAGTGATGTGTTACAGAGGAACAGGCTTCAAATACATGGCAAATCCATGCCCCAGGTTCCTCCTCCTGGGCTGCTGCATGGTGAGTGTGGGCACTTCAGAAATTCTCTGAGCAGCTTCATTCTTGGCCTCAGTGTCATCCCTCAGAACTGGCAGCAGGCAGTATTCTCAGGGAATTAATTTCTGAGGAGTGTTTGAGAACACGGCATATTAAAATGAGGATGCTATCTTATGTTTGAAGGCTGATACAGAGGAATTGACAGCAAAAAGCAAACAAAACATAAAAAAGCCATTCAAAAAACTACCCTAGACCCTCCAGCAGTTATAATTAGGTCATTTTGTATAATTTATGTTGGATTATAATATTCAAATTCACAAAAATGAATACATGTGAGAAAAGCACCAAAAAATTTCTTTTTCCTTTACATTTACAATATTTATTTTTATTATCTTGTGTTGTGTCTGTTTACAAGAGACATTTTTTAGCAGGAAAACTGATTAAGCCCTGATGCATTCATCGTTGCACAGTGCCTTTCCTTATGTTGTTGAAGGACTGAGGAAAACCTAATTGGCAGTTAAAGCATGAACTTTCTGTACCTCAAAATATGGTTCTCAATTCCTAATTTGCCCGTGGTGCATCTGCTGACAGTTTGAGCAGATGTTTGAGTATCAGTAAAGTGTGATCATGACTGTTGATGTGATCAGGCGTGTTATTTGAAAAAACCATCTTTGCAGTACTCCAGAATGTCTGATTAAAAATCCAGATTAATTTACTTTTAGTTACTCTGCATGGAACACTTCTGACTGCTTCAGTGTTTGAGCTTATTGTAGTGGGTTTGTCTGCAAACAGGCACTAGGAATGAAACCAAGCAGACATTAATGCCAATCTGGGATGGTTTGGGAAGAGAAATTTATCAGCAGTAACACAGAGCAAAAAGGAGGAGAAACTTTGAGAAGTGTGTAATTTTTTTTTAAAAGCTGTGAAATTTGCTTTGGGGCTGCTTTTCCTTCTGCTTTGTTTTGGTCTTGGGGCTGTTTCTTTGGGTTTTGTTGTTGTTTGTTGTTTTAGGTTTTTTAAACTGAGTAATAAATAGGTTTTCTGTGGTCTAAGAACAAAGCCACTGCATGTGTGGAGACCAATGAAATACTAATTGGATTACAGGTGTGCTTAATTATCGTGCACTGAAGGTGTTCAGTTTTCCTATGATCAAGGCAGTAGTGCAAATATGGACTGCAAGAAAGGGTTTTTTGTTCTTATGCTAGTGGAAAGCTCAGAGAATAAAAAAAGGGTGAGTAAAGCTGACAGGAGCTTTGCTAAAACTTTATGCATCTCTTGTCTCTCCTTTATTCCTGAAGGATGGTGTTTTTCCTTATAGTGTGAACATTTAGCATTCTTTTGTGAAGCACTTTGCTAATTAAATACCTGCAGCACCTCTGAGATGTTTGCAGCATTGGAGGACAACGACTTCTGGCACATGATAGAGCAGCCTGTTCTGGATTATTGTATTCAAAACTTTTCCCTGAAAAACTAAGGCTTAAGTAGAAAACTGTGCAGAGGAACTTCAGTGTCCTGACATTTAAACCTGCTTCCAGAAAGATTTGAAAACTACCTGTGTTTATGAAGTCTCAAAGAAGGCAGGAAGGTTCTGAAAAGCCATAGAAGTACAGGCTTAAAAGATTTCATTGTTCTGTTCTTTTTCCTACTGATTGTGTCTCCCTGTTGCTAGGAGAAAAATAAGGTAACTGCTCCCAAATTTTTAAGATACCATATCTATTTCCTGCCAAGTGTTTTCTCCTAGGACCGACTGTTCCAATACTCAGTAGAACCCCAAAAAAATCTTTCATAAAGCCAAACACTCATCCACTTTTTTTTTTTTTCCTTATATTCCAGGGGTCAGGAAAGGGGGAAATTTAGATGAGTGGGGAGGTGAAAGAGCTGTTGCTGTGGGAATGGATCACAATTTAGAAGTGGAAAACCCAGACATGGCAATCCTTGGTCCTGGCTTGGCTTGTGAGTGTAGAGAAAACTGCCTGAGAGATGTGCCTTGTTCAAGCTCTCTGGTTGTTCATTTAGTCTTTAAAAAGAAGAACCCTGCTTATGCATTTCTGTCACTTTTGATGTGTGATCAGAATTCAGCAGTGCTACATTTCTGTCAAAGGCTCTTCAACTCCAACTCTTCCATATCTTCAATTTTCATAATTGATTTGATTACAAAATTACTTAATATTAAGTTCATGAAACATTTCTCAAGAGAGAAAGGCTTCCTTCAACCATTCTCCTCCCCTCAATTTTAATTCCTGTCTCTGAAAGTAATATTAAATATTTAAGGTATAGATTTGATTTGATCATTACCTGTACATCAGCAAAGAATCTTTGCAAATACAGTAAATTAAAAAGAGCTGTATGTACTTTAACATGGATGATTTAAGACCAGTGAGGAGAGGGATATTATGAAGTAAATCTATATCAAGAGGAAGGTTAATGAAGACAAAACCTCAAGACCTCTAGATCTTAAGCAGAGGTCTGTAGTATTTGCCTAACCAGATTAGGTCCAGGGGCAAAATTAAGTAGCAGAGTGCACTTACATAATCAAGGAGGTGAAAGTGGTGGCAAAAGAAGGAAGAAATAAGCAAAAGAAGGCATAAGAGAACAGAAAGAATTTTGCCTCTGAAATCAGCAAGTGGAAACAGTCAAACCCAGTTTTATTTTATGTCTTTTTTCCCAATGACATGTAAATAGATCTTCTGTCTATTTCCACTAAAATTTCTATTATGTTTTTTCTATCTAAGCCTTAAATAAATAAATAGATCAAATGATTCTCAAGAACCTGAACATTTTAAACCTGAACTTTTTAAAAGTAGAAACAATACTTATTTCTTACATGTACTATTGGATATTCTAGATGCCTATTCCATAACCACATTATTATTACAGTTTAAGAGATATTGAAACAAAAATGCTTCAAGTCTAATATGAAATATGTATGCATAAGAAAATAGAGTGAAGAGAATCAAATGGGTAGAATAGGTTATTATTTAGTAATGTACTTGAATATGGTACCCAAACATTTGTGTTTGCCCTAAAGAAATGTGTTGAATTTTTTATATCTAAACATAGAAAAAGGAAAGAAGCCCCAAAGCCCTCCCTATTTCTTAAGTAAAAAAATAATGAGAAAATAATATACATTACTTACATTACAATAAATACATAATAGACATTACTCAGTCATTACTTATGTGCATTAAAATGTCAAATAATCTGAAACAAAAGCAGTACTTTTTCAGAACTACTGAGGATTTTTTGATAAATCCAGTAGAAATATCTATATAAAGTGACTCTAGAGCATGCTGAATGCATTTAAAATTTATCAGCTAACTCCCTTTAGTTATCAAGCTTGAGAACATTTATCCTATTCATTATTGACATCTCCCAGAATTCTTTCCATGGTTTTGTGCAAATAGCTTGTCAGCTTTTGGCAAATAGAGGTGATTTTCAGTAACATTTTTCAGATACTTCAAATTGAATTCTACATCCAGAGACAGTCAATCTTTCTTACCATTAATTTTGCAGGGAAAAAAGAAATCCTTTCATATTGAAGGCCAACTCTACAAAGGGGACCTAAGCCTTGAAATGCTAACCAAGGGGCTGGAGAAATCCTGCCCACCAGAATGCACAACCCTTGCCTCAGCACACTGGCTTATTCTGCAGTAGAAGGGGGAAATATGAAGTGCCTTTGGGTACTGTAGGAATTTTAGTACTGTGAAAGTGAAAACTGTGAGGTTGCTGAGTAAGGTTGTGAGATCTGAACAGTACTTATGGAAATCTACATTAAGAATTTGCGTACATCTCAGTTTTGGCATTCCAACTTGACAATGCTAAGAGGGCACACCCATGTCCACAGCTATGTGGTATTTTTTGGCAACTTGTGCCTTTTGTTTATTACTCTGAATTCTATTATCTCAAACCATTTTATTTTAAAGTAGCTCAAAAATGATGCTTTTCTAATTGTAACGACGATTATAGACTCTTGATTCTAATAACTCATTAAAATGTGATTTGATTAGTCTGCAAATATTGGGCAAGGTCTGTATTAGGCTTTTGGCCTCTCTTTTTATGCCTATTAAGGGTCTGGGAAGAAGGTCTAAAAGATGAAGATTACAGCATTATGTAAAATCTTTGCATCATACCTAGTCCCAAAGCTGGGAATAGGGCTGAACTGTAGCCTGGAGCCTTCCTTCAGCATGGGGAGCAGAGTCCTTCCATGAAGCAGGTTGATCCAGCACAGACAGCAGAATCACCAGGATGGTGCAGTCTCACATGCATAGATCTTTTATTGCTACTGACTGAGACACACTCAGAAAAGATTTAAGGTTTTGGTCAGCCTAGACTATGTGGGATGTAAAATTATTTCCTTTTCAGAACTCAGAGGTTCAGGTCTCATCTGCTGTTATTAAAGTCAATGAAAGTGTGAAAGTTGTGGTTCTATCCAATGCATTGAGCTTGGCATATCATCGTGCAGTGAAGTCTGAGGTTCCCTTTTATCTGTCATATGCAGCCTTCTGCAAATGTTCAGTGAGTTTCTAGATTTACAGATCAACTTTCAAAGACTTCCTTAAAGAAAACAAGTATTAGTTTACAAGGTAGAATTGAGGGAAAATGTCTCACAAATCCATTGAGAATTTGCATAGGAATTATATTATCAAATGTCAGCTGATAACTACTTTTTTATGATAATTAATTATAGCACTTGTGAAATTATGTCATTGTCTTGTTTTCAGTTGTCTTAGAGCAAGAATACACATATATCTGTGTGATGGTGGTCAACAGATGGACAATGATCTTAGAGGTCTTTTCCAACCTGAACTATTCAATAGTTTTTCAATGGGTTTTATGTATCATAAAAGACATCATAAGAACAGAGATTGCAAAACCAATATTTTTTCTTCATGATTTTATTTCATCTGTGGAAGTTCTACTGTTCTGTGTTTTCTTTGGAGAGAAGGACAAAACACTTGATGTCCTACATCCAAGTCCTACTGTCCAGCTGCAGGAAATGCTCCCACTTTGATAAGTAAGGTTTCAACCTTACAAGCATGGCATAAGATGAAATTTCATAGGGTTATTAAATTTAATGTTTTATTAAATGTGGAGCCAGATCTTTTTGTAGCTACTGCCAGTTGCCAAGCAGGACAAGCCTAAAGTCCAAGGGTGAAGCTAGAAGTGCAGGAGAAGATATGTCCAGCATGGTCAAGTGACGAAAGAGACTGTCAAGGATGGACCACTAATTTCAAAAGGCACTTTTTAGCTAAGAAGGAGTCCTCAATAGGCAGAAGGCACTGAAAACCACTAGAGGTGAAAAGTAAGTAAATTCCAAGCTGGCAGAGCAGTTTTGTGACGCAGATACGTGAGCAGTGGTTTCTTCACAGTAAGAAAAGTTCTCATAGTCTGCCCCTTGGTATTAACAACTAATTGCTCTAAGCATGTAAGAGAGTAGACAGTGGTATTATTTACTGCAGAGGAATTGGATGTAACTCTAGAAAAGCCTATATTCTGCCATGAAACAATTTGCTTATGTGGTAAATTGAGTGTGCTGCTCTTACAATTGAATTACTAGTAGGAAAATGGAAAAAGGCCCCAGCTGCTCACCTTCATGTAGCCCACAGATATTATTGGCAGGCTGATGTGGTAGAAATTTGTTCTGTTTTCAGAATTATAGTAATGAAAAAGGTCGTCAATATAGCTAATATTTATTCTATATGGCTGGCTTTTTTTCTTGCAGTACTGCTTTGCCATGATCCCTCTCTCTTGTACATTCCAATTCTCTGCTTCTAAGAAATGAAAATACGCATCCTTCAATCTATGTCCTGAAGTAGTCAATAGCTGCTGAAGGAATGTTTTTAAGACTTTGAGCTATGGCAGATTATGTCATTAAAATACACTTTAATTTGTGGTATAATTTATAAAAGTGTAGGAGGCTAAAATGTTTAAAATAAATGGATATATTATCAATGTGAAAAACCAGCAGATTGAATAGTATAAAAATCAGTCACTAATTTTGCATTTATATAAATTCCTTTTTGAAGTTTTTAATTGAGTTAATCAATTTAAAATCAGATTACTCAGACACATCAGAACTTTGAATTATTTTACTCTCTGAACTTTATGGACTAAACTCTATTTTTAATCAACAATTTGACTGTGAACTTGTTTATTAGTTAAGCTCTGGAAGGGCAATATCCCATCCTTACTGAAGTCTATGGCAAAATTCTTTTTGACTAAAATGAGGTTTGCAGTTCAGCCTTTCTGGTTTTGATGATTTAAAGTCATACGTCTTACAGAAATTTTAAAGAATGATTCTAAACTTTCTCTATTTTTTTAATATAGGAAATATATAGGAAGAAAATTACCATTTAGCACTCAGCTATTTGCACAATCATGCAGAAACTACCCTAGTCACAAAAATAGGCTAGGTCATAAATTAGTGGCACAGAATAAATTAGATGATATTGTGAAGATATCAAGTTCAGGAGGTATTATAAATAATTTCTTAATCAAAGCTGGTAAGAAGTTAGTGTTAATTATTGTTTTAAAATTAGAACACAGATGAGGATACAATACTGTATTATTTAACATGTGGTTTTAATATGAGCAGTACTGAGGAAAAATTGCTTTCAGGGCTGGGAATATGCTGTAGTTAAGATAAAATTGCTCAGACTCATCTGACCACTGATTCTGTTTTTCATCATGTTCTCTTACTGAAAAAAGTTGTAGTCAATCAAACATGACTCTGTTGTATGATGCAAAGAAAATCAAAGATGTGCTAAGTAGACTTTAAACATTATTCTGGTTTTGGTTGCTGTAAACTATAAAACTCTATTACACTTCATATGAATCATCTTTGTTTTTAAAGAGACATTATTTTTTATAAGAAGAAATATGTGGTTTTGGTGTCTGAATTGTTTGATCTTAAGGCATAGGAATAACAAAATATGCTTTGGGCCTTGCAATCTAAAGCCAAATTGCTATATTTGACATTTATCTGCCCCCCATTCAGTTTTGCTCTGGAGGAGGACAAGCAACTATTTGATTAATTTACAACTGTTTCAATATGAAATCTTAGTCATGGCATTATGATAGTAGTTCAGCAGCAATACCCCTTTCAAGGTGCTGTCTTTGAAAACCTGGAAGGCTCTGGATGTCACTTAGAGATTTTTGTAATGTTATTTTTCTCTACATTTTGTTGAGGATTTTTTTTTCCATTGCTCATAATCACATTGAGGAGTGAGGTCTTAACTGCTCATTGATAAAACTCTATGTTCATGTGAGCAATTGGAGAGCAGGAAAAGGGCAAAAGTGCCAATTTGGGTATACATTATGGAAACTTATGCTGTTTCATAAATACTACTAACAGCGAATCAGCTGCTGTCGAATTTTGAGCCACCTCAGAGGTACTCATGAAAAATTATGTAGCTTCAAATGTCCCATTACCCCATCAGAGGACTAATGGGAAACAATGCTTCTTGAGGAAGGTTCTTTATTGTGGCAGAGTCATGTGAAGTGACTCTGCCTCAACAGGAAGTCTATTTGCCAACTGTGTGTAATGCAGGGCTTTCCTTCCTGCTGGGGTAAGTACTGGACAACTGGCTAACCTGTGTTAACAGTCTCTTTTCTGTCATCAGGCTCCTGTGAAAAGGTGTAGGAAAGCTGGGAAAGTGCTGTCTTGTCATTATGACACATGCCATACCATTTGTATAATTTTTTTCTTCTCTTATGAGTTCACTTGGAATTCAAAAAACACTTACATGAGAAGATGGTTCTGCAGATAATCCTGACTTTAGTTTCTGTCTTTATCAAGACTGCTATTCTATACTTATTTGAAAAGCACATTTATGCCTTCTCTGGTTGAATTATTCTCAAAACCTTGGTTGGTTCTGAAGAATATGAATTATAGTGTTGACATACAAAGACATTTGCTTAAGAGATATGATTCTTAATCACACTAACCTACAAACAAAACCTTTGAAAACAAGCTGCATCTGGGTGTATATTTCGATTACTGACTCCATGCCTGAGTTCAGGAGTTTATACACTAATAAGGAAAAAAAAAAGTTAATTTTATGGTACAATTTCATGAGAAGATGGCTACTTGTGAATTTTCTTTACATTCACTAAGCCAATATCGTGCATGTTCTGGCATCCTAAGATCATTTAAAATATTTTTTTTTGAGATTTATGCATGCTGTACTAAAAAAAGGCAAACATTAGGAAAAATAAGACCTCATCACACTATTTGAAAGTTTATGATTCATTACAGTTTGCATACTTTGGTTTAATTGCATTCTAGATTTTCTTTTGTATGAGTTTTCACAGTAAGAATGACATTTGGGGAAAAAGAAAAAAGGTAGATACCATCCTCTGTGCAATAAATCTATTTTAAGCCTTTTTCTTTCTTTCTTCTCTGTGTGTGGTTCACAGAGATGAAAAAAATGTATTGATCATAGCAAGAAATCAATTGGCTGAGACATTCACAATTAGACATTCTGCAAAAAATAACTTGAATCAAATTAACCTGGAGCACCTGCTGCAGTTTTGCCAGGTAGCCTTGCTCTCAAGCAGGTTTTAAGTATAATAAATTATATTTATGTGGTAAAAAACAGTGCCTTGTGAGTTGTTAAAGATATACTCACTAAGTTGCACTGTAATCCCCTTTGTAATCACCCGTTAGTATATCTTTTATGCTTCGAAATTACAGGGTTTTATTTCAAAAAAATGGTGGTCATGCTGTTTTTATTACTTTTACTTCTAAAGGTCATGTTTCAGTTGTCAAAAATAAGCACAGATCTTGGTATTAATATTTTAAAACACAATGTCGGCAAGCCCATATTGTTACTCTCCCCATGGTAATTTATGGTTGGGGAGCTTTACTGATTAAACCCTTCATTTTAATTTTCAACATTTGCATTTGAAAGGTAGCTCCTTTGACTGGTAATAAATGAGGCATTGGTTATATTTGATAACTCCTATGCATTGTGGTGTCACAGCAGACCCACAAGATCCTACATGCTGTCACATTTAGGATGATAGATTTTATAAAATTGCATTGCATAGAGATGAACCCTTTTGTGCTACCTTGCAAGGTTGCCATGGTGACAGAGCACTGCTTCATGGGAATTTCACTTTTCTGGTAATGCTAGATACTGAACCCAAAGCTTAGATTGTTTCTAAGTCTCACTTTTAATACAATATCATTTTATAGAGGCTTATAATTCATCTTTTTATCTTTATTTTCTCAGAAATATCTCCTATAATGCTGCCATAGGTAAAGTACTTAACACATGATGAGCAGAGTAGACACTTAAAAGATTTTGGGATTTTATGTTCCATGTCGTTGCTCCATTTTAGGAATATTTTGGGTATGTCCTGCAATTCCACACTTTTCTCTGAACTATAAAAAGAAAGATCTCAGACCACTAGCTATGGAAATATTTATATCATGGGAAAACATTACAGATAATATCCTGCAGACAGATGAACCCTAAAAAAAGAAAGATATTTTTAAAAATTATTTTAGCAAAATGAATTTAATACTTATATATGTATGAAAAATAATTACAAAATTGTTTTTAGGTCTGCAAACAAAGCCACATTTTTTGGTGGAGTTATTATGCATTTCTCTGTAACAGATGATGTATTTTTATCATCCTGTGTGCAGAAGAAATCATATGGGAACTTCAATTGATCTGACATTCATAAGCCAATGATTTTCTTTACCTTTACAAATAAAAATGACTGACGTGGAAATCCTCATTCCCTGCCCTAAGCCCCTATTTCTGAATGCTTGGCTGTGGAATGTTCACTGTGCTGAATCAGCCAGAGCTGTAATGTTCTCAAGACACAACCAACTCCTTGACATATGGCAGAAAATATACACATGGATATAAGTTGTACCATTTGGTACCCAGTTGGAGCTCACTAGCTATGCTAATGAAATTCATGCAATAGGAATATTTTTCTGGTGGAAGGATGTCTTGCTGTTTTCAGATGAAAACAGATAAAATAAAGTGCTTTCCCGAGGAAAGTGTTTGAAATTGTTCTACACATTCTCCAGCCCCATTCACATTGAATTATGAGTCCCAGAGTGCTGCAGCAATCGTTCAGAGCACCCAGGGAACAGCCTTGCAAACATCTCACAAATGAATGACTGAGCCATCTGAGAATGGGTGCTGGAAGATGTGAGAGCCGCTTCCTGCTTGGATAAAGATGGAACTGTACTCCCTGCTAATTAAGCAGGCTTTCCTTTTTCTCTTGCTCTCATTTGAAGCAATCATGGAGTAAAAGAGTTTGAAAAGGACAGAAAAAGGGAAGCCTCAGGGGGCATAGGATTAAATGAGAGAACACCTTTTTTTTCCCCTACTTGCAAAATTTTAAATCTCTTCCACCCAATATTAGTGTTTAAACCCATCGACAAACTTCCTGCTGCTAGTGAAATCCTTCATTGCCTGTAAACTTGCATGCTCTCCTCATTTTCCTAAACTTGGCAATAAGATTTACATGGACCTTTTGTGCTTGATGCCGTTCCCCCTCAAATTAAGTCGCTTTTCAAATGTAGCATCATGTGGCTTACATGAAGAACTAAAAGATGTTCAGCAGGCTCAATACTCTCTTTTTTTTTTTAATGTAATCTTATCACTGAGTAGAGTTTGTGTACAAAGAGCAAGAACTTTTAAAAAAATGTTTCTTTGCTTGAGTGGGAAACTTCTGTTTTTTTAATTTTTCTTAAAAGTTGCTAGATGTCAGAATGTGCTCTGAGATCACCACAGATTAAAATAATTTTCCTGTTCCACAAATAATAGGAATTGTTCTTAGTAATTTTTAAAGAAACAATTTAAATCTAAAATTTTAGAAGTATCTTTTATTGAGTATATGAAGCTAGCAGTACATTTTTAAATTTTGTATAAAACTTAAGTTTCAGCATTTTTCTCCAGGCTATCACTGTCTTTAAAAATGAAATATGATTTCAGTAAATTGTCTATAAAATATGTAATTAATAGTGGATTCCATTACTATAAATAAAATCACTGCATTCTCGATACCACTATCGGGGGTAGGGGGACAAGATCTGGTGTTTTCTAAAATATTGTTAACGTATTTTCTCTTAAAGAGGGAATATTCCCGTTCATTATATTCAACATGCACAATGCATGTAACTTTTTAAATCTACTGCAGTAGATAAAAAAAGACTCAGATCCTGAGCCTTCTTCTCCATCATCATATAAATTCAGGCAATATTTGAATAACAAGCCATACATTGGGATGAGAAAATCTTCTGTTGCTATTAGCACCTCACTTCTGTCTGATGAAGAACACTTTTATAGGGAAATGTACAATACTGCAAACCAGAGAGAGAAGACAGAAGTTCTTTTTAATTACCAGAAATTCTTACTGTCCTAAATTATTCCCAATTGGTTGTTTTAACAGAAGCACTTTTCTTCCACATGCATGAATAGTAGAAAAATCACTTTCACTTAAGATACAAGCTATATATAGGAATCCTGCAGTATTATCATTTTAAATAAAGTGCAATGGAGCCTAATATGCAAAAGGTGAAATAATCTGACAACCCTCACATTTGTGTTTATTTACTGTGCTGACTCACTTCTTCTGTAAAACTTCTTCCTCCCTCTTGCATCCCCCTCTGTAATAAGGAAGTCATACTCTACAAAAAAAGATCAATTTCTTCACCCTCTGACTGACAAGGTGCATACCAATTTCTTTCAAAAAATTTAAATTTAAATCCTATAAAATAAATACAATTTACCTCAGTGTATCTTCAGAAACTCATGCAAGCAGCATTATGGATTAAGCTTGTGTAGGGAAGGAAAAAGGCAAGAATCAAGAATAAGATTTGAATAGTTTCTTCTGTAAATTAATGTTATCTTCCTGCACATGTCTGAGCAGGGATCAGTAGTAAAGCAAACCAATGCCTCCCGGGAGAGAGAACTGTGTCCTCTCTCTCATATAACCTTAAAATAAGACCTAAACAATCAAGTTGAGTTAGAGAGGGCATATATTTATTTTATAGCAAATTTTTCTGAAATACATTTATTTTATAGTACATTCTTCAGTTTTGTTTTCAAATGATGTTTGACATATATTGTTAAGTCATTGAAGAGTGATCCTACATTAATAAATACATTAGAAAAGCAAACAAAGTGCTGCTCACATTATTTCTCTTTTGTAAATGGGAATGGATGCTTACATATTCTGTGCAAAAAGCAGTCAAAAGTAACAACCTTTTAAAAATAGAGCCATCCTAATAGTAATTTTAAAAGCTTGATGAACTAGATTTTTAAGTAGATAGTTTAGGTTGTCTTTTCAAAAAATCTGTTAGTTATAGAAAACGTCTCTATGTTAAGTGTACACAGGTTAAGGATCTGATTTTTTTTCACCATTTCAGTGGTTAACATCTCGACACTGCACTGAAGACAGACAGACTAAGGATGAGCATTCTCAGCTTCTGCTGCAAAGTATAAGAGCTTTGTCATTTTTGTTGATGTTGTATTTACTTAAATGTAGCACTTAGAGTGCAACAAAGAACCTGGAACACTCTCAGGTAGAAGTCTGAGTAGACAAGACATAGAAGACATAGATGTTTCTTTGGTTTCTGTGATCTAAGTATGTTTTTTATTTGGTTAGTTCCTTGTTTATGAGTATTTGAACAAAGATATAAAGCTCCAGCAATGCTGGCGAGAACCCTGTAAACCTTATGACCTCAAGCTTTATTTAAGTTAGGAAAGCTCTCTGAGTGGTTTTGGGGGTGATAAGAAGTAGGCCAAGGAAAGCAACTGAAAGATGGTTTGCTAGGTAATATACTGACTTCAGTGGTGATTTTCTACATTTAGGAATCAGGATATCATAAGTCCATAACTGAGCAACAAAATTTAAAAATATTTATATTTGCTTTAGGCCTTTGTGATCAAAATATAATTCCTTCTCTATAGGAAAAGCTGGAGTTAATTTTTTTTTCTTTTTTTTTAAATCCCATACAAACTGGGTTTTCAAAACTTTCTGTGACGCATTTTGCCGATGTTGGCTATTACCGAAATAGTGTTGATGTGAGATTCATTGAATCATAATTAAAAAAAGATACACGGTTACAAATCTGGATGCAATCTGGAGCCTTCTTGGGCCATGTGCTCAGCCAGCATCACATGTGCCACAGGGACTTACCTCATCACATTGGCTTCAAGAGTTGGCTTCTGTGTTTGTAAAATGCACCCTGGCAGGAGAAATTTGCTAGTACACTTCAAAATACAGTACACAATGACCCATGTTAGATATTTTCTAGAAGTATATGGCTTTTTTTTCTTTTTGGGAGGCTCTGACTGGGCTTTAGAAAGAAGTAAAAAATCACAGAATGACTAGGTTGGAAGAGACCTTCAATATCATCAAGTCCAACCCATGCCCTAACATCTCAACTAAACCATGGCACTGAGTGTCACATCCAGTCTTTTTTTTAAGACATCCAGGGATGGTGACTTCACCACTCCCCTGGGAGACAATTGTTCACTTGATCACTCTTTCCATAAAAACTTTTTTCCTAATATCCAACTAATACATCCTTTGGTTCTGTCAGTTGCTGCTTGGAGAAAGAGACCAACCCTCACCTGACTACAAACACCTTTCAGGGAGTTGTAACCCCTGAGTCTCCTTTTCTCCACGTGAAGTCGGGTGTGCAGTAGAGAATCACCTGAATATGGGTAGGAAAGAAAGAGACTTGGGAAGTCCTTGATGCAAACCTTACTCATTTGGGCATCATTTAAGTGTTTCTGAGATCATAAACCAGAACATGCAGTGGGAAACAGAGAATTATGTTCTAACCCAGTTTACCACTGACCCACATTCAATGGCAGTGACAAATGAAAGGATAGATGATTCTTAAACAGTTTCATTAATTTAGCCTTCCAGAGAAGAAACACAACTTTCTAGCTCTGTATTCATTCCTCCTCCTCAAAATAGATTTTTTTTTTACTTTTGTTATGACAATTTATCTGTGTTGTTTTCTGAACTATTTCTATTAATTTTATATAATTTATATAATTATATAACTATTTCAGCTCTCTTCAAGTACCTAAAATGGGGTTGGGGAGATGTGGGGTTTGGTTCTTTTTCTCAAGTAAAAAATCTGTGGGACAAGATGAAATGGCCTCAAGTTGTGCCAGGGGAGTTTTAGGCTGGATATGAGGGAAAACTTCTTCATGGAAAGGGTTATGAAGCACTGGAAAAGGCTGCCCAGGGAGGGATTGACTCACCATTCCTGAAGGCATTTAGGAGTCCTACAGGTGGGGCACTTAAGGAAATGGTTTAATGATGGGTTGACAGTTGGACTGGATGATCTTAAAAGTCTTTTCCAACCTAAATATTTCTGTGATTTGAAGAACTTTTATATTTAATTGAATTGCTGTATATCTATTTCTATTTAATTACTATTCATAATAACCAGAATATAAACATTATAAATACCCAGTCTTTCTCTTTGTGAATATTAGAAGATATATACCTCCCTTTTCACAGTAGACAAAGTGTATGGATTTTATGACACTTATCTGAAAATGTGAGAGATAATGTGAGAGCAATCTTATTTCCAGAGTAAGAAATCTACTTTCTAGGCTTTAAATAGATGTGTGTGTAATGTATTTAGGATACTCTTGGACTGAGTTTGTATTGATAGAAAACAAAGACAAATGCTGTAGGTAAATGTGACCCTGCTTCTCATTTTATGACAATCAAGAGTTTCCACATAACTACAATCAATATTCAAGTGTCCTCTGACTGTTTATAATTGCTGGTGCAGATGCATTGAACTTGTTTTCCAGTTTCTCCTTATTTCCCACCTGAGGACCATAGCAAAGGCCTTCTCTTGCTCCTTCCCTCTGTATCAAATCAAGCTTAAGCATGAAAGGCTAGAATATTAATAAAAAACAACCAATTTTCCAGGATCTTTATGGCCCAAAATAATTAATCTAATGTATGTTATAATTATGTCTAGCTACAAAAATAGAAAGTAATACAATGCAAATTTTTCCTAGTGCTGAAAATGCATTGAGGTCACTATGCATTCTTTCAGGGAAAGGTCTATGTTACTTTTTATGACCTGGAAGAGAGTTGTGATGATTTCATGGAATCATAGAATATTTGTATTAGGAGGGAGAATAAAGATGAAGTAGTTCTGCCCTCCTGCCATGGGCAGGGACACTTTCCACTAGATCAGACTGCTCAGGACCCCATCCAACCTGGCCCTGAACGCTTCCAGGCTTGGGGCATCCACAGCTTCTCTGGGTAACCTGTTCCCAATGCCTCACAGCCTCACAGTAAAGAATTTCTTCTTAATTTCTAATCTAAGCCTTTTTTGCTTGACATTTTCTTGGATTTCTTGGCAGGTGTTCTAATTGATTCCTGTTTTAAAAAAATTTAAAAAATAAAAAGAGAGATCTTATGACTTGAAAAAGTTGTGTTGGCATCATGGGTCCTTTACATTATATCCTAAGGTGAACCAAATTGCAGACTCTTCTTACCTGAGCCAACAGATGCTACAGACAGCTGCAAAGCTACTTCTAATTAAAAGAATTTGAATTTACCATGACATCTGAGTGCATTTTTATCTATATCTAAAGCATAGTTTGCATTAACATCTACCTTAGGAAAAAAAAATCATAGATTTTACTTTATTTCTTAATATACATTTTGAATTTTAAAAGATAATTTTTCATTTCCAGTCTATGGACTAAATTACTATTTTGATGAAGCAATTCACAAGTACTTTTATGGAACAGCTGGGATTTTTGGCATATTCCCTGCTGAAAGTTCTTAAGAAATGTGTACTGCTACCCAAGATTTTACATCTTTTGAGGTCTTTTTGGTATCAGGCTGTTGCAGGCAGACAAGTTGGTGTGGATTTTCACCCAATACTAAACTATCTTCTTTCTTTCCCTGCGGCACTTTAATATTACATTTTTAAATTTTTTTTAATAAATATATAGCCATCCTAATTTGAACTTTTTCTAAGAGAGCTCTATATATAGTGTTGTATGTTATATTTCAAGTCATGCATATTTTATTTATATCTTTCCTAACTTCAAGATCCACAGCCATATGTTTCAGCCATATATCAGCAGGGCTGAGCATCTGCTCTCTACAAAGATGAAGTAGTTTCAGGGGAACCTGCAAGTGATAAAACCCTTTTCAAATCCAAATTCACAGAATCACAGCACAGTTGGTGCTCAAAGGGATCTGAGGAGATCTAGTCCAACCCCCTCTGCCAAAGCAGGTTCACCTACAGCAGCTTGCTGGGATCACTCTTAGACAGATTTTGGAATATCTGAAAAAAAGAATTTCTCTGGGCACCTTGTTCGAGGACTTTGCCACCCTCAGACTAAAGACATTTTTCCTCATAGTCAGATGGAACTTTCTGTGTTTCTGTTTGTGCCCATTGCCCTCTCTTATGTCACTAGGCACCACTGAAAATACTCTGACCCATCTTACAGAACACCTACCCTTAAGAGATTTGTGAGCACTGATAAAGTCCTGTCTTGGTCTTCTCCAACCTAAACAGACCCACATCTCTCATCCTTTCCTCCACTCCCCTTACCATTTTCAGAGCCCTCTGCTGGATCATCCCCAGTAAATCCTTGTCTTTCTTGAACTAGGAAGCCCAGAATTGGACACAGTGCTCCAGATGCACTGTCACCAGCTCAGAGTAAGGTCAGGATCACTTCCCTTGACCTGCTGGCCGCACCTTTCCTAATGCACAGAATTTATCTATCTTATTTCCTTGCTTAAAACTTCCATGTGATTTGGCAGGGTAGCAATGAATATCATTCCAGATATGGAACTACATTTTAAAAAAGCATTTTAGAAATAATGCAGTGGTCCAACCTAAGTAAGCTGGAGCTATAGGTTTCTGTCTCACACCATCATTCAGATGTCACTTACAGTCTAAATCATTCAGGGCTATGTGACTGAATCTTAAACTGTACCCAAAACATTAGCTTGAGTTATTACCACAATAATTATTATTATAAAAGGAAAAAGGTGGAGCTTTTTGGAACCACATCAAGAACATTAGTTCTGTATTAGCCCCTCAACTAGCATACATAAGGATCCCAGACTTGGATTTGGCTAAAGAGGGGAGGAAGGAGTAGGTGTTACTGCCTCTAGCACACAAGTGTGTGGAAAACCCCAGAGGCAGACAGAAAGCTAAAATCCCATTCAGGATCACTCAAAGTAAGAATGAGATTGTAAAAAAAATAATTCTTTAGAACATCATAGTCCCTATTCAACTGTTAGGACAGCACAGCCAAGTACTCTCCCTCTGGATTTGTCATCTCATGATGAAGATGGTTTTGAAGACATAAACCAGGCATTTTGTATCAAATTTGGTTCTGTCTTCATGTAAACCTTTCCCCTCTAGGACTGTATTTGATTGTATTTATGTTTATTTTTATTTGCTTCAATGATTTGTGGGAAATTGATGTATTCCTCAGCTCTTTTTTACTAAAGATAAAAGTGTATTCTGAAGAAAAGCCTGTACATCAGGGTTAATATTTACCTCATTTACTAAATTTTGGGGCCATTTGGATCCACTCTTTTTCAGGAAAAGTGTTGCCAATTTGGCATAATTTTTTTATAGCTTTTTATTAATCTTTGATGTCCAGTTCTAGAGGGAGAGAAAGAATGGAAGTCATTTAAGACTACATACTGCATTGTATTCTTCAAAAAGACTGGCCTCTGCAAAGGCAGAATTCAAACAACACAGGAGATATGATGCCCATGGTACAGAGGATGTCTTAAAGGAAAAGTGCTCATTCTGTGAATCAGGTATTGTTGAGATTATACAGCTAAGGAGCTTTTTATTTTTAGGCCTTCAGAACATTGGGGAAGCTCTCTTAATGCATTCCAAAATGTGAATTTGGCCACCTTCTGAAATTTCTCCAAGTTTATTCCTACTGTATTTTGCTTAAGATGGGCCTACCTGTGTATTAAATGCCCAAAGACCTCTCCATTTTGGTGTTGGTTTTTTGATATCTATTATCTAAACCCAATGGTTCTAAGTCCTGACTCAATGCTAAGAAAATATAATTCAATTTTGATTCTAGGTGAGACTGAAACCCAAGAGATTCAAAAATTATTTCTGGGCTCTTCATTTTAGTAATTTCTCTTCTGAGGTCTGGGTTTGGGTTTCCACTACTTCATTAGAGTAGTGGAAGCCGAGATTGTTATACACCTGAGATTTCCTCAGCTTCATTTCCCACTTTTCTACAATATACATGTGTTGTGTAAAAAAACCAAAACAACAAAAACTGAAACTATCTAGCTCCTTATTAGAAACATTTTTCTAGATGGAATTTGTAAAGACAGTTGGTCACTACAGGACATTAAATACCTGGGATCACAACCAGTTAATCATTGATTGTAACTGAAATTACATATATGCCCAGAATTAGAATATTGCCACTCCCTGTCACAAAAAGATTTCTTTAATCCAGTGAGTTCAATGTCTTCATGTAAATTATAAGATTCTAATTCAATAATAAAATAACTATTAAAGGTCATATAAAATGCTGAAAGACATATTTAATTCAGGAACTGTTCACCGATTAAATCTGTTCTGACCTCTATGCCCTTTCCCTTGAATATTCAGAGAGATATCCAAATTGTTTTCACTGACAATGTTAGTAAACTTGACTCATAAGGGCTCTATAGAATTGCAATACTTTATCTTTCACTGAAAATTTGTGGGCAGAAACAAATAGGGGATTTTTGGGGAAGAGGAATGTACAAAAAATATTTTATTTGCTTTAAGAGTCCTGTCACTTTGTTTTGAATGAGTTTCCCCTCTGATTTAAGTGCCTCTTAGGGAGATTGTTTATTCCTTTCTAAAACTTACCTGAAAAAGTGACTTTTAATAATTCATCTCCTTGCCTCACATAATTAAATGACCTATAATGTAAGCATTTAAACAGAAATTTGGATTACAAAGTAAGTTGAAATAGCCATGACACAAAGCTATCAATATCCTTTTGCTCATTGTTATTTCCAACAGACATCCATGCCTAAATACCTCCTGAAGATTTTAGCAAGAGATCATTTGACTCTGCTTAAAAAATTGTCTGTGTAGTTCTACATTGTGGAAAAGATCAGAAGCTTCCCAACTATTATATCGGGATGGTAAGCAAAATATCATATAAAAATACTGGCACAGTTCTCAGAAACAACAGGCCCAGACTAAAGGAAAAAAAAAAAAAACAAACCAAAAATAACCTTCCCTGCTTTTCTGGAGAAAAGCTTAGCTAATTTGGACACAACGAATCACTGATGGAGATAGTTCCTTCCCATTCTTGACTAGATAATTCACTTTCATCTCAAGGAGCAGATGGGAGATACATATATACCCTACATGTAGCACAGTTTGGAAAGTTTTTTTAAAAAAATTATACTGGGGTGTTGTCAGCTACATTTTCCAAGACTAGAATTTCTGATTCCTATTTATTTTACTTCTCATTGTGAGGATTTAATGTATGCTCAAAAGTTGATACCTTTAATTCCCCCTTCAGGTCACATGCAGATTTTTCTGATAGCTTAAAATCTGGTTTTTTCTCCAGGTTAATAAATTTTGATGGACACTTGAATTTGCATCATGAATGTGCCAGTTACAAAAGAAATCTTTAAAAAAAACATGCTTTATGTGAACAATTTCACATGGACAATGAAGATGAAGTTTTTACACTACTGCAGTAATTCTAAAGCACAAAAATTTGTTCTGATCAATCATTAATAAAGACTCATAGCACATAACTCTGAGATATGAGAGTGAAGAAGAAATATGAAAACCAAAAAATGTATAAAACTGGGACAGATTTAGTATTGAATCTGGCATCCTTCCAGTACTGGACATAGCCTGCTAACAGCAAAATCTGTATATCATCTATGAAATTATTGCTGAATTGGAATTATTTATTAATGAAAACTGTTCATGTCTGCTTTCAAAATCTTCAGAAATTCTGACTACGGGAAAAGACAATTGCCAAAGTCAGTGTTGTTCTGTATCTCTGCTGAGGTCATGGTGTAGCTGTAAGGTGCCAGATAGCAAAACCAGAGCATAGCAAAGGTTCTGCTCCCCATTTTTAAGATGAAAAATAGAAACTGCTTGTTTTTCTTCTCTTTAATAAAGTTAATTATTCAGTGCAGATGCCCTGGTCACCTCTTGAACGATAATGCGTCTTCCTCCATCCCTAGAAATGCATTTTTGCTACCTCAGAAATCTTCCAATTGTAAATGCCAGCTGCAGCAAATCCTTAGTGTTTCCACATAAAGTCATGAAATGCGGCTTTCCTGAACAGCATACAACTTGCTAACCTCTCCAATAATTTGACTATTACAATTTCAATAGGAATTCTCTTCATATTGTCGTTTTACAGTGGCCGGAATAGCTTGAAAAGATGTTAAATTCCCATATTACAAAAAGGAAAATAAGTTCATCAAATAGCTCTTATTTCCAATACTTTCTATAGTTTTTGGTGTGCTTTCTCAAGCTTGTTTCCAAATGTGGTAGATCAATGGTTTTTTTTTGCTTAAGTCAGTGTGAGAAATGATTACACAAATTACTATCTCCATTATAAGATATTATTTATGTCTTCTTTTTTTTCATTCCTCAGACCATAATTTCAGCCTTTTAAGCTTGGAGTAGAAAATAAATGTTATAAATTATGTTCTTCAAGACAGGAAGGTGTGACAATCTATAACTAGCTTTATGCTTTTATTAATGGTCTCTTTCTTTAAACTCTGATGATATGGTTCATTGGGAAAAGGCCAAATATTAGTCAGAGTGGGACTTCATGTTCCTTGAAAACAAAGATGAAAGTATGTTCTTTTTTTTGCAAACTGAGCAATAACTATGAAACAACAAGGTGAAAAAAGAATTTTTTTCGTTTTTTTGAAAACAGAAAAATACTAGTTGTCTTTAGGGAAGAAAAAAAAAGTTGTTGTTTTTTTTTTTTTTTTCTTGGAAATGCTATTATATTCAGATTGAGAGAGGAGTAGAAATACCATAAGAACAAAGACTTCAGCTGCAGAGCAGGCTGGTACCTTTTTTTGATAATTATGGTTTCAGCTGGAGTCGCTGGGTCTGCACCAATTCACTCCACCAAACTGCCAAGTCATAAATATATTGCAGCTCTTTTGGCTTCCATTACAACTTCATTGACCTTTAGCTCAACAAAAAAACTTTTTTAACTAAGGCTTTTTCTACTTTTCAATTAGATATGTTTGTCAGTTTTTCCTTGATATATGTCTGTGGCACTGCAAGTAGGTTTGCAATTTATTTTAGAACAAAAGCAGCGTAAAACTCTCCCAGCTGCACAAATGGAAATAAATATTCAGTTTAAAGAAATGTTAACTATAGATGACAAGAGACAATCAACCTTCATAATATGTGGTATCTCTCTCTTCCCTAAGTGAAATTGAATGAGCTGTAGTGGTCAATTATCTCTTCTAGTGACCAATTCATTGGTTGTTGACATTTAATTAGATGTACAAAAGAAAACTTGCAGAAAAAGGAACACAAACATCAATAATTAGGTTCACTTCATTCTAAAAACAGGACTTAATTGAATTTTAATGGTTTTTTTCCCCTTAATATGGGATCTTCATGCAAATTTCTATCAGCAAGTTCCACCATTTCATACCTACATTGTCCCTCTCACTAATCAATATTCTACAGTAGAAACTCTCAGAGATTTTTTTCTCCATCTCTGCTGTGTTTCTTGTTAGTCTAAAATTACAAGTTAGAAGAAAAAAAAAGATGATTTGAGTTTTATAAAGTAAATGTAATTATAAATGTAATCTAAACCTTTTCTTGCAAAACATGGGGACTAGAAATCTCTTTACAAACTGTTAGGTAGATATTAAACGGCTCTTTTAAACAGGTGAACTTATTAACTTTATTGTTGCAGCACTGGAACAATAACCATAGGTTAAAGGTCCTACTGAGAGGGATAAAAACATACCAGGTTGTTCTAACCTGATTAATTTTTGTGCTAGATCCTCTTTTCAAAATACTTTTTTTTATTATATATAATAATATATGAGGAAGTCCCCAAGTCCTTAATTAGCCAAGTGGTAAATACATCAGAAATTGATTTATTAATATTTTTATATTATGCCAAGATTACTTGAAGTCCTCCAAGAAAAACTGGCTCCTTTTTGCAAAGCTCAGTACACATTTTTTCTTAAGAAAATTAGCATTCCAAGATGAGAGTTAATGCACATCCAAAAAGGCATTTCCATGAGCACCCTTTGTACTCACTGACTGAAAGAGGAATTTTGTTAAGGTGGACCTTATTGCGTCCTCCCACATAAAGCAGACAAAGTACTGAAAGTATTTATAATTGTTATTGTTATTATTACTACTATTATCATGTGATTGAAAGTATTTAGAATTGTTATTGTTATTATTACTACTATTATCATGTGATTATAGCTATTCTAGTGCACTTTTTTGTTTGCTATGTTAAAAGAAGTTTGCATCACTACCTAGCAAAATTGGCCTGAGCAAGGCACCCAGATTGAGTAGATAACAGTAAGTGCAAAGAGATCACTTAATAAAATCAGGAAAATAACATTTCCTTTTAAAGCACAAAATCTTAATGCCAGTGTTATCACATAGGAAGTTCTATCTTGCAGATCCAAACAAATACATTATTATATTTCCACATGCTGAATGTTAATTAATTTTCTTTAATGTTCTGAACACCTGAGCCAATTTGCCTACAGTCCCACTGGGAAAACAGCACAGCTTGGAAGAGGCAATGGAAGGACAAAAGCAACTTTTCTTTCCCCACTGATGTGGCATTGCAGCATCAGGATTTTTTTCATTCGTTTTCAAGGAGTAGGATCTAAATGCCTGTAATCTTCTCTTTCTTCATCTGAGTAATTTCCACCTAGGATGTATCTAGAGGCCATCTGAAAACTGGATTGAATCTCTTATTGAAGCTGGAATTTTGAAAATGCACAAATAAACTCTGTAAACTCTATAAATGAGGCAACAATTTCATAATGGGGTACTGTAATGGTCCTCAAAGGGTGTGGTGCATTAGGCCTCTTTCTTTGAATGCCATCCTTTTAGTTAGCATCATAATAACAGTATCACACAAATTAAAAATACAAATAAGTGAAATAATTTCTCATAAGAGGAATAGAGATGCATGATAAAATGGATGTTCCCAAAGCAGACTCTAGAGTAGGACTGATGTGTTCCAGGGACGGACTCACCAATCAGTAAGGATATGCACAGAATAAATCTCCATTGTACCATAAACAGTAAAAAAATGATAGGAGATATGGTTAATTATTATAATGGTTTAGTGGCTTCAATACTCTGGGGATGTGATTTCTCAATTAAATACACTCCTCAGGTTGCTGTATTGTCACTTTGAAATGTCACTGGCTGTAATCCAAGTAGTAATTATTCCAGGATAATACTTTGATCAACGAAGTCTAGAAGATAATGCGTATATCCAGGGATGTTCTTCCCTTTACATAACCTGTTTAGTTGTCCATCATGTCTTTGGGAATTACTGTTACTCTGTACTGTACCTGAGTCAGGCAGTTGTAAAGTTTACCCTTCAGTAACCTTAAATGTTAAATTGCCTATTCAAGAAAGAAAAGGTTTTATCCAATATTCAGAGTTTATATAGACTTCACAGTCTTTTGTGAAATTAAATATAAAAATGCAAAGGATCATTTATAAATATGTGTAGGGCAAAAAATTTCAAAAGTGACTTTTTTAAAAATTCATAAAATACCAAAATTAATATTGATAAGTTTACATGGGAATTTTTTAGAAGAAAGCAAAGTTAAACACACCAGAAATACTGGTAATTTTAGTAGAAAAACTGGTTTTTTTTCTCTTTAGATTATTATATATTAAATACTCTGTACAGTCTGAAATGGAATGTAGAATTTGAAAATAAATTGGAATTTTTAATGGGTATATTATTATTTTGAGTATTAGCTAATTTTAAAGCTATATCTTGGAGAAAATATTATCATCAACAAGGCATTTTTGAAATTATTTTCCATAACACATATCAAATAAATACACATTATCATGTCAGTTGAGGATAGCCCCAAGTGAAACCAACATTTCACATAGGACAGGAATCTGATTGTGTTCATCTCTGGTGAGATCTTGAGCTTTTTTTCATAGGTTTGATAATACTCTCAGAACACCTCTGAGATTTTCAAATAAGATATTAAGTAGCAGGGTGAAAACAATTTTTTTTTTAAAGACAAAATCTGTAGCAAATTATTTTTCTAGGAAGAAATGCAAAAAGATCATTTTAGGTAACCCAAGGTATTTTGTAAAACACTGTTTTTGACTAGATGATGTTCATGGTAGAGGATGTAACTTCTAGCTAAAGTTGTATATTCCTCTCCAGTGTCATGATCATTGGACCAATCTGCAAAGAAAAAATTACATTTTTTCTCATTAATTCAGCTTACTAATGAAATTGAAGGGTAATTATCTGTTATGCTTTTGAAGATGAATTAAACAGCTATCAGTGCAGGTATTATCTGTCACACCTGAAGGTGTGTGACAAAATAATACTCAATATTGGGTAAAAATGTGGTTGAAATTTGCTTGTGATTTTTTGTACTCAGATCATGTGCTCTTGATCAGAACATGAAGAATTACAAACCAGCCAAAAGAAGTGACTATGAGTCTGAAGAGATGAGTGTTCCACTGTGTTCAGTGTTTGTGCAGCCTCATCCCCAGCACTGTGGACAGTTCTGGGCCCCACAATTTCAGAAGGACCTGGAGGTCCTTGAATATATCCAGAAGAGGACAATAAAGCCCATGTAGGTTGATGGGCTCCAAGGAATGTCCTGTGAACAGTGGGTTGGGACTTTGGACTTGCCCAGTTTGGAAAAAATGAGACTGAGGGACAACCTCATTGCTCTCTGCATCTTCCTGGGATGGGGAAGTGGGGAGGGAGGAGCTGAGCTGTTCTCCCGGGTAATTCAGTGAGAGGATGGGTGGGAATGGTTCAAAGCTGTTTCAGGATGGGTTTAAAGTGGACATTTCTTTATGAAGAGGGCAGTCAAACATGGAAAAGACTTTCTAGAGAGGTGCTCAATGCTCTCAGGCTGTCAGTGCTTGAGAAGCATTTGGACTTTCATTCCTCTGTCATTGTACAGAAATACAAATCAACATTTACATGTTGAGGTAACAACATGTTATGAGATGTTTTAGCATCTGTAATTAGGTAAATTATTTTCTTGATTGAAAAAATGTTTTGTGTAGGATTAAGGTGAGTTTTGAATACAAGGCAAGTAGTGCATTAGCTTTCCTTAATTGGGGAAACATGAACATGAGTTACATATATCTCATCAACAGTCAGTTTGCATCCTCTGCTGGAAAATTAAATCCTGTGATGTTTGCATCAGATTTCATCACTTTATGGAGGTGAGATTATAGAGACCACATAGAAAAACTCCTGAAGCTATTAAAAAAAAGGTCATGATTTGGTTTGTGATTATCCTGTGGTTGTACTACTAATTTTCTTCAATATTTGTGTGATTATAAGGAAACAGCTGTTGAAAAAGTAGTATAAAATATTACAGATAGCTGCTGTCCTGTGTAGTTGAATTAATTTTATGAAAATGTACATCTTCAGCATAATAGAGTGAGTAAATTATATTTGCATTGAAAAAAGAGCCCAACAATGTTGGCAAACAATGTAGCAAATACAGAATTATCCATACTGTCTTCTTCAACCCTGTTTCAAACCATGGTCTGGTACCCTGTATCTTTACCTGGAGACAAAATTTTAGATGCTTCAGTCAGTCAATTCTCCTTTTCTAGATGTCATACAGAATAACCAAGTCAGACAGAAGCTTAGTGGAAGAAAGAATGAGCAGCTCATTCAGACAGATCAAAACAAAGTAAATATTTGGCAAGTACCATGCCACTTTTAAAACTAATGCTGACATAGACACAAACTGCTGCATCTAATGCTAAAAGAATACCTACCTACATACCTGGAATAGTTTATATCCTAGTACAGCCCTCAGATTATCATCCATTACTGCTTTTTGAAGCAGCTTGTGATGAAGTTCCAACAAGAAATCCAAGAATAAGCAATAGAGATTTTGGGGCCTGGGGAGCTAGTTAATAAAACAGGAGTGAAAGGAGCATTCCCCTCTATTCTTCCTTTTAGAAGGAATGATGAAGGAAAAACCAGTGAGAACCAGTAAATCAAGATGTGGCTCTGAGCCTGCTGTTGCCAGCAGAATTTTGGATGTTTTGATCATGGATTGGTGTCTCTATACATGTGCAAGTCTGCCCATGACAGACTGGCCCACCTGTCCCAAAGGGAGAGAAGGATCTTTGCAAAGGAATTAGCAGGGTTCGTTAAAAGAATTTTGAACTAAAAATTAGAAGGGGGAAAGGGTTAAAGCCAGGATCAATAGAGGTAGGCATGGGAACAGCATGCTTTGAGTACTGGTGTGCTATGGAGGTCCCTCAGTCTGCTGTCTCAGTAAAGTGAGGGGATGGAGATCCACGTGGCAGCAAAGACACAAGGATTATTGACATGCTAGAAACCATGGAAATGCCTGAGAAAAATCATAGGGATTAAGGCTTCTCCCTCCTAAAATGTGGTGAAATCAATAGCCCCAGTGAGGTGGGTCTCCACCAATGCTCACAAAGTGGGCAGAAAGGAGGAGCTGGAAGCCACTGCGCCAGCAGAAAACATGGGTGGGCATGGTGACATGGTGGGATGAGTGCTCAATGGATGCTTGTAAACTCTTCAGAAGGCATCAGCAGGGAGGGAAGGGGAGGCAGTGGGGTAGTGCTGAATATTGTGGAGTGTCTCAATTGCTTCAAGATGTTTAATGACGGCGATGATAAAGTAGAGTGTTTATGGGTAAGAATCCAGCAGAAGGCAAACAAGAGAATCCTGTCTGTTACAGAACACCCAATAAGGCTCAAGAGGCAGATGAAATACCCTTATTAGTAGCTGGGAGGAGTGTCACCATTCCTAGCCCACATTCTCCTGGGGCACTTACTTCAGCTTAGCAGGAAATACAATACAGCAGAAACGAAACAGTCTATATGGTTAGATTGTTCCAATCTAGACAATTCTATATTTCTATGATAGTACTACCTCAACTCCTTAGCCTTTTCTTTCTGTCTTTTACTCCCTTCTGTGCTATAATGGGGTGCTCAGGATGTTTCAGAAATCTATTTTTTTCTGCTTGTTTTCAATCTCTTTGAGGAAGTCCACACTGCTCTGTGTTTGCAGCTTTTTGCTTGAAGAGGCTTTAATTCCTCTCCAGCATTCAATACGCACCCTTGCTGAACAAAGCAATGAGTTCTTCAGTTTGTTTTGCATTTTTAAAAGACAGTTCACAGATTTCATACTATGGAGAAAGACATTTAAGGAATCACAGAAAATAGGCAGATTTTTCACGTGGTAACAGCACATCATCTGGAAGCAAATATAACCTTCATATAATTGTTGGTTCCATTTATTCCTCAGAATGAAGCTCTATCATTTAGGTGATGTTGACCAGCTAATGTTAATTACTATAATCGATCAGGATGCTTAAAAAAATTTAAAATGTTTTCTCCATGCATATATTTGGTGCATGCTTTTTTCGCATTGTGTAATTACCATTAGTGGGTGCAAGCAGGCTCCTCAGATTACAAAAATAAGCTATCTTAGAAAAAATTTGCAAACAGATGAAATGATTAAATAGCTGCAGACTGTTAGGAAAATCTGCACCCTGATTAATCACAGTTTTTGCTGACAAAGCTCAGTTCTGAAGTGGTTAGAAATCAGAGGCTGGGTCAGAACAAAAGAGACCTTGACAAGCCCCTGCCTCTGTTCTCAGGGGAAAACACCTAGTACAAGGCACAGAGCAGGTGCCTGCAAGGAGCCACAGCAGCAGACAGGTGTCTGTGCATCAGGTGAGAGGACAGCTGGGCATGACAAGTGTCCCAGCATCATTCCAGTGAAAACGCAGGTGCTGCATCTCAGCTTTACAGAGTCAGGCATCTGCACTGGTTTCTGTGGTGCATTGATGCACCCGAGGCTGGGTGTCTCTTACTTAAAGCCACCTCAGGCATATTTTTTATTGTTTCCAATTGCTGCTGTGATGACTTTACAGCTGTGGAAAAGAGTGGAGAAAAAGAGGAGGGAAAACAGAGAGCGAGGGAGAGAAGGTAAGGGAGAGATGTATGTAAGGACAGAGAGAAGGAAAGCTTATTTCTCAATATCTTCAGGCTCCTCCTGGGAGACTGAAAACCAGCTAGAACTAGAACTTAAAGGACAGATGGCAGAGCATAACTCTGCTGAAAATCTGTTCTTACTTTTCTGATTCAGCCTTTGCCCAATATGTGTTGTTCTGAGAAGTTGTAGACTACAGTTTAACTTATAGTAATGACAACTATTTTGTTAGGAACATGCATTTCCAGAAGTTTTTTTAAGAAAATGCAACCAATGGGGTTTTAAAGCTAAAATTAAGATGTAACCCCTCAGTACTCATTCATGTTTTGGGCCACAAATAACTGTATTAGCATTAGTGGATTTATAGCCAATTATTGTAATAGGTAAAAATCAGAGACTGATCTTCAAGATTCATGTGTGCATGCAAGCTGTCCTCAAAACAGGTATGATTTTTTTTTCAGCCCTGGGAGCAATTTTTTGTGATATTTAGATCAAAACCTGCATATTTCCTAAAAGATAAGAGGGTTTTTCCTGTTTTTCAGAGATGGTGCCTCCATCTAAGGGAAAGGATGACCAGAAAAACAGGCTACCATTGAAAAAAATAAGAGGGGTTGATGGAGATGTCTAAAGTTCAGAAGAAGAAAGATCTTTTTAGGGCTGGCCAGAGGCATGAGGCATAAAATATTTTGCCTCATTAAAATGACAGACTTTTCTTGTCTATCTTTGCTCAAAACTGTGACTCCAGTTTATTCAGTTGAGTGGAAGACAAAAGTTGAGATCATAACAGGATGGTTTCTGCTAATATGGCTGTCTTGATGTTTTCCATAGTAGTTAAGAAGTAGAACAGCTTGTGTGGTAGCAAGCTCAAGTAAGTGCTGTAAACATGCTTTCTGTAATTGAATCTTATTAACTTTAGTTCATATTCAACATAATTAAGCAATTCTTTTTCTGCGATGTTGTCATATCAGTAAAAATCATCTATTTTTAATGAGTGTCAAAGCAAAATGAATCTAAATCTGTGCTTATTATTTTTGTTGTTGTTGTTTGAGGCTTTTCCTCAGTTGTGTTGTTTTTTTTTTAAAGAGGATTTATCTGGAGTGGAAAGTACTAGTTTTAAATAATGGTCTTTGTTTGACATGAGTTTGAGGGACTTTTCTGACAAAAGGGAAATTTGTAGTCGCTTAACATGCACTGAAAGTTTTAAAGGTCTTAAAGGGTGTTTTCTGAACTGGAGAAATCATGGTAGAATTCTTCCATTAAAAATCCAGATCAGACTGCTTTTCTATAGAGCCAACACTTGCCTTTTACTCTCCCCATTTTCTATCCTCCATCTCAGCCTTTTTTCTTTTAGTAAAAATAATTTGAGCCATTAAATCTGTGGAAACAACTTATATCATCATTCTTAAGAACAGTCTTAACTCTTAAGTGTTCATAACTCTAAAGCTGATAACTATAGGGCCTGTTAAATGCCTCAGCTTTGCATTAAAGGCATTAGGTGTGAAAAAGGCATCTATTTGTCAATATTTATTTGTCAATATTCATTTGTCAATAATTGAAATCTGTATGGCAACTTTTGACTGGTGGCAACCAGTCCAAGAAAGAACAGTTTTGTCCACTATTAAGTAAATAATAATGACATTACAGCATTGTTTTGATACTCGTGACCTCTGAACATGAGTTCTCAAATGCCAGCTGAGATGTGGGATGAATTTCTCTTTGTGCCTCAGTAAAGCTTGGGACTTGAAAATCAACCTCCTCATGTAGAGTGTAGAATAAATCTTGTGTGTGTCCGAGCTACTCTACAGTCCCCTGGGAAACCCAGTGGCTGCTTTTCATTGAAGAATTGACTGGGTGCATTTCAGTACTTCTGAAACACAACACCATGAAATTTCACTTACAGATCCATTTCATGCCTTAGCCATTCATTATTTATATGGAATTACATATAGATATAGATATAGATATAGATATAGATATAGATATAGATATAGATATAGATATAGATATAGATATAGATATACATATACATATACATATACATATACATATACATATACATATACATATACATATATAGATAGATACAGATATATCTGTAAATGCTGTTTTAAAAATCTACTTTGAGGTGGAGGCTTGGAAATTTGGGGTTTTGCCAATTCTAATCTCTGGTTCTTTTTTTGTTTGGTTGTTTTTTTTCCCCTCAAAATAGTCAAAATGGAGTTCAACTGAAAATGTGGCGAGAAATTTTGAATACCTACACAAAATATTGTGAATGACACTTTTTGAAGTGCACAGAGCTTGGCATGGGAGTGACACTGAACTTAAAAATTACTGCACTGAAACTTCTTTAACATGGTTTCTGACCATATGGAAATGCTGGAATTTAACATATCTTGCAGTGGCAGGCAATTCTTCATTAATATGCCTACAGAGGAGCTGTGCATATTAAACATTCTAGCTTGCTGACAGGGCTATAGTAATACAAAATAGAAGTCTCGAGTTAATTACAGTTTTGTATCTGGAACAGAGAAGGGTGTGAAATAGATCTTCTTAGATAGCCAAAGAAAAAACAATTTTCTCCTTTAAATGTATGCTTAATCTTAATCAATTGACAGCCAGCCAATTTTAGATGGTCTTCTGTACTTTAATTCTGTACAGTTTTTAGAATGTGTAATTGAGCTCTTGCCAGTATAGAAAGGTATTTTCCCTTTTTACAAGGCTGAGGTTTTTGAAAAGAATATGTAAAACCCTAAATTAAATAAAAAATGTTACAAAAGTTTCTATATGGAAAACTTTATCACAAGAATTCTTAGTAAATATCTTAACCTTTATTTTTTTTTAATTAGGAGGAAAAGAACTCCCACAAAAATTCAAATATAGAGATGGAAGAAAAGAGTAGGCAACCTTGCTATAAAATCAGCAGTTAATGTTGGCAGGAAGTTCTTGATTACTTTTTCCTTTTAATTATGGGATACATTTTCTCATTAGACTTCTCTATTTAAAGCTAACTATAATTGGCTTGCATATTAAAAATAACAGTGACAAATGCAGATTAGAATGCATGTTTGTATGGATGAGCACTTGAGAACCGAAGCTCTGGCAGAAGGCAACTTGAAGAAAATAATCGAGCCCTCTTTGTTACAGGTGAGGCTGAAAAACGCTTAATTTTTATTCAGAGAAAGTCTGAACAAAAAATGCTCTGTCTGGCTAAGATACATGGATGTTGCTGGTGTCAGAGTACTGTGGTGAGGAATGAAACGGTTTCCTTGAGTTGCTTTACTATTGGAAATAGTCACTGATTTTCAGGCTTTAGTTCTAAGGGGAGCTGTGGAGGTCCAATGTGACACAACTGCTACGTGTGTGTCTTGGTTTGAAAGATAGGTGTCTGCTAAGGAAGGCAGAAACCTCTCTTGAAATGTAAAATGTAACCCTTGCCCCCTGAATTATTATAATTTTGAAATTAAGAGCCCTGACTATGGCTCTCCTGCACTGTGAGGGCAAAAATGCCTGGGGTGTCCCTAAAAGGCTCCAGCTCAAGGTGTTTCTGTGTTACTGTGCCATGGTTAAACTGCTTTCAGGATCCATTGTGGGACTGGAATAGGAAACCTTGTGTACATATGAGACTGGGGTGTATGGGGAGCCACACAAGGCATCTGGGGCTTCTCTGGGGCTGCCCGTGGGGAAGGGGCTCTGGCCCCAGCAGTGAAAACCTCAGGTGGTGGGAATCTGGTAGCCAGAGTGGCTCCTGAATTCCCAGACAGGAGTTTCCAAAAATCTCGTTCCTTTCAATGTGCCTAAATGTTAAATGCATAGAAATTTATTGAGTATCTTTGTAACTTGGTCCATTTTGTTAAATATAGGTAGTGGTCAATGGGGGAGCAGCGACCTTTCTTTTAATAAAAGGAGCTGCTTGCATTCAGCCTTGCAATAGCAGTCTGCTGGTATTGATTTGTTTATGTAAGTTACTATATTTGCATTGCTTTGCAGTGTTTATTCCAATGGTGTTTCCTTTGAGTGTGATGGATAGTACTAGTTGGAGTATTGTTGTAAAACCACTTATTCTCAATTTATTTCCTCTACAATTTTTTTTTTTTCAGTCATTCAACCACCCACATGGAACTCTTTGCCCAGGGAAAGAATTCACTATGATTACCAAGTTTTTCTTGCAAAAAAAAAAAAAAAGTAAATGAGAATATACAGACATTGCTTATACATTTCTTTATATAAAGACTTCCAAACTAGATTTTTTTCAGAAATAAGGAAATATTTCAAGAAGCGGCCATTGTGTTTTCCAGGAACATAACTCACAAAGTCCAAGCGTTTAGCAGCAATATCTGGAGCTGGGCTCTCCTAATTCTCATACAGTCTGCAAACTCAATGTATAATTTGTATGCATAAAGAAACATCCTTAATCACAACAATCTAAATCAGCAATGACTCATAGTTAAAAGTATAATTGCAGTTTTGATTTTAGTATCAAAATATTCATAGTTTTTATTACGTGACAAGTATCTGATGACAGCTATTTAATTCATAAGTTAGAATAATCCTATATAGGTAGCAATTTTTTTTCCATTTTTAATCTAGGGAAAATAGGAGAATATTGATAATTTGGCCGTTCGTGTTGTTAAATTCGCATTTCAAGCCACTATAATCACATGTGTATGTACATTTGCTTGTGGTTTTTTAGTTAGCTTGCTTTTAGAATAGCAGAATTTTGCTGCTCTTTATAAATCTTTATACTGGCTGTTAGATGAGCAACAGTTGTTTTATAGAGCAGGTGCAGTTGCAGTGCAGGTATAGGAAGTAACAAAATCAGTGTGATGGGATGAGTGGTTGCAATGTTTTATTCCATAAAAACACGCCTATTGGACACTGCTACAAAAGTATAGAATGTAATACAAATATCAGCTTCAATCCCTTTAGCCCTAAGTGTGCATTTATTAATCACAGAAATATGCTTAGGTATCTTAAACCACAAATGACCTATTGCTGGCCACATTCAGTATTTAATAACTGCATTGAGCTACAATTCAAAATAGTTTCCGATGGTTTGTAGTTGCATCATCTGATCTACCTTAATCCCACTTTTCAGGAACATACTGCAGGTCCTTATCAAACCAACAGTGAATAAGGCAAGAAATTAGTACTTCGATATAGAACTGTTAAGTTTAACCCCAATGTTGGTTTTTCAGTCAGTGCCCTGTGTGCATTTGTAAATTTTGCAAAAATCGAATCAGATCCTGTATTTTTCTTCTCCATTCCAAAGACTTGGATTCTTTAAATATGGCCAGAACAGGATTGTCCTAAAAGGTTTTAGACATGTGGAAAGTGTACAGAGGTGACTTTTAATCTGCTTCTACACTAGGTGATAGCAGGAAACTGCATTTTCAGGCAGCCTCAATTAATGTATAAAATTTCACACAATATATTGAAACAGGCAGTCAGAAGGACAGAAGAAATGAATGAATGAAAGGTGAATGATTTGGCTGGCCAGATCTCTAAATATGGAAAAGTACACGTGAGAAATACAGTAAATCAAAGAGAAGGGGTAAGGATTGGAACCAGAATGGTAAATTAAACTTATCTTTCAGCCATCACACAGACTTCAGGTATTATTTTCATTAATTGCACAGCCTTGAATCCAACCATCAAACCCCTGAACTTCTATAATTGGTGAAGCTCTGAAGAGATCTAATGAGCTGGGGCTAAGACTTGGTGCTGTGCTTTTGTATTTTGCAATGTAAAGTGGAGTAAACAAATAATTGTTTTAATCTTATGGAACTAAGTGTGATTCATACCAAATGACTTGGAATCCTAAATACTTCATGGACACTTGTAATTTATTTATCTGCAAATGCTTAGCTGTAGCAAACCAGCAAAAGTGCTGATGAAAACAGACCTGTACTCTGACAGAGAGCAACTAGAATGACCAGTTTAAAATTTCCAGGCCAAGAGGCTCATTTCAGTTGCATGTCATGTGCCAGGTTTGGTGATCAGTTTTGTCTTTGTCAGTTCTGTTAAAGTATTGGTCTCCTCATGTTCAGTTCATTACAGATAGCTATTTTTTTTCATGGAGTTTGCTTGATTTTTCCAGAGAGGTTTCCATCATACTGCGTATTCAGTGGAATTAAATAGGTTTTTAGGACACTGGAAAACAAGCATCTGTAAAGAAGGTGTGAGTGGGTGTTTTTTGTTTTGTTTTGCTGTTAACTAGGATATGATTTGGCAGCCCAAAAATGAGATCTGCTATAACAAGTGGCAACCTAACCATGCTGAATGCTTGAAATGTGTGGCCTGGCCTACACTCCAAGACCAGGGCAATGCTTTTATCCCCAAGGTTCTCTGTCAAGAAGACAGTCTAATCTGAAAAGGATATGAAGAGGTTTGTTGCAGGACTATTCACTGTGCAGTGGCAGAGATGCAAGAGTTGGGAATGCCACCATTCGTTATTCATAACACACTCTGCTTAATAAACCTTGAATACAAACAATACAAGCAAACCATGGTCTCCCCTTCAGCTGGCTGGCTTCCAGGGCCATTCTGTTGTACCACAGAATGTTTATTTGTCAAGAGACTAATTTAAAGATTTTCTGATTAGTTTTACAGAAAAAGGTATGTTTTATTGATAGGTAGCAATTTTCTGATGATAGACACAGAAAATTTTAAACTAAACTTGAAAACCTCTAAATTTTCAATGGCCTCCTGCCCTATTAGATTAATGGAAGGATAAAAAAAACATCTTTGGATCTAGGAAGTTTATAGTTAGCTGAAAGTTAAAATGCTTGTGGTTCTAAGGTACTCTAATTAGAGAGTAAACCAAAACATTTGCATAGAGCTGTTTTGGAATCCTCATTGCTAACCAGACACTTCTCCATGAAAGAAAAAGAATATGAATCTGTGAATTTTTCTTTCTTTTGTTATAAGAGGAGACAACTGTAAGGTTTTTAAAGTCTGAGGAGCTGAGCTGTGATGAAAACTGCCATTAGCACTTTCACACCTGGTTGCAAACCACTGCAGTCAATACTATTCTACTGACAAAGCACTGTCAGCTTGTCAGGTTGGGATTTAACTCTGGCCTTTCAAAGCTGCTGTCCTGGAAGTGTGGAGAAGTTAAATGAGAGCCACTGATTCTCTTTCGAGTTTCCTGGGTTTTTAATGAAAGATTTCTCGTGCTGCTGTAGCTGGTGTAGCTCGAGTGTTTCATCTTTGCCATGATTCCTGCAAGCTTGAACAATTTCTGTATTTATGGAGGTGAGTTGCTTTCTGTATTTATCAGGTGCATTCACAGCTGCCAAGAGGAGTTCCAGCCCGAGGCTGCAAAGTTTTATCACTCTGACTCTAAATAAAATCCATACTAAGACTATCAAGGAATTTGTAGCTACTCTGGCAGGCAGCAATGACTTTTTTGGACATTGTTGATAGGAAGTACAGTGAAGCAACCAAAACTGAGCGAGATGGGGAAGCTTCACATCCCACTGAGATCTTGAGTCATGCTAAGCTGCCAGAATTTGAATTAGAGCTCTGCTTTCAAATATATTATTCTCTATTGTCAACAAAGGTAAAATTTTTAGGGTAAGATGTGCTTTCTTCTCTCAAATCTCCACTCTGTCTCACAGCTTTATTCACATCTCTTTATTCTAGGTAAGATCCTGTTCAACAGTCCCATCTGCCCCATCCAAAAGTCAGTCTAATGTACTGCTAGATCATGATTTCTCTGTCTCTGGTTACTCATGTAATTTCTCTAAGTGCTTTGATGAAGTGAAGTTCTGAATTTTTAGGAATCAGCTGCTTCTCAGCGGCAGCATTGCCCTCTGGTGGATGCATGACTCTAGTGGGAGAAAAGGGAGAGAGAAAGAAAAAGTCATGTGGATTGTCCCTTTTGTTTTTCTTTATTCCACCCAAATCTCTGTGCATTTAGAGGTTGGATTAACCATTAAAGCGACACTACAGAATCTATTGCAAAAATCTTGGAAAATCCAAGCTTACATGATATTTCTACCAATTAATAATCATGTGAAATGTATGCATTACTGACCACAGTGTTAAGTGGAGCCTTGTGGTAGATGGAAACACTTTTTAAAAGTGTAAGAAATCTTCAGTACACAAGAAGTGTGACTACTATAAGCAAAGGTCTTAGATAGCATATAAATAAATTGAGAATGAGGGGGAAAACACCTTCCAAAGGACAAAAAAAGCCTCTTTAATGGCATAATTAAAATAATTCTAAAATATGCTTAATTGAAACTTCCTATTTAAAACTGAGCTAGGAACTTTAGATTCTCAGCCCAAGTAACACTTAAGGGAGATAATGAAACTTTTCAAAAGAATCGAAAAATAACTCTAAATCATGAAAAATATAAAACAAAAAACAAAAAACAAAAAACAAACAAACAAAACAAAAAAAAAAAAAACAAAAAACAAAAAACAAAAACCAAAAAAACAAAAAACAAAAAAACCTAAACCAAAAAACAGGACTGAAAGCTTTGGAAATGAGATGTAGTTCTTTATGCAACTCAGTAACTGAGCTGCAGATGATGATGATGACAATAAGTCTCTGATGACTTATTAAATTTCCTGCATACATATCCCATTTAAATGGGAATCCAGAGCTTTGGCTGGGGTTTTGAAAGTAGAGCAAGAGGTCTTTGGAGCCAAATACCTAATCAAAAATGTTCTGTTGATTTAAGGTTGATAATTTTTCATAGTACTTTGTGCTTTTAGTTTCCCTCTGTCACTAACTTCAGTTAATTTCAACATGTATTTCTTCTTCCTAGCTGATACTAGAAGAATATAATTGAATTCTGCTTTTTCATCAACTCCTGGGTTACTGGGCAGTATCCTGAACTTAATATTTTGTCCTGAGAATAGTAACAAGAACATAAATAAATTACCTATTTAATAAACTAATAAATAGCCTATTTAAAGATTTCTCATTTGTGAGCCTTTCAGAAAACATATTGTTTGCACGTATGAGGAACCTTTTAGTCTGTGGGCTTTCTTCAGACCACTTCTTTGGATCCCTCATTTTTACATCAAGGGGACTTCATTGTTAATCTTTTATAATTCCATGAAGGAATGGTATATTAAAGCTGAGTCATCATAATTTGATGTAAAAAAAAAAATAGGATATTGAGATATATGAAGGTTTTAATAATTTAAAAGCTCTTTAAATGATCTTATTATATGTCTGTCCAGTTAAAACATGGAATACTTTCATTCTAGAAAGAACTGTGAAACAATTTCAAAGCATGAAAACAAATGAGAGTGCACAGACATCATACATGATATCTCATTTTAAACATTTAAAAATTGTATGCTTCTTTTACATGCTAGAGCTTTAATTATGCAGATTTTAAATAATGGAAATGGGTACAGTTAGCTGCAAATGGAAGAGATTTGAACTAAAAGATTTTAGTTGGTCTTTTGATGCTTCTGCATAAACTCAAGCTACAACAAGTACAATTAACAGATAAAAGTAATCTTTTTTGCCTTTGCTGCTCTAATTCATTACAGTTTTAAAAATGCGAATGCTGAAAAGAAAGCATATCAATAGTAAGCTCATTTTTGAAAAAAAAATATTTCTGTATCAGAAATGAGTAACAAGAAACATGATATCAGTACCAGAGAAGAAAATCAAGCTTTGATTGCTGTATTTCTATCTAAAATCTAAAAATCTCTTTATGAGAATCACAGTGTATGTGCTTTGGAAGCTTTTAGATGGTTTAGATATGGAAAATTATTGTTATTTAAATGGAGGAGGAGATTAAAGTCAGATAAATTCTCTTTAAATCATAAGAAACAAAACGAAGTCTACTCCCCTGTAAAAGTTTTTTCAGTGTAGAAATGTCAGATATCTAAATCAAATTTGGATCTCAGCACAAGATGAAGTTCCTGTTGTTGCCTCATTTGTAGCTATTCGGAGATAATTCTAAGCACGTATAGTAATAGAATTACAGCCCTAATGACAGTATTCACTGTCTTCCATTACATATTTTGTTCCATTTTATTTATTTTTTTCTTATCCCCCTAATGATTGTGGGATGTTTTCAGATTTCTTTAGAAATACTTTATCATTTTTTACCTAAGAGATACACTTTTTATTTAGAGTGCTTGGTTCTAAGCAATTTATTTTTTCTGTCTCTTTTATAAACCATATTTGGAATAAAATTCACAAAAGCATTATCTCCTTATTTCTCACAGGAGATTAATTGGAGTTGGGAGCAGTTGCTTGAAAGTAAATTTTCAATGAACATTCTTTTGCAAAACTGCTTGTATTCACAAACCATCTGCCAGTTCCTCCTTAATTTACTGAAGCTTCTAGGACAATCTTGGCCTTTTATGGAAACAAAAGGAAAGACAAGGCTGAGAAGTTTTGATCTGAAAAAAAATGAAATAAGAAACCTTCATGGTTCTCTCAACAACAAAAAAAGATATCTATGAAAATAGAACAGTGTTTAGGCAAAGTTTCTTTTTCCAATTTGACTTTTATTCCCAAGTTTATCTGCATTTTTCCAATTAGAAGAGTATTCTACCATGAGTATATGGATTTTAGTCTGTGTCATGTTTATTCTGTTTTGTTAGGTTTTTTTTGTTATTCTGACTATTTTTTTCCTGACACTTGGCAGTTCAGTTTAGTCCTGATTATGGTTCCTGATGGCTGGAAAGCAGAAGGGAAGTTACTTAGTAGCATACAGTAAATTTTGGAAAAGCCATCTTGAGTAATTGCAAGTGATTGGCAATGATCCTTTGCATCACCTGTAGTATATGCCAAGGTGAATGAAAAGCATTCTGGGAAAAGATGCATCCATAATTATTGCTAAATATTTTAAGTAGGTTTTAATGACATCTTTACTTTTTCAAAATTTCATATGAATTAATATAAATATATTAATAATATAAATTAATATATTTATTTCTGTTTAAGTAAACTTTATCATCTTTGGTCTGTTCTGTCCATCTTCAACTTTCATGCCTCTTCAATCACTTCTTACCAGTGCACTTCTTTGTGAGCTGTTGTTTTCAATCTTGTAGAATACATCCCATGAGAGCACTTCTATTAATGCATTATCCTTCCTGGATTATCACTCTGTTCACTATTAATTCATGAGATTGATTCAGCCCCTTCCTTGTAGAGAAATGTTAACATGTAATTAAGATACAAATCCAAATGTAAGAGCATAATAACAGGAAAGCCATCTGAAGGAAACAAAATCACAGCAGTGACATGTTCTAGAAGAGGGCTGCAGCTGAAGATTAATTGGTGAGCACTCACAGTGACGGAACATAACTCATGTGTTGCATTGACAGAGGGAATGAAAGCAGGAATCTGCAGACTCTTTGTCATAAATAAAGAAGACAGCTTTCTGCAGTGCAATTCCTAAATCTGCTTACATTTAAAATATTTTTCATGGTGAAAATAATTTGCTAAATGCTATGCAAAATCTATGTAATTTCACTGTAGTTGGATCAATTCACACTCCCTTGGCTCTTCTATGGCACTTATCACTCATTAGCTGTAAATTCAAACAAGAGCAAACTTTTATTAATATCACACTGCTGGTGCAGCAAAGGATTCTGAATTTGTGCTTGGCATTTGCTGCTCAAATTTTACTAAGTGCATAAACACACAGGGCGACACTTCATTGATCTGTCGTTATCTTCTGCGTTTATCTTCTGTGTATGTGTGTTCATGTGCTTTGCAGTAAAACTTCAAATTCCTTGGGGCACTAACCAGGTTTTCTAAAAGGAAAGTAGGATGTGTTTTTAATGCATTATTACACTGGTGAAAAACAGGTGAAGATTTTTCAGTGGGAATTTTTGCAGGAGATGATTTGTGAAGAGAGGGACAAAGGTTAAAAAGAAATACTTTGAAGTCATGTGTCTTAAAATGACTTCATTTTTGTTAAAGATTTTAATGCACTGCAAAGAGGTTCCGTGCAAAGTTACTTGTGCCAAGAATACCACGGGATGAAGAGCACAATTCCAGTAACACCTTCAGAAAGTGATGCTGATAAACGAAAATGCACATATAATTAGGCACTAAAATATTCATAACATTTCAGAAATGGAAGTATTATATGATAAGAAGGTAAGGACAAAAGCAGATAATGAGGCATTAATAGCTAAATCTTACATAAAGTACATTTGAATCAGACAGACACAAAATGCAGCTCGTATATTGAGTGTGAATTGCAAGCATCTAAAAATTCTCATAGAAAATATAAGTTGAGACTAAACTTCAAGTTTAAAGGTATTAGGTGTTTGAGAAATTCAGAATGAAGTGGGGGGATTTTGCACAATGCAGAACTAAGAATTTGATCTACCAATAGCTAAGGTACCTCATATCCCAGATCCCATCAGTGTCAGGACAAATGAGTTTCTTTAGCCATTTAAGAAGGTTCTGCTGCAGGAAAAAAATTAAGAAAAGACATCAAAGTTGCCTGTAAATATGACACAGGGCCACCCTGGGTTTTAGTCCTGAGTAGTTTTTTGGTTTTTTTTCTTCCATGCAAAGATTAAGAGATGTTTTTGGGAAGAAGTCTCTCTCTTCCCTGAAACTTCACTGACTAATGATGGCTGATATTCATCACAGTGAGGTATGAATGTAAGAAATCAATGCTTTGAATTGGATCTTCCAGCCAGTCTCCTCAAGAGTATACAATAGGAACATAAGTGATCCCCCTTCCTTCCCCAGTCCCATTCTTCATCCTCTGTGAAAGGATAAATTTGGCTAACCCTGAAGTCCCCCTTGCAGCACCAGGGTGGTTCTATCAACACACGTGGTAGGCTGCTACAATGGCACAGTCATTCCAACCAAACCAAAATCAGTGCATGAATGAGTTACACAGGCTGTGAAGACATCAAGGAGCTATGAATTCGGGCATGTAGTTCAGGCAACCATTTGTAACCTTATACAGTTCTATTAAATACAGCAGACCCCAGCACTAGAAATCAGAATCATGAAGTCTGCTAATCTCTTTCAGGTGGTACAGATGTGGGTAAGTCCTTTTCTCAATAATTTATACCATTATCAAAACACTTCACTGAAAATCCTGCCCTAGATTTTCATTAGGAATATCATATAAAAGACTCAGTTTTACAGTCCTTAGCTTTATAGTTTGCATGTCCTGAACAGTGAAATAATATTTACAGCTGTGTATGAAATGGTTCATGTCCTTCCTTCCCATCATCACATTCAAAATATATTCAGAGGTATCTGGTGCAAAGTTAGACACAATGCCAGTTTGGACTGGAGATTGTATTTATCTTTTGATGGACGGCATAATTATACCAAAAATAATTAAGATTGGCTTGAAAAAGTGTCTATTGAGTTGGCCCTTTTCAGCCATCCTTTTTACAGTCATCCTGTCTGAACTAATAGAAAGTAAATAATGGTTAAAAAGTAATGAGAAGTAATGGACCTTAAGCAGATTGACCAATTTGCAGCATTTGTTCCTCCTTCAGGGCCCTCGAGCTGTGCAGCTCCCTAGCAACAATGAAATCTGCTCTGAGATATTCTCATACAGAAAAAGCTGCACTTGCCAGCACGATATGGTGATAATCGAGCTGGCAACAGAGCTGAAATTGCTGTGCAACAAATACCCTTACATTCTGCAAGATGTTACGCTCTGCACTGTGCATGGCAGCCACGATTATAAAGCCTTGACTCTCGAGAAAATATTTTCATACTTTAATTTGTTTTCCATATGCAAAAGTTGTTGTGATGGGGAGGGGGTGTGTATGTGTGTTTATCTTATGCTTACAGTGTCAGAACACAGTCAGTATTCTAGGGTGCTAATCTGCAATAATATACAAAGCCATGTTTGGACAATTCAGATCTGAACTCCAGCTTCTTCAAAATATTTGTGTTGCACTTCTTTCCTACATTTGGGTTTAGAGTAATCTTTTCCCTCATGCCTGATTTTCTCATGTATGAAAGGAGACAATATTATTTACATACATCACGGGGTTGAATTAAGGGAGACAAAGGGAGTAGTTTCAGCGATGAAAATCTTAATTATTGTACTATTTTTTGAAGTGATTGGGTAGAGATGGTACTGTAATTTTCATACAGTAGGAAAATAGGCAAATCTTGTCCTATCTGGTCCACTGTCTCTATTAGCATTATGTCTTGTTCTAGTCATGCAGGGAAAAGGCATCAAAAGGGCAGCATTCCAGTCATCTGCTGAATTTCTCTCTGTTGAAAATTACTAAGAACCTAACTAACCTATCTACCTTGTTGAAGTATTTTTTCAACAGAACACCAAACCCTCCAAATTTTCCTCTCAATAAACTTTACAATAAATTTCTCACATCAAATTTAAATATTAAAATAATTTACAAATGTTATAGGGGGTTTTTTTGTATTTTCTGCAATTGAAATTAATTTTGGGTTTGCAATTATTTTATAATTGAAATTAATATTGAGTTTTGAGACAGGAATGTTTTTATGTCCTATTGCAGACAGTTTCTTAGCACATGAATATGAAATATTATTCTGATTTTTGTCAGAATACTTCTGTCTTCTAAAGTGCTTTCTAAATTCAGGGCTTGAACTGTTTTCAGGGCTCTGCTGTTGTCACTTTGTTATGCTCAAGTAAAATGTATTACTGTATGGAAGTTACATTTTAGGTTTTTTCTGTTTTTTTCCTTTTAAGTGAGATAGGAATACCTCTGATTAAACACTGCACACATACCTGGTTTTGACAGTGTTTATTCCTTTTTTACTGTTTGTGTCTTGTTCCTTAACAAATGTGATTGCAACCCCCACAAATGTTCATGTTACTTTTGATTTCTTTTTGGTTCACAAGCCTGGGATGCAGTCATTTATTTATCTGATAAATAGCATGCCCTTAATGGATGCCTCATCAAATCTCTGAACTGTTAACACAGATGTAATATCAAACCATTCTGAATTCCAGCTCTTTGTAATTGCCTGCTCTTCCAAAAGCAATCTTGAAAAGAAGAATATTGAATTAATTTGTTACATGCCCACTAGATAATTCTAGTTTTGGGCCTGGCAGTGTCAGGGAGCAGCATACAAAACAAATGGAAAGCAAAGTGTGTGCAGGACATTGGCTGTATCTGCGACTGCACTCTTACCCCCTCTCCTCTCCCCAGAGATGGGCTGCAGTCTTCGAGGTGTGGGGTAGGGGAATTTCACTCACACTCTGGCTTTGTGTTGGTGACTTAAAGTCCTCACTTGCTGTTAAAAATAAATTTTGGCAAAGTCTGTGTAGGCTGCTGTTCTTCCTTGACTTGGCTCCCTCGTGTGTGCAGGGGTTACAGTGCACAGAGGATGCAAAGTAGCCTCCATGAGGCAGTGATGTGGCTTTGCCCTAGGTGTGACTGCAAATGCAAACCATGAAAAGATAAAGTTTAAAGAAAATACTTTAATAATATATTGAAATACTTTAACAATATTCTGAAAATACTTTCACAGAATTAAATGCCTTTGATTTGGGATTAGCTTTGCTTGCTTTGGTTGCTGAGGTTGATGCAATTTAATCATGGCAAGCAATTTTAAGTAGCCAAAGTTGGATTTAAAGAGAAATGGTGATTTCTGTGGTGATGCCCTTGTGGAATGTAAATGGGAGAGTGAAATCTGGTCTTTAATTTATATTGAGTGGCTTTGAAACAAGCACTGTAGAGTTACATTTGTTTGGTACAGTCCTACTGTTCTTCTTTTAATCTATCTACCCTTCTGTGAAACATGATAGCTGCTTTTACAAAGTGTCAATTTTCCAAGCCTTTTGGAGCTCTGTCTTAATGTGTTTTGACAGAAAGGAAGCTTAAGTTTTTGTTCTTTATGCCAGTTCTACAAAACCAAAATAATCTCAGATAGTGAAGCTCTGAGTCGATGTGTTCAAATTTCTATTCTCCTGGAGAACAAAACGTGGTGTCTGTTTCATCTGCAATAAAAAGTGTGCCAGGACCATGAAGTGTAGCAGAACTGGGTTTTCATATGTGCTCATTTTGGGGAATCTTGGACAGGTTTGAATTTATAAAGGCCTGAATCAGCATGTAAATGAATCTGGTTTGTGTTTAAAAAAATGCCAAAATGCTGCTTTACTCAAGATCATTGCAACTTAATCTATAAGAGGGTTAAGATTTATAGGTATTAAAATCTGAAAACTTAAACATTACTTTTCCTCCCTTCTAGAGAATTTGTTATTCTGTTATTAGCTTGTTAATTGCATAATTATTTTAATTATCTGCATTTTGAGGAAGCCTAAAGTGTGTCTGTTGGAAATTCTGAACTTTTAGTAGTGGAAACTCTTTCGGAGATCTGTGTTATTTTGGAAAAAAAAAAAAAAAAAAGCAGAAAACAAATTGAAGAATCTCCAAACTAGACACACACACTGGCACAGAAAAACAACCAACCAACCAACAACAACAACAAAACCCCAAAACCAAGAACAACAACAAAACAAACAAAAAACCACAAAAACCAAAAAACAAAACAAAAAAACCAAAAAGAACCCCTCCCCCCAAAAAACAAACCAAAACAAAGCAAAACAAAAAAACCCCAAAAACCCCCACCATGCAAAAAACCCCAACAAAAAACAAACCTTAAAATTGCCTTTTGATCTCAGAAATTAAATACAGGTTTTGTGGGCTGTAATGTAAAAGTTTTGGGCAAATCTTCCATAGTAACCAGTTTCATTTGCCAGTTTCTATACCTGGCTCCTCTTGTTCCCACGATAGTCATAAAGTAGTTGACCATATGTTGTAGTATATGTGTATTGTCAACAATTGGAGTAGGTGTCTTTGTACTTCCCATTCCTTTCCTCAAGGTATAGTACAATGTGTGGGAATTTGTATTACTGCCTGATGATGAAATTTAAGGAATGACTAAGACAAAACACCAAGGAAATTATTCTGTATTCTCTCCTTTTCCTATAGTTCATGCCCAGTGCCTGAGAGAGGAAGCTCAGGAGTCGATACATTTCAGCTGGGGATGTGCAAAATACTTTCTTTATAGTGACTGGACTTAGAGGTTCATTGTCTTTACAAGCTATAAGGACATCAGTGGGTTTTAAGGCGGGTGTCAGGTGTTTTATAAATAGTTCTGAGTGTGGCTTTGGGATAATTCAAGTGGAATATAAGAAACAATGGTCACGTGGTTTATGAGTCTCTTCTGCCTGGCACCTATTCCTGGAGAATCCCAGAAAGAGCATCAGTGCAGGTAAGCCTGAACTAGGACTGCTCAAGGGTATTTTAACTGTCTGTGGCTCGTAGCTTCCTGAGTGGCAAGTGGTATCTGGTTTTGATTTTTGAGTTTTTATTCCATTTAATGTTCTAGTCCATCTTTGAAGTAAGGTGGCTCACTCACACCTTAACTGTGGACTGTGTGAAGAATTATCTCTTGCTTTGTTCTTGCTTATGCTCCATTCAAGGGCCCTGTGTGTTTGTATTGGGGAAAAATTGTGAACAGTGTGAGGTTGTTTGATCACTTTCCCATTTTGAATGTGACTTTATAGTAATATCCTGCTGTGGTCATCACTGTTTCAACTGAGAAGTCCCAATCTATTAAATTTTTCCACTAAAAAAAGTCGTATGGGTGTGATTGTTCTTGTTACCTTCCTCCTCTCCTTCCTGATGTGGATTGGTGGAAACATGTGAGCAGCATGGATTTGTGCAGTGGCATTCTCTTGGTGTGATGGGATAGAAGGCATGTTATGGTGGCATGGACTGCAAAGAAGAAATTTGGTTTGCTCTGATGGCAGTGTGAAAGTGGAGCATTTTGTTGTCTTTACTTTGAAGGCATTTAGAATCTAAGTACTGGAGCTGGGCAGAGAGGAGGGATGTAGAACACAGATAAACAAGTGAGATCATGTCCCATTTGCACCACCCAACTTACATGGATACAGTTTTTTAGGTTATTTTGGAAGCCTTCCCTGTTGACTAGAATATCAATATCAGATCAGCAGTAGATGCTAGTTAATAAGCCTTTTTGTGTGTGAAATTTGGCAGTGTCTGCTGATAATACTTATCAAGATATTATATCAAGAAGAAAGGAAAGGAATGCAAAATTGGGGGGAAACCCTGAGAATATTTGAAATCAAAAGATATTGTGTGAAAACTGAAGGATATGGAGGCTCTGGAACACTTATGAGCAGCTAAACTTGACGGAGACATTTAAAAACATAAATTATCAAATCACTCTTTCATTACAGCTCTATTGAATTATATCAGAAATCCCTAGCAAAAGTTCTCAAACTTAGTGGGATTTCTGTAGTCGTAGTGGCTCCAAAATTGATAATAGACTGTGAAAACTTTGTGTTAAATTTTAATAGCCTGTGAATAAGAGGATTTTAATTGCAGTTCTGTATTTTGTGTGGAAGGTTTAGTCAGCATGTGGAAGAAAATCAAATCCAAGGTTAGTGGTTTGGAAGTTATTTTAACAGATATAGGATGCAAAACCAGCTTTTGGTCCCCCAGTTTAAGCAGAAAAAATAAATGGGATATGATTTTTTTGGTTTTTGTTTTGTTGAGTTTTATTTTTGTTTTGTTTTGTTGTTTTTTTTTGCTTTTACTTTTATTTTTGGTGGTTTTTTGGTGGATTTTGGGGGGTTTTGTTTGTTTTGTTTGGGTTTTTTTGTGGTTTTTTGTTTTGGTTTGGTTTGATTTTGTTTTGGGCAGGTTTTTTTGTTTTGTTGGGGTTTTTTTTTGTCTAGAGAGTATAGACTTGGGTTCCAGGTTCATAAATCGAATGTGTTTGCTGTTGGTTTACATTTAATAGACTTGTTCTCTGAATAAAATCAAACACAAATTTCTGAGGGAGCAAATATAGAAATTTAAAAGCACAGCTCTCTGGTCAGGCAAAGCAAGCCATTCTTCAGCAGCACATTCTTGCACATTGGTTATATGTTTAAGCAAATAGAGCAGCTCTTAATCCTGTGTCGTCACTAGCTGAATTTCTGGATAGAAGATTTTCACTTCTGTACAGATTGTTGCATTTTGTAAACACCTGGGGAATCAAATTCTGTTAATATGGTATGAGCAGATTTTTGTTTTTCTTCATCTCCTACCTTATTCAGACTTGCACACGTTACTGATCTGCTCTGCTCTCAGCATCAAGTGCAAATGGCATTTATAGGTTCTTTGATTGGAAAAGGCTTTCTTAGCACAAGTTGTAATGTTACACTGATAGTGCAACTTGTGCAACAGTTATGTTCTACTCAGCAAGCAAAACATTTGAATCAGCAGATAAATAGGGTTTGCAGTGGCATAAACTGCCTCCTTTGTGTTTATAAATATGTATTTACAGTACACTTTCTTATTTATGCTTTATAAATGTATTAAACTAGCCTATTTATCTTGCAGATTAAACAGGAACTAGTTTAGGAATTATCAGCACAAAGTTATTTCTAGAAAAAGTAATGTATTTAAATATGAAGAATCAACGATTGCTGAAGTACTATTTCAAATTTTCTTTCAAATAATTTTCTCTTTTTCATCTTAATTCTTGTGCATGTTTGTACCTGGAGTACTGTATCTGCTGGGTTTGGTGCTATTACTATAAAGTTGCATTATCTGTAGCATATTGTAAACATAAAGATCATCTGAATGTTCTGATAATTTGTATGTTTAGGATTTACAGTACCAAATATAACAATCATATCCCCTGATTATTTTGTAATCCAGTGAGCAAATAATACCAATCCAGTTTTTGTGTTCTTGGTGAGGGAAGCAGAAATAAAAGAATTTTCACTGGTAAGGATGAAAATGCATGGTTGTGGCCCTTTTCCCTAATGCAGATTTGTATTATCTGCAGGCATAAATAGGCTCCTATCACTCTGCAGAAGTTGGTTGAGTCCAGACTCCTGATTAACTGCCACCATTCCCAGGCAGTGTGGATAAATAGGTGGAGAGCTGGAGAGCAGAGCAATCAGACCTAATGACCTTGCAGGTGGAGCATACAGGCTCAGTGATCTAACCTGTTAAAATCTTCAACTTCAGAGTGACCCAGTGGACTGGATGCCCTTTGTTCCTGTGACATGTTAGAGGCAACCTTGGAGCATTTTTCAGTTTAATTCAGAGCAAGGTACTTTGTGGCTTCTGGGGATCTGTGTACAGGAATTACTGGAAGAGGTACCTGAAAAGCATCCCCCTGATCTGAAATATTTGATTTGAAGCTTTTTGGTCAAGATGCTTTTGCATGACCCTCTAAATTGTGTCTAGTTGTGACTGGTATTGTGAGCCAGTGTAGTGTCCTTTGTTTTTTAAATACTTTCTGTGTATATATATATATGTATATCCACATATACAATCACTTGTCAAATCACTTGAGCAAATGTCCTCTCTTTATTTCCTCAGTCAATTGTAGCTGTAAAATTCAAGAGATAATACAAAGTGAAACTGAGGCAGGTTCATGTTAGGTTTGCTGATCACAAAGTATCTATAGCATTCTTTTTTTCTGTATCTCTTGAATAGGTATAACCTATTAATATGCCATTAAATGGAGTTAATTATTTAATAGGAGCCTGACAGTGGGGTTTTTTTTTAGTAGTTTATTGTTATTGATGGCTTTTATATGTAATGGTATATTTTATGGCTACTTTCATATATAATTTAGCATCTGTGATATGTATTTATATATATTATTACAATTATTATTATACAATTAAAATGATGGGGAGGAAATGTGCTTCCCCAATGCACTTAGTGTGAAGGTTTTGTTTGAAAATGAATGGTTTTTTATCTGAACTCTGATTCAAAGTCAGGGATCTCTCTTGGCAGGTGTCAGTCCAGGTTAGCTTTTTATCATCAGGTCTTTTGCTCTGGAATGGAAATCCATAATCTGTGTGCCAGCAGGCCTTGAACTACAGTGGAGTTAGGATTTTACAACTATCCTAAACTATAATTATGCTAAGTAGTTTATGCAATGAATTAGGGAAGAAGAAGAGTAAAGATAAGGATCTAATGTCTGAAGGGCCAAGTTAATAAGATCACTAATTATGTAAATACAATGAACACATTCATTCTTCTTTCAGTTTTCAAGCTAGTTGTCTAAATAAGCAAATGATAGAGTGCAGGATCTTGAGATTTTGGGGACTCCTGCTGGTGAGGAACAGGAAATGTTATTTTCAGCTAGTGACTGTAGATGTGGCGTTGGCTATGGAAATTCCAGCTAGAAAAAAAAGGATAGGATGAGCTACTGACCATTGTCCTGGCATCAGGCAAGTAAGGCCCTACCAGACACTCACTCAGTTCCCAGTACAAGCACTTAATTGTTCTGTGTGCTTAAATTATTAACTTAGTTATTGGATACATTGCATATTCTAAACTTGTCCTGAGATCTTGAACATGGTGCTTAACACTTGGGTAAAATGTCACTTAGGTTTGGATTTTATTTCTTCCTTCTAAAGTTTTGTCTCTGAACCACTAAAAGTGATTTAATCAAAAATACATGCTGCTTCCAGTTGAAACCTCTCAATTGTTGCAGTTATTTTTCAAGGCAGCTCATTCATCCTGAATACCTCCTCTGACCAAATCAGTGAGCACTATGTAAGGTGTACTATACCTATTTTCACATCATTCTTCTGAAGTACTGACATTTACTCTCTTTGCGTCTCTGCAGTACAGAAAAACTCCTCATTTCATCAAAACCTATAAGACATTTATTAAGGGGTTTTAATATCTTTGCCTGCAACTCAAATTTAGACCATCAAATTCTGCTCAACTGCCTCAAACCCTGCACAATGGCAGAAGTCTCTGAGAGCTTGAATTTCTAATGCTCATGTTCCCTCACTGCCTTATGTTGTGCTTCTGGTCCTAATCTGACTCACCTCGGATGCTGAAGTATTCACTAGCGCCAAGGCTAAAACTTGACAGGATTTCAAGACATGGGTTTAGTTTTTTTTCTTCCTTCCTTGTCTGAAGGTGCCTGTTAGAGTGCAACATCCTTCCTGGGTCTCTTATATAAATTGCTTAATTGTAACCAGGTTCACATAAAATATGACAGACATAGTCTCAAATTATACTGTTGCCATGGAGGACTTGAATTTAATTTCGGCTCCTCAGTGCTTCAGTGTGGAAACGTAACAGCTTCAACAAAGAAGATTTGGAAAGCACCTCCAATGAAGAGCAGAAGATTTTGGTTATTTAGGGGATAGGACAGCAACACTGCCTGTGAATGATTTCCAGTCAGCTGGGTTAGCTAAATTGAATTTTAAATCTGAATACTAAAAACTGTTCTGTGGAAAGAAAAGGGCCTTTTTGCTTTTCAGATCATTATTCTTGCCAGCTAAACCATGAATCTGGATTTGTTAGCTGTTTTTTTTTGTAGTTCCATATGTGGTAAACACATAACTTAAAATGCTTGGAAATGTATCTCCTAGCCATAAAACAAGGAATGTATAAGGAATTGTTAGAGAGTTATTAGAAAATCCAGAAATGAAACTTTAATCTCTTCCAGTGTTTTTTCTTACAAGGGCTCATAATAACAGGTTCAGGGAATATATTTTTGTGCATTTAGAAAATTCTCACACTGATAAAGAATTTATTGAATTGAAACTGTTCTCAGCTTCTCTGAGCTCAAAGCATTATTTGCTTAACCTAAAAAGTCAAACTATTTCAAACTATGAAATAATTAAACAGCCTTGAAAGATATCTACTTGGACAATAATCTCATTGTAGAAAATACCACCTTTTCATGCAAACTGTCATCCAAATAATTGAAAACCTAAGTGCAGTATATCAGCCATGACCACTTGGCATCTGTTTCACTAGAAATTGCTTACATAATTTGCCTCTTTATTTTTATACCTTAGGTTTTTGTCTTCAACTGGATTTTTTTTTTTTTTCCAAAAATCCACATTTGTTTCACTAGGATGCTTCTTCTTAAAAGGGTGGAAATCTGAGTTTGAAATTGGGATTTAGAATAACATCCTGACTCTCTCAAGCTCTAGTTGTGTGCACTCTGCAATCTGTTCTTTCTTTATCAAGTAGGTACTGACACAATGAGTATTTTTAAGGGGCAAAAACCACAAAAATAAAACCATTTTTAGATGCAAATATATTGTAGACAGCTAATAGATATTTGATATTGAATATCCAGCTCAATTTTTATTCGTGCTTTGTGGTATCTATTTTTAGATGATGGCAGATCTGCAATACAGCTACAAAATCTTCTCACCTTAGTGTTCAATAAAGAATAAAATACAACAAACCTAGCACTGAAATGCACTGTTTTAATACTAAGACAGCTTCTGCAAGTCTGTTGATGATATTCTCTTTATTGCATAACCAAATTACTTGAAAAAGTTGAAAAGTTGAAAAAGTTGTTTTGTTATCTGTGTTCAAAAAGGAGGAAATGAAATCTTGGAGTGGCTCTCTGGCCCTCAAGAATTAGGAGGAAGTACAGACTCTTCAATTGTTTTACTTGGAAAATGAATACCTTTTGAGATGTTGGTGCTCAACCTCCTATAAAATAAATAAAATCTGAACACTCATTTAGCTGTGTCTTAATAGCATACTTGAATGGCTACTGGGACACTTTATTTTTAATCCACATTAAAACCCTTGAACCTGTTTTGTAATATGGGGGCATATAGATGCCTGGTCTAACACCAAAGACTAATAGAGTTTAGTCCTATTTCAGCTTTTTAGTTTGGGGCAATGCTGTCAAATGCCAAGCTTTGAATACTGGCTTTAAGTATCAGCATCAATTTCAGCCGTTTGGCGACTTTACAGTTCAAAACCAGGGTTTTAGTTTGAGGCAGTCAAGAGAAGGTGGAGATTCATTTAAAAATCATCTAATTTTGATTCAATCAATTGTGTACTCTACAAAAGTGTCTTGAAGGAAGCTACCAGACCCCAAAATCACATTCAGGCTCTGTGAAACACCAAGTGACACAGTTGCCTTCAGTGCAGTGATATTTTGAAGTAGTATAAATGCTGAACAAGCATCTTTCTGCAATCTTTCATGTTAACCCACCATTACAGCGTTCTGGTGTCTCAGTTTACGTTCTAAGAGGCTTCAAAGATCATAATCTTTTGCAAAAGTCTGTTTTAACCAGCCTGCTGTGTCGTGTAGCCATACTGTGATAAGTAAAATGCCAGTGAAATGGTCCAACATTGGTCTGAATACTTGTATGATAAAGTTGATGGAAATGGATATCCTCTGGTTTTGGAGTGGTGATTTGTGTAGCATCAAGGATTTCTTTATTTGTATATATCTATATAAATATTTATAGTACTTTCTACTGTATTTGGAGTAAGATCTAAAAGTAAATCAGTCTTATATTGTCTAGAAGAAAAACTATGATTAGTATTTTTTTTATAGCTCAAGCATTTTTGGTTCTGTGATGTAATTGTAGCTGACAGAAAGGTCTTAAAACACTCAACCACATTTAAGTTTTAAGAGCTAAAACAGGCTCTAAAGCAGCAAAAGTTTACCTTAAAAATAAATAATAATCAGAATAAGAAAAGAAGCTAAGGGTTTTGGTATGCATGTGTATAAGCTGCTCTTTGCTCCAGGCATTAGCTTTCTACCACATCTGGTCAGAAATGTGTCTTTTTGAGGTCAGATTGTAAAATAGTAGAAAAGGTCAGATAAAGTTGTCTTAGCTTTTGTAAAGCCAGTAGACTTGTTTTGGGTTAAACTGGTGTTACTGAATTTAGATTTTATCCCAGAGCTTTACTGTAATAAAACACAGGTATTAAATTCAAGCATCCAGGAAAAAAAAAACTTCCTTCAGGTTGACCCTTCCCCCGCTACTTCTAGTCAGATGTGCTTATTTTTGTGTGACATTTAGGTGTTGAAATTTTCTCAAGAAATTAAGATGATGTGACAGATTACTGTATGCACAAAAAAGAGGATATGATACTTCTTCCTAGACAGAGAATGGCATTTTATTTTAGTATGTATATCTAGTTATTAAATGTGCTTTGTTTTACGTTGATTAGAAATTCATGAAGAATAGCTGATGTTATATTAGCATTGATGAAGAGCATGCCTACTACATTTGGCATGCAGTTGCCATGGCAACAGTACTGTGGAGTGACCCAAATTAATTTTCCACCAGTCACTAAGTGCCCTGTCAGGTTTTTTTTTTTTTTTTTCTTGTGCAAGGGATAAGCAGGCTATAAAGTACTTGGGGTTTTTTTACTGAGGAATCTTGCCATATGATTTGTCTCTTGAAAGAGATGGCTGAGCTATGTTAATCAACCAAAATTTCCCACCTTCGTTTGTGCAGTTTAATGCATGCTATTTAAATCTCAGTATTATCAAGAGAAACACTTGAATGAATAACAAGTAATTGAATGGAAGTAAATGTGCAATATCTTCATCATAATTGGACTAGACAACATAGTATAGCCATTTGCAACTTCTGGCTTTGCACTGGTCTTCTGCTTCCCCATCCAGGCTTCTCAGTACCTCTTAGCAAGTCTTTCCTGAGCCTGATCAGAAAGGGAGCAGAGAATACTGTGCTCTGCATATTTAGCTCGCTCTCCAGAATTCATTAGCAGGGTGCTCAGTGAATGCCAGTAGAACATCCTTTTGCAATAAAAAGATACAAACTCCTGATAGAGATATTGGCTGCTTATTGCTGGCATGGAGCTGATTCCCACTTCCAAATCCTCTTGCTTGTGTAGCTGGTTTATCGTGTAAGTGACACAAAGTCAGCCATTCAAGTTTAAAGTTACTACCCTTAATTATTTGTCACCATCATATGACTCAACATTTTGGTGCCTGGCAGTGATCAGGATGGTGCTTTGTGTCTGTATTTTCCCCTGCTGGATGCGGTTTTGTCTCACCCCTATCTTTGTTCCCAAAGGATTTCTATCTCTGTGTCAATGAATGCACCTTCCTTACTTTAAGCTCGTTTGTGCCTTGTCCATTTTTGAAGCTTTTTCTTCTATGAGGATCATTTCTGCATGCAAAGTTGTCCTGGTTTTGGGCAAATTTGGGAGGAAACCTTCGAATGGGGGCCCTCCAGGGAACAGATTCAAGCAGTCCCTCCCAACAGCTGGTTCGGGGAAAAATATTTCCTCAGAGAAAACTGGAAAAAAACCAAAAAACCTGTTCATTTAACAGACAAAGCGCTCCCCAACACAAAATTGAACAATATCAAACAACAAAACCTCTCACCATTCCGAAGAGGTGACAGATTCAGAAGAGTCCCCTCTGTGGGTCACAGCTCACTCAGGCTGTTCTCAGTGCCCTCTGTGGGTCACAGCCCAGCTCACTCAGGCTGTTCTCAGTCCCTCTGTGGGTCTCAGCCCAGCTCACTCAGGCTGTTCTCAGTCCCTCTGCGGGTCACAGCTCACTCAGGCTGTTCTCAGTGCCCTCTGTGGGTCACAGCCCAGCTCACTCAGGCTGTTCTCAGTCCCTCTGTGGCTCACAGCTCACTCAGGCTGTTCTCAGTGCCCTCTGTGGGTCACAGCCCAGCTCACTCAGGCTGTTCTCAGTCCCTCTGTGGGTCTCAGCCCAGCTCACTCAGGCTGTTCTCAGTCCCTCTGTGGGTCACAGCTCACTCAGGCTGTTCTCAGACCAGGCCTGGTGAGGCACAGGCATGAGCTCCCTGTCCTCCTCTGGGTTTTCAGTCCAGGAAAAACCCACAGTCCAGGGGACCCCTTTTCGCCTCAGGTAGCCAGCAAAACTAACTAAAAGCAAAGGAGAGCTGTCTCCTGCTGTCCACAGCAGACAGCACAGTCTATGTGAAGGATGTGGGGCAGCAAGTGCTGTCTCTGATAACAAACTCTGCACATCTTCTCTCCCCTTTTCATTCCTGAAACCAGTCTTAAAGTTACAGAACTTAATATTCAACACCAACAGAAAGAACAGACAAATTGGGAATACAAGCATCATAAAGTCAAGACAAGAGTGAGAGCAGCTGTATTTGTATACACCTTTGTAATATGTAAAATGGTGTAATTGCTTTGTATTTTCAGAAATAGGGATGAAGTATCTTAAAAACAGTCTTAAAACACCATGTGCACAAACATTTTGCAAGTATAATGTGTGGGTTTGCGCCTAGCTTTGTAATAACTGTTCAGAATAGATGATTTTGTGTTGCTATGCTATCAGCTTATATCTAGACAGTTCTCATGCTTGTCTGCTTTGTTCATTAATACAGAGTTCTTAGATTGCTTCTGATATTTTGATTTGCAAAAATTAAATAAACTAAATTTCAGGTACAAGACATGATTTTGAGCGTAGAATGTGTTTCATTGGCTTTTTTTTTTTTTAAACCATTCTGCTGATTCAACCAAGATCAAAAATGCATTTATTACTTATAGTATGGGCTTTACTTACTAACTTCTTGAAAGGAAAATGTAGAAACTCTGCAAGCATAATATTGCATTCAAACTAACACAAAGCTTTTAATCATGAAAACATTACTTGGTGTCTCTGCATTTAAACTATTCAAAATGCTTGCATATCAACTCCAAATGTGTAAAAAAGCTTTGAGTTTGTTGTATTAATAACTAGACAAGAATTTCTGCTAGTAATGCCTGTTGTCTTACAGCTTTTGAAGCTGGATTTTGTGGTGTTTTCCTGAATATCTTTTGTCAAGTAGCCTTTAAAAGACTAAATGTAAAAATACAGATTTTCAACATGAAGCCACTTGGCTGATTCCAAACTGTTAATCAGTAAAAGTGTATTTATATTACTTGGGGCTTGGGAATACTTAACCTTACATACTTCCAGGCATTATTTTTATTTGAAGAAAGAGTAGGACAGTCTGTCCAGTGTGACATGGTGACGTGGATTTAACTGGATAGGATATCTATTCAATTACAGAAAAAAAAACCACTGGGCAATCCAGAATGGTCTCTACCTTGTTTTGGGGTAGTGGCTTTTTAAAAGAATCTGTTTTAAAGACCACTGAAAACATGCTGTTGATGATTAATTGCATTCTGCCTCTGAAATATTAGCTTCTATGAAAGCCAGGGTACTGATGGGAAAGGAGCTTTCAAATATCTTATTTTTGAAGACATCTTTTTAACTCTGAGAAGTAAATTTTCTTCTGACTCATAAAAGCAAACAGGATTTTGAGGGCTGAACATGCACCTTTGCTTCATATTTTGCAAGTGGTTGCTGAGATGAGAGCATTGAGTAGGGTACTCGCTTTAAAGCCTTTCTGTAATCAGTATGCATAGACAAGTAATGAAAAGCAGGGACAAACTGGAGGGGTGAAGTGGAGGATTTTGCACTGGCATTCTTTCTTTTGTGCGTATGAACTGCTAAGACCATTGGACTGTCATAATGAACTCTTGTGTGTAAAATTTTGTGCCTCCTGTATAAAGGAGAATAAGTCAACTACTTCTGATATGAGGCAGTGAAATTGGTGACCCAGGATGTCCTTTCTAGTCCCATGTTCTCTGCTATGTTCTCTGTGATGGTGTAGAAACTCTCTTGTTAATAATTTGTAATAATCCAATCCATTGTAAAAACAAAATATCTCTTTCTAGATTTAAAGTAGTAATGTAGTGAAGCAGCTGGAAAGGAAACTCCATCAAATTTTAAGCAACACAGCAGATATCTGAAAGACTTATTCAAGAACAACAAATGGTGAGATTATACTATAATACTCTGTAGCCAAATATGGCCTTACTTCTGATTCCTGTCCATGAGTATGGTGTGTAACAGCCAAAAAAAACACTTCAATGTCTTAGATTGCTTTTTCTCTGCTCCTTTCTTGTGCTGAGGGAAGCTGAGTAAATGCCATTATCAGAGCCTTTTTTTTTTTCATTTTTCCATTAGGTCTTAACACCTGTCATTGAAATTGGAGGTGCATTATAGTTCTTTGCAGCAAGACTTGTAATTTGTAAGGCGTAAGAGATTTGACTCATTCCTGAATGGCTTTCATCTTTCCAAAATGCTGTTCTTGTGTCGTTCTAATGGTGATCCCAAAAGCCATCAACTGAGGTTGTAAAAGGATACATCCTGAATGGAATACTTTTCTTCTTCTACATGCAAAGCAATACATTATTTATTTGCATGGAGACTTAAGGCATCATGACTCTGTCCCCAGAAAGAAGCTTTTCCTCTGTGCCTGTGTTTACCTGTAATAGAAAGTGGGGATTCTTGCCAGCTTCTGCAAGAGTGACACAGGACTCAAAAAAGTTTAAAAAAAAACCAAACCAAACCAAACAAACAACAACAACAAAAAAAAAACCAAACAAAAAACCAAAACAGAACAGAAAGCTCCAAGCCAGAGCATGCCTGTTCCCCTCTGCCCTTCCTCAAGAAACTCCAAAGTCTCAATCCATTGCAATTTCTTTTATAGTGTCACAGTTTCCTTTAGATCTTTGCAATAATCTAAATTTAAAAAAGAAGGGATGGAGGAAGCCAGTACCCAATCTTCTGATTCTGCAGTTTCCTATGCTCTCAGATTCTGAATGCTTTCCTTGGGAACACTGTGGGCTGTCTGAATCTTAAAAAGGCAGCAAAACTGATGTCTCTAAATTGATGTTTAATCAACTTGAAAACCTTGGCTCAATACATATGAAACATATGTTTAAAATTAATGCATATCAATGAAAGATATTCTGGTCATTTTGGAAAAAAGGCAAGAAAAATTCAAAGACATCCTGAAGCATTAATAAGCATAATGTTGATCTACCTAATAAAGGTGGAAGATCTGAAGATTCTGAAATGCTTAAAACTGCATTTTAATATGGAAGAGGTATTTTTACTCAGTTATTTTTTGGTGATAAACTCCTTGGAATTTGAAAAGGAAATACAGAACAAAGGATATACAAAAATGTGCTGCAGGAGGGTGAATTTATACATGTTGTAGTGCTTAAATATAAATTTTACTCACATCCATGTGAGTGTGATAAGGCACAGATGAAAGGAGTTATATTTAGAGATCAGAACAAGAGTTTATGATGAGGTTTTAAGAACTTATTGTCCCTTTACTGTCTCCAGTTAAATGGTTTTGTTCCTCAGCTAACACTCACAGCTATTACCTGTTGCCAGGTCCAGAAGAGTGAAGCTGCATAACCAGCTGCTGAAGACTGCTTAAATGTTCTACTCTGCTTTGTAATAGGGTTTAATTAAATGTTGTTTAGCTGAGGGAAAGGAAGAGAAAAAAGCAATTAAACATGCTTAAGTATTCCTGTTTCAGTTGTAAGTCTTATTAAGCACTGTTGCTTCTAGATCTGATTGAGGATGAATATTTGTTCTTTAAGTTTGAGGATTCAAGAAAAAGGTCACATATGAATGTTGAGTGACTTCATACAGAACTATTATGTTTCTGGGGAATAAAGCAAATATTTCATTACCCCTTCCTCTGTTGTAGGCAAAATATTAAAGTTTAATTATGACCACTGCCGAAAAGAGACAGAGAGGTTTTATCTTTCTTCTCTTCTACTTCCTTTCCTGTGTCCATCCAGTGGTTTGTTGGGGAGTGTGAGAGCAGCACCCAAGGGGAGCTGGATGCTATACTAACTTCAGGCATACTTGCACAGAAGGGATCTTGGAGCAGGGAGGTTTGGCAAAGTTACTTTAATTTCTAGGTGTTGAATAGACTAATTTCCTCAGAGTATGCAGGAGGAAAGCTGGGAGAAGAAAAATGTTCTGTGGAAAGCAGTTCTGAACACGTTTGCTAGTCTTTTTAATGAGTGATTGTATGATGGAAAGCATGGGGTGGAATTCTGCACTTTCAATGATACTGCAGTAAATCTGTGGTGATAAAGCTTGAAAATGCTGTGGTGGGAGAAGTGGGTTAAAGTAGTAGCTGTGGAAGAGATGAAGGATGCTTATTAGCTTGGTCAGATTTCTGTATTCTCCAGAAATAGATGCTACTGTTTAAAGCCTTTCATAATTGCACATGTATGCAATGAAGCAGTGTTTGTTCTTAATTCTAGGCTTGTTTTAGCTTGAAGACAAAAGCAGCAAATACATGTAATACAAGAGAAGGCAGTAATGAAAAGGGAAAGGTTATTGGTTTTGAAACCAAACTGCTACTACTCAGGGTGGTACCACTCAGGGTAGCAAGGTTTGTAGTATGTGAGGGATGACTAAAAGATTAGACATATGTAGAATGGACTGACAAACTTGGAGGAGGAGAAAAGGGAAGCAAATGCATTGCTTCCTTTAATTAGACAATAATTTTGTAACTGCTTGATTTCAATTTGGTTACAATGATATTTTAAAAAATCTAATTAGAAGAAATGTGATGGTCAAGAAATGCAATATAACCAGGGATCTTTATTTAAATTCTAAAGCTGATGTTGAAAGGTGCCTGTGTGCACATAATTTTTATTGTAAATTATATTCTAGTACAAGTGTTAATGAACTAGCATACTGTCCCTTACTGAAGAGTCAGCAGGTGTGGTTCTCTCTGCACTGCTCAAGAAGCTAAATGCCATCTACTTTGTTCACCCTGGTGAGCAATTAGCTTAGGAAAAATGAGTCATCCTTCTAATGTGGACCATTTGGATAACTTAGTGGAGTTTCTCAGTCAGCTGTCCTGGTAAAATAAGGATACAGAGAGAGTCTATAAACCAGTTTTGCTGTGATGGCTATCATCTCAGAAACTGGACACTGTTGCATAAAGGGTTAAAAATCATTTACTTGACCCTTGGAAGAGTCTGTGGCAGATCTGCTCACTGAATGCAGAGTTTAATGGTTTCAATAAGTTACCTGTAGCATTGTCCTGTTATGTAATCACAACCCCATGCCACTTTGACCAAGTAGCTGCTATCATTGGGCTGCCTCTGTGAGTTAATAACACCACAATTGTCAGCTGGGGGCTTCTTGCCCAAGAAATACCTTCCCCTTCCCCCTATGCAGTGGCTGCAGATCCATGCTACTTCGCTTAAGTAGGTGAGCTTTGGAACCAGACCAAAATCCAAAAACATATTCTTAATCATTGTTTAATCTTGTCCTGGTCAGCCCTTTCATTGGCCTGTGTTGCCATGTAGCAGGATGAGAGTGTCTGTAGCAGGAAAGGAGATGCTGTGAATGTGTGGTGAAGATAGATCAACCTGCTCTCCAACACTCCTGAATCTACTTAGGAAGCTTATGAAACTTTATGGGAGTTAATAACTTAGTTTGGGGTTGAAGTCCTTGAAAGTCTTCCAATACCTGGCCTTTCTGATCTGTATTTCTTAACCACAGAAAATCTGGTATTAACTTGAATGTAATGAGAGTAGATTTGAACTACATCTTCAAATTTAGTTTTGTGCAAATTATAGTTAAATAGAGATTTTTTTTTTAATTTATTAGTCAAAACAACCAACTAGATAACTCATAATCCTTAAACATGCATACCAGCTTGCCAGGATGACTGGAGTGGCTGTTTAAATATTTTGCTGTTGACTACAGCTCTTTTGGAGATGGTTTGTCAATGGCTTATTTGATTGCTGGGTGACTACACATGCCAGACAAAATCCAATCTTTTTTTTTTTTTTTTGCCCCTTGAATGCATTTCTGAATTTGGAAGCCAGTGAAAAATGATCTACCTGTAAGTAAACATTCTGCTACCAGGGAAGGAGGTAAGAAAGAGCATGTTGTTAGCCCTAAGGAATCTTTCTTTAGCAGGAGGTAATGGGACTGGTGCTCCAAGCCAAGATGAATTACTTGTGCAGCTTGTAATTTATTGAACCCTGTGGTCTTCCAGAATGATCCAAATTGGAATTGCATCATGAATGTATTTGACACCTATTTTTCTCTGGAAGCTGTAGCACACCTTAATGTTTTCACCAATGAGTTTTTCTTCCGAGTTACAAATCCCTGTTCTGTGAGCAGTCAGAGACTAATGTAAATACCAGTCTCCCTTTCACATTTACAACGATATTGACATATAACTCAGGAGGCAGTGAAATTCTTTAGTAGGAGAATCTCATTATGCAAGGGAATTCTCGTCTTCCTGGACCACACAGCAGAAGCTGATATTGCTATTTCATGTGAGGCAATTATATCATGTTACATGGTACAGTGACTGAAATTTTCTTCTGAAATGATCAAATTAGATTTTACTGTCAAGGTATTGAGCCTGCTTATTTTCTTCTGGTAAAAGCCATCATTAGTTCATAAAATGCATTCTTGAATGTAACATAAACTAAAGTTAGCTAATTTTCCTTTGAAGGCAGTGAGTCTGGCAGCACTGCATCTTTTAAGACCTTTCAGAAGGCTGTGGAAGTAAAAAACAAAGCATGTTTTTTTAGTTTTCTATTTCATTAGTTAAATGTAGATAATTTGCTATGCCATGTGATACATCTAATTGATCACTGGGTGGTGTCAAGAGGTGGTCCCCTGTTCTGTGGGAATCCCAGATCAGGTTTGAATCACAGTAAACCACAGGAGATCAGACTCTCAACTCCTGTGTGAATCACTTCAGTACACAGCTGCTTTTCAGATTTCTATATTTTTGCCTAAAAATCAATCCATTTGTTCTCGCCTGTAAAAGTGTTTTCCATGTGTCTGAATAGGAGGGTTCTTCTAAAATTGATTTCCAGCTGCTATTGAATGTGAGATTTGCGCTTTTTTTTATAACTGCAAGGACACAGCTGCAGTTCTTGCTTGTTGAGATTTGTGACTCTCTAGTGAAATTTCTGGTGCTCACAATCCATTCTTTATACCAGTGAGGGGATTGCCAGCAGAAGCTTGCTGCCTGTCTCAGAAATATCCATCCTAAAATGATTAACAGTATTTCTGAGGCAATTAATAGGGGAAGGAAATTATGTTAATGATTTAATTTTTTTTTTCCTTTTTCTCTGTTGAAAGAGACACTAGTAAGTAAATGAAAGTGAAAAATAATTTGTGAGCTCAGGGAGTGGAAAGAAAATAAAGGTGAAGGGGCTAAGATGAGATGCTGCTTCTTATTTACCTGATCATTTAGGAAGTAGGTGTGATGTCAGAGTGAGTGTGTCCTTGCTGAAATTTTGAAAGTCTAGCATTTCATTGGGGATACTTTGATTGTATGGATTTTCCTAAAATACTTGCAAATTGGCAACTTCACAGTTCAACATGTCATTGGAAAGTAACTTTGTAAAGCAGTTTAGCTTAGATATAGTTACAACTGAGCCAGTTGCTTTTTATGTGTTCTATTTTTTTTTTTTTAAGGAAACTCCTGAGAGTGAATTTTAGGAATTAAATATTTTTATAAGACTTCCTAATGGAGAGACTATTTACAAGAACATGCAGTGACAGGATAAGGGGAATTGGGCTCAAACTGTGAGAGAGTAGGTTTAGATTGGATATTAGGATGAAACTCTTCATCTGTGAGGCTGGTGAGGCACTGAAACAGGTTGCCCAGAGCTGTGGATGCTCCAACCCTGGGGAAGGGTTCAAAGCCAGGTTGGCTGGAGCCCTGGTCATCCTGATCTAGTGAGAAGGGTCCCTGTCTATGGCAGAGAAGTTGGAACTGGATGTTGTTTAAGGTCCATTCAAGCCCAAACCATTCTATGATTCTATACTTAGTTATTTTTTAAGTCTTTTCACTATGCACAAAATGAATTCTAAGGCAAAATCCTCATGTAACCTCTGGAATGTAAGGAACTTAGACCTGTATTTGAGTTCAAGTAGTGAAAACTACACAGAAAAGCTCACTTGTGAGAAATGCTTCTTATTCTATTAAGCATCCTGTGGCCATTTACAAAGTGCTTAAAGGGTTTTCAAAAAAACCACTTCCCATTAATCTTGCCAGAAACTCTTGTGCAGTATTACTCAGGGAGTTTAAACTGAGCCAATATCGTGGTGCATACAAATTTAAAATAAAGGCCACCCAGAGGTGATAATTGAATTAAAGTAACAACATGAAGTCCAGTTCTTCCTGTAGATTTGCTGGTTGCATGACCAGCTAAGAAAGTAATGGAAAAAAGGAATGTAGAAGTGTCTCTTTGAGTCAGTCTGTTTGCCAATAAATGTCTGTGACCATGCAACAGTGCATGTGTTTCTTTACCAGCAGAGATTTATATCTATTTTAATACAATATTCTAGGCTGCAATCTCTATTTTAAGGATTTCTTTGTTGGGCCAGAGATGAAATGTCTCTAGCCTTCATGTTCTATTTCCAGTGGGATGTCCAGCATCAGTACCCAGGGAAAAAAATAAAAGGATAAATGTGTAGTGAAGCTTTTCAGAATAAGATTCCTGGGTCTGATGATCTAGCCCCTCAAGGATGGGTGGCTTGAACCATGGATGTCATGGTGTTTAATTTGCTTTCAAATACATGAGAGTTTCCAGATCATTTCTTGATACCACTTCTGGAACCATGTAAGCCTCAGCAGCAAGGTTTAAAGATTTTATTAATTGTGTATTTCCTTTTGTCTTCATGGAAACTTAAGATCTACAATAATAAATCAAAACCTAAAATTGCTGTGTATCACATGAACAAGACATGAAAGAAGAACGTGGTAGGTAGTATCTACCACACAGGATTAGGAAAAAAGGGTTTTCTAATGTTAGTCTCTAGGTTACACAGTAATAATGAAGACTAAGCTCATGGATCACTAGCAATCTGTAAATGCTGCCATCTGTAAGTTTTAAAATTGAAATAAATATAAGCATGAGGTGGCAAAGGCTCAATGCAAAGTACCGCAAATGCTATTAGTATTCAAGTTTTTGAAGGGATCAGCTGGTTTAAAAGGTGGCTCTTTCTTCCTTTTCTCCAAAAGGAAATTTTTGGAAGGTACAAGAAGAGTAAAGATGAAATGATGATCTGAGGAAAAAATATAATTGAGGAATCGAGAAGAGAGAGTTCTTTTAGTGCCATAAAACTCATTTGTTCTACTTAGAGCCTTTCCTGCCTGTGAGGATGTGCAGTTCCTTGCTGTCTGTCTTTTACAACCTCTTTCTATGGAGAATGAAGTGAGAATGGTTTCCCCTGCTTAAGTATGAATTATAGACTGATACAGAAATGAGGGTCTCTAGGTGACTTCCTTAGTCTGAGCTCACTAATTTGCAATTCTTTAACTTTATGGAGTAGTGACTTAAAAAGATTACAAAAAGAAGTCTTTCCAAGTTAGGAAAGGAGAGAGAGAGTATTCTGATTTTAGAAGGTGGGAATTGTTCAGTAAATTTAGTGCAAGGGAATATACCAAAAGCTTATTTTTGGAGTCTCTTTAGATTCTGATTTTTAGAGTGTCTCATGGAGGAAAAGTTATTAGAATGGGCATTCTGTTGTAGCTCCCTTGAGCGTGCTAAAAATTCTTCAGGTATTGCAAGAAAGCAATACAGAAAATATGATTTTAAAATAGAAAATGTCTAGTATTTACAAGCATCTCTGTGCGGATTAAAGTACCCTTGGTATTCCTGGTGGGATTTTCAGATATGGGGATACATACTTATAATTCAGAAATGTTTCTCAGAAATTTTGACAACCATCTTCAGTCTTGATATTTACTGTGCGTGTGTGTGTGTGTATGTGTATTCCACTGCCTTTGTTTTTTGATTGAACTTCAGGGTCTTTGGATTTATTTTATATTTTTTTTACACTGCTTATATCACTGAGCCAGAAGGTCTGAGAAACTAATTGTTAGGTTAGCAAATGAATGGTGCAGCACAGTGTAAAAGGAGATGGGTGAACAACTGCTCTCTTGTTTGAAGCACTCTTGCTGCTGGACAAGGGCAAAACTTTTTGGTTCATGGTCATGATGTCAATTTTGGTTATCTAGGTATGTTTCACTTTCCATCTGAGAAAGGAAAACACCTAAAATGGCTTGTGTCCACTGTTTTGGAAAGGCATGTTTAAGTGAGGAAATGAACTTTTATTTTCTTGAGTCCTGTTGTCTGAACTGCAGCCCTTGAGATAGGGGATCTGCTGAGAAGTGCAGTAGACCTGTTTACGGTGTGTTTAGATTAACACTTAGAGAAATCTTTATGGAATTAGATTTAAAATGACAACTCAAAATACCTTGTAAGGGAAGTTGCAAGTATTTTTTAATTTCTAGTTTGAAACCCACTCTCTCTCTATATATATAACTGATAAATATAAACATTACATATATATATATATTTATATACATATGAACACACATACACATATAAAATGCAATGTTATTTTTGTGGTGGTCTTGCAAATCTTCAGCACACAGTCCCTGATGAAATATCAACCTGACCCCAATTTATGTCAACTAGCTGGAATCCAACATTTGGATCTCTACTTCTCACTTTTATGAGACCTTTGTTACCTTCAAACATCTTTGGTTCCACTCTGCAAAAAAAAGCCAAACTAATCAGGGAGAATCTGGAGTGCCTGTGGCTTTGATTGGTAAGAAAAAACTTGAGCTGAAGGCTAAAGTAAAGTTGGTAATAGGAAGAAAAAAACCACTTTTATTCTTTTTTTCTTGGTTGTAAAATTTTATTACCTGTTTGTGAAAGAGGAGGGGGGGGAAACCCACTCTGTAGTTGCTTTTTGTGTAAGGCATCTGCCATCAGTTCTGAGTTTCCCTTTTAGAAATTTTGGACAATGAATGTGCTGATAATAACTTGTTTAATAATTAATAAAAATGCAAATACTTTCAAGTGTAATGTCACACATTCAACTCTCCAGAACTAATATGTTCAATTGGATCTTATTTTGAAGAATGCCATAGCACCAAGTAGCATAGCAACAGCCTTGTTTAAAGAGATGCCCAGTGAATATATGCATAAGATGTTTCTTGTGTTCTGTCTTCCAGTCCCTCCTTTATTCTTGTCTCTCTTTCTTGGTTTCAGTTGTCAGTGATTTTTTTTCTTTGTCTTCTCAGTATATATTCTCTGCCCAATTCAATCTTTCCCAGTCTGCTTAATTTTTTTTCTCTTTATTCTATCTTTATTTTTATTTATATGTGATTAGGTGAACAGAGCTCAAGGAGGCTGGGCAATAGTAGAGCCACTTGAATGCACCTTTCATGGTATGTCTAAGTCCACGCTCACAGTAGGAGAAGGAGATGGAAAACTGCATTATTTTGTTTCCTGTAATTCACCTTGCTGAGTTGTTCAGGTTGTTCCTGATTTCTAGGTGGAGAGAGCTGTACTGCTGTATTTACATACAATAAAATTGACAGAAGTAGGTCTCTCACTGAGAGGATAGGAAAGGCATAAGGAGAGGAGTGGCTAAGGAGAAGCCTTGCTTAATGTGACAAAAACCTTGTGGACCTAGTCTTGCATGGATGAGCAATGATGATATGGTTAGTGGTGCTGAATTGTAACTTGAGGAAGAGACATTAAGGTGGTTGGAATATCTTGGTGTTTCCTAGGATACAAGGTGATGTTCAGCTGCACAATGACAATGACCTGTTGGGCAATCTTTGTTCATTCTTGTATTTTAACCTTGCCTTTTTATTGTACTCCTTTTCTTTTCACACTGCTGCAGGTTAAACACAAATAAGGTTTTGAAAGGAATTTAACTGAACACCACCTGCATGCATCACCTACCTAGTGCATTCAGCCTTTTGAATTTTCTTCTTAATCTGAGATTTGGTTTGCCTGGGCTCATCCTGCTTGCATATGCATCCTAAATGACTTTGATTCTCAGTTGTTCTCCCAGTGTTTGATGGCTTCATGTTTTGATGGAATTTTGTTTCATAATTCACTACTGCAATTAATTGCTAATCTTTGGGTATATTAACACAAAATTGCTCTTTAAATGAACGTGAGCCAGCCATTCTGTGTGGTAAAGAATGATGCAGAAATGCAAAGGTGTGTGAAGCCCCATGCTTGGCCAGTGCCAGGTGAGCACTGTGCTGGACTGAGAGAACCTGCAGCTCATTTTGTGAGGTGTTTGTACAGTTTTAAATGATGTTGTATTGCGTTATGTGGCTCATGCTGCTGCAGTTTCCTCTTCAACACAGTTTTCTGTGTTTTCAGCAGTCAGGCCAGTTTGCTGCTCCTTATTTACATGTGTTTTGCTCTCCAATTTATGTTCTTAAAAATGGGTGATTTCTTTTTGCTCCTAACTGACCCTTTTAGAAGTTGCAATGCAGATTTAATGGAGGAAAGCAGTTGGTTTCTGGAGATACACATTTTTATGGAGTAGAGCCATGTAGTACATGGATATCATCACTTGATGTTTGAAAAATAGGTATTTGGAGCTATTTAACAAGGTTTCATTCTTAAAGAAGAATCTGATGGATTCTTTGTGTTATGAATGCTATATGGAAAATTCTGCTCAGTGGCTATTCAGGGAAAATTGGTGTTACTAATATGTATGGGGATGCATCAGGTCAAATGGAAAATTTGAAATTATTGTCTAAGGTTAATTGAGTATTCAGTGAAGTTTTTTAAGTGGCACTGAAAATATTATTAGATTTTTTAAAAATATTTTTCAGGAATTACACAGTCAGTCTGAAAACATCAGTCTTTTTGATATGGTTTTTATTGACAAAAACAGTGTGGAAAAAACTGAAATGAACTTGCAAAATGTTTTATCATCAAATATGTTTATGCTTTCAAAAAGATTTTGGATAACAATTCTAAAATTTTTATGTAATATTACAAATACAATTACATCTGTTGCACTCCACATGATGATAAAACTGTAGGGGTTCTTTTCAGTTGGATGCTAAATTTTGTCTTTTATTTAGCAGTAAAAATGTTTTGTAAATAAACAGAAATGCTGGAAGGTGGATTTTTTCTTCTTCATGCATGCAGATGTGCCAGGAACATTTATAACTGGAAGTTACAGGAATGGGAAGAGAATTTAGCTTTGTTTCTTTCACTGACTGTTTAGAAATCAGTCTTTGTATTATTCCTCCAATGTTGGAGGTTGGAGGGTATCCTAAAATATGGCAACTGTTAGAGCATAACTGCTATATATGTTACTTCTCTCAGCTCTGGGAAGACCATAATATCCAGTAGGTGCCTTAATATACACTTACCTGAACCTGAAGGGTAAGAAACAAAGAACAAAATTATGGTAATTAACAGGAAATTAACAATCTTGCCTTCACATTCTTCATTTTTCTTATACTTGATCCCAGTGTTCCCAGAGCCCTGTTATGTTTCTATGATTCATTTAAAATTCCCAGAGCCAGTGTGAAAGAGCTAGTGATACTCTTTTGCAGTAATAGAGCAAAAGGAAGAAAAATACATCTCTAGTGTGTTTTTGTTTATGTGGGTGTGTAAATGGTGGAAGTTGTTCAAGCCTACTTGTGCTTTCTCTAGAAAAATGGTTGATTACAGCATGCCATGGCAGAGAAATGTGGTAGAACTGCTGGATTCCTGTCACTGTCACTCAAGTTCACGAGGTGCTCTTGGAAATACTTCCTTCCAATGCTCCCTGCCATATAAACTTGGCTGCAGTGATTGCTTCACTTCCCCTTGATCTCCTGCTGCTGCCCCCCTTATTTTACTATCTAGGAATTCTTATCAGGCTTGGGGAATAAAGTACTCTGATATATGAGAGTGCATAGTATTTGTCAGTCTTTTCACACAGGATAGATAAAATATGATGCTGTAATGCTGTTGAGGAAATTGGATGGGCTTTTTACAGAAATGTGTCTCAAAAGTAATTTGTCATCTTCCTTATGTTTTATACTATTAAACCAGCTGAACAGAATTCTGTGCAGGATGAAGGGGTAGGGCATTAGAGACAAGCCCGTGCCAGCATTATTCTAAATGGGTTGAGTGCTCCAGTCCAAGAACAAGAGTTTTATCAGTAGAACCGATGAATGCAGCTGCCCATTTAAAAATATTAAGGTGCAATATAATTAAGAATTTTATTATTATTTTTTCTGAGTACAAGTACATAATTCTGTGAAACAGTGGTCTGTAACTGGCGATTTTGAAACTCTTGAAATGAAGGGCTTTTACATTTTGCAGACTTCAATGTCCTTCAGAAGGGGCATTTTTCTCAAGGGTAATCTGAGACATAATTATGTATTTGTATCTACAACCTAACATCTTTTGCCTACTGACTGTTTTCTTATAGCTGATAAGGTAACTAAAGGCATTAAGATTTTCAGGGTGAACACAAAGCACAACTGATCTGATCAAACAGCAGCTTTTCCTAGGCTTTCATACCTGTTCTCGTTATTAGTGCTTAACAGTACCTAAAACCCCAAAACCTGAGGTTCAGGCTGTGTTCAACAAAATGCAAGAGAACTGAGGAAGCTTGCACTTGTTATCCCACCTTGTCCTTAGTCCCCAGCTAGCACTCCTTGCAATTTTTGGTGCGTTCATAAATGGTATTTTGCATTAACTTACTTATCGTGCATGTTGTTGTAAGGCTTAATTTACTTCAGTGCTAAGAATTGGTTGGGTAAGACTTGATTGGGTCTTTTTAATTTTTTCTGCAAGAATTTTAAGTTCTCCAGCAACAGAGAATGAGGTATTAAATAATTTTTAAGTTGACGATAGATCTTAAAGACTTTTAAGAGATTCATGTTGCCCTCATGATGATGAGCATTCTAATTTTTTCGTCATATGCATGTATATATGTATTGGTTTTTATATGTGCTAACTTGACTGATTGAAAAGTTTGCATGTTGATAGTGCACTCAAAAATTCCTCTCCAAGTAGGTTATCCAGTAAAGTTAACTTGCAAATAAATTCAAGCAATATGGCAATTTTTATTGCTAGGAAGAAATTTCTATGGGAGTTGCACTGTTACACTTAAGTAAAAGCAGGGGTGGAAAAAAGCCAGGAGAGAGTGAATAAGTAATCAATCTAATTTTATGATGGTTTGGATTGGAAGAAACTTTAAAGATCACCCAAGTCCAACTCCCCTGCCATGGGAAGGGATGCCTTCCATTCATCTGGATTGCTCAACCTGGTCTTGAACACCTCCAGGAATGGAGCATCCATGTCTCTGGACAAACAGAACTAGAGCCTTACTACTTTAGTAGTAAATAATTTATTGCTAATATGCAATTTAAACATACTCCCTTTCAATTTAAAGCCATTCCCCATTGTCCTATCAATACATACTTTTGTAAAAAATCCTTTTTCATCTTTTTTGTAGGCCTTGTTTAGGTACAGGAAGGATGCAATGAGGTCTCCCCAAAGACTTCTTTTCTCCATGTTGAAAAAACTTCAACTCTCTCAGCCTTTCCTCATAGGAGAGGTGCTCCAGCCCTCTGATCTTTTTGGTGGCCTGCTTCCGACTCACACCAAGGTTCATGTCCTTCTTGTTTTGGGGGCTCCAGAGCTGGATGCAGTATTCCAGGCAAAATCTTTTTTTAAAATCCATTTTATATTCCCTGTGTAGTCCTCCTTGTAGAAAGTTTTGGAGAGGATCTGGTTCTTGGAAGACTCCTAACCTGAAACAGAATGAAATACATGAGCTTTCAACCTTACTGTGGGCAGGTTTTTCTGTCTGCATACAGAGATACAAGGGAACAGGAAAAATCCCTGAAGCCATGAAAATAGATGGAGACTTCTGTATCCTCTGTAATCTCCTGTTTCCAACACAAAAGGCAAATTTCCTTGGCCACCTAACAACATTACAGCATTGTTTCTCAGCATTGGGAAGACTTGTCATGGTGAAGGATTTCTGATTGCAGAATCAAGAGTTCTGTTTCTCCTAAAAAGCAGCAGTGGTACTGGGAGGTCAGCCAGTCCAAACTTCTGCTTGAAGCAAGTTCAACTAAATCAGGCCAACCTGTAGGTCAGTGTGATAAGCAGAGAACTTGAGAGTTAACCCCAGCCTGTTGCTTAAGTTTGCAATTGCATCTTCTCTGAAAATATTTTTTTTTCTTTAGTTATTTAATCTAAATCGTCTTTCCTTTTACATTGCATATTCAAAGCTTATATTAGTAAATTCAAGGTAAAATTGTTTGACATGCACTCTTCAAAAATACTTCTGTAACTTTGCAACAGAGTAATCTTGTGCATGTATACTGAATGCATAATTATCTCTAGTCCAAACTAAGGGAATATTGTGTGGTTTTTCACCTCTAAATGTGATCTGGAAATAGATTGATCCTCTGTGCAGCCCAAGCTGTTCAATATTATCATAAAGTTTCTTTTTCTGCCATTAAATAGTTCCAAATGCTAAAAGTCTGGCAGCTCTTGGGTTTTTCTTCTTATGTAAAGGTAAATCAGTTAAGGCTGTTCTGAGAATATCTACTAAAAGTAGTAAATGAATCATTTAGAGCTGTGCTTAATTTAGATTCAAATTTTTGTGGATTCACTTATTTTGAAAAAAGAATTATAGGTAATACTGTGTTTGTTCCAAACTTGCTAAATTATACTTAAAAATTACTAAAAGTGGCTCAAGGTGTCAATGCTGCAAGCCAACTCTATTTTTCTTTTTGCTAGACTAAATAATGGGCTTTTCCAAATCACAGTAGGAAAAAAAATAAGAGAGAAACAATACCTTTCCCTGTACTTAACATATGCACACTCATAATCTGAATATAAGTTGACATTATTGGAAATTGCAAAGTTTACCTGTGGGGAATATTTATGATTCATTAGCTTTCAAATTTGCTGGGAAGGCAAAGAACAATTTGCCTGGAGTTCTTCACACAAGAGGCAGAAATCACAAGTGGTCCTTGACTTCTTCAGTGTCCTCCTTGCTGTTGGTAGTGATGCCTTAAGATTTCAGCTTTTATATTTTTCAAATCCTATACTGCACTAGTGCATAGCTCCGAACTCCATATAAAGTGATAGCTACTGTCTTCACATTTTGGTTAGACAAAGCAATCCCTCTGGGCCTGTGATCCAAAGACACACCACAGCCTCAGGCCCTGAAAATTATAAACAAGTGAATTGGAGGGTAGCAAGCTGGGGGAATATGACTTCATTACCTGAAGCTGTAATTGAAGAATTAACCCCAATATGCAGATAGACCAAATTTATATCTGTTGGAAAAACTTGTGATCATTGTCCATCTTGGGCGTGGCCTCTGCGAGGCTTTTACACTGTATCTATTGAAGGCCTTTAAAAAATACCCACTTTATTCTCTTACCTCTGTCTAGCCTCTCTTCTGGGTAGCCACTCCAAGGCATCAGCAGGATGTGATCCAGCTGCAGTGCACTGGTCCTACTCAAACATGGTGGTGAATACAATCTGTGACTAGAAGACAGCTCACATCAGCTCTCAATGCAGTGCTCATCATTCACCACTGCAGCACTTAGAGAGCCAGGGTAGCAATCTTCCATTTCTTCTAGCATTAATCCATATTCTTTCAAGAGTGATCCTTGAAGACAGGCATTTGAATACTTCCTTAATTAGCATCTGACTGAAACATTGACAAGTCTGGTTTTTTTGCATTCTTCTTAAAGAGCTGTTTGATGATGTGTTTATACAGTCTCTAATTGTAGAATTTGTTCATATAAAGCATCTGTAAAATTTCCTTTGGAAAACGGGATTTGATTAACAATGACTCAAGGTCTGGCATCAGAAAGCTAAGTAGGATTTACCTTTTCATTAAGAGAGTTGGAAGAACGTTACAAAGCAGGTTCCCACAGTGCCTGTCCATCCCATCTGGCTATAGCCCTTGTCCTCTAATCCTTCACTTTGATAAATGCTCAAAGTCACCTGGTCTCTGCATGTTTCACTCAAAATGATTATAGTAAGTCTCACTGTATAAACCTGTTTGCTTGTAAATCTGTCTGATGCTGCTCTCAGCTCAATTGAAGTCAGGAGAAGTTATCACTGGGAACAGGGCACTCTGTGTGGAATGAGGCCTTAGCCTGGGAGGGGATCCCTATTAAAACTCTGGCTGCATTTTGTGCGTGATATTAATTACTGATAGGCTGTAGGACACTAGTGCAGAACAGGTGTGGAAAATTAAATAGCAACTAAACCTATGCCATTCAAAAGGAAGGACTTGGAAATTTCCCTTGGACTAGGAGTTAAAAAGTGTTTACCTTTGCATATTTGCAGTGCTGTACTCTGACCTCCTGGCTCTATTTCTTCATGCTGGGTGAAAGTCGGAAAGAAAGTGGTTATTATTTCAGCTGTAGTTATCTGGTTACTAAAAAGCCATTATAAAAAGCCATTTTTTCTAGTGCAAGACTAATATTTGCTTATTGTTCTTCTGTCTGCATCCTGACACAGGTTTATTGTGCCTTGGGGCAAGTCATCAACCTGCCCTTAATTTCTATTCCTATACTTGCACAGTAGAAACAACACTCTCATTCTCAAAAATCAGTTTATTTGGCTAGGCTTTTGAAGTGGCACACTGTAATTGATGCAGGCGTTAATACGTGTTGCAGAGATGCATACAAATTATGCTGCACCAGAGTGTTTCAAATGTGAGCCACTGACCTGTAATGCCATATAGGAACTTCCAGGCTGGTTTTGTAATGATCCAAAATAGAGATGGGAGAGAAAAGCAAACAGGGCTCCCTGCTTTTGTTCAGCTGTTACTATTTTGCTGTGTTATTTAAGCCTTCTGTGCATCATAAGAGTAATGAATGTATTCCCAAATCCACAAAGTTTTTATTAAAACTTCTGCATGAAGCCACGTTGTGCCTAACCCTGTTTAGAAACAGCTCAATAATGCATTGCCCCTTATAGAGAATATTGGAGAACTTCTATTGCCAAAGACACAATTGTAACTGACAATATTAGGGATCTAAAATCGCCTCATGTATTGGGAGAATCTTGAGTGTCAAACTGGTTACAGGAGTGTAACCTCTTCACAGAAATGGGCAAGAATGAAAAGGCACTTGATCTAGATATAATGTCCTTAGCACTTGGTGTTTCTTTGAAATACTGGAGACTCTAGTCCATTAATTTCTGGAAAGGTGTGATGAAATTTAACAGGGTGTGCTGGTTGCACATGCAAGGGGGGGTGGGGGGTGGATTCGCCTGAGGGAAGGCACCGCGCTGGGGAACAGGAGGGGCTGTCCCGTCTCTAGGGGCTTCCCCTGTGAGCTGCAGGGACCAATTGGAGAGCTGGTTGGTGATGGACAGCTCGGGAAGCCAATTAAAGTTATTTCGCTTTCACAAATCACATTGAATTAAGCTAACTTGCTCTCTTTCGGCTTCCGGCTCCCGGGAGGTGAGGTGGCTCTGGCTGGGGCCGCTGGACTGGCTCAGGGCTCGGCCTCTGCCTCAGGCCCGGCACCCCCGGCCCCGGCACTGGCTCTGCGGGGAGCCTCTGGCCCAGCCGCGGCTCGGCCTCGGTCATGGCACTGGTGGCCTCAGCTCGGCTCAGCTCGGCTCGGCTCTGTTCCTCTCTCCATGTGGCATGGCCGAGTGGGGAGATGGGGCAGCGACCAAAGGCTCTCCCTTCCCCCCACCACGTTCTGAGAAGAGAGGCCCCAGATAATCTGCGTGGCACAGAGTTTTTCCAGCAATGGCCTGGCCCAGCTTCTTCACGATCTGGATGCAATTTTAACTCTTTTTGTGCCTGGATAAGATTCTTGATCTCCCGAGCCCCCCTGTATGAGAAGTAATAAAGCATGGAGTCTACAAAAGTCAGCGGAATGAAGATAAAGTTCCTGATGGGAAGAGATTGAAAAGATGCACCTGATGAGTAGCTGAAAACGTTTTTTGTGGGGCTATAAGGGGAATGTGACTACACGAAAATTCCTTTAAACTGTGAAATATACTTGGGGAGGTTTGGATGCTTGAGATGAAGATTTTTTGCCTCAGGGAAATGGAGCTCTCTGTTTTGGGACTGGAAATATGGATAGAGACATTTAATAGGAAAAGAGATGAAGAGAATTTTGTTTTTCAGCAGCTTGCCTTTCAAAGTGGTACCCCATGTGTGCACCATAACTCATAGCACAGCTCTGGAAGGACTGTGGAGATGGGAGGAAAGTCATAATCTGCAATATTTCCCGGGCGGACGTAGATTTTGAAGGCGAAGACATCCCCTAAGCCTAAACCAAAAAAGGAGCTTTTCTCTCTCAAGTGAACTGAAATGATTATTTAAGTAGATAACTGACTGAAGTGTTCTCTGTATGTTGTTGTTAAGGAATGCGGAATGAAGAGAGGAGGGAACAATCTACAAATCTTACTCTGAATTTTTTTTTGTGTTATTAATAAATCTCTTCTTATATCCTTTTAAGTTTTAAGCCTGTGTTGTCTTTACTCCTAAATCCTATCTCTAAAATAAATTAAATATATTAAAATTGGCAAAACCCACGTCACACCATGACACAGGGTGCAGTGAAATAGGCTCTTAGCAGTTATTCTTTCATATATATAAGGAAGATTGATTCTTATAACTAATTGCAAATGCAAAGTCAGTGTAGGGCTGAGGTATTTATAAGTGGGATGAGAAGGAAGTGTTACCAAAAAAAAAAAAGCTGTCATGGACCAACAACCTCATTTACATTTTGGAGTGTTTCAATACAATTTAGAATGAAACTTCAGTATAATAATAATACAATTATTTGCTTTGCTTTTTCAGCAGCAGAAGGCAAAAGAGCTGTTTTAAACATTCTTCATAGGTACTTCCTTGGGATTGATAGGTTTGAAAAAAGGATGTGACAGAAACACTGAGTGGCAGGTTGAAGAGATATGATCTTTGTCCCTAAAGTCCTTATTAATTTAAATATATTGTAGTTTTGGTCCAACTTTGAGTAACCAAACTAAAACTGCACAAGAAGGGGACAGCCAAGCTGAAAATGCCTAGGAAAAATAAATTATAGCTCTAGAACAGAAAGGCTTTTACAAATTTCCTACTGTTGGAGAAGGCATATAAGAACATGTGGGGAAATCTAAAGTGGAAACTAAATACAAGGAATCTCATCTATTAATAAAAATTTTCTTTTGGACATCAGTTACATAAAATGACCCTGGAACTACCTGGCTTTACAAAGGCTGTACTGTGGTGTTTAAATTTTTTTGTGTTTTTCTGGATGAACAGTGGCAGGCAGTAACAAGTAGTCAGCAGCTGGGCATGTGTTATAACATGTAGACCAAAGCATGTAGAACCCTTAAATCACAGTTTGCCATCTGATAAAAAATATGGGGTTTTTTAGGAGAAAACTACTGTGGCATGTGACTTCAGTACTGTGATTCATTTGATGTAAGCCAGAAATGAAAGTGACCTTTTTTTTTAAATCTTGAAATTGTAACAGTGCCAGGAAGGAGGGATGTTTCTTGATTGACTCTTGGCCATGAGTAATATTGGATGAGAGTAAATGGGAGAAATAATTGTGAGCAAGTGGAAGAAATAATGATTTTTTTTCTAATGAAAAGCTAATTTTTTTTTTTTTTTGCGTGTGATAGGTTTAGCAATGATTCATCAAGCTAAAATGTGAAAACACCATGAGATGATCTACTTCTGGGCAGTAAAAATCAAAGAGATTCCAAAGGCAGATTTTAGGTTGATTTGCATACTCTCTCAACCCCATGAATCCAGTGAGATCAAAGTTTAAATCAGGTCAGCATTTGAACTAGTTTCTGGATAGTTCATCAGTTAAAGACCAGTCTAGTCAGCTGTTATAGGAAAAACCTTCTGCTGAGTTTTACATGCTTGTGAAAAACTCAAAGGGCTTGGTGACTTCTTAGAAGACTCTTAGAGCTGTCTCTTGTGAGCCTCCAATTTAAAAGAGTGAAAACACCTATTCAAAGTTATCTAAAGAAATGGCTGTATCCTGAATCTGTTTGATAGCACCAACAGGGAAGGTGATTAATGAGTGGACTTAGATTGGAGGTCTCACCAGAGCTGGGAATTGGAGTTCTCAAAGCAACAATCAACATTAGTGAACAATGGAGCAGATGACAGGGTTGTCATCTCAGTGTCAGGAGTGAGTGGTGAGTTTGAGATGAGATTTCTCAGATTTTTCTGAGCAATACCAGATTTTTCAATAAATACCAGTGTGAAATCTTCATGGAAAATAAAGTCCCATTTAAAATATAAAAACAACTTGACATTTTTCAGTATACTTTTTAATGAGCATTGCTCTGAGCTATTTTATAATGAAATTTGCTTAAAAGTAGAACAGGCTGGTGATACTTGGCAGAATGATGTGGCATATGGTAAAACAGTTGTGATCTATTGGCAAGCACTCTCATTTTTGGAAGGAGCGGCTTTCAGCACAGTGATCTGTATCTTGATATTCAGGTCTTTAAGGGGAAAAAAAAGACCTACTGAGAGGTATATTTGGGATACTTTAAAAGGCCTTTCAGTATGGCTAGGAGAGGAAGCTTTCTATTTTGTTCTTTCTTTTACATGTGACATCTGACCTTGGCCAAGATTTTTATCCTATTTTTCACCTTTTTTTAAGAAACATCAAAATACACTTCAGCTTGAAAGTAAGTGAGCATTTTAAACTTGTACAAGATAGTATTTCTAGAACTGGCAGATCCACTTCATTGTAGCTGTTGCATGTATTTATGTGTTTATTCCTTGCACTTTACAATATCCTGCAAAAATTACTGATAAATTTATGGGTCCCCAATAAGTGAGTATTCTCCACCTCACATTGCAGGTCTTGAGTCTATTTTTGTCTAATATGAGTTGTGGGAGGAATCCAAACCATGATGAGGTATTGCTAAACTTTTCCAGACAAAACACAATTATCTTAGTAATACTAAACACTATAAATTTACAAACATATGGGAAATAGGAAATTAAATGCTAAATTCATTTAAGTAAATCCTTTTCCAGGTTCTGTTCTTCATGGCTTGCTATTCTCTGCATGTGCAGTCATAGGTGACTATTCCTGCCAGTAGCAAAAGGAGGATTGTGATGCTGCTACAACTTCTTGGTTCCTCAAAGAAATAATCAAACTTAATTCCTTGTAGTGGTAGGGGGTTTTTAAATACTGGCATGCTTTAGCGATTTTTTGGGGTTTTTGTCAGAATTCAGTGTTTTAATAGGACATAGGTTCTTGAAAAAGGATTAGATAAATCTACTGGATTTTACTCTTTTCCTGAAGGGTATGGCAAAGCTGAAATTCCCCGGTACACTCAGAGGAGAGGTCTGTCACTAGAGGTGCATATTCCAGGTCACACAGGGAAGGGGCAGAGGAGATTTACAGGGGAAGCTGCAATTACTTTCACAGTTTGGTTAGATGCTAACCCACATTACAGGTCTCTGGCTATGACCCAGACTCATGGGCTCATGACTTATTAGCCTGGGTTTTTTTTAATGAAAGATTCTTGATCTCCTGATTGCAGAGCATGAAAAAATGCTCTGCAGAGTAACTTTGAGGGCAGAGCTTCCCTGAGGCAAATGCCCTTTGAATTAGGGGGCATGGCTACAAGCTGGGTCAATTATCCTGGTCTGCAGGTGAGTGTGTGGAGAGGCGGGGTCTGGCAAGAGCCAAGGAGAGAGGTAGAGTCAAGTCAGAATTATCCTCATTTGAACTGACTGCTTTGTAGCTAATTAATAACTCTGGACTAGGACCTTAGCAACAATATAAACCAAGCTTTCAGTATCAAACACATTCAGTCCCACCCTCCCTTTTTCACAAAAACTGGGAGTGACTTGTTCTGAATTGAGTATGTTTTGACTTGGTAAATCCTAACTATTTGTTTGTTTGCTTTTAGGAATTATCTTATATTTTAGTATATCAAATATATAATTACTGAGATTTGCTAAATGTCCTTACTGCTACATCATCTCAAGCTATTTTTAGAATTTAAATCCTTTTCTGGGGCTTTTTAAGGAAATAAAACAAATAATAACTTTGCCCCCCCTACAAATACTCAGTCTTTGTTCTGTTGTTTTTATGTGTGTGTAGATATGTTTGTATATGCTGATCTTTGGGTTGTGTAGATGTAATTGAGGGGTTTCTGTGCCAAAAACTCAATTAACAGTTGCCTTATTTGGCTTTTTAACCCTCATGCAGGAAGTGTCTTATTTTTTGCCCTCGAGTGTGAGCAGTGAGAGGGGTTTCCAATTAGTAAAATTTATAGGTTAGTTATGAATCATCTCCTGAAATCAGCTCCATGAATTGAGTCATTAGTACTGGATGTTTTCCACTTGGGTCTTATGAATTTCTGCTTAGTGTTTGGCAGGAATGCTGTGTTTGATGTCCAGATGCAGTTTTTCAGGGTGGGCACATTCTAAACCTTGAATGGAACGGTTCAGTCAGGATGTGACTTCTACTGACATGTGTTGAACACTGGTTTTAGGGCGCTTTGCAAGTTGAGAAGGTGATATCTCACCAACAATTAAAAAGGTAACTGTTCAGAGATTTCTTTTTCTATGTGTCAGCAAGTGTTATTGGACATAGTCTAACAGAGATTACATCATTTTATTTTAGGTTAATCTGGCTCTGGACAGTGAGGAAGGTTTGCTCTGCCTGCTGTGCACTCTATGAGCAAGAGGTAGTTTCTGTCCAAAAAGAAGTCCTAGTCTGTATCAGATGTCCTGATCCTCTTACTGACACTCCCAATTAAATGCCAGATCTGGCAGTGGTAGTGCCCAGGCAAAATGAAGTAGCTGAAAATGTCTTGATAGAATATTAGTATTTATAATATTAATATTAATGATTTTGATTACTCTGCTTTAATAGGCTAAATAAAGATTCTAAAGGGTTAGGATTCATTTGTTTCTTTGTTTGTTTGCTATAAAAGAATAATTAGACTCTTTTTTTTTTCTGTTATAAGTTTGATAGTTGTTATTTCTTTTAACTAGCTATAATTTACCTTGATTTTCTTTTAAAAGCTCTCCTTATACATTAAACCCCCAGAAAATATCAAAAACATCTCACCTGAGAGATCATCAACTGTATTGAACTTTAATCATGGCTTTAATGCAAGTAGAAACAACTCCTGAGTTTTCAAATATAAGCATCAAAGATGAGAAATGATGAAACTAAATTGCACTGTGAATAAGCCATGGGTTTAAGAAAAACTTCTTGTGACCCCTAACTCATAAAAAAACCACAAAAAATTGTTTACACCACCTGGCAATATTCCTCACCTTAAACATTACTAAGAATAACTCTAGATGTACCTGATACCACATTGTAAAAAATAAACAAGCCCAAATCCTATATTTAGATTGTTTTTATGCATATTATTTCTGTCCATAATGGGATAGAATGAATGATGGATGAGAATAATGTTTTTATCTGCTTAAATGCTAGCACTAATCTATTTGTTGCAGAAGAATCGTGCAGGTACTGAAGTATTTTCTTATTAACATGGAAACTTGCAGCTTATCTTACTGCATAACATGCAGAAGCAGAAAAATATATTTTAAAGTCAAGCTCCTTGCTGGCAGAGGCACAAAAATGATCTTTACTCAAGAGCTGGTATAACGAATCCTACCAACAGTGTGATGTGAACTGTTAAACGGCCCACTTATAAGAATGGTCCCAGATTCAGATTGACAGCAGAGGTTTTGCTGTCTGCAAAGTATATCTACCACAAAGATGGAGTCTGCCAGACCCCTTGGTGTTCCTATAAACTGCTTAGCAACGACACAAAGAGCAAGGAAGATGTTCTTGGTAGGTTTCTGTTTAGGATTCTCCTCAAGGAAGTGGTTACTTGTGCAAAATGGAACAGTTTTGGCAGAAGTGATGGAGTGCATTCAACACTAGCATATCCCATAGATTTTGAATTTGAACCACCCTCCCTTCTAGCAATCCTAAGAGGTGACTCAACCCTTGGTATAGGGATGAATTACACCTAAACCTTGCATGGATATTTAAACTCCTGAGTTCTCACATTTAAAGTAAGCAAATATTTTCTTCCTTCTTCTCCCCAGTCTACTTAATTTTCTATTTGTTTGCATTTTATTTGTGTTTTATAATAAGACTCAAACTGAATTGTTGTAACCACTCCAAATGTAACCAGATACCTCTCTAGGGAGATGGGAGTGGGGTTTTCCCCCTTACCTTTTATGGAAGAGTAACTAGAATGAAGTGAGAGGGAATTCATTACTGGGTGACTTTAAAGTTTTAAGTGTGCCCATTTTTTGTAGCTGCACTGTGAAAAATTATCAGTGAAATGATAATGACTAATGTGAAATGTATGTTTCATACCTGTTCTGTCTTAAGTAAAATACTTTAATTTAAAGAATGATAGAATCAGAAATATCCTATATTAGAATTATAGAAAAATGTATTTGGCAAATGCTACTGTTTTAGCCATCATTTTGATGGCTGCTTTTGAAGCAATATTTGTTCCTGCCTCTGTTCTCCCAAAGCAGACTTGCACATGACAAGGCAGCTGCTACAGGGAGAACACTGATATCATTGGCTGTGTGTGTAGCAGAATCAAAATGGGAAATCAAGCTCCAGAAGAGAACAGGGGGTTGTTCCTTATGGGGAGGAAAAAGCTATAGCAGCTGTTTGTATTTCAAAGTATCAGTCTATAGAGAAAAGCAGCCCTGGACTTCCAGGGAAAAAAAAAGGCTTAGCCGGAGGGACTGAGGATACATTGCAAACAATTTATGTTAAATATCACTGCTGTTAAATAGGAAACTTAGTGGCAAATTCAGCATAAATGATGCTGAGGAAAAATTCTAAAGCTTAAAGCTAGCTTTTTCTAAGTGATCTTAGACATTTACTTAGCCATGCAACTGAAATAAATAGAATCCTTGATACAGAAGGCACCTCTGTGATCCCCTCAGCTTTGACTGCTGAAAATGAGGCTATAGTGATAGACTATACAGAATCTGTATTGTATTTACATGTTTTCAATTTATCTTCCATCACTCTCAGAGCATAAGAGAGTAATTTTGGGGACTGCATGACAAAAGGATTCTCATCACTTGTTTAACCTTGATCAAATATTCTTTAGAGTCCATTTTCTCTAATCTCTGTATTAGATGCATGCCCTACCATTATGCTTCATGAACTTCGTGATCCTACTGAGTGTCAGGAACTATAAATATAAAAGAGTTAATTGGATAGAAAAGTATGTATTTTGATCTGCAGAAGAACAAAATATTCAGAGAGCTTGCTTTGAAGGACCAATAGCTTAAGATCTGTGCCTTGCTGTCTAATCTTCCTTTCCTACTGAAAGTACTAAGATGTCACTGAAACGGAGGTACTTGAGTGTAATTGCATAATTCTCTTCACGCTTAACCAGGATGCTTCTCCTAGCATAGAGAGGCAGCCTATTAAAAGAAGTTCTGATCTTTTATAAAAATAGTGGAGCTATGTAGGCTGAAATGTCAAAAATTTCTCTAATGCTATAAAAGCTTCCCCTTCCCCTTCCCTTCCCCCTTCCCCTTCCCCTTCCCCTTCCCCTTCCCCTTCCCCTTCCCCTTCCCCCTTCCCTTCCCCTTCCCCCTTCCCTTCCCCTTCCCCTTCCCCTTCCCCTTCCCCTTCCCCCTTCCCCTTCCCTCCCCTTTCCTCTCCTCTCCTTTCCTTTCCTCATGGGTTTGACTTTGAGAGTTTAATGAACAATAAAGTTGATTTAGTACTGCTTTTTGATATGTAGTCTAAAGCTGGTTGCTTAGGTCTGTGTCCAGATGGATTTTTGAGTATCTCCCAGGACAGAGATTTACAGTCTCTCTGGGCTGCTTAGTCACCCCCACAATAAATGTTTCTTGATGTTCAGAGAGCACCTCCTGTGTTCCTTTTTATGTCCATTGCCTCCTGCCACTGGCCAACACTGAGAAGAACCTGGCTCCATGTTCTTTATGTTTTCTTCAGATTTATATATATTAATATATAAATATATATGCAATTTATATATGTTAGTAAGATCCCCCACAAGCCTTCTCTAGGCTTAAGACAGGGCTGTCTCAGCCTTTCTCTGTATGAGAGATGTCTAAGTCGCTGAGCTGTTTGAATCCCTCAAGTACTTTTGTATCCCTCTTGCACTGAGGTGCCTAGAACTGAACACAATGGTTTTTGTTTTGCTGGCAAATGCAGACGTGACTATTTAGTTTACAAAAGCTGGTGCTGTGTGTTCAGGACAAGGAAAGGTGGTGTGAAAGGACCTGCTGACACCAGAAAGTCATTACAGTAGAATTTCCTTATTCTTTCTGGTTTAGGAACTTATGAAATAAATAAAATTCACCTATTGGCTTGATCTGCTTGTCATTTGAAAGTGTTGCTTTTGTTTAAAATATATAGGTGTCAGCCTTTACACAGTGAATTTATCCCATTTATCCCATTTATCTCTGAGGTGTGAATCTAAACAAGAAATCACTTGTATTACAAGTATGCATTTGTTCTTGCTTATAAAGCATGTGTGTTTTAAGCAAATGTGCTTTAGTACTGGTTGGGTGTTAACCCTTCGTTTTTCCAAGTAGCACTGTTAAAGAGAATCAATACCTGATTCAAAGGCTGAAATTACATATTTTTTTATATATATGTATGTATATTTATTTATTTATTCATTCATTCTTTTATATTTATCTAGATATATTTAAAGTTTGCATATACATTGTCACGGTGTGACTTGGGTTTGCCAACCTTAATATATTTAATTTCTTTTAGAGACAGGACCCAGGAGTAGAGACAAGGCAGGCTCAAAACTTAAAAAGGTACAAGAAGAAATTTATTAATAATACAAAAAAGAATTAGAATTCAGGATAAAATTCCTAGATTGTTCCCCCCTCCCCTTCATTCCACATTTCTTACCAAAAACATACAGAGAGAACACTTCAGTCAGTTAAACACTCAAATAATCAGTTCAGTTTTCTTCAGAGAGAAAATTCCTTTTTCTGGTTATGGCTTAGGGGTTGTCTTCACCTTCACAGTCTGCGTCCACCCGAGACCCACAGAACTATGAATTTCCCTCCCATTTACACAGTCCTTCCAGAGCCGTGTTATGGGTTACGATGCACACATGGGGTACCACCTCTAAAGGCAGGCTGCAAAAAACACAGAATTCTCTTCATTGTCTTCTCTATCAAATGTCTCTGTTCATATTCCAGTTCCAGAACAGAGACCCCCATTCCCTCGGGGCAAAGGATCCTTTTCTCAAATGTTTCAACCCCCCATGTATTTTCCACAGTTTAAAGGAACTTTAGTGAAGTCACAATCCCCATAGCCCACAAAAAAGGTTTTCAGCTACTTGCATCTTTTCAATCTCTTCCCACAAGGAACTTTATCTTCATTTCTGACCTCTGTAGTCTCCATGCTTCATTTCTTCTCATTCAGGGGAACTCAGGAGATTGAGGATTCCATCCAGAGGCATAAAGAAGTTACAATTGTATCCAGATTGTGAAGAAACAAACGTGGGCAGCTGGAGTCCTCCTCTGCCACGTGGAAAGGCCAGCCGAGCCCAGCCGGCAGGGCCGGAGCCATGTGGCCGGTGCTGGGGCCATGTGGAACTGGGGGGTCCCCAAGCCAGGGGCTCCCCGCAGAGCCGGTGCCGGGCCGGACCCCCCCGCTGAGCCTGGAGCCGGTCTGGGGGGCTGGTGCCCTGGCCGGAGGCCACCGCACCTCCCCAGGCCTCAAGCCGAAAGAGAGGGCAGTCAACTTGATCCACTGTGATTTGTGAAAGCAAAACAACCTCTAATTGGTTTCCTGAGCTGTCCATCACCAAATCAGCTCTCTGATTGGTGCCAGCAGCTCACAGGGGAAGCTCCCAGAGACGGGAGAGCCCCTCCCACTCCCCAGCCTCATGGAGCTGTCCCTGAGGCGATTCCACCCCTCCTCCCCAGCACGTGAAACCAACACATACATGCAAAATTGTAGCAAAATTAAACCAAATTGTTTCATTGCAGTATGCTAGGAAACAAGAATAGCTCTGTACTGCCTGTTAGTATTTGAGCAGTGTTCAGGCTTCAAAGCTGAATCCCACTACTCAGTTGCTGAAACAGAGAAGAGGTGCATACGAAAAGCTGTGGTGTCCATAGTAAAGTTCAATTTCTATTGTGGCTGAGTGATGCATATAGTGTGTCCTCTTGGGTCCTACTCTTCGGAGATTCCCCCCGAAGTTAAATAAAGTTGCTTTGAGGAGAAATACTCTTCCAGGTTCTGTAAAAGAAACTATGTGTCTGAGGGAAATAACACTTCTCCATCACCCTCAGAAGGCTCAGTCCTTGACTGGCCATAAAACCATCTCAACTTTCAGATATTAAACATTAATAAACATCTGCTTTGAGATAGCTTTTTTTTATAACTCCATTCAGACTTGAAAGTCTGAATTTTATATTAAACTTTTAGTTATTGCTATTCAACAAACAAAGCACTGTCTTCCTGATTTTGCAGTCTACAGAAATATGAATAATCACTTCAGAAGAGCTGTAAAGGATATCCATGTGTCTTGGTTTTAGCTGAGATAAAGCTAATTTTTTTTCCTAGGAGCTGGTACAATAACATGTTTTCGATTTAGGATGAGCACAAGATTGATAACAAACACACTGATGGGTTAGTTCTTGTGAAGCAGTCCTTACCTTCAGTCAAGGACTTTTTGGCTTCTCACACCATTACACCAGTGAATGGTTTGGGGAACACAAGAAGCTGGGAGGGGACACAGCTTGGACAGCTGACCTAAATTGGCCAAAGGTATATTCCACAGCATGTGATGTCATGCTGAGTCTATAAACTAAGAGGAGAGCTTGCTAGATTTTTGTGTGTATGTGTTCAAGGGAAGATGTTAAAGTTCTCTGGCAAATTTTATTGATGAAGAAAGAGAAAGAAAGTAAAAACCTCCTGAGAATTGTAGCATCTGGTCTTTGAATGCAACAAGGCACTGAAGTAATAGTAAACCTTGAAAAAGAAACATGAGAGGCCCACAGTAGGAAGTAGTAGTGGATCTGGGCAGCTGTAATGACAGGGCAGTCTATAAAGAAATTTTGAGACTTGTGTTGCTGGAGAAGAAGCTACTAATGTTTGTCATGACTTTATTTATACTGAAACTTTAACGCTTTTCAGAAATCTCTGTATCATCCATAAATGTCAGAATATATAGGAAAGATGTTGTATGTGATTATATGATAGTCCATAGCTTTCTTTCATTGAATGGAAATTTTCTCTAGTAGATCTTAACTGTGAATTCTCTCCAAAACACTGAGTGATTACGTGAGAGAAGCATTATATCCAAGCTCTATGATACTCAGAATGTAAGAAACTTGTCTACACTCTATACCAAGGAATCTTGCTATATCAACGCTGTATAAAAAAATTACTTGGATGATTTGAGTGCACTGATTATTTGCTTGGGGTCTTTGAGATTGATTTTTTGTGTGTAACCTGGTGCAATTTTAAATCTGTCTCCTTTTGAATATTAGTCTTTGCTACATTCTCTCTTTTTATGGAGTAAGATAGGTTTTTCCAATGAAATATTTTCAATATCTGGTACTTATAATCATCAAGGGCATTTGTTCTTAGCTCATTTATTTTACATATGCTGTCATGGGTGACTTGGAGCTTTGGTTTATTGAGTATGCTGGCCCTTATAATTGAGGTAGCTACTGAATGTAAAGATGTAGTTTTGCTGTGTTTCTGAAGAGAGCAACAAATAGTTTTGTTTAAATTCCATATCTTTAAATTAATGCAGAACAAATTCGTAATGGAATTTTCTTTAATCGTAATGAAGCCATTGACCCACAAGTAGTCAATGAACACAAATATTTTTGTTCTTCTTAAAAAAACCAAGCAAACACACCCCCCCAAAAAAAAAGCCAAAAAAACCCCCAAACCCTTAAGTTGACTTACAAGTTACCTTTGCAGTGTTGGGTGAAAGGTCCAGAGGAGGGCCACACAAATGTTCATAGGACTGTAACTCCTCTCCTGAGAAGAAAGTTGGAATTGTTCAGCTTGGGGAAAAAAAGGCTCTGGCCTTCTCATTTTGGCCTTTCAGTGTATATAAAGGTGACTAATGAGAAAGATAGACTTTATTGCGAAGGCATGCCAAGATAGGACAAGGTATAATGGTTTTAAACTGAAACAAGGTAGATTTAATTTGGTCATGTGGAAGAAGGTTTTTGTAATTGCGGTGAAATATTGGCACAGGTCGTCCAGAGGTGTTGGGGGTGCTGCATTATTTGAGGTGTGCAGGATCAGGCTGCATAGGGCTTTGAGCAACTTGGTCCAGTGAAAGAGATGTCTTTGCCTGTGGCAGGGAGGTTGGACTGTATCTTTAAAGATTCCTTCCAAGCCAAACCATTTTATGATATCTAGAAAGGATTTAGGCAGCAAGAATGATGTCTTGTTGCCCACTATTGTTACAGTTTGTCCTCACTCCCCCTCCCACTTCCTCTTAGCCCTTCTAGACATCATTCCTATGCTGACATTATTCCTGTATTTCCCAAGATGCCAGTGAGTATTGGGCTTAACATTTGATACTTGGTTTGATTTTACATGTAAAATCACCTTTTCAATAAGACTTGATTGTTGCTGTCTTTATACAGCCTCATTAAAATTGCAAGCTGCTTTTAAATCTTATGTTTCATGGTGTTAAAATCACTTATTTGTGATGCCTTCATAGAAACTTACATGACTATGAATATTAAGCTTTAAAGTCATCCTCTAAGAAAATGGATATCAGAATAACTTTTTATCTAAATGAGGGATCACAGATTACTTGTTTTTCAAGTTGGAAAGAGCTTAAACACACAGGTAAGGGCAAAACCAATTACTTTAGAAGAAGCAGAATTTAAATGATCAGTACTGTGCTGGACAGTCATTTGTGTTGCTCATTACTTCTCTGAAATGCCATTATTTTCCTGAAACTGTAGGGCTTATGATTTAAGGGTATTTTTAGAGGCAAAGTCTTTTTAAACAGTTTGTTAATCTCTAAGACTGAGCGTGTCTCTCTTTCTTCACTTCTTGGCACTTGCAGAATGCTTCTTTGTTTGAAGTTTTCGCAAGAAAAATATGTGGTTGCTTTGTAAGTAGGTGGAGAAAGGGGAAGAATTTTCTTCAGTGTGTTAGGTTTGTACTTATATCTGCAAAAATTGCAGTTGGTTTGGAGACCAGCACAAGTGCACAAAATTACCAAACCTATCTGCCTTACACAACAGATAAATTTGTGCTGCTGGAAAATTTATTTCTCTTGGGTCAGTTCTAAGTTTTGCTGTTGATTCGAGTAGCTTTGTGTCTTTATATCCTTTTATGGTTCCTTACTTTATGATAACCCTCTTTGCTGTCTCTTGACATGCTTGCATGTCAGGCCAGAGTGTAGTAGGGGGATGCTCTAACTAGTTACAATTGAGACACCTCAGGTATCCAAAGCTTCCAGCCATGACAGAATGGATCTCTGCATGATTAATTTACTCCTACCCTCACAAATTTTGTCAGGCTGCAGTCAGGCTCATCAGAGAGATGATTCATTTCTTCCTTCTGTAGAATCTGGAGCTTACGATGCATCTCTGTTATAGTAAGGTGGGTCGTGGTAATAAAAGCAAGAAGGATGCAAAATAGAAAGCCTGAGTTTGAGGAACTGACCTACTCTGGAGGTGTAATGACGCATCTGTCTGAAACTTGGTGGTAAGAGAGCGTAAAGGAGTCGTGCAGTGTCTAATTGGACAACACTGGGTTACTCTGCCTGCTATGAGACACACAGAGGGGGGCTTGTGGTGCAGAATACCAAGTTCTTGGTCCCTTACTCCTCAGGAAGCACGTTTTTGTTGTGAAACTTGAGAGTCTCATCTCAGATATCTGAATATTATTTAGAAGCATTTTCAGTTTACAAACAACTGAGGAAAGTGAACGTGGCTTCTCTTCCATCTTCAGAGATGCATAATAATCAATTTTCAAATTTAATTGTGAAATTGCTGTTTAGCACCACTTGTAAGGATTACTTGTAAGGAATTATAGAGGGACAAAATTCAGTGTGTTCAATGTTCCACAAAAATCTGTCCAAGCTGTGAATTCTGGATAGTCCATGAAACCCTCAAGCCAAAATTTAGACTTTTAATTTAGACATAATTATGTAAATATTTATATTTATAGTTTGGTCATGTGCTTCTGTACATATGAAGGAAATTGCTTCATGTACTCACTATTTAATTCACTAATCAATGGAAGCTTGAGAATATGTGCATTAAGCAAATTTAAAAAAGGAATAAATTCTAGTTTTTGTAGGTATTTGAATTTTGGGAGCTACATTCTGAAATACTTCTGTTAATTGTTTTTAACATAAGGGATTAAACCATCAGTCTCCTTCTGATTGAGATTATTTTGTTTTGTTTTGTTTAAAATTGAAAAAAATCCGTTGAAAAAATGCTGTAACCTCTACAATTGTGATTTAATAATTAGTGCCATGTAGCTGGGCATCTGAATCCTAAACCAGTCCGACTAACGGCATTGGGAGGGCTATTTCCTACAGCTCTCAAAGAGGCTGGATGCCAGAATGTGGTGTTGATGTAAGTCTTTTTAAAGATGTTTCTCTGTATTCCTTTACTTTCTATATATAAAATGCTATTTCTGTGGAGCAGTTCCTGTCATTGCAGGCAAAATACAATTTAAGTCATGCAGTGTGCACAGACTTGTTTCTTTCTGACTTGTTTTGTTGAAGGGGAAAAGTATGTATTCATGGAAAGCTGCCCAGTTGCTTGTTTCTTAAATTCAGAAATGTGCCAGCAGTGAGAAGGATAAAAACATGTCTACATCACATTTCCCCCCCCAAAAAAAATCCTTATTACTAAAAAGTATCATTGCATTAAAGCACTACAGAATAGCTTATAGAAATTTTGGTAAACTACCAATATTCACACAAAACATGCCTAAATGTTTTGTTATAAAAAAAGTAATAAGCAGCAGAACTTGAATTTGCTGGGCAACAGGTTCTGTATTACTTGTTTTTTATCTTTTTAGGTTATTTGAAAGTAAACTCCAGAGTTCTAAAATCATTAGTGCTTAGTTTTAAAATAAGATTAGCAGCCAGAATGAGTATGAAGACACTTTCTTGGTTGGTACCCAACCTTGGTTAGTATGTTTATCATGTAGCTACTGGAAGTTTTCTTCCATTAAAAACTGGCTGTCCTCTCCCATGCTTTTAAATGACATGTTGGCTAACAGAAAATTGTGTGGTTGATGGATTCTTATGTTCCCTCACACTTTTATTTTTGGCAGTAAATTACCAGGGAAGGGCCTTGACTTAATTCCTGATGCATAGCTTCCCTGAGATTGGAATATATTGATGAGTTGTTTTTAATGAGTTGGCAATGACTTTGAAGCCAAAATGTTGTATTGACAAAATAGAACCATATTTTCAAAACAATGAAATTCCTTTTTAGGTTTTTCCATTACCAGGAGGTATTTATTTCAAGAAAACCATAAAGAAAATTTACTGTGATAACGCATTAATGTGAGAAAAAAGGGAAAAGCAAGACTGAAGGGGGAGAAGCCCTGAGCCTTGTGTTCTGTGTGTTCTCTATAAAGTCAGGCTGAGCAATCCAGCGTATCGCAAGTTAATATCTTAGTGAGTGCTTCATGAGACTCAGACTGTGAGGTTTTAGTGTTTCTGGCTCCATACTTCCTGATTTCCCTTGATTTCATGTGATATTTCCAAATAGTAAACATTAGAACATACAGGAGAAATATTGGGAGGAGGATCTCAGTCCTATTAGTTGAGATTTTCAGGAAAATGTTATTTCTTTTTCTTCAAACAATGCAGAGTCCAGTTGCAGCTTCATGCCTCGTTGTAATTCCATGAAAAATCAAACTGATGACAGCAATAATTAGCCATTGATAGTAGCCACAGTGATTTATTGTTTTTTGTAGCAGCTGCCTTGCAGTTGGCTTTTATGTCAGTCAAATACAATCAGGATACAAATGAATTTAGGACAATAATCAGATTTAAAGTTTATGCATGGCAACATAATTTTGGGAAGCTTCCTTGTCTTCTCTGTCAGCACTCTTTGTTCCAGTGGTATGTAACAAAGGATGTACCAGAACATCAGTGATGTACAGAAAGCATGGAGGGGAGGAGGTTGCAACCCAAAATTAACATTAAGTACTTAGAAAAATGAGCTTTTTCTCTTTGTTATCAAGTCTGATTCCCACAAGTGCCTTATTTCCTGCACTTGCTTTTCTTTATAGACACGTCCTGTTCTGTTCTGCCAAAGATGCCTGCAAACAGGCAAAAGTAACTCAGGGGTGATGGATATTTTAAATACAGAAAGAAAGCATTAGTTTTTCCTTCTCATCCCCATGCAATGAAAAGATGTGGGCTTGACAAAAATGTTGCTAAGACAGTTACTTAAGGCTAAGCAGATGATAATCCTCTGCATAATACCTTGAGTTGGTTACAGCAGTAGTGATGACTGTAGAACCCCCTGACTGATTGACTAGGAAGGAGCTAGACTAAACAATGCATATTATTCAGAGGTCATATGAAAGGCTATATTGTAAAGATGAATTTCTTACATTTTAGAAGGATTTTGTTGAGAGTTGCACTCAGGAATCAGCACAGCCTCTCTGAATGAAACCAGAAATCAGACACTTCAGAGCGAACTCCTCTTAAGGACAAGTAAGAGAGATGGCACGAACTGTAAGGGCAAAGGAGCTTATGCAACACTCACTTCTAACAAATGTAAGAAGGTAATAACTTGGTTCTGCAGGAGAAGATTTAGGCATAGATTTTGAAAGAAGAAAGTTGCACAGCATATCTAGTGGATAGACTTTATGACCATGAGCTCCTGTGGCAGGCCTTTCCCAGCTGAGAAGATAACTGCCACACAGTGAGGGCTGTGGTGTTATATAGGTACTTCAGCACTACTTGGAAAATGGTGGTTTCTAGCATCTGGTGCAGTTTTCAATGTAACCAGTGTTTTGTGTTGGCACAAACTCAAAACCAATTTCCATCCTCCTATGAGAAGAGGCAAGAGTCTCCTTTCAAGAAGGAGGAGTACAAGCAGATAAAGCCTATTTGTTTATAGGGAGGATAAAGAGAAGTATGAATATACTGTAAGGATAATAAAATAGATGCAGACATGGTTGATTGCCCTTGAGCTGACTGCTAATGAGGCATGCTGGCACAGGCACCTCAGGTAAAAGCTGAGCGTTCTGAATTGTCACTGAAATACCTGGAATGAGTTCTGAAGGCTTACACCACCTGGAAATCAGTCTCACTCAGTTTTCTTTCATAGGCAGTCCTTCAAAGTCATTACTGAAGTAAATTATTTTATGACCTTGTAGTAAATGTGTTTTGATTATATCTATATATATATACAGATATATTATATATATTATATATTTTATATCTATTATATATATACACTTTTTAATTTTTAAGCACATATGACTTTACAAATGAATTTTAAGTAATCTCTTCTTTGTGGTCATCTTATTTTTTATTATGAAATATGCAAAGGCATACATAGGTTCAGAAATGTGAATATTAATTAAAGCTTTTTAAGAACATTAAATATGTAGTAATTTTTCTCAGATACTCATTGGCAGGGAAGGATGGCTGATATCCACTTTGCTAATACATGTAGTTGTATCAGTTGCATACACTTGTAATTACAAATACAATTTAAGACCTTTGAGAGACAAGTGCATCAATGGAGTCCTCTTTTCTTTACTCTCCTGAAAAAATTAACTCTTAACTGTGTTGTAAAGAATACATGGAATGCTGGCAAGTTGGGCTAAAGAAGTTGTGCTTGTATCAATGTTCCCCTGTGAGTTTCCTTAATTTCAGTTCTAGTTTTGCAGCGATGTAATTCCAATGATTTCAGAGCAGTCATTCCTGAGGATTTTAGTTCTGTAAGTCATGCCTTAAAGAAATCTTTCATGGGACAAGGAGGACTAGGCAGAAAATGCATTTTAGAATGCTGCAGAGTGGATGTGGTTGGATCAAGAGGTAATATTATGAAAGATAAAGGGGTTTTTTTTACATATGCAATAGCTATCATTTGCATTGTCAGCATGTTGGGGAATTGATTCTTTTAGTTCATGTTACTCTAGGGAACCATTTTCCCTTTCTTGCTCAGTGTATTTAGAACACTGAAAATAATAAAAACTGCCTGCACCTGACCTGACTCAGACTCTAAATTATTGGCTGCTTTGAAAGATATTCCCACATCTAATGCATTGTTGACTTAACAGTTACCAAGGCTACAAGTGAAGGAAAGCTCTCTTTTTCCCCCTATTTTTTTTTAACATAGAGTAGAAATTCATCCAAACCTTGATGAGGTGATGATTGTCAATGTGTCTGTGGGTGGGGAAATTGGAAAATGGAGTGAGATGCATTTCATGTCCTGCTTTTTCTCCACAGATTTTATTCCCTTAGTTTCTACTGCTGATGACTTCACTGTTAGACACTTAATGGAGTTTCCCAGTGTTTTGCTTTTTACCTTAAACTTAGATTTAATTTTTCAGACCTATCATGTGTCTCCTGAACTGAGTTTAAGGGTTTTTTTTAATTCATATTTTATTAAACATGATGAGAAATAAAGTTGGCAATAGATATACCTGAAGAGTTGTTAATACTTGCCAAAGAGTCAAAGTCCCCCACTTTTGCAACCCTTTTCCCTCACTTGTTATAGTTGACTTCAGAATACTATGGCCACTTGTAGACCTTTCTGCAGGGATAGCAAAACATTTACAAAGGTCTTCTGAGTGCAGATACTAATGAATAATAATAAATTTGTAATACAAGATTTTTTTTTTAAGCTCTGATGGCTGTTTCCCTTCAAATCCTACTCCCAATAAGAAGATCTTACTGATTTTTCTGCCTGTAATCTGCAAGGTCCACTAGAATTAAGAACATTTTTTTCAATATGTCTAAGCCATTACAGATAAATTAGATAATCTTGATTGAAAATCAGTCTAGAACAAAGGTGAAATATTCTGTTCTTTCAAAGATGGGTCTGATCTGCAGTGTTTCAGGGATTTTTTTGAGTGTGCAATAAGGGTAATGCAACCATTGCTGTGAACTACCATTAAAACCACATTTGCGGTATTTCAATCTATGAGAAAAAAGAAACTATATATATGTAAATTAAATGGTCAGAATAGAGAAAGCCCAGAGGGTAGAAACAAATGGTATTCACTTTTCCAGCAAACAACATAACTTGGTATCTGGCCTTGCTAGACCAGAAATACAGAAGAGTTTGTGAAGTGTTTAGAGAACTTCCTGGGGAAAAAAAATTCTCTACATTTATAAAATTAATTAACTAATGAACACAAGTCAAGAGAGTTTTGAAATTGTGGGATGTCAAAAAGATATGGTTGGGGGAAGCACTGTTCTGGAAGTATTTAATTACTGATATTTATATTTATTTGAATATTAGTATTTTCTTCAGTCACTTTGACTACTGCAGGAAGTGTGGTGCTGGGTTTGGGTACACTAATGCTACTGCTGGTGTTCTCTGAACTGATATCAATGTACTCAGCCTATATCTGGGCTGAGAGTAAGTACCTGAATTGTTGCCACAAATGTTTTCTGCTCTTTTGGATGAAAATCTGAGATGAATTTTTTTAACTGACACTATTCACTGTAAGTTGTACAGTTTATGTTCTTGAAACAGAAGGACTACTTTCCCCTTCTTATATAGACAGATCGAAATTGAGAGAACCGTGAGAGAACCTGAGCAGCTTACTGCAGCTATAATACCATCCTGTTGTGGGACCCTACTGATAACTTGTGTGTTGATTTGCATTTGATATTTTTGTTGCTTTTCTCCTCTTTTGTTCTGCACTTTTGAATGTTGTAATTATTTTGGTGCTTCAGCAAGGTGCCTTTTTTGGGAAAGTGAGACATAAGGAAGAAGAAAATATTCTCAACAGCCTTCTGAGAGGGAGAGGGTGAATGGTTGTCTGGATGTTGCAGCTGATAGCTGTCAAAAAATCTTCGCTGAAGTTAATTTAAAAAAAAACAGCAAAGAGAAGCTGCATAGACTGATAACTCTCAATGTCTTTTGGATTTCTGTGGTTTAGATTTCAGAAAAAACCTTATGATACACAATAAAATAGGCTCTGGACTAAAGTCTTTTTATTACTGCAGAGAAGTAGTAAAGAGCATTTTAAAAACGGGCAGCAAAAGGGATTATGCTGCTGTTTGACAGTATGAATATAGAAGCAAGAATATAAATATTTCTGTGAAAATGACACTTGTGATGTTTCAAATGTTTTGAAAATTTTGTACAGGAAGAACCTCTATTCATTTTGTGCAGCTTTTATTCTTGCCATGTATGTGTCTTATTTTACCTCTATTTTTATATATTCACTGCAAAAATCGCATTTGAGTTTTCTCAGCTCCATGGTTTAGGAAAAAACAGAGCAGAACTATTTGTTTCTAGTAGTATTTACACACTTCACACATCATAACCTGCACTGGATTTTTCTCTGCCAGTTGCAGTGCTCATGACCTAAGTATTATAATAAAGATGCCTCACTGGAAATATAAAACAATTAGGGTTTATTCCAAAGATGTCTGTGGAAGTAGATCAGAGCTGTACCCATAGGTATGATCTATGGTATAATTTTGAAAAAAAATATCTTAGCTATCAGGTAGAAATGTTTGGAGAGATTTAAATATAGCTATGCTGCTTACTCAGGAAGCAGTGATGATTTTTTTGAATGAAAGCATTAAGGAACAGACTAGGCCCTACCAAAAGTGGTGATTTGGAAGGTGATGAGAGAATAAAGGAAGAAAACGACCAAAAATTTTCTTTCTTTAAAGTTCCTCCATACACAATGGGAAAACTTCCATCACCAAAAAGACCCAAACTATGTCAGTATTTATGAGGGCGGGGGGATGGTGACAGAATAAATCTCTAGTTGTTATATGTCTATCTTGGTTGGAAAGACAGGTGTCTGCTAGAGAAGGTAGGAGCCTCCTTTGGAATGGAGAATGTAAACCCCTTCCCTCCAAATTATTATAATTTTTAAATTAAGGGGCTCTGAGTCAAAGATATGAGAATAGGAATAACAGTTCTTTAGTAGTATGTCAACAAGGAAACAAAACAACCTCAATCAGAGCAGGAGCCCAGCTCAGCGCTCTCAGCCGCAGGCACTTGCCCTGGATGCAGTTCCCTTCCCAGCCAGCAGGGGCGCTGGCGGCTCCCAGTGGGCAGGGCGGGCGCGGTGATTCCCCGCGGCTGCAGGGGCGCTGTGCTCAGGGCGGGCGCGGTGATTCCCCGCGGCTGCAGGGGCGCTGTGCTCAGGGCGGGTGCGGTGATTCCCCGCGGCTGCAGGGGTGCTGTGCTCGGGGCGGGTGCGGGGATTCCCCGCGGCTGCAGGGGCGCTGTGCTCAGGGCGGGCGCGGTGATTCCCCGCGGCTGCAGGGGCGCTGTGCTCAGGGCGGGTGCGGTGATTCCCCGCGGCTGCAGGGGCTCTGCTCAGGGTGGGTGCGGTGATTCCCCGCGGCTGCAGGGGCGCTGTGCTCAGGGCAGGCGCAGTGATTCCCCGCGGCTGCAGGGGCTCTGCTCAGGGCGGGTGCGGTGATTCCCTGCGGCTGCAGGGGCACTGTGCTCAGGGCGGGTGCGGTGATTCCCCGCGGCTGCAGGGGCGCTGTGCTCAGGGCAGGCGCAGTGATTCCCCGCGGCTGCAGGGGCTCTGCTCAGGGCGGGTGCGGTGATTCCCCGCGGCTGCAGGGGCGCTGTGAGCCTGACGGGTGCGGTGATTCCCTGCGGCTGCAGGGGCGCTGTGCTCAGGGCGGGTGCGGTGATTCCCCGCGGCTGCAGGGGCGCTGTGCGCAGGGCGGGTGCGGTGATTCCCCGCGGCTGCAGGGGTGCTGTGCTCGGGGCGGGTGCGGTGATTCCCCGCGGCTGCAGGGGCGCTGTGCGCAGGGCGGGTGCGGTGATTCCCCGCGGCTGCAGGGGGCGCTGTGCGCGGGCTGGGGAGCAGCGGCAATGGCAGCCGTGTCCCAATGGGAAGGGATGGAAAAGAGCAGCTTTGCTTCACCAGCCTGAGGCAGTCAATCCCAGGGTGTCTTAATAGGACTATGAGGAGCACCAAGCTGGAATGGTCGGAATGAGCAGAATTCCTGGGGTGGTGGATGAGATTAATTAGAAGCTCCATGGTGCTGGCTGGGACCACGGGTCATCCCGACAGGGCAGGGGGTGCGGGGCCCAGCAGCAGAAGAAAGGCAACTCCCAGCTGGGTTATTGCAGTGGTAGCGAAATTCTTTTTCCCAGAAAGTAGCTCAACAGTCTTCCTCCCAAACCCCAAGAGAATGAGAGAGCAGCTGTCCCCAGTCCCATCCTTCACCTGCCCCCAAACACTCGTGGCATCGCCCCTCTCAGAGAGAAACTCCCAGAGAAAAAAGAAATGCAGTCAGATGCTACACTCCTCTTCCCTACCTTAGCCACTCTTGTTTTCCTTAAGTACCCCTAAGTACCAGTAGTTAGTTTCCTAGCAAGTTGTGGGAAAAAAATTCTGCAAGTAAAAAGAAAGAAACCCAACCCCCAACAATGTCAGAAATTAATTTGAAATGTAGATAAAGATAACTAGAGAGTGAGAAGCCTTCCTTCTTTGAGGAAGTTTTCAGTTTTGGCAGTTTCAGCCCTATTTTCAGTTTAATATATATGTAGAATTGCTTGGAGAGATTAATTCAACACTGCAGTCAGTCACTATCTGGATGCAGTTATTTTCATTCTCTTTTACTTCCTCTAGACCAACTGAATTTGGTTTAGGGAGGAACTTCTTGGCAAAGTGGCAAAATATGAATAATTGGATCTATTCCTACCCAGATGTAGCAAAGATGCCACACCATTCCAGGACTGGATGAGCTTGATTTAATTCAAACTGTATTTCTCAGAATAACGATTAAAAATCTGTCAAACAACACTTTTAATGTATTTATCAAAATAAGACTGTGAGGCCAAGATAATTCCCCCATTTCCAACTGGAAATAAAATAGGTGAGACAGAACCTTCTAAAGAAGTCTGGTGATGTCTGGTATCGTGCAGTCTCACCAGCCCAGCGCTAAAGCTGCAGTTTCTTCAGAACTTCACTAGTTGGAGTTCAAACAGCCTTTAGCTGATTTTTTATAGAAAATCAGCCTCCCTGATGTATCCCTAATACCCATGTGAAAAATAGTGATTGTCCCAGGAACTTTAGCAGTTGAGCCGTTGCATATACAATCTTACTAGAGTTTAGTGAAATTACAGCTAAACTAAATTGATTATAAGGTATTACCCCCCACCCCTCAAAATAAACAAACCATAGCAAAGAGAAGAACACTTTTCAGCCAAGGATTTTCAAAGAAAAAACACCACTTCCCAGGACAATGAATTAAGAATGGTTTGCAGCTTCCTCTAATATACTGCCCAAAGCCCACGTGACTCTTAAGTGTTGACTAAATTCACTACCAAAACACCAGACCTTCTTAGTAGAAAAAAAGAAGTATCTTATTTAACAGCATAAGCACGTGGAACAGGGAACCAATAAAGAACAGTTTATGCTACAGAAAATGCAGATACATATTACACATGCACTGTGAAGATGCAAAATCTTCAGAAGAAGATTTTGGAAAATTCAGAAGGAAAATTAAACCTAATATGTGTAAAATCAAGAGTAGAGTTAATTTTAGACAGAGGGTAATAGAGAATTATTAGACAAGACAAAGCGTTTCTGGAGAACAGCAGCTAAATTTCAGACAGTGCTTGGAAATCTGAACAGAAAATTGTAATATCCAGTCTAACGGAAAAATTTCAGACTTTGATACTTGGGTATCAAGCTGTCTCTTATTGTTTGTTTCCTGGTAGGCCTTGGATTATTGTAGATGTGTTTTCCACCTTTGTTTTCTGATGCTGTCCTCTGCTTAGACCACATTTTGACTTTTGACTTGGGTTGGCCTGAAACACTTGGAAGTACTTAAGCAAATATTCAAAAATACTACTTAGTCTGTTTTATTGTGATGCCTTAAGATTTTAGCTTTTATATTTTTCAAATCATGTACTGCATAACTCTGAACTCCATATTAAGTATAGTTAACTGTCTTCACATATGGTTAGACAAAACAATCCCTCTGGGCCTGTGATCCAAGGACACCTTAGAGCCTCAGACCTCGAAAAGTATAAAGGAAAGTGAATTGGGGGGAGCAAACTGGGGAAATATGATTTCATTAACTGAAGCTGTAATCAGAGGGTTAATCCCTGATATGCAAATAGACCACACTTATATCTGTCTGAAAGACTCGTGACAATTGTCCATTTTGGGTGTAGCCCCTTGGGGAGGCTTTGTCTGCCCTTACTACCTGAAGGCCTTTCATTAAATATATCTGTTTTTATCATTCTAACTTTATTTGGCCTCTGTTTCTAGGTAAGCCTGAATTAGGCATCAGTTGCAATGACAATAACCTTTTAAAAAGTGGAGGTTTAAAGGCTGAAATGTACTTCTTCCAAATATATATATATATTTTTTTTTTACGACAGATGACTCTACATCAGAACTCTAATTTTGCATGTATTTAGAAATTGCTAAATGCTTCTGTATTGTATGTGTTCATGCATAGGCACAACCACCACTGTACATTTATGCACCTTGGTACATAATGCTTCATTTAGGGGATGCTGCTCTGATTTTAAAATAGTTTAATTGCCTTCAATGCTCATTTACTGACAGTGTAAATTAGTATTGAGTGTATTAAATTAACTACATTTCTTTGTTTGAATAAAATCTGTTTAAAACAAAATTAAACTGATTTTCATACTAAAAAACCCTGAACAAATACACAGTTATCGTCAGGGAAATCGTGAACTAGAACAGTTCTTTAAAAATGACCATAGGGGCATGTTTTACCCCAAAAATAGCTGTTCTCTGAAAATTATCTAAATCTTTCCAAGTTTCAGTGAACAATCTATCTCATAGTTAACTTTTATGGATATTTCAGTGCTTTTATTTGGAAAGCATTTTATTATGTATAGTCATGGAGGTATATTCTTCTACTAAACATACAGAATTTGTAAAGCCTATCTATTATCTTGAAGTTATGTCAGAAACTGACATAATGTGCTTGTGGGAGATTGTGCATGCAAATTTTGGCACTGGGGGAATAACTATAGATGCACATGAGTGTATATATATTAAAGAAATGCAGCTAGGAAGAAATGAACCTTTCTTCCTGAAAGTTTGGGCTTCAGAGATGAGTTGGGCACTAAAGCTTCCATAGGAGGGATTGGTTTCTATTTCATTACCATTTTGAACTTCCTTTTTTAAAAATTTTTTTCTTTTAAAGACTATAGTTTTGTTTTATTTTTCTTACTTTTACTTTTAAACTACTCCTGTGTCTGATTTCGGTAGCATGAAGAATTGTTAGTAAAAATGAAAGCTACATAAATAGGGTATCTACAACCTTATCTAGCAGAAGCGACAAGGTGTTCTATATAAGAAATTCTTGAATTCTTCATATTATTTTATATTCTGAAATGAGCCAAGTCCTTATAATAACTGGGTGGAAGTGTGAGTGCGTTTCAGGAATTTGGACAATTATCTCTTTTAGAGATTCACAATTAAAATTTTTAAATGGAAAAAAATTACAAGTCTCTTTGGTGAAATTAAACCTCCATTTGCTGGGCTGGCAGACATGAAGCTTCCCCTGAGTGTGTCTCACTAAGTTGCTCATGTCAGAGAAGTCAATTTCCTTCCCCACCAGTATTCCAACAATCTTCTTATGCATCTGCTTCTAGTGAGTATTTTTGACAGATGGGGAGAGAAATGCCATTTTTTCCTGCATAATGTGATGTGCAGTATTGCACATAGACCTTTAAATTGTAAAAGTTTATATCTGATCACTGCTGTAAAATATCACTGTATTTACAATTAAACAAAAACTCAATTTGTCAGGCTCTTCCAGACAAGTATTTTAAATGTCAAAAATCAGTTGTTTGCTTCAAACTCAACAGTTATTTGATTTAATATCTCAGTGTTTGCAGGGGGCACAGGGAACACAGATGATAACGTGAAAAAATGAAGCAATGTTCAAGTCCTGGAAGGTGCTGAGAATTTCCCCTAGAAGCCAGAAGAATGGATGGTGTAGTAATTATGTCAAGATGGACACACCTGGCACCAAGACCAGCCTTTTATATTAAAAACTTTATATGTCTTCTCTCTTCATTGAGAAAGATTGCCTCCTGCACTATGCTTGCAACCAATCTTCCCACAGGATGGCACTTAGAAGCAAACTTTCAAAATAGAATGAAATCTAAAATGGATTTTAAAAGTCCAAAACAAAACAATACAAACCTTCAAAGCCAATGTTTTATGACACTTTGGAAATCATTATTTTGTTCTCTGTTAAGTTACATATTGTAACAGAGGTAATTAGGAGGACCTTACGTATTCTAGCATGTAAGAGCTTATAATAATCTCAGTAACCATGAATTGAGTAAATAAGTAAAAAATCCTGTATAAATAGTGCTTTTCTGAGCTATTGGGTGACAAACTGAATTGTTCTCTTTGTTCCCCAACACAAACATAAAATTGACCATATCTGTTGCAAGCGTGTAATATTTTTTGTTTTTTTTCCCCAGAATGACAGGACTTGAGCTTTTGGGCCTTGCTTTCAATATTTTAATTGATTCGAAAATGAGGAAAAATAATTTTGCAATTAAATTTGCATGAACTGGTGAGGGGACTGATTCAAATTACAACCCAAATAGGGAAGATTTTTGAAATTAGCTGAACAGATATAAGCTAAGAATGTATTTTTATAACATTTCTACCTTGAGTATAAGTCTTCTCCTCTGAGGATTTTATAGCTTTTTAAATGGTGTTCTGTTTAGCTTGAAACATTGTGCTGGTTCCACATGAAAGGGTGGGGGGCGGAGCTGCTGGGGGTAATGGAGGGGTTGACCCCTCTCTGGGAGCTTCCCCTGTGGGATGTAGGGACCAGTTGGAGGGCTGATTTGGTGGTTGGCATCCCAGGTGGCCAATGAGAGAGTTATTTCATTTTCATACATCACATTGGGGGGGGGGTGGGCCACCCTCTATTCGGCTTCCGGCCTCCTGGAGGTGTGGTGGCCTCTGGCTGGGGCCCTGGCCCCCTGGCCCGGCTCCAGGCTTGGCCTCGGCCTAGGTCCTGGTACCCCGGCCCCAGCTCTGCGAGGCGAGGCTTGGCTTGGCTCCGCTCTGCGGGGCTCGGCTCTGTTCCTCTCTCCATGTGGCATGGCCGAGTGGGGAGATGGGGCAGCGACCAAAGGCTCTCCCTTCCCCCCACCACGTTCTGAGAAGAGAGGCCCCAGATAATCTGCGTGGCACAGAGTTTTTCCAGCAATGGCCTGGCCCAGCTTCTTCACGATCTGGATGCAATTTTAACTCTTTTTGTGCCTGGATAAGATTCTTGATCTCCCGAGCCCCCCTGTATGAGAAGTAATAAAGCATGGAGTCTACAAAAGTCAGCGGAATGAAGATAAAGTTCCTGATGGGAAGAGATTGAAAAGATGCAACTGATGAGTAGCTGAAAACGTTTTTTGTGGGGCTATAAGGGGAATGTGACTACACGAAAATTCCTTTAAACTGTGAAATATACTTGGGGAGGTTTGGATGCTTGAGATGAAGATTTTTTGCCTCAGGGAAATGGAGCTCTCTGTTTTGGGACTGGAAATATGGACAGGGACATTTAATAGGAAAAGAGATTAAGAGAATTTTGTCTTTCAGCAGCTTGCCTTTCAAAGTGGTACTCCAAGTGTGTAACATAACCCATAGCACAGTTCTGGAAGGACTGTTTAAATGGGAGGAAAGTCATAATCTGCAATATTTCTCGGGCGGGCACAAATTTTGAAGGTGTAGACACCCCCTAAGCCTAAACTAAAAAAGGGACTTTTCTCTCTAAAGTGAACTGAAATGATTGTTTAAGTAGATAACTGACTGAAGTGTTCTCTGTATGTTGTTGTTAAGAAATGTGGAATGAAGGGAGGGGGAGGAGGGAATAATCTACAAATCTTATTCTGAATTCTTTTTTTGTGTGTTATTAAGAAATTTCTTCTTATATCCTTTTAAGTTTTAAGCCTGCGTTGTCTCTGCTCCTAAATCCTATCTCCAAAAGAAATTAAATATATTAAAATTGGCAAAATCCACGTCACACCACGACAAACATATGGTACAGTAGCTCTTAAATCTGCTTTTATCCATTAATGCTTTGTTACCTGGTAAGGATTCCAGTGAAGAGCTGGTAGTAGACTTGGGTATGTGGAAGTAAATAATGTTATTAGCTTTAAAAGAGCATGATAAGAACATTATTGCTTAGGCATTATTGAGGTGATAGCATCAACAGATGTAAATTATATACCTGGAAAAAAAAGTGTGTGACTACATATATATATATATATATATATATATATATATATATATATACAAAATGAAGGTACAGGGGTTTGTTGACTGTCTCTGAGCTTCCAGAGTATGTAGCAACAAAATGGGGAAAAAGACATCTGGGAGAAAGCTGTGACATTCCTTGTCACTTGGTCACTCTTTTTCTATCCATTCCTAGTTCTCTGAATATGAAATACTTTGTCAAGCCCCTGCAAAGATGTGGGATTCAAGTTGTCTGCATGTCAAGGAGGTTTGCAAATGCAACATAAGTCCTGTTTTGATTACTGTCACGGTGTGACTGGGTTTTGCCAGTTTTAATATATTTAATTTCTTTTAGAGATAGGATTTGGGGAGTAGAGACAAGGCAGGCTCAAAACTTAAAAAGGTACAAGAAGAAATTTATTAATAACACAAAAAAAAAAAAAATTCAGAATAAGATTCCTAGATTATTCCCTCCTCCCCTTTCCTTCATTCCACATTCCTTAACAACATACAGAGAACACTTCAGTCAGTTATCCACCCAAATAATCATTTCAGTTCACTCAAGAGAGAAAAGTCCCGTTTTTGATTTCGGCTTAGGGGGTGTCTTCACCTTCACAGTCTGCATCCGCCCGGGACCTACAGAACCATGAATTTTCCTCCCATTTAAACAGTCCTTCCAGAGCCATGTTATGGGTTACGATGCACACATGGGTTACTACTTTTAAAGGCAGGCTGCTGAAAAACAAAATTCTTATCATCTCCTTCTCTATCAAATGTCTCTGTTCATATTCCAGTCCCAAAACAGAGAGTTCCATTTCCCCGAGGCAAAAAGTCTTCTTCTCAAGAACCCCAAACCTCCCCAAGTATATTTCACAATTTAAAGGAATTTTAGTAAAGTCACAGTCCCCTTATAGCCCCTCAAAAAGGGTTTTCAGCTACTTATCAGTTGCATCTTTTCAATCTCTTCCCATCAGGAACTTTATCTTCATTCTGCTGACTTCTGTGGACTCCATGCTTTATTCCTTCTCATTCAGGGGAGCTCAGGAGATCAAGAAACTTATCCAGGCATTAAGAAGTGAAAATTGTATCCAGAACATGAAGAAAACCACATGGGCAGCTGGAGGCCTCTTCTGCCACGTGGAGAGGCGAGCTGAGCCGAGCCGGCAGGGCCGGGGCCATGCGGCCGATGCCGGGGCCACCAGGCCAGGGCCAGGGCCATGCGGCCAGTGCTGGACCGGGCCGAACCGAGCCTGAAGCCGGACTGGAGGGCCAGTGCCCTGGCCAGAGGCCACCGCACCAACCCGGGAACTGGAAACCGAAAGAGCATTACTTAGCTTGGTCCAAGGTGATTTGTGAAAGCGAAATAACTTTTCATTGGATTCCTGAGCTGTCCATCACCAAATCAGCTCTCCGATTAGTGCCAGTAGCTCACAGGGGAAGCTCCCAGAGACAGGAGAGTCCCTCCCACTCCCCAGCCTCATGGAGCTTCCCATAGGCATCCACCCCTCCCCCTAGCATGTGAAACCAACACATTTACTTACGTCAAATTAAGTGATTGCCAGAATGATAGGAAATAGGTAACTGGGGAGTTATGCCTGTACGCCAAGATTTCTTGAAAAGCAGATTTGGGAATTGTTCACCCTTGTGTAAATAAATTCTACACTAAAATTTTTCAGACCTTGAAATGCATGAAGTTTAGCAGTTTTGATTTTTGGGGTATGTAAGGCACATATTTAGCTACTTGGAAGGATAACACTGAAAAGTGTGGGGTTTTTTTATGTGGTTGTTTATGGTTAAAAAAATAAACTACATACAACTCCCCCCCAGACACCCTATCTAATTTATAACAGCTAACAAAAGTGATCTGTACCTTAAATCTTTCCACCCCACCAGCAGCTGAAGGATAAGCTTAAGCTGGTCCTGGGTTTGCTGGTTGTGCTCCAGTGCCATGAGGCTGCTAGCAGGAGTACTTAGGCAATAAGTGCTTGGCTGGACCTGAGCCAGAATGTGCTTAGCCCGTTGTAGAATGGGATTCTAAATTACTACGGTAAGACAAGTGTTTGTGGGGAGAAATGAGAGTTCACTTAGCCGTGTGTGTCTCTCTCAGAGAGCCTGCTTGGGAGCTGAGTAGCTGAGAATGAAAATGCTAAAAGACAAAGCAGGGTAAGAAATTCACCCAGACATTGCCACTGCTGTGGTTTACCAGTTCTCCCATGAAATATTCAAGTAGGCATAATGGATCTGGTGCCAAGCATGATATGATTTTTATTGCAAGACTGATTAAATCCTTTCATGACTTATTACATAACCTGAAGTCTACCATTTGAGTGGTTATTCAGAGATGTTCAAGATAACATGAACGAGGAAATGAACTCTTGTAGAAAATCAGAATATTACCAGCCTGTGCCTAGCTCAGAGATGATGTGTTGAGTGAAGCTCTGAGTTAGTTTCCATGGATGTGCAATTATGGCTTCTTTTGTAATAAAATCTTTACAATTTAGAAGTTATAGGAAAATGGTCTGCAATAATCCATACAGCTAATTTACTAATATAAGGAGTTCATGAAATAAAATAAATCCTAAAGACTAGAATCTAAAAATTTAGCTAGGGAAAATATTTTATTATGTCTGACTCAGAGGCTGAGGTCAAAATCTGCAACAATAAATAATGACAAGTCCATTTTTTCCCCCTAATAGTGGCAATGTATTTTTTCTACTTTACGTCATATGCACAGGAAGCTGCAGATAGCTTTGCAAAAATGATAAGCAAGCCAAGCGTATAAAGTGAAATATTTTATTTCCTTAGAAAAGTAAAACTGCAGCATCATGCCAGGACATGGGTTCACTTGTAAAATTTTATTTTAAAATATGCTATTCTTCTGACAAACAATGTTCTAAACTGTCCAGCTTGTACAAACAAGCATTGAATCCTACTTAATTTTTGAAACTTACTACTGATTTTTTGCACAGATAAAGTGAAGATAATAACAATGCCATGTTGATGCTGGAAAGGTTTTTATCCAATACTTTTTTCTTTTGCTGATTGAAAGGCAGGCCATCTGCCACAAAGTGTTCTGTGTTTGTCTTTAGTGTGCCACCTGCAACTTTAAGTGAGACTTTTAAGTGAAATTCCGTCTGTCCCGTCTTCTCACATACTGGATTTCTTTAAAAGGAAATAGGTTCGGGTTTTTTTATGATGCTAACTGACTTTTGCAGAGGAATCTTTAGATGCTCAAAATGGTTGCAATTCCATATTGGTAGATTATATTCAACATGGGTTATGGACTTTTTTTTTTTATCAGAGAAGGTATCTTGATCAGCTCTGCTGGACTTACAGTGATGAAGAGATATTAAATGTGTCTCAAAATTAAATAATTCCCACTAGTGTTGGGTTTTATACTCATGACTGTGATTTACCTGAAGATATGTAGATTGAAAGTATATTTATGTAGGCAGGGAAATTAATTTTCAATTGAAGAAGTGTATCGTAACTTTGGTGCTTGAAATGCAAGTATTAGCTCCCACTTCTAAACCCCATGTCCTTATTTGGTAGTTTTGTATATGAGAAATAATTGTGTGCACCACACTGTGTCATGCTGATTTGACCTTCACCCAGCCTACATCCCCCAAAGGTACTTCTTTAGTCAATGTGCTGTCAATGAACAGTGGATATAAGTTTAAGGTAACTTCTGAATAAAGGGACTAAACTTCTCTTGCAAATCCATTGCCTTTTTTTGGAGTGATATGGTTGTGGGGTGGAGCTGAGTGTGATAGCTAGCAGGTTGTTCAGCACTTAGTATGATATTCTGGAATTGTGTGCCTGAAGGGAGCTTTATCAAAGGAAAGTGTGAGAAATACCAGAATAGAGTTTGCAGAAAAGAAGTCTTGATTGTTTTGAAGCTGATGGAAATGGTGGATTTTAGACTTCCTTATTCCCACACTGTTTTCAAATTTGTTAAATTGACAGTCCAGCTCTGGCAATATCTTTACTGCCCTAAAACATTAACAATGCCAGATACACCAAAATTTCATAGTGGAAAAGCTCAATACTGATGTGAGGGTGAGAAAGTTTTCGAGAACATTGTGTGGAGATGGAATTACTGCAGAGAGTAAAGCAGGCACTGTGACACAAGAACAAATTGTTAGTAATGACTGGGACTTTAAGTAAAGCACTGAGTGGCTAGATCATAAAGGATAAATCTCACTGTATTTTCTTATCTCTGGCTGTTATTACTTACAAATGTAATGAGGGTGGTTGCAAAATTAACTTTCGGCGGAGGCTTCATAAAATAAACAGAACAAAGTATTATTAGATGGGTGAATTCTATTCAGTGTGTTAGATTGAATTAGAGTGTATCTTTTGCAGTCTGATTAGTATTTTAAACATGCCTGGGAATTAAGAAGAAGAAAGAAGTAGTTGTAACATTAAAAAAGGCTCTAAAGCAGCTTCTTAGAGAATGCTTTGGCCTTGAAAAAGATGAAACGAGAACAAGTGTAAAATAGAAAGAAAATTATCTGCTATTAGTGCAAAATGGTATAGTGCAGTACTGCTCACAAAGTAGGAAAAGAAAAGAATAAAGAAAAGGGTAGATAAAAGGTCAATATTCATAGTAGTCAGACTCTTAGATCTATCAGTAAGAAATCATAGTCTAATTAATCTTAACATGGTTAAGTTTTATTTTGAATCTAAGCTACCATAAAAAAAAGGGTTTTAAGGACCTGGAACAACTGACTTTTGGAATCTTTTATTAAATATTTCTAAGTGTTTCTGAAGTTAATGTTTTAGATACTGTAACTTAGCATCTTGTTTTATATGTATTGTATCAGAGAAACACATTTCAGTGGCATTGCTGCGAAGAATACAACACTGCAAAATGAGGAACAGCTCCATTACTGCCCTGAACATAAAGGAAACTGTCACAGCCTGAAATTTGTTGTTGCAAAGGAGATCTATCCTACGTTTCTCTCTTGAGCAGCTGGAATGTATGTAAAAGTGCATATATTGATTCCATATAGTTTCAAATGGGGAGAGTCCCTCAGGCTACAGTATTGATTGAAGTGAACATAATAATTTGACTGCAAACATGAAATGAATATGTATTTATAGCTTACATTTGCTATTTTAAGTTTTGTTTCAAAGAACAAAAAAAAAAAGAGTTGTGATTTATGAATTACCATTTCCCTTAATAAGCTTGGTTTAATTGGAAAATTAAATGCTTGGAAGGAGCATGAAGTGTACATCCAATGACAAAGGCAGCATTTAATCTTGTGTGGTTTCTTTTTGTTTGATTATTTTGGAGTTGTTTGTGGCTTGTTTGTTTGGAGCTTTTTCCTTTCAGTTTCCCCATTTGTACTTCTGCAAACTTTTAAAACTATAAATAATTTTTTCTTGTTTTTTTTTTGGTAAAAAATTTATTGAATTTGCATTTCTTTAGCCATTGGTGGAAAATAAAAGTCTGTTTAGAGTGTCGTGCCCACAACCCAATATTTTAGTTGATGTCATCTGTTGAGATATACTTTGTGGTCTTTGTTATATGGTCAAGGCGGTTATTTCTGCAGGGTTTAACCTACAACTTACCTCTAAGTAGACTTCTCTGTAGGATTTTTCTCCATTTTCATAGCAAAGTGCTGTTTCATGTGGAAATTAAAAGGATTGACAAGGTTTCAGGAAACATATTTATTTTTTCATCTACATCATTCTATTAGTAGATATTACTTGAAAATGCTAAAATGTGACATGGGCAGTGAAGGATATTTTGCAGAATGTCAGTTGGGTGTGTGAAAGTGGAAGAGCTGAATGGCAAAGACTGAATCTCACAGCTTGATTACTGTAGTTCTTACACCAGGTTTTCAGATTATCTCAAGTTGAAGCATGGAGTTACTCAACACTCCCATTTAGATCAAATTATTGATGGTGTCAGGTTTAAAACTTTATTTTGTAACCAAACTAGTATGATAAGCCATGTACTTAGCTGGTTTTGTTTTTCAGGAAACTTAAGTATAGAATAGCACACAAATGTGATAACATCTATTACATATTTGTTCTAATCAGATGATGTTGACAAGTCCCTTTAAATGTATTAACTGAAAAATGTATACAGCAATCTACTGCTTCCAGTAATAGGTCTAAAGATTTTTAATACATGCACATAACACCAATACAATGCTCTGAAAAACCTGTTTTTCCCTTAGGCTTAAAAAAAATGTCTGAAGTTGGGCCATGTTTTGAGATAAGAAGTAGTTGTGGAACCATAATGGGCAGCAAGTCAATTGTCCATGGTATTCTATTTTTCAGAAATTTGCACAAGTTCTGGTAGCATTTAGGTTTTAGTATTAAAGCAGAAGATACAATTTTGTTTTCAGTGGTTAATCTTTCTAATATACTTTGGCCCCATAAAAGGAATTAAGCATCACAAGGTCATAAACACAGAATTCTTGCTTGCAAATGTGGGTGTTGAATAAACATCAAATTAGTTCTGGCTGTGAGGGTAAAAGTAAATATTCCTATCACATATGGAACACTATGCCAAGCATTTACTTCTCACAAAATATTGCTGGAAGGAACTTTTCTATTGATCCTTCATATTTTTACTTTAAAATTTTTGAATTCCAATCAGTAACTATTGTTGGTAATTTAAATTTGCAATACCTCTTACACTGAATAATCATGAATCTTGTCCTGTCATCTTCAGGGGTCTCTTTAGAAATAAAATCTTGTTGTTTTTCTAGCCTTACTGTTTTCTGATACAGCCTCTGTATAAGTGCTGAATTTAGACCCATCCATGATCAAAATACAGTAGTGAAACATGTTTGGAAGAAATAAGTATTCCAACATAATTTTAAGATTATGTATTAGGACTTGGTTTTTTTTTGTTGTTTTTTTTTCCCCCAATGATGTGATTTAGTAGTGTTGTAACACTTCAGCTAATGCAAAAGAAGATATTTCTCTTCTATCATGCATGACCTTTGTGAAGTCTGGAGTGTTTTCAGGTGTCTTCAAGCTGGAAACCAATTATATCATCACTATTTAACTGTGTTTCATAGCAGTTTCTTTTAAATGAAGTTGCAATGGGAGGGTGTTCCAGGTCTCCATGCAGCTCTTGCTTGCAGGGATTTCACTAGGTCAAAAAAACCAGGATTAGGTAACATTAAGCTAATACTACTTTCATTTTGTAGACTAATGTTGATTGTGATAGCAGACAATGTTTTTAGAAAGTCAGCAGAATACCCAATTTATAGATTTAGCAATGTTCCTTTATCAGAACAGTGCACTTTTATTGATAGTTGATTATATTAATAACTTTTGTGTCTTCCCAAGGCTAGAGTTTAGAAACTTTCTTCAACAAAATGATTTGTAGGCTGTTTAAACTTGTTTGTTCCTTGTCTGTGTTTGGTTTTGCTATTGAATGTCTAATGATACACCTCCATTTTCTTTTTTTAACTTCAAATGTAAATAAAATATGTAGTGAGCCTGGAAAAACACCTATTGGGGAAACCTCTCCCTACTATTTTGCTCTTGATGTAGCTGAAAAAATCTTGAAATATTATGAAAACCACCCTCAGACCACCAGCGTACAGTGCACATTTTGGAAACCATATGAAAGTTTGTCAATACTATTAATTAATCTGAAACAGCCTTGTGGTTTCAATTTCCTAAAGTTCTGCAGTGTGTTGGGGATTGGACAAAGAACTGTGTATGCACTGATGATGTGGATGATTTTTGACATGGTAAATTACCTTTGCATGATATTCTTATTTGTTCATGGTAAGGTGACTTCCATTCTTTGAAAAGACAGTTGCCGCTAAGGATGTTAGAATAATCTTACCTAAATATTAAGTGTTGATGCTAGAGAAATATGGGATCCCATGTATGGCTTCATAAAAAGTAGGATTCTTATCTGCCTCTTTCTATTACAGCATCATAAATATTTTAGGATTAAATTGTAGAGCTGCAATAATTGATGCAAATTCATGTTTACTATGAAGTAGTAGAATTGATTGTGTATCAATCTCATTTATGTAATTCTGTGTTTTGCATTAAAATCTAAGAGCAGAAGGAAAGGTGCAGGTTCTTGGCTCTTTCTCCAGAGGACTTTGAAATGGTTGTTGCAGGATTCATTAACAGCTGTTAAGCACTAATTCTAATACCTTAAAGCCAACAGGAATTTGAAGAATAGTTAAGGGAAAAAGAATCAGTGAAATATCAAAGATATTTGGTAGTTATGTAGAGAATGGAAGTCTATGTTTCTGTTCAAGTGTAAAGATCAAACTGTGTACTGATGATTGGAGATTGGAGATTCACAGCACATTCCCTTTTTTTAGAAAGGTAACTTCTATGATTAACTCCTTAGAGACTGCACTTAGTTTAACAAGCACATGGTAATAATGTTCATGGTGACATAGAATAAAAATACCCTTGTTAAGAAGCTTTCAAGTACAAGACAACCAAAACCGCCAATTTATCAGCTAGCACTTCATCTAACTTACAGAATATACATGTTAGGGAAGAAAGAGAAAATGTTTCTGATGTCTGTAGGTTCACTAGTGGGTTTGCATGCATTAACAACTCTGCACTTGCAACTTCTTTCACTAAAACAAACGGAACTTAAGGTCAAATATTTTGCAGTTTCTGAATGTCTTTTAGATAAGACACATGTACCTAAAACTTTCCAGTTTCCAGTGTAAAGTCAGGCCTGATTCTACTGACATTAGATGGGCACCCTGACAGAGGCCTTGGGCCAAGATTACAGCGTGAAAAAAGTCCCAGATATTCGGGAAAAGTTACCCTTTGGTCATCTTCTATTTTGTTGCTCTCCCATAGCAAAAGTGCAGCTGGAAATTCCTTAGAAGATGCAGTCATATATGACTTAGTGTCTGTGATCAAATCAGTATTTGGCTTACTTTTTGGGAATACATGTTCTTGCTTATGGTGTAACTTTGAAATCTAAGACAGAAGTAAAGATTTTATTTTAAATTCTTTGTCCCTAATGTCTTGTATCATTTGGGTAGTAGAGAAAGCAGTCCAGCAAGGTGAGGTTTAAAGCTGATGTTTCTGCTAGTGAAATATAAGTAATTCTTTCAAAAGTGGAGAATTGCATCTAAAAAGAATACAACTAGATGGTTTAGTTTGGCGTAGAAATGTGAACTTGTGTTTTTCAGAACTCTATGCCTTGTAGCAGCTGCAAAGTGAGATTGCTACTGCATCTGACAGATATAGTCCAAAAACTTGATGCTGTGAAACTAAAGTGTGATCTGCAGGGTACTGGTCAGCTGAATTACCCACACTTTTATGAGATTCCAGAAGAATGGAAGATTTTTATACTATGAAAGACTGCAATTGTATTTACCTTTGTAAAGATTATATAAAGAAAGGGAGTTTTTTCTTGTCTCAAAAAAAAAAAAAATAAAAAAAAAAAGATACGTAGAAATCCTTAATTTAACGATTTGCAATAACTGTACCAGAGTTTTAAAGGGTTGTTTGGGGTTTTCTTTCCTAATCAATGCAAGTATGTGTTCCAAAGTTAAACACACACAAGCAAATGTAAAAAATAGACTTGTGTATATTGCAGCCACTGGCCAAATGAGAGAGCATGGAGCAGGGAGTTCAAACCTTCTCAGTATTATGTGGTTTAAGAAAAACCCGTCCACACTAGGCATATGTATGATCTCCTCCTCCCAGTCCTTCAAGAAAATAAAGTCTTGTATACCCAAATTTCCTTATGAAGCTGTTTCTGTATTAAGCAAATTCAATTCAAGAGATGTGACATGTGATCTTGCACTATGTCTCATCAGACCACAGTAACTGGAAGCAATGGCAAGTGGAAGTGACAGCCCCTGCCAGACCACAGCAATACAGTAGTGTTATAACTCAGTAACAAGGACAATAATGTGTGCCATGCTTGTTAGTCCCTTTTTTTAAAGAACTTTTTACCTCTGGTTTAATACAGTGGTATTAAACACTAACAGTGCCAGACTAAAGTCTGATTTTTGATACAAGCTGAGAAGCCTGATTTTCAGAATGATGACTAATTCTGCCCTCAAGTTTTGTGCTTGCATTGTCGTTGCTCTGGATAGGCACTGGTGCTTAATAGGCCTGACAATTCTGTTCTAACTGGTATCATATCATCCTATGTCACAGCCCCTCAGAAAGTCACTGCCTTGTGATAAATGCATGCAACATGATCTTTGTTGTCACTGCAAACCAATTAAATCCAGACAGATTATTAACAGGTGGTTTAAAAAAATGAAAAAATAAAAGCCTTGGGCTTATGGTACTTTTGGAGGGTAAAACCCCAAACAGATTTGCTTGTTACAGGTTTAAGTAGCTCTTGAAGGCACTATTGCAAGGCTGCAGTGCCTTTGTGAAAGAAGGTAACAGGTGGAGGGAAGTGGGAGAAAGAATAAAGTGCTCTTATGTAAGTACAGCATGTCTCAATTAGGAAAGTGAAGTCAAGAGGTGCAGGGATACTGAATGGGAGTGAGGAGCCTGCTGGTTTAGCCACATTGAGAGTAAGATGTTTTATACTTTTCTTGGGGTATTACCAAATCATGTGCTTTATGCTATCAATGCTGTTATTGTTTGTATTTTGGAGTACCCAGAAACCCTATTAGTAGATAGTTAATGAATTAGCTCATTATATAATGAGCCCCTTTTCTGCTATGCAAAAGGACAAGTATCAGTCTCTTAGAAGTAGAGACTTTTTTGCTATTAAAACTATGATAGAAGAAAATGAATAAATGAGATATGAAACTGTGGTCTCAGTGCCCTGCATAACCATTGTCAACTTTAGGTCTGGTTTTACAGGAATGTTGCTTGAAATGCTGGGAACATCTCTTGATGACAACAAAGATGGTAAAATAAGTTTTGGCAAATCTTGTAGATGACATGTCAAAACCCACTCCTCTTTGCTGTCATTTTAGAAAATAATGATTTTATTGTGTATGTGTAATCAAATAAGATTTATCTAAAGAGAATGTCAAGATGGTTATGCAAAGGCTCTGCTTGAAAGGAAGGTCATTAATGGAGAAGCAAATGGGTTCTTTGAAGCTGTTTAGTAAGCAGGTCAGAAATGGTTGTCTCAAACACAGGTATGGTTCATTCCACAAGAGATTTCAGCTGTGAGAGCAAATAGCTGCATTTTGAGGGCAGGTTTGATATTTACAAGAACAACAAAGGTGTTCCAAGTGTTATGCTAAGTTAAGTGTTATGCCAGGTATTATGCCCTTTCAACAGGAAACTGGATTTACAGTCCAGAGATTACATTCATCAAACCTACAAAAGCAAACTTGTGGTTCAGACATGAGTCAATGGAAGAAACATTGTGTGTAGCTAAAAACCACAGATTTAATGCAGAGGCATTTCCTCCTCACTGTTTACCAAGGTTTCTTGTATCAGTGGTGGCATGACTGAATTTGAAGTCTTGCAACTTTCTCAATATACATTGAGCAAAGCGATTATTTAACAACTTCTAATTTATTTTTTTTCTAATTAGACCATACCTTGACCATTGAACATGCAGCTGAAAAGGATGAAAATATCTCGTTTCAGTCATGAATGCTCTCTTTTTTGATACTGTTTTGATTTTCCAAGCTCAGAAAGGTCAGGGTTATTCAGCTTCCACTTGGCCTCCTCTGAATAAGTAATCCACATTTCAAACACATTACAAAGTCTGGCTCTGATAAGAGGCATTGAAGAGAACAACAGAATTCCAGCACATTACTCTGACTTGACTGCACCAATTACAGGACAGGCATGAACAAAAGGCAGTAATGCTCTTGGGAAGGAGGCTTTCCCATATGGATGTGTGCTGGGGCAAGTGCATTGTTGACTTTATAGCCCTCTTTGATAAGTGATCAAGCACAAAAGGGGTAATTGAAAGAAAAGTGATGTTATCACCTTTTGTTGTCGGGATTTAATTACAAGTCACCAAATCACAGATTGTGCTGAGTTGGAAGAGACCCACAAGGATCATGATGCCCAGCTCCTGGCCCTGAATGGCACCACCCCTGAAAGTCAATTACAAAAGCTCTGGTAGAGCTGAAATACGTATGTGAACGAGATTCCTGGCAGGAAAGGAATGGTGGATGTGGTTTTAACAGTTTTGTTTCCTGGTTAGAAGGATTTGAGGGGTGGAGGGGGTTGTGAGTGTTTTTTAGGGACTACAGTTACAAGTTAGATGTTAAGTGAGTATAATTTTGATGAGGAATGATCACTTCTTTGTTGAACTTTTGGTGTCTTTGGCAACCAGATAGATCTTTACTCCTGAGCTGGGCCACATCGGTAGTTAATAGATTAGTTTGTTGCAAAGATTGTTAAACCTTGCAAATAAACTGCATGCAGCAACTGGGACAGAGTCATTTTAGTAATAGGGTGAACTTTTTACTAGCATAAAACAGGAAGTGATGACACTGAATCTCCTTAAGCAAAAAAAAAAAAAAAAGGAAAACATAAATTATTTTACTCACTTGAACTTTCACTGTGAAAAGTAGCAGATGTTAGAGTTAAATTTATGAATGTTTTAATTTTTTCTCCTGTATTTTTTTAGGTATTCACTTACTTACGGTTATTGTTCTTTAAGTATGGAGATACAGTTGGGGCTCTGGGGAATTCATTCAGCTTTCTCTATTATTTAGTAATTTGAATTGGATATTAAAGCAAAGATTTTTTTTTTTTTACTTTAATAGTTAAACTAGAAAAGTAATAGCCTATAATAAAAAAATTACTTTTTCTATGTATAAGATCTTCTTGTAAGAGTGCTGTTTAATTCTTTATTTACTGTTACAGTATACAAACCTACCTTAAAAGAGAAAATATAGTAAGTTAAAAAGGGATCAAAATCCTCAACAACCAAATGGACTTTTGAATTCTTACAAAATAAATGGTCTTGGTACATATTTTTTTAAGTAAACTCATGTTAGCTGAAGAAGAAAACAGGTCATATTGTACTTCTGTTATTAGACTTCAACATGCTTGGTTAATAGTTTCAGCTTCTATTACTTCAGATTTTTTTAAAGTGCTCTTTTGTAAGATTCTGTTGCAATTTCTGACCAAGACATGGAGTCTGCAGATACTCATATAATATAGATCAGTCTGCAGCCATTCACAAAAGAAATGGTGCATGAACAATATGAATTCACAGAGGACCTGTGAAGAGAAAATTACTTTCCTGATGAAAAATGAAAGCAAGGGAGGAAAAATGAGGTTGAGGAATATGAGATTAAAGTTTGCTCTTTTAATATATAGAATTTTGTCATTTATTATTAAGGCTCTAAGAACTTGCCAAAATTATTTCTTCATTAGAATGCCAGTCATACTTCAACCCTCTTTTTCCTTGTCCTCAACAAAGTTTCAGTGGCAATTAATTTTTGTGTAGTGTCTCAGCTTTTAAGCAAAGTGCATCTTTCCCATTTTTGTGAGGTATAGGGTCCTAGATTAATAAATAATAGACATTATTTGCCTTAAAACAAATCTACAGCTGCAGACACAAAAAATAGGAAGTCAGTGTAATGGTGCAATATTTCATTTTCTTCTTTTTCCTCCCCCGCCCCCACAAAAATGATTTGGAATGCATTAGGTTCTTTGAGTCAGCTGAGATACAGATGGAGCCAGTCAAATGTGGACCATGGCCAGTATTCCCAAAAGATGTTTTCAGTTTATTTTCTAGTCAATAATTTTCATGGGGAAAAAAAACGATGATAATGTTGATGGTAGCATCTTCCCTACAGAAAGCAGAGAGGATGGAATATTTCCATGTTGAATTAAAATGCACACATTGCTGAGCAATGAAAACAAATTAAGGCAAATTCAGTAACTTCATTTTAAAAGCAACAGTGAGCTTTAATTGTCATAAATTCAGAACTAATTAAAAACATGTTGACAAAAATTGGACCAACAGCTTGTCATTTTCAAATCCAAGTGAAATGCAAAGTGCTGAGAATAAATTACAGGGTTTGAATTCGGTTCTTAAGTTTAGTGCATTTGCTACATGTAGGATATCTTAGGATCTTTTCAGGGGAAGACAGTAGAAAATTATTAGAAAATATTGTTTTCATTTGACTAATATTTTACAAATAAGCTCTGAACTTGATGTCTAAACATTGAGAACTGGAAATATTTGTGAGTGGCTGGGTCTAGATGGATTATCCAGTCCTATTTGAACTCCATGCTGGGTGAGAACTAGACCTGTGCCATCTCTTCTCCTCCCTCACAACATATAAGGAGGAAATAAAACTGAGGACATGAGTTCTAATAAGGAGCTCCAAGTGGTCCAGATGGGTCCCAAGTCTGGATTATTAAATAAATAGAACCACAAAATGTGCTGTGGCACATAAATTGCCCCCTCAGTATGTTCCCATCTGCTCTGATAATAAATAGATGTAGAGATACTAAAAAGAAATACTAAAATCCCCAAAGGTTAACTATTTCAGGATTGATAAATTACCAAGACCTAGAATTGTAGGATGGTTTGGGTTGGAAGGGACCTCAAAAATAACCTGGTTCCAATCCCTCTGTCCTGGGCTGGGATGCCACCCACTAGACCAGGTGTTCAAAGCCTCATCTAGGCTAGCCCAGAACACTACCAGGGATGGAGCATCCACCATTTCTCTGGGCAACCTGTGCCAGTGTCTCAATAAGCAAAGAATTCTTCCTAACATATAATTTAAATATCTCTTTCTTTAGTTTAAACACATTTTCCCTCGTCCTATCACTATGTAAAATGTCACTCTTCCTCTTTTTTTTTTTTTTTTTTTTTTTTTTTTTTTTTTAAATATGCACTCTTTAGGTACTGGAAGATGCTCTAAGGTCTCCCTGATGTCTTCTCCAGACTAAACAACCCAGTTCTCTCAGCCTACTTTCACAGGAGAGGTGATCCAGCCATCTGAGCATCTTTCTGGCTCTCTTCTAGATCCCCTCCAACAGGGGTCCAACAGGGTCCACATCCTTGTGCTGAGGACCCTGACTTGGCTGGATCACTCCAGTTGAAGTTTTCTACTCACAAGGACAGAGTAGAGGGGAAGAAAAGCCCCCCTCAATTGGCTGGCCACAGCTTTTTTGATGCAGCCCAGAACAGTTGGCTTCATCATTATATGCTAGTTAACTTAACATGGTTCCTGAATGTAAGAAAAGTATTATTCTAGGGAATAGAGAGGATAAATCTTCAACCTTGAATTTTCTAAATAGAAACCTTCATATGTGCAAGGCTTTGCTGCAACTCTTATATGACTGGAATGCCCTTGCCATTGGTATTTCACTTTTTTCTGCTCAGCTCTGAAGATAAATCCACACTAATATTCTGAATTAGGTTCTACATTGATGTGCACACACTTAAAACATGCCACAGGGTGATTAACTGCAGAATGCAGAAGTTTGCTTAGGTGAGGTGGTCTGCTTGTGTGTCACTACACACTGCAACCACTGGGCACTACTGCTGGATAAGTCTGAAACATCTTGAAACTAGGACCAAAAATACCATGGATTTTAAAAAGCGTAGGCTGACCCAAACATCCTTTCATCTCTACACAACTTCAGTGAAGGGCTTATGACAATATGCTAGATGTCTCTTAAAATACAGCCCTAAATTAATTAGCGAAGTGCTCTAGTGTCCGTCCTAATGCAAGGTGTAAATTTGCAAGGCCTGGATGTGATGTGCAATGGCTGATAGGATGCAGAGTAAAAATGTGATTATTTTACTCTTTGAAAGAAATCAATGGCAAGCATACCAGTGTGGGATTTTGTTCTCTCAGCCAATTACTTGTTTATAATTGAAATTTCCTGAATGACTTTGCAGCCTTTGGCATCCTGTAGCGAGACCTTGGAAAATGAATAAGAGCTATTTATACAACTAGTAGAGAGACACAGGAATAAAAGCATGTGTAGTGAAGGACAGAATAAAGTTTTTCATGCCTTCTTTGCTGGTTAATCGTCTGGGTAAATCTCAGAGTAAATTTAAGTGCTTGACCAAATTTCAGCCTGTCTTCATTTCAAGGCACTCAATTGCTCAACAACTGCCCTGAACAGAGTAGAATAACACAATTTATCAGCAATGGGGAATGGTTAAGAACTTAGTTCATTAAAATACCAGTTATGCTGAATTACACAGCCCCATGTGAAGGATGGAATCCCTGTCCCTAGGAATGCCAGAGGAAGTTTGAGGTCTGACTCTTGAGAACTGAGTATAATATTATCCAGTTCATTATTTTAAGTCAATTATAGCTCATAAAGAAATGTACAAGTATTCTAGCATACCTTACAAGATAAAATTAGAAATATGTGGGGCTTTTATGTATATATATATGTTCCATGTAGAAGTAGGGCTGTATTTTCTCACACACCTCATGGCTTAGCTGTTTTTTTGTTAACTTGCTGCATTAAGTTGTCAGACTCAGGCAAGAAATGAGTTGCTTCATTTGAGGTATAATGAATACTTGGCTTAAATTATATTTTTTTCAGACAACAAAATATTTAGCTGAGAAAATTTAACACAACAACGTTCATGCAAGAACAGGTTTTCCAGTATTTTCTCACTCAATTTAGAGTAGTTGACCTTTAATTAACAAGCCCTCCAGTGGTGCACCTTACTGCAAAAATAACCTAGACATATACTTTTAACATTTGTTCATCATAATCACCACTGAGTTTGCTAGTTTTGTGTATTTAAAATAATTGTGAAAGATTTTCCAATACCTCTAACTGAATGTACTTTTTATGTACTATAAAGGCCTTTAGCAGCAAGTCCTTAGTGACTTTTTGTTCAGTTACTATGGTAACTTTGAACTTTCTTCAGTGAAAGAAAAAAACATTATTTTTTTCACTATCAAGGAAAAAAGTGTTTGGTTTTGAGCAAGAAGAAAAAATGGACATAGTCTATCAGATGAGCTTGTATATTTTACAAAGTATTTTTTAGAATACTTTTTTTTATTTAGGTGTCGAAAAATTACTGCAGTGGAGAGGAAGCAACAAATTTAATGACAATTTAATGAAAATTAGGAAAGTTCATACCCAGGAGGTACTATATATATAGAGTTGGAGGTTTTTTTGTATACATATATTCAAATGGGTATTAGATTGTATTAATAAGATTGATTAAAGTTCAAATGTTATCTTTGTAGTATGAGCCAGCTCAAATCTTGGAGAATTTAAAGAAAAAAAAACCCCAAAACATAATGAGGTTTGTATTAGAGCTTTGCATTATTAAGCCTTTTATTTTCATGTGAAGGATATGAGTGTAACGCTTGAGTAGAGTAGAAATGTCTAAGAATCCCTTGAATGTTGGGTCTTGCTGTGGGAAATGTTTAATTTAATTTAGGAAACAAATATTCTTGTAGGCACATTGATTAAAAATAGTACAAATATATACTGGAGGTATTCATGGTCTTTAACATCAGGCATCTTTATTTACATCAACTTGAGAAAATATTGATAGAAGGATTCCTTTTTAGCTTTTTTTTTTTGCTGTTTGGATCAAAAAGATTTATATCTGGTAATTTGAAATTATCTTTGTGATAGTTCTCAAGTCAATATGTTGGTAAGCAATTAAAATGTATAATTAAAAATGAGCAGAAGACCAAATCCCTGCCTTGGTAGTACAAAGCCAGAAAGCTTTCATTAATTCCTGCTTACCTTTATTATATTAAACATTTTTTTAATATTCTCTTGATAAAAGCCAGATTGCTTCTAATTACAACACAGGTGTTTGGTGATTCTATAACAGAAAATACTCTGATGTAACCAAGGAAAAGTAAGACTATACGAGCTACCTCCAGCTCCATTGCTTGAAAAGTTTGTGTAGTCAACAAAGTTCCAGTGGTTTTACCAAAGTCTGGCAAGTTCACCCCATCAAATTTCTCCACATTGCTTTTTCTCTTAAAAATTATTTAAAATCCGAGTTTCATTTTTGTTAATCATGTTTCTAATGGAAAGTAAGAAAAATATTGGCTAAGATGGAGGATAATTACAAAAGAAACCAGTAGGCATTTTTCCTTGGTGAATGATACAATACTGAATTTTTATTTTTTTTTTTTTGAGGGATAGCTGATCAGAAACACCTGTATTGTCTATTAGGGAGAAGGTCAGACCTTAATTTTTAGTAACTGATATGGCCTTTCATATATAGGCCATCTTTGTTCCAAATAAACTATTTTGGGATTGGATATTATTGTTCTAATACAGTGTGGAATGTACCTCATCCTGTCCTGCAGTGGTAAAAAAAGAGTTGTTGATTGGGACTTTTTTCCCCCGTGTTATTCTATGATGGTAGTCTAGACAAATATAATAATATATGTTTTTTTGTTTTTTTTTTTAATTTAATAAATACCAGTCTTGCTTCAGAAGCCTTGAATTTGTGGTGGATAATGTTTGGCTGAGACACAAGCTTTTGCTGCTAAAAGGAGCTACACTTTCAGGTTCTTTCTGAAGAATAAGACATCTACTTGAGGAAAAAGCTGCAAAATTAGGATTAGATATTAAAATTAGTTTCAGTGTGTAGCCTTTTGTTACACAGCCTAAATATTTGTACACAAAATACTTACTTAGAACTAATGCCTACATCTCACTTCAGAGTAGATTGTGTTAGCTTCTGGGATGTAATAAATCCGCTGGGGCCAATGTCTGAATTAACATAATAATTAAAGTTTCAGCACATTGTTGTAGGTCACAGTAAGAAAATGTTTAATCTTTCTGCATTCATCTGTGTACATTCAAGGCATTGGGAGGTCTACAGAGACTGAATTAAATTTAAGTGTATCAGAAATGAGCAGGGTGTTTTAAGAAAAATGTGAAAAAGATTTAACTTTGTTGGGAGCTGTTCATAATTGGTTTTGTTCTGACAATAAAGGATACAGCAAAAATTGGGTCACTACTCAAGTTACGGCTCAATTAATGAGAGAAAGCTATGAGTATATAGCAGCCAAAACACAGAATTATCCTGCATCTGCCTACTTGAGGATTTGGGGTTTGTTTGGTTCATAGATCATTATCTGTGGTCAGCTGTGCCTATAGGAAAAAACAAGTGCTGGGCTGGAGTAAGTAAGCACAGGATGTAGTAGATCATCCAAAAATTACTCCACAAAATTAGTAGAGTGTTAAGAGAATGAAAATGTGCTTTTCCAAACATAATTCTAGGCTTGAAAAATTGATGACATTGAGAGGAAGATTTAATAGCATTTTATGAGTCTTGAGAGAAGCCAAGGAATATTAAAAGTTGTCTTGTCCTGACACTACTCACTAGCCAGGGAGAAATATCTGGATGCTGACTATTGCACCACCAGAAATGGGTCAAGATGCAGCTTGTCCTGAAACCAGTTTGGAAATCCATGGTAAATTTCTGAATTTTAATAGAATCTTTAGCTGTAGTTTCCTTTTATACTGGAGCAGTTCTTTACTAATACAGGGGTAAATGGATTTAGTAATTTAATGGTTAATTTCCTATACTAGGCGTCCACTTGACAAAAACCCACAACAAGATGGGTGAAGAAAAGTTCTGCTGGTGTTACTGTATTCTGAGGAGTCAAGGCAGGCTGCTGTTCAGTTTTTCTTTGTGCTTGCACAAAAAGCCCCAAAACGTGGAAGATGAGGAGAAAAAATAAAAATGGGGAGCCTGAAGCTGCTTAAATTAGTCTTTTTCTTGTATGGCAGCATGGAAAAGTTGCTTATTAGCTCAATATTGGGGGAACTGGGAAATAACTAAGAGGAGTGTAGCAGGAAAAACAAGAGCTGCAGGAGCTGCCCTTGGATACATCAAACATTCCTAATTTCATGGCTAACAGACTGATGAATTTTGCCTGCTTTTGCTTACGAGATGGAAATACTTCAGTGTGCATATTGTCTCCATAGCCCCAGACTAAAGAACAAACAAATAATCCTTGAATAATGAAATAATCAAATTATCCTTCAGTTAAATTGTGGTTTACCTCTAGATTTCAGTTTAGGAATCCAATGAAAATGAACTCAGGTAGAAGTGAATTAAGAAAGAATGGACTGCTTTCTAATTTAATGGCAATTAGGCAGAATTTTTAATCATGCACATACCTTTAATTTTAAACAATTTACATCTGTACCATTTCATTTGAGTACTATGATATAATGTTACCTCAACAATAGAACTTACGGCAGGATTCTAAAATACTTTAAACACAGCTTCCTATTAGTTTTGAATCCAAACCCTTGGGAAATCTATAAGGTGTTGGAGCCTTGGGGAGAAATAGAGATAATAATTGCAAAATGATTTCTTCACAGATGCAGTAATTCCCTTTCCTGAAAGTTCAGAAAGGTTTAAATAATTTTGTGAACATAATAACTGACCTGGTGGTTCTGTGAAGAATACTGGTGTGTTTTGTCAAGAACTCTTCAATTTTAATGAATTTGAAAGTATCCAGATTAATAATCAAATAGCTTTAGAAGTGTAATGGCATGTATTCAGAATCAAATGTCTTGTGTATTGTGCATAAAAGGCTTTATTTATTTTCTCAGGGTGCTATAAAATGAAGAGGGACTTTAGGAAAACAAAACTATATTCAGTAATGCAAAAAAATCCCAGTAGGAGTTGTAGAAGAAGGTTGAATTACTAGCCTGTGTAACTCAGAGTGCAAGCATTCTCTGTATATCGATCCTTTCACTCTGGCAGCTGCACGATGGCATTTTCCTAATGTAATAAATGTAAAACCTAAACTGCCTCTGGGGCTGTGTGTCTAAACAGCTGATGGTTAATTACAGGACACCTATGAGGCACAGGTGGGAGAGAAAAAATGGATGATGCTGGTAAGAGCATTTGTGTTCAATTTATGATTTTAAGCAAACTTACTGTATACTGTAGAGGGAATATTATTTTTCTCTGAGGGGAAAATAAGAGGTTTATTATATTAAAAATTTTCACAGAATTCACTCTATCCTGCAGTATTTGTGTGTAAATAGTCTGTCTGGTTGTAGTCCTTGCTCCTGATTCCTGTGTGGTTTAGTTGGACCAGCAGTCATGCTCAAGCTGTGCAGGAGGAGTCAGCCTGTGGTTCCTGCTGTTGTTGACAGTCTTCAGTCTCGCATTTTTTTTCCACATTGGTTAGGAGATAGAAATTTGTGGAAAATATATGTCAGTTGCCAAAGCATTTGGTGAAGGATACGGGCTCCGTTGCTTTTTTCCCTGCCCTCTCCAGTCGTGGGTACTGGGGTAACAGCAGTTGTGGTGAACACTATCTTAGTGCCTTGAAATGTAGAGAAGCTTCAGACCCTGAATACAGATTAGATTCTTGAAAAAGGAAGAGTACTCAAACCTGAAATTTATGTAATGTGCTTGTCAGTAGAGTGTCACAGCTTTTCTCTTTTGATTATCCTTTGTAAGATATGTTAAATTATTTTTTCAGTTATGTTTTCTTCTGTAAGTGTTCTTTGGATTATTACAGTCTTGTTCCTATTTCATATCTGTAGGGCAGAAGGCTGTAAATAATGATAAGCTCCTATGCAGGAATAATAAATATTGAAGGATTTTAAGTAGTTATTTTTGACAAGTTCCTGGAGAGGTGAAATTACTTCTTAATATCTAATGTTTCTAAAATGAGGCAGTATCACTGACAGTGTCACTCTCTCTATCTCCAGCTTTTTTCTGCCCTTTCTATTACCTGAGAAATGAGTTGTTAAGTTTTATGTTAGATCCATGCAATGATGCAAGTATGTCACACTATCTATGACACTCTAAGTATCTCACCTTCTTAGACATATTTATTGCATAAAAAGCAGGATAAAGTACCAGAGGTGCAAATGTGCTGTCTTCAGTGGAATTTACCATCAGACAACTTGGCCCAGTCATGACAGCAAATCTTTCCTCTAAAATATCAATACAGCACTAGAGTCCAATTATTTTTACACTCTGCTAATCTTCTTTTGCTTTTACAGTGTTCTTGCAGGCTTCTATAAAAAGACTGTTGGTAATCTCAGTAGGGAGGCCTCCTTATCAAGTAGTTTCAAAGACTTATGAGTTCTGAAAAAATGAGGAGGTAATACTGAATTAATGGAGAAGGGGCTAGTCAGTCTTCAAAAAACTAAATGTGAAGCATATATAATACTGATTATTTTGCTACTTGCAGAAGTTTTCTTGGATTTCCACAGATTTGATAATAAGACGTGGAGAGAGTTAGAAATCTTTTTTATTTCTGAAATGCATGCCCAAAATGGTCCTTTAATTAAATCTAGACATAGCTCTTTTTAAATATTCATAGTTGAAAACAAATCGGTGCACATATAATTTTAAAGCTATGGTCAGGCCAAGAAACCCACTTACTAATTTTTGAAAGTCTCATTTTAAAAAAAAATTGGTATCAAGAGTAGATCTTAAAAGCCTTGTTTTGTTGTAGCTTACTGGAAGTACGTTAGAACATTATTAACTCTATTTAAGTGTGAATGTTGCCAAGGCCTGGTATTTATTGAAAAGCAGAACAAGAAGTGCTGTGGAGAAAGACCTGAGGGTCCTGGTGGACAACAAGCTGTCCATGGGCCAGCAGTGTGTCCTTGTGGCCAAGAAGGCTAGTGGTGTCCTGGGGTCATTGGGAAGAGCATTGCCAACAAGTCAAGGGAGGTGATCCTGCCCCTCTGCTCAGCCCTGGTGGGGCACATCTGGAGTGCTGTGTCCAGTTCTGGGCTCCTCAGGACATGAGAGACATGGAGCTCCTGGAGCTGGTTCAGTGGAAGGCTACAGGGACTGGAGCATCTCCCTTCTGGGAAAGGCTGAAGGAGCTGAGCCTGTTTGGCCCCAAAGAGAGATGACTGAGAGGGAGCCTCATCAATGTCTCTGAGGGGAGATGTCAGAGGACGGACCAGGCTCTACTAAGTAGGACAAGAGGCAATGTGCAGGAACTGATGCACTAGAAATTCCACCTGAACATGAGGCAGAACTTTGCTGGGCAGCTAACTGTGAACTGGGATGGAGTGCTCAGAGGAGGTGTGGAATCTTCCTTGCTGGAGAGTTTCCAGAACCATCTGGACACAATCTTGTGCTGTGTGCTCTGGGATGATCCTGCTTATGCAGGGAGACCAGTCCAAATGTCCCACTGTGGTCCCTTCCAGCTTGAGCTCTTCTGTGATTCTGTGAAGTGATAGCAAGAATTATCTTGTTTAAAAATACACAGCTGTTACTTGAAACATGTTAAGGTATCCGTCAAATTTCTTTGAATTGTATCCTCCTTTATCATGTTGTTGTGGGTAAGCTTTAAAGAATCATGGAAAAAGCTGTGGGGGAATGGATTTCAGAGCTTTAACATTTTATTGATGTCTTGCTATATGTTTAAGAAGCTTTTTCATGCTACAGAATCGGAACCTCCATAAGCAGGCTTGTTTCATGAAGTGGCTTTGTAGTGGCAATTACTTATTTCAGCAACACTTTTCTTAAAACTTTTTGTTATGTAGCTGTTACTAGTCCTTTAAAACTTCATGGAAATTGCATTGAGATCTAACTGTGATTTTTAGCAAAGAAAAACCTTAGCATTTTATTTGCAGTCAGATAAATCAGATTTTGAGACGTGAAATTATCATCTGATTACCTCTGGTTGTTATTTACACAAAACCCTGTTGTTATTCCAGTAATAAGCTTTTGCTTAAGAGGATGCTCTTTCCTCAACATCTCCCATGTTCTGAAATACTATGACCTAAATTTTTATTTGCGGTAAGAATAAGAAGGGGTATGAAAAACGGCTATATCTTGTCAAACCATTACAAAAATAATGGTAGTTTTGCCTTTTTATTTATTGTCTTGGAAAGTGAGAATTAATTTAAGAATAAACAATAGTGCCAGAAAAGCAAAAAATAGCTGCAATACATCGGTATAGAATATTATCTGTCACACTTCTGTAGATTTCATGAAGTTTTGTGTATTTTCCAGAATAAAATGTGTTAAATTAATTTGAATTCAGTTTGCCTTTTCCCCTATCCTTAACACCCTATTTTTATATATTCTTTTAACTGACTGCTGCGCATAAAATACATATAGATGTGTGGGGGTTTTTTTTATTATTAGGGATTATTCTGATCTTCAGATGTGATTGGGGATTTCCAGTGGCTGCTCGTTAGTGAGAACACTGACCAGCATACGGCTTAGCCATCCTTTGCCTCTCAGCAGGAATTGTAGTGCAATAAGAAAGGCCTCTTAAGGAGAAAAACTAAGATACAGGGAAGAGAGTGGAGGGCAGCCCTGAAACAAACAGGAACCAACCTGAAAGTAGTAGGTCAAAACATTTCTAGGAAGGTACGTCGCAGCCTCTGGAGAAGGTAATAGCACTCTTATAACCATCAAGGTTTTCTGTGAGTTGTGAAGTCTTTTTGAGTGTTTCATCTGAATTTTTCAATAGTCATTTCCTGATTCTGGATTTGCCCTTGAATGTTTCTTCCCATACATATGCAGGTGGTTGCAGTTCTGCATAAATACCTGTGGATGCTTTTCTCTGTAAAGTACAGACAGCTGCTTTTATTGCCATGACCTTGACCAGAATCCCTGTTATACAAATAGTTACTAATTTATTTTTTTTTTTAATTTGCCACCATTTCACAATACACTTTTTTTTTTTTTTTTTACTGTGAACACACAGTTGATTCTTCTTTCCAGACCAGAATGTTGTCTGTTCTTAACCCAATCCACTAAAGGTCTGTGCTGTACTCATCAACTAAATGTTTCTGTTGTCCTTAGTGCTTTGTCCATCAGTTACAGTTGTAAAAGTAAAATATCATTAGTTACTGTAGTGATCATTAATCAATTTAACATTTGGAGGAAGGTTGTCTGAATTTTTAATGAAGTTTATTAGATATTATTAGAGTTCAATACCAATTATTCAAATGAACTTAAATTGACACTATTCTTTTGCTCACTAAATTAAAATTCTTCTGCCTTTGTCATTCTTTGGAAGAAAAAACTTTCCAAAAACATTATACTGAATTTCTTACAACTTGTACTTTAGTTTTTAATAATGACATTTCTGATCCCACAGCTCATTTGAGCACCTGACCTAGGTACTGAAGTTGGCTTAAGATAAATCTGGGGTGCCAAAAGAAATATCAAATGCATCACAAAAAGGCGTTTTTATCCTGACACTACTTCTTATATGCAGCCTTATGTTAAAAATACAGTTTTGGCTGAATTATTTTCCACCTGACGATGAATTGAGATCAAAAAGTATTTTTGACCAATGGTCTGCCTATCTTTGAGAAGTATTGAGCTTCTTCTATATCCAGAATTAATCAATAAAAAAGGAGATCTTTTACTATTTTTTAGCTCACATAGGAATTCTTTTCACTTCATTTGAAGAGGCAGGGTTGCAAAGAGATATTAGGCATGGTTTGTTTGGATTAAATACTTCTAGTGTAGCAACAGGCCATTAGCACATCTCTCTGCATGTTATTTTAAACAGCAGATTTCTTCAGCTGAGACTTGAGCTCCTCAGATCCCCTTTGTTGCTGTAGGATCCTTTCACAGAATGTATTCCTCCTATGCTCAGTAACTCAGAAAGGTAGTTTTTGTTTTATATATGAAAAATCTTTCTTAAATAAGAGTATCCTCAACAGGCTGGAAGATGTTATAAAACAACAGTTTTCATATTAAATTTCCCAGGTTTATAGGAAGACCAAGAGTCATAAATAGCTTCTTCCAAACATGTTTTGAAGACTAACACAGGGATCCAAATTACTTTTCCCAAATATTTCTATGTAGACCTTTCTTCAATGATGCAATCTTAGACAGAGACAGAAAAAAAAAAAAAGTGACAATTTTGTCAACCCCCTCTGGAAGGTGTTTTGTTTTACCTTTTTCAAAACCATGCTGTATCTCTTTTCACTGACTTTAATGCTACATATTCCCGTAGTACCTCTCTGAGACACGAGCAAAACTGGTTTTATAGCAGTGCCTCATCATGTACATAATACTACTGCAGTGGCATTCCCCCTGCATCTCTGGAAAGCTTATTGCTACAAAGGGCTTCTTTTAACAGGAGTTAATTAGGACAAGAAAATTGCTTGTTGTTTTTTTATTGCATCTAAACCCCAGGACATGCTGCACTAATCCTCTAGTGCTGTGTGGTGCCATAAGAGAGGTATTCAGCTGATGTCCCAGAAGTTTCTTATTAGCTTTGTAACTGCTCCTTATCAGATCACTTAACTCATTAACTCTTTATACACATTAAATGTGTTTGTTAGGGATTATTTTCTTCCTTGTTCTTCCCTTTGAAATGTGTGTTTAAATATCACCAACAAAGTAAAAACAATTTTTCTTGCTTCTCCTATTCCACGTTTTTACTTAGGACAGTGAAAAATGAAAGCAACTCATTTGGAAAATGCTCAGCAAGGAGTAAGGTTCTACTGCTTCATCCAAGAAGCAGAAAATGGATTTTTACCTAGGACAAAGACTGCTTTCAATTTTTGCAAGAATAACTGCATTTGTTTTTTGTGCACCTCTCCTCTATGTGATAGAAGTAGAAGAGAACAAGCCCAGGATGCAGTGGAAGAATTTACCTTACCTTTTATCACTCAAAGAAAAAGAATTCTAAAACTTGCATTTGCACAAGTTATATACTTACAGGGAGTAAAATTAAAACCACTATTTTTTCCTGTAATAACATCAGTTTTTCTACGAGTTCTGTCAGCGCTCTGATGCTGAAATGTTTTAGTAGAAGCTGGCTTGTACTGTACAATCAATTCAGCTATAAACAAGAGACCCAGCCCACTTCCATGGGCCAGCCCCTAGGTGGACAATGACAAGTTTTAAAATCACGATTTCAAACTTTTGGGGTTTTGAGTAATTTTTTGAGGCATTATCATTACAATATAAAGTGCAGGATACTGTAATCTACTTATTAATGATGCAACTGCTAATTTGAAACAGGTTCTTCTATTTCCACCTTCTGGCAATTTAGTATATAATGTACACTAGGATGGCACCATTCCTTGAAAACTCCTGCTTGCTTTCCTCTCCCTCCCCAATTACAAATCTGCTTTTGAAGTGCATACTCTGTGTGATTAAATAAAAGGACATGAAAATTAGTGAGGAAATTGCATGGTGCAGCAATTTAGTTATTTTAGTTATGAATTTAAATGGCTGTTTAGCAAAATGGAATAATTTATCACTTACCTAGTGTTCCCTGCAAGTCATTTATCATGAGAGTAGTATCATAATTTTATTCTCCTCTGAGAGGGTGGGAAGGGCTCAGAGGCTCATACTTCAGAGGTTCTTCAATCACTTCTTGTGGTTGGCTATTGATTTAATGATTGTGTGTGAAACAAAACAGGAACTGAAAAACTTTCCCAAGTTTCCTTGCATTGTGGTATTATACCTGACTTAGTTATGCTTTAAATTTTTCTTGGCAGGTAGCATTTTTCTTTGCTTCTCATTTTACTGCAATGGATACTAGTTTTATGTTGGATTCCAGTAGCACAGATTTTGGTTCCCAGGATCACAGGTGCAGTGTGTTTTTTGAGATAAACCATGTTCTGATACTACATGCCAGGAAGAGTGACCATGGCAGTCCAAAGCACTTGGTTATAACAACTAACCCAAGTTTTACTTTATCATGGTTTTGAGTGGAACAACTAACCCAAGTTTTACTTTATCATGGTTTTGAGTGGAACATTTTCTGCCACAGAAAGGCTTGGGTTGGTTCGTCAGGTCCCTGAATCTGTAGAATGAATAGACACTTAGCCAGCCTGGGTTTTGGGAGGTTTTTTTGTTTGTTTGTTTGGGGTTTTTTTTTTCTGTTTTTTTGCAAAAGATAATTTAAAACAGTAATAAGAAGCCCTTGAGAAGTAATTCCTCAGTCCTTCAGAATAAATTGTTTATGGTCTTAAACAACTTCTCTGGTTTTGTTTTCATGTTAGGCTAGTCATGGCTACCCCATAATGAAATTATTCCCTCAAAAAGGGAAGGGACACAGAAATTTGTATTTACTGGAGAGGGAAAGGGGCATTAAAAAAAAAAGAAAAACAGGTAGATAATTGCCAGCTGTGGATTTGGAATCATGAATCTGATTTTTTTCTCCAAATTGCTTCCTTGGAATATTCCGTGGAGACTTGTTCAGAGAGCAAGGAGTATAGTTTCTGTAAAGGAAAAGAAAGATTGTGAGAAATGAAAGGAAGCATGGAAGATTCTTCTGTTAAAAAAAGTTATTTACAAGAAATAGGAACAGAAAACTGCTAGTGTATAACAACAGCTGTACTTGTAAAAATTAACTCTAACTGATAAAGCAGACCCTCTGCATTCTCTCAGAATTAATTTCTTAGGCTTTATCATAATTCCATAATTTTTTTTGGTTTCATAATTAAGTCTTTTTTTATTTTATTTTTTAATTTTTATTAGACAGTATTATTTTGGCTTCTTCTTTGAGTGCCTGTGTTTTATTTCTAGATGCAGTCTGGTCATCCATTTTTTGATTGGGAAACAAAAAACAGTCAAATTCAGTATAACATTTGGTGAACTACTTTACAGTCTTTGTAATTTTTTGTCTTAAGATCCAATGAGTGATATATTTAATGGAAGAGTAAAGGCTGGCTTCCTAAAAGAGCAGTGTGCTGAGAAACCTTGAGCATGATGCATCCTGAGACCTTTCCAAGTTCAAAGGTGCACACCTCATATGGAGAGTATTCCCTTTGTATGAAATGGCAAGCCATTAGTTTGCTATTAGTGCAAAAGTGTGCCACAGAAGTAGCAGTTCAGCAGTTCAGGCTGTCTGGTTTTATTGTATCAGTCATTCTTGTTAATGGTTTTGTCTACATGCTGGTTTAGTGTAGTTTTCCTAAGTTGCATTACTTTTTCAGAAAGACTTTATAAGTTTAGAAGCTGATGGTGTAGTGAATAAACGTTTGAATTTTAAATTGTTGCAAAGTGGAGCACTGAACAGTACATTTGGGAACATACTAGACTCTGGTTTGGTGTAATTTATTTATTTAGAGCACACTTAATGTTTTGAAGATTGCAGAGAAGTAACTTGGCTCTTAGAAGTAAAGTATCAGTGGTGTCAGGTTATCTTCTCTTTGAACGTAATTATTTTGGCAGGCAGATAAATTGACAGCACTCTACCAGGTTTTGTTGTATAATACTAGATAGGTTTGTCACATGGGTTGTGATTTACTCTTGATATAATTCTATTTCTCTTGTCTATGGTTCCATTATTGTTACTATCTAGTAAGATCAAAGCATCTAGCCTTACGTATGTGATTTAAATCAGGCATAGGCACATGATCAAATTATTGTGGATACAGCCAGACCTAGTTTGTGATGTAATACTGCCAGTGAGATGGGTAGACGTGCTGTAAAACTTAGCATAGAGCTTATGTAGGACTGTAAAATCTGCTAAGGCCCATGGAAGTATTGCTTTCATATGTTTTATCAAACTAAAGATTAGTTGAACTTCCAAAGAACTGAATACTAAAACTTTTGTTGACTTCAATGCATTGAAGAAACATACCCTTTTTGCAGCAACAGGTGGTCTAATAGAGCCCTTCCCTTGTTTGAATACTTTCTGTGACACAGATTGTGCCATTCCATGTTTGCACATCTCCTGTAATTCTGGATTTTCACTGCCATAATACACAATTTACAGTACTCAAAATTCAGAATAAAAACATATTAAACTCCTTTATGGCATTCATATTATCTTGTGCTTTTCTATGCAGGTAATTACATTTTAATCATTAAATGAAGTGCAACACTTCATACTGGCTAGAATGACTGCCATGCATTTTTAATGGTTTCTCTAAGTGTCATTAAGTGATAATTTGAAAAAATAAACAAACAACCAGCAGTTTACACAACTGGTTATTAATGAAGCCTGTTCTTAATTTGCTTAAAGGATCAACAAAAATTGTGGTATGAAATGTAGCAACAGATTGAGTGGGTTTTTTTATGTACAACATTTGAATGTTTTAGAGATTTTTTTAATGTCCATTCTAAATATATGCATTCATATCAAAAGTAAAATAGCACATCTTTTTGATAATAAAATGTTGATGCAGAGTTGAGTACCAATATTGTTTAGTGGTTTTTCTGTCCCATGCTGAAACATTTTGACTTACATGCCTTCTGCTCTATGTGTGCTGTAAAGTCTGGTTTTCAATGACAAAGCACAAAAAAGATTTGTAACCTGATTTCCTCTTCTTGGTTTTCATGAATCTTTGCTAGCCTGTGGCAAACCTGTGGGTGTTTTACCTATCTTCTCATTCCATAGCTGGGCATGGCAAGGCAGATTTAGAGTTGCAGTGCCCAATCATTTCCCAAATGTCAATGCTAGATTGAGGGCAAATATGCCTGATGTTTCATCCAAATGATCATAAGAGTGAAGTTTAATTTTTCATGAGGAATTAATTACTCTGAAGACTGAAAAAATGTGGAGGCATATTACTGGTATTCCTGCTTCAAATAATTTATGTAATATTTGCAGTTCGGCCGAACTAGAATATTGTCATGGAATATGATATTTGAATTAATGGCATAGGAACTGCATAAAAATAGCAAATAATGGATATTTTTTGTTTGTCAGGTAAGCAGAAAAGATAGTTTGGTAGGAAAAGTATGCAGTTAGTGTCTTCATCCACAGTGTCCAAGTTTTTTAACCAAAATGTTTCCTCTGAAGCAATTTGCTGTGCTCAGTTTTTGGGGGGGGTTTTGTTGTTTATCAAGTGAAACTCAGTTTTTAAACAAGTGAATGCTAGTTTGATGTAAATAAAAGTAATTTGTTAAAAAAATTTAACTTGATGATATTGTCTACCATGGACTATATTATTGAAGCTGAAAAAAATGAGAGAGGGTTCAAAAATTAATAGTGAATTCTGAAGGGGAATTGCTTGAAGAGTTACTCATTTTTTTCTTGGATGAACTTCTTGCTTCTTCAGGTCCTTGTTTAGGAGTTTTGTTTTTTTTAAAGGGCTTGGCATATATTTAAGTTCCATACTTTTTTTGTGTTTGTGTGAATTATCTGGTTTTACAGAAGCAGTTTACCATGCATAGTGTGTATACATAAATATTTTTCATGTTGATTCATTTATGTCCTTCAGTTTTTTTTGTGGTGTAGTCATTAAATGCCAGGGACAAAACGAAAAATGCCAGGTTGCTCCATCTGTTTTATCATCTCTATTGTAGGTATTCATGCTGTTTTAATATGCCTGTGCAGCAAGCACCCATAGCAAATAAATTTGCTCTTGCACATTTTATGCTTTTGTTAAATATTCATTAAATGAGATGAAGGCTGCTGCTTTGAGTGCATTGAAACCCCAGAAAATACATTGTTTGTGAATCCTTTATGCACCATGAACCAAAGTGTTCCTCCTCTACCAAAAAGCATCAGGGTCCAGGATGTGTTGCTGTCAGTTGCTATACAACTGATTCTTGTTTTGAGCTGTAAAGAAAGCATAATTGATATACAGTCATTTTGGGTTTTTTACATTGTAGTCTAGTATGATTTGGCTGCTGCCACAAAAAAAACAACCAAAAAAACCCAAAACCAAAACCAAACCAAAAAACACACACAAAAAAACAACCAACCCTCAACCCCTCTCAAACAAAACCAAAAACGAAAAAACAAAAAAACCCCAAAAAAATACCAAGAATTCTGCATCAAATCTGAGAGAAAGCACCTCAAGAAAAACACAGTCTAATATCTTCTAATGTTCTTATTACAAAGAAAAGTTAAAACAAAATGCAGTCATTGTCTGATGCCTTATCTGAAGTATTTTGCAGTAGTCTCTGAATTTACTCTGTTATCTAAAGTGAAGCATTTTGAATATCCAGGATCAAAGTTAGTGTATAGGCTACAACAGAAGACAAATACATCCAGGGACTTCTCAAAAAACCTGTCTTCACACCTGTTTTTTTGTATATTCTGTCATGCACTTGTTGCTTAAATTCACAGAATTCACAGAATTCACAGAATCACTAGGTTGGAAGAGACCTTCAAGATCATAAATTCCAACTTATGCCCTAACACCTCAACTAGACCATGGCACCAAGTGCCACATCCAATCTTTTATTAACACATCCAGGGATGGTGACTCCACCACCTCCCTGAGCAGACCATTCCAGAACTTTATCACTCTTTCAATGAAAAACTTTTTTCTAATATCCAACCTATATCTCCCCTGGCGATTGACTCTATTCTTGCTTTTATCTATATATTTATGCATATTTTGGGTTTGTTCTGATGGTATCATACTGATGCGTGCAGCTCTGCTCTGAAGATTTGCCTGTATTCTCATGAAGGATGAAATTTGACATCTTCAGGCTTTCTCACTTCATCCTTAGACTGCATAAATCCCGCATGTTTTCATTGGGATTTTACTAACTTATTATTAGCTAAACAGATAATTTTTGCCTTTTTATAGCTCTAAACTCCATACATCTCTAAACAAAAAAATTTTACCTGTTTATAGCTCTAAATTCCATGCACCTCTAGTGTAAGGCCAGTGTACATGTTAGTGTATAAGATTTTAGGGGAAATATAATCTCCATACATGTAATACTTGTGTTTGCAAATACTAGCTTTGTTTATGTTGCATAAATTAGCTAGGAAAAATACATCTCAGAAAAAAACCAAACCTGTTCATTTACTGATTCATGTTAACTTGCTCTCTGGCACAGTACTATATAAAGCTTTAAGGCAGATTCCTAAATAAATGCTTTGTAGCTTTAGTTTATTCAAGAACTTGGGCAGAGCTACTGGAAGTATCTAGATTATTGATTCTCTTTGGGGTGTGTCTCAGTTTGAAAGACAGGTGTCTGCCAGGGTAAGTAGGACCTTCCCTTGAAATGTAGAATGTAAAGTGCCTCCCTCTGAATTAGTTTAATTTTGAAATTAAGGGGCTCTCCATCACAAGGACTTAGCCATCAGTGCTTTTTAGCACGTCAATAGGGAAAAATTCCACAGGCAAAGAGGAAAAGAAAAGAAAAAAACAACTCTCAACAGAGTGTCAATTTTAGTTAAGGCTGAGAAGGACAAGATCTGCAATTTGACTAGAATAACACTTTGGTCTGTACATTCACCTGAATTTATATATTTAGATGTGTTTCAGATTAGATTGCTTAAATGACATTAATACAATTGCTGGTGCAGTTTATTTTTTGAGTTTAAACTTATACATGAAAATTCTGGTAGAAAATAGTTAAAAATATGTTCATGATAAATCTCATTTATCTCCTTCCTTCATGGCTTTTAAGTGTTTTAAATGAATTATTTTTTATACAGTGCTTACACTAATACTGTTAAATTAGCTATGAAAATAATTCATGCAAGTTGCCTTTAATTAAATGCTAGCGATTTATTTGTTTGTTACTCTCTTTTTGTTTGCCAGGAAAAGAAGAATATATTGCGACATTCAAGGGATCAGAATACTTCTGCTATGATTTATCTCAGAATCCCATACAGAGTAGCAGTGATGAAATAACTCTGTCGTTTAAAACACTTCAGAGGAACGGACTGATGCTTCACACAGGAAAATCGGCTGATTATGTCAATCTTGCACTGAAAAATGGAGCTGTTTCCTTGGTCATTAATTTGGGCTCAGGGGCCTTTGAAGCGCTGGTGGAACCTGTGAATGGGAAATTTAATGACAATGCCTGGCATGATGTGAAAGTAACCAGGAATCTGCGTCAGGTAACAGTACAATGGATACAAGAATGACTGACTTTGTTATGAGTAAACGCTTGATAATTTGAAAATTGCATATTGGATGTTTAGCAGGCATTTGGTTAGTTTTTTATTTGCACAAGGAAGGATATTCCTGCCACACTTGAGCAGGGGCATATCTAGAAAGTAGTAGGGCAAGCAGCTGTCTGAGACAGTACCAGTGAGAGGTTTTCAAGACTTTAGGTACCACCCAATGTTTCTCCAGTGCAACTGTCTGCCCTTGCAGCCTTGCTTTAGTCAAGGCTAACAACTTTCTGAATTGAAACTCTTTAATTAAAAGAAATGTTTAATATCT